>JACYFF010010365.1:74152817-74195800 GCA_017589665.1 Selenicereus undatus | reverse complement strand
GCCCCTTATCTTGTCCGACGAGGGCGTCGGGGTCCCCAAGGGGAGAGGAGTCTCCCACATCGGCAGGTGAGGGGAACGAAGGCCTCTTTATAAGGGGCTGGATACCTCACCCTGGTTGACGCGTTTTAAAGCCGTGAGGCCGGTGTGCCAAAGCGGACAATATCAGCCAGCGGGGTCCCGGACTGTTACAGTTAATCGAACATATATTTTCAAAAAAGTAGGTTTGGTTAACCAAAAAAGTATACATTTTTTATTGTTTGTGAACAGTTAACCAGTAATTGAACCGAAAAACTAGTGAACCCGCCTTTTCAATTCAGTTCTGGTTCCTGGTTTTGGAAGAACCAAAATTTTCCGTTAACCAAAAAATGGTTAATCGAAATTTTCAATTCGATTACTATTCGGATTTTTTCTGAATCGAAAAATCGGTTGACTGATTTTCGGTTAACTGAAACTCCGATTAACCAGTTTTACACGCCCCTACATATCTTGGCATGAGCCTATGACCTCATAAGCCATGTACACGTCCATCTTTCGATTATGACTTTTTATTGTCATGACTTTTAATAATTTAGTGCATAAAAAAATGTTATTGCATCTCTCCTACGTATGGGATTGTATATATGCTTTAACTATTTTTGTACGGAAAAATATCTTGATTAGTATGGTACAACACCTACATATTATATATACCTTATATGGAAATAGTTTTTTTTTTCAAAAACGATCATATCAAGATTTTAGCCATTGATATGAGTTGTCGTGAATACTGTTATGTGCTCAACAAGTATATCTCATGCCATATGAGTTATCTTAGATTAATGATTACAAAAGGGGGAGATTTTTCTTAATTATATGATCTATGCCCTATATGCTTGTATCTCTTATAACCCTTAGATTGTCATTTTAAGATATCCAAGTGCATTGGTTGATTTTGATGATATGTTATTGCATTTAAACTTGTGAGGTTAACCTTGTCTTTTACTTCATAAGTGTCATATTAAGAGGGAGCTATGCTACTAAATAGTTAGTTTATATTCTACAACCCTTTTTAACGATGACAAATGGGTAGAAGGATGTGCTTATGGCAAGTGTATGCAAGAATTAAGGTATGTATACGAGTATCACTTCCTATTAGTGTTATTGTTTATTATCATAAAAAAGGGGGAGATTGTTGACTCTAGGAGTCACATAATTTTGATGATAAAAAACAATGTGGAGAACAACTATACATGAAATAGTTATTTATTGAATATTTATATTATTTGCTAATTTCATATATAACATTTTTATTGGTCCAAATTATCAAATTAGTTACGTGTTTGATTAGCATACGAGCTTAGCACTTGAACAATTTAAGTCTTGGGCGAAAAGTTTTGATTGATTATTAATCTAAGTGACACGATAGAATATTCGGTTTATATGCATATGTCTATATAATCTAAGTGAATAATATCGATTTTGCTGGGAAAATAGAATCACGTGGAAATCAAATGCTAAGGCGTAAACTAATATCCTTGAGTTATTCTTGATATAAAATTTGGAATGCAAGGCAATATTGAAGATGTGAAAGGATGTTGACATAAACGATTCTCCCCACTAATCAAAATCCATTATTATTTTATTTGATTTGAAGCATTTGAAATTTCAACATGCAATATCTAAGTAATGAGAGCAGTGGAAAGATTCCTTGTAGCGTGATGTCGACATTTGCCTTGCATAGTTTGATTGATGATCAAATCACATATGAAAAGGAAGATTTCAAGGGCCTGAAGGAAGATATCAGAATGTTTGATTCTAAAACTTCCATTCTTAGTTGAATGAGACAATGAATATTTAGCCTATTGATAGAGGCCGCCAGAGCAAGTGAATATCAACCAATCAAGTGATCAAGGCACAGAGTTTGTACATTGAGCTATTGTTCCAAATATTGTTTTGAGATTAAAGATTGAGTTGTGAGAAAGTATTCTTCATTAAATGAGCAAATTTAAGAGTTGTGAGGTCAACTCCGTCAGACTTAAATCAAGAGGCTGACTTAAGAGTGAGAATCTCGAGAGTGGGGAAGCCCTGAGATCTTGTTAGAGAGTTCATCTTAATAAGAGTAGAAGAGAGTTAAATCCTATGGGTGGACAACTCTAGGCAGGGACCTACGCCTAATTGAGGCACAACCTCATTAAAATATCATTGTGTATTGTCTCCATTTAATTTCTTCGTTTAATTTACTTTTTTATTTTATTTTTACAATCACCCTATTCACCCCCTTTAGGGTGATTTGAATCTTCATATCTACTGATTAGATGATTGAAATTAAGGATTTTTGTCATGGTAACATGTTCTTCATTCGATTCAATGTAATATTTGAAAAATTCATCAATCGCATGAACATTTTTTTAGGGTTAAGGGGGTGATGATAAGGTTTTTTAAATGATTAGGCCGTTGTCTTCTTGTTTTTTTTTTTTTTAATTTTTTCCTTTTCCCTAGGGTATGTTCTGTAATTTATACCATGTAGGTCAGATGACAAGTTCATGTATTCGAGTGGTTATCGAAGCAGTTCATGTCATCTGGTGTAGTTGTTCTAACAACACTGATGTGATGAATTTCTTTGCATTTAAATGTTAGTTCTATATAACAACCTTAGGTTACATTTGATTACATTACATGTAAGTAACATCAAGTTATTCTTCTTTTACTTTGTTTTAAATCCTAGTTGATTTTTGAAAAATTTGGTCGAAAGTAAAAACTAAGAAAATTATTTTCTTCTCATGTTTAGTTTAAGAAAATTGAAATTAAAAAAAAAAAACCTAAGTCAACGTGGTTGGAACATCAAACAATATTTAGGCAATTTTACTTTTCTTTCAAAAATATAAAAAAGTTGGAGGAAAATAATATATAGAGGAGAGAGAAACATATAGGCATATAGATGTATGGGCACTAAAAAATGGCATCTTGGTTTTTATAAAATATCTGATGACAAAATCTATGTCGTAAGCTGTATATTTAGAGGCCCAACAAGAACAAAATCTCTAATTAGCACTTATAAAATATCAACCTTTAAACGTGTGAAAATGTAAAGCTCAACCCAAATTGTAGAACCAATCCTGGGACAGTTCCAATCTAGACCATGTAGGAACCAATCCGATTTCCTAGGGGATGGTCGAAACCCGACTAGTTTCTTGGTTTTCTTCTTCAAATCCAAAAGGGTGTCCATTTTGATAAAACTTTATCTTATAGGATCCAGATGATTAGATTAATTTTTCTAACTGATACACTACAAAAGTGAGACAAATTTAGATATGAACATAAAATTTCATATCTAAAAATTGGTAGAAATGAAAATTTACAACTGCATTGTTTTTAGTATAAGGTAGGTATGAATATTAGATACGAATGGTTAAGTTAGTATCTATTAGAAGTGAACATTATTAAATCGATTCAAAATTAGTATCAAATAACATTTTCGAGTTTGCCCAAATAAAATTAGATTTGGGTTGGAGTTTTTCATTTGTGTCTCTCCGCACTTGGCTTCCTCTTCCCTGTGTGAAACCCTAGTTTAGCTTCTACTACGTCGGCTACTCGGAGCTCCTGTGGGTGAGTTCTTTATCTCTCTCTCTCTCTCTCTCTCTCTCTCTCTCTCTCTCTCTCTCTCTCTCTCCATGTGTGTGTGTGTGTGTGTTCATGTTTTGATGTCAGTCGCCATGTCTATCCATTTCTCTAGCTATCTCACATAGAGGGGTTTATCGGTAAAATCTCTAATAATTAGTGTTTTCCAAATGGCTTAAGGTGATGCTTTTGTTGTTCTATTGCTCTTTCTTCGAGAGCTAGTGTTTTAGTTTCGTTTATGTTTCACAATTAGCAACAAATCCTTTCATCTATATTTCAAGATTATTGAAATAGCTAAAATTTGGTAGATAGCTAGCAACAACATGTTCTATTTGATTTTGATGATGATTACTTGGCCATTTTACTTACGACTATCAATTATGGAGACAATTCTATAATTGTTTTGGTCAACCTAGCTCAATTCATTTGAGGGTCGATCTTGGCCTGCCCCCATTCCAGGTAAGAATGATATGATAAACCCTGTTTTTTTTTATTTTGCACAAGATTGATTTTTATGGGCAATTCCTTAATGCGTTTGTATGTTTCCCCCTTATTAATGTTGATTTGAATCTTTGTGTTGTAAATGTACATTCTTGATGACTTTCAATGTATCTGTACCATAATAGGATTGAATTTGGCCTAGTGATTTCTAATATTGGGCCCCCTTATTATTTTTGTGTGATAAATACCGAATCGCCCAACTATTAGAAGCTCTCTAGTAGCCCAGTTTCAACGATATTTGGCATCTAAATTATGTCAAGTTTGTGAACTTAAGTAGTTGCCGGCCTACATAGGATGGAAATAATTAGTTCTTGTAGATAAATAGGATGGAACTTTTCTGATATTTTCTTGGGGCTAGCCTTGTCTTTAGATTACTTGGACATTTTACTTGGCCTTTAAATGTATATCTTTATGCTGTTTTAGTTCTGTCTACTTCTTCTTTCTGATTATTCCCTTTTCTGTCCTTTCTTTTTGAGACAGCAGATAGTGTGATTAGTTCACACAATTAAGCAGTTAGGAACACTTTTAGAAAAGGAAAAACATGACTAATTTTTTTCTTAATCTTCTTCTCTTGTTTGCTAACTCATCTGAGTTGTTTTTTTTCTTTGGGAATCAAAACACCGTGGCCACTGAATATCATGTTTCTATTCATAGAGAAACTGCTGTTCCTCTGTACTACCCCAAGAGGTAACTTTTCCCCATTTTTGCCCTTTTTTAGTCCCTTTTTTTTCCATTCATCTTCCCCGGTCAATGAATTCTATTAGGAAAAATCTTACTTCACTACATCATATATAAATTCCCCTAGTTAAGTTCCTATATAGGTATTTTACAAGTTGGTTGTGCTTTATTTACTGAATACTTTTGTGTTGTTAATCTCTTATGTAGTGTTTGGTTAGATGTAATTAATCTTGTAATGCAATCAAGTTTGTAATTCTGTTTTTATGACCTTGTTTGATTGTATAAGATTGTTACAATAAAAGAACTATTTTGTAATTATGATTACCACAAACTAAGTAATCATGATTACATTACAAAGTTGATTGCATTACATTGCCATTACATTACATCCAACCAAACGTTACATTAGTTTTTTTGGAAGGCCAATAGCCTCCTAGGGGGTATGTAAAATCCTTTTGGTTGTTGAATCTTTGGGGTATAGGATTAAAACCTTGATGCTTTAATTTGTGCAAAATATTTTGCATTTGTTCAGCTGTGGGCACATCGCTATCTCCTCCCTGACATTCTCTCTCTGTTTCCCTCTTCGTCTTCGGTTCTTTGGCCATCTCTTCTAATGCAAAGTTTGTTTATCAAGCACGTTATCGGATTATGACTTTGTTAGATTGTAGACAATCTCTCAAATTTAGCAACTCTTGCTTGTTATTTGGATGAAGGTGTAGGTCTCAACTCAAAATCATTCATACTCCTTTCTCTGCAACCTTTGTTAATAGATGTTTTTGGATTTTTGACTTGTGGGTTTTCCTAGGTTGTAGCTAAACCTACTTCTACTTCTCCTTTTGCCAATTGTAATAGTAGTTCCAGTACTGTAATTGCTAATGGCTCAACTTGCTTACTGCAATTAGTAATGTTTAGTGTATGCACTTTTGGCTGTTTTGTAATTTAAGCCATTGTGAGTGACATATGATGTTAGGTTCATATTTTAGCTTATTCTGAGTATCTTTGTAGCAATTAAAAATCATCCATTGCCACATTTTCTTGTTTTTAATTTGTTATCCTTAAATAGAAATTTTCTTTTATTTTAAATCTTCTTTGGCTATTTATCTATGTTTTACGAACCTAAGAGTAATCAAGTTACTTTTGGTAGTTAATCTTGTTTCGTTTTGCTATAGTGAGCCTACGCATTGCATATTGCATCGATGTATAGATTGACCCACCTATGCATGTGATTACTTCATTTGTAAACATAGTAAACAAGTTTAAAATGTTATACGTATCAAGCTTACAATGACAAATTACTCATTGTATTTCTTTGGGTAATATGTCAATATGAGAACTTGATACATAAATAATTTCTAGTTTTCTGTGTTTTGTAGTTTGGGAATTGTGCAGTATACAGGTGTAGGGTTGCAATAGTATGGTGTATGCACTGGAAAATTTCAATGTTATTTCCTCACAATTGCCCTCTAGGCATGATTTTCTTGATGAGAACCATGGATGGAAATCATCTAGATCAGTCATGCTTGGAGGACTATGGGGAAATGTTGTCGAATAGAGGATATACAACACAGTAACCTTGTCAATCATATACTTTTATTTCCTAAATGAGTTTTGGACCACGTACCCTTTAGAAGGAGCCTAGGTCATGTCATATTAATTAGGGCATGTTAATCATGATTTTAATGTAGTATATTTGTGCATAATTACTACTGGGTACATAATCTTAAAGTGAATGCACGTGCTTTAATTTTATCACACAGTTAGAATTTGAAAAAAAAAAAAGAAGAAATGGACAGAAATCGAGACTGAATGTATCAAAGACATGACGAGTATGGTTATCTTAGCATGGTTCTCAATCAAAAAGTTGAGTTCAACGAGTTTGCTACTGAGTGAGAGGCATTTCAAACCATTAATATGATAAAGTGTCAATGTGCTTAGTGTTGGACTAGGCCTTATTTAGATGTGGACACCATGAAGCTTCACCTTTATAAGTGAGGGTTTTGATCAAATTACTATAAGCGGGTTTGTCCTGGGGATTGTTTTGATGAAATATCACATCCTAGTCACTTATGCAATAGGGACGAGGGAGAAAACCCTATGCAAGATATGGTATTGGATGCATACGCTTTGTTAGCATCTCAAACGGTATATGAAGGGATGACTGATGGAGAAGAGGAGCAATTTCTAGAGGCGAAAAGATTCATTGAGCTACTGCAAGCAACTAAGAAGCCCTTGTATAAGAAACTTGATATGTCTCTTTTGAAAGCTGTTGCATGCCTAACAAACCTTAAATTTAAGTTCAACCTCCCCCACTGAGCAATTGATGTAATTGCCTCATTAATGAAAGCCACATGCCCAAATGATAATGGGATGACGACAAACTTTTATGAAACTAAGAAATTACTTGTCGAGCTCGAACTTCCACATCGTAAAATCCATGTATGCCCCAATAGATGCATATTGTTTTGGAAGGATGCTAAGGAGTTGGAAAAATGTTCAATTTGTGGTGTAGAGAGGTATGTCAACTAGGAGAATGAAAGAGGCAAAACAAATTACCAAGAAAGTGTTAATATATTTCCCATTTGGCCCTAAATTACAAAGGTTAGGATGAGCATATGACTTGGCATCATGAACACTCATAAACTGATGGCTTGATGGGACATCCTAGTGATGTGGAGAAATGGAAGCAATTTGACAATGCTTTCCATGAATTTGCAGAAGAAACTCGTGATGTGATATTGGGTTGTACACCAATGGTTTCGGTCCATTTGGTCACTTTGGACAAAGTTGTTCATGTTGGCCAATCATTCTCACACCTTACAATCTACCTCCTTGGATGTGTATGAAGAAGCAATTCATGTTCATCAACCTCCTCATACCAGGCCCCAGAAATCCAAAAGGTAATTTAGAAGTCTACATGCAACCATAAGTTGAAGACCTGTTATAGTTATGGGACATTGGCATCATGACTTATGATGTAGCTTAAAAGAAAAAATTCACCATGAAGGTTGCCGTCATTTGGACGATAAGTGATTTTCCTGCTATGACATGCTTTTTGGTTGGATGATGGTTGGTAAACTGTCATGCCCTTATTGTGTGGAGAACACCAAATCCTTTAGTCTTACACATAGGAACAAGCATTGTTGGTTTGATTGTCATCACTAATTTTTACCTATGGACCACATGATCTGTAAGAGAAAAAGTGATTTTTCCAAAAATAACGAGGATTATTGTCCACCTCCATAAAAATTAAGTAGGGATGGCACATGGGATCCTGTCTTATCATTTCTGTTGACTCAATTAATGTGTAAGGTTTTGATAGTAACAATCCAAATGTACTAATCAATATGTTGTGGTTGAGTTACGTTGAGACAAGATCTGAAAAATACTTAGAGTAGTTTGAGTGAGCGTGGAGCATCAAAGTCGATACATGTGCTAGGAGTCCAGTTGATAACAAGAGTTTAAGGCTTAGTATTAGTTTTATTTTTAGATTCTTGTCAATATGCCAATTGGAAGGTTCTTGACTTAGCGTTTGCTTTGAAAGGTTTTTTAAGTACTTCTGAACACTGCCTCAGAACAGTTCTGAGAAGTCAGGAATGCGGTGTTATGACGTCAAAGACAAAAAACGAATTTCAAGATTTTAGAATTTTTTTTACTGTCGATTTTTCTTCAATTAATTAGGACTAATTTTCTTATGTCAGTTAAGTCTAAAAAGATTTTTTCTTTAAAGATAATGTCGAGAGATTTTTAGTAGTAGAGTCTAAAAAGGATTCTTTCCTTAAAAGATAATATTGAAAGATTTTTGAAAGATTTTATCCTATCCTTTAAGGGAAGAATATCAAGAGGAAAGATTTTAGGAGGTTGAGTGTTAGAGTCATTGAGGGAAAGAAAATCTTCCTAACCCTATGACACAAGCCCACTATTTAACTCGCCTCCTTCTCTAGTTTTTCTTAAGGTTTTCCAAGGGTTTAAAATTGTCTTTGTAAGTTTGAATTTTCTAAGAGAAAACCTTCAAAGAGAGTGCTAAATCGAGTCTTCAATATTGGCATAATAGGGATTTTATTGTACCTTACATTAAGCTTATTTAGAAGAATTCAAGTAAGGAGTTTTCCTTTTCTCTTTTCCATCAGTTAGATAAGAGAGTGTCCAAGTCTTGGGAGACATTGGACGTGGTTTTGGTAACGAGTGTCTTGGGATAGACTAAGTTACGTGGTGTTTCTAACGAAGGTCTTGGGGTAGACCAAGTTATGTGTGTGACTGAGTCACGTGTGTTACAATTGTAACGTGCTCGGCCCGTTTAGTGAATGTGTGTTGAAATCCTACAATGATAGGTCGTGGTTTTTGCACCTCAGGTGATTTTCCACGTAAAAATAGTGTGTCTCTTTTATTATTTCCACAATTAGCTTTGTTTATGCTTCACTCCAAACACTCAGTCCAAACAGTTTTCAGGAGTATTCTGAAACAATCAGAAAAGTCGGCAGACACAATTTACCCTCCTCGTGTGTCCTTGTGCGATTGAATCTAACAAGTGGTATCAGAGCAGAGTTCTCACATTTAGGTTAAAACCTTGGGAGATCTTGAAAGTATGAATGCTCCACAAGGAATTTTGGAGGGTCAATCTGTGACTCGACCACCATACTTCAATGGACAACACTACAACTGGTGGAAGAATCGAATGGAGAACTACATTCAGGCTGATGCCTATGAGCTATGGATGATCATTGTGAATGGTCCTTACATTCCAATGAAGACCACGGAAGATGGCAAAAGCATTGCCAAAAAGCCAGAGGAGTTCGACTCGGAGGATTTCAAAAAGATGGAGAAAAACGCTAAGGCTAAGAAGCTGCTGTACTTTGGCCTTGGACCAGATGTGTACACTCGTATCTCAGAGTGTGATTCTACAAAAGAGATATGGAATGCTGTTCGCGTGGCGCATGAAGGAACTAATCAAATTAAGCAATCCAGGATCGAGCTGCTGATGAGAAAGTATGAGTTGTTCGAAATGAGCAACAAAGAGACGGTAATGGATATGCACAATCGTTTTACTCACATCACCAACGAGCTGAAATCGTTCAGAAAATCCTTCACCACTGAAGAATTGGTAAGAAAAATCCTGCAATTTTTGCCTCAGTAATGGGAAACGAAATTCGTAGCCATCCAGGAAGCAAAGAAGATGAACAATATCTCATTGGATGACCTCATTGGGAATCTTCAAACATATGAATTAAGGAGAAGTGCCCAGGTGAAGGAAGAAGCAAAGAGAGATCGAGGCCTTGCCTTAAAGGCTTTGGAGAGTGATGATTCGAACCTAGATTTTGAAGAGATAGCCATGGTAACTCGAAAGTTCAAGAAATTCTTCAAGAAGTCTGAAGGAAATATCAAGAAAGGAAGTACTAGGAAGCCACAGAACAGTGATCATGATAAGTTTTCAGGGTGGTTCGGATGTGAAAAACCCGATCACATTGTGAAGAATTGCCCCATACAGAAGGAAGAATAGGGGTCAGAACAGTTCCAAAACCGTAGCAAGAGGCCGCAATAGAGCAGCTCCTCAAAGCGTTTCGCTAAGGCAATGATGGCAGCCTGGGGTGAAACTTTAGAGGAGGAAAAGGACTCCTAAGAGGAAGAAGTTGTAGAAGCCCTCATGGCCAGAAGCGAGTCTGAATCGGATCTTTAATCGATCGAAAGCTTGTCCCAACTCAAGGATACGGTACATGGTCTTAGCAAAGCTAAATTTGTGAAATTATTATTTTCCATAATGGATGAGTGTGAGACAATAACTGTTGAAAATTGCATGCTTAAAGATGTTTGTTCCGAATTGAAAAAAGATGTTAGAATACTTGAACTGATCAAACTAGAACTTGAACATGTCAATGAAGTCCTCAAATGTGAGAAACTTAAGGCAAAAGAGGAGGCCCTCGCCCTAAGTAAAGATCTTGACACACTTAAGGAGCTTATGAACACAAGAGAGGAGGTGTTTAACACTGATCTCTCTAGGCTAAAAAGTAAGTCCCTAGACCTGAATCTTAGACTAGAATCCTTGGTGAGTGAAAACAACCAGCTGCTTGAAAAGGCTCATAAGGCTGAATTTGACCTTGCTGAGAACAGGCGTTGGAACAGTTCTTTATAAACGCTTGGCTAGCTAAATACTCACCATAGCCGAAACAAAAAGGGACTAGGATGGGTGAATAGGTGTGTCACTAGACCAGTTAACAAAAAATATATTAGACTTCAAGAAAATATAATTTGTTTTCACTGTGGAAAAACTGGTCATTATCGTTATGCTTGTCCTTTGAGAAAAGGGCCATGGAGAGAAACTCATTGTATGTTAAACAAGTGTGGATTAGAAAAGATGACTTAACCTCCACGTCAAAGAAAATGGGACCCAAGTGGATCTGGGTTCCCAAGACTAACACTTAGCTGGTTTGAAGGCTAAAGTGAGAGGAGGCAATCAACTATCGTTCTTGGATAGTGGTTGCTTAAGGCACATGACGGGAGACAAATCAAACTTGCTCTCACTTATAGTCTTTGATGGAGAGAGAGTGGCATTTGGAAAGGGTAAATTTGGGAAAATTGTCGATGTAGGTAAGATAGGTAAATCACTCTCTCAATCTATTGATAATGTGTATTTGGTAGACGGTTTACAACGTAATTTGCTAAGTGTGGCTCAATTATGTGATAGAGGTAATCATGTTGGTTTCTCTTCAGATCAATGCTTGATTACCAATATCAAATCTGGTGATGTTGTGTTGAGGGGGAAGCGATACAACAATGTGTATAAAGTGTGTGTTCTTTCACTTCCTCAAAACCATTTAACTTGTTTGAGTGCTCTTAATAATGATGTTATCCTTTGGCACTAAAGGCTAGGACATGCAAGCCTTTCTCTTTTGAATAAACTCATTTCCAAGGACCTAGTAGTCGGACTACCTTCTATCAAGTACAATGATGACAAGGTGTGCAACGCTTGTGCTAGAGGAAAGTAAGTTAGAACTTCTTTCAAGTCAAAGAACTGTGTTAGTACTTCCCGACCTCTTGAACTACTACATGTTGATTTGTGTGGTCCTATGAGGATCACAAGTAGAGGAGGAAAGAGGTATGTATTTGTTATAGTGGATGGTTACTCTCGTTTCACTTGGACTCTATTCTTAGCATTGAAGCATGAATCATTTGAAAAGTTTCTTATTCTTGTTAAGAAAATTGAAAAGAGAGTAGGACACTCATTGGTGAGTCTTAGGTCTGACCATGACAAAGAGTTTGAAAACTCTAGGTTCATTGAATATTTTAATGAACGCGGTGTTGGTCTTAATTTTTCTGCCCCCAGAACACCCTAACAGAACGGGGTGGTAGAGTGTACGAATCGGACTCTAAAAGACATGACTAGGACTATGCTTGTCACTAGTAGTCTTCCTAGAAACTTTTGGGCGGAGGCATTGAACAGATCGTGTTATATTATTAATAGATACATTATCAGACCCATACTTAGCAAGACTCCTTATGAACTTTTGAAGGGACAAAAACCCAATATTATGCACTTAAGGGTGTTTGGTTGCAAATGCTATGTGTACAATAATGGGAAGGAATCCTTGGGAAAGTTTGACCCTAGGAGTGATGAATGCATATTCTTAGGGTACTCCTCACACAGTAAGGCATACAAAGTGTTTAACAAAAGAACCTTGTGTGTTGAGGAGAGTGTCCATGTATTGTTACATGAGACTAACTCTGTGGTTGGGCATGATACACAGGATGAAGAGTTTGAACTTGGTCTTGTGAGAAAAGACCTCTCACTCACTCAAAGCTCCATAGTTGACAAAGGTAAGGCTTCTGAAGGTGAACCAAGTCTTGGAACTGATAATTTGGAAGGTGGGCACGGAGCAAACTAGTCAAGGGGAAGCTTTGCCGAACCTGAACAGACCCGACCAACTCAACCCAATTCTTCCCGAACTGATATGGGAACAGGCACCAAAACAATTCCAGAACCTGTTCCACCAAGTGCCCAAGAGAGATTGGTAAGCATATATGTGGATCCATTTATTCCACAACCCTGGAAGCACCAGAGCTCACACCCCCTTGACCAGATCATGTTTGATATTAACAAGTGGGTGCAAACCAGATCTAAACTCAAAAACTTTTGTGCGTTCTACGCTTTTGTATCTAACATTGAGCCAAAGAATGTTCATGAAGCTCTTGTAGATTCTGACTGGGTTACTACCATGCAAGAAGAGCTTCATCAATTTGAAAGGAACAAAGTCTGGCACTTTGAGCAAAAGCCTAAGGACAGATCGATAATTGGAACCAAGTGGGTGTTCAAGAACAAACTGGATGAGTTCGGAACAGTCACTTGGAACAAGGCCAGGCTTGTGGTTCAAGGTTACAACCAAGAAGAGGGAATCGACTATGAGGAAACATTTGCACCTGTTGCAAGGATCAAGGCTATCCGGATTTTGGTGGCCTTTGCAGCTCACATGGAGATCAAGCTGTATCAAATGGACGTCAAGAGTGCATTTCTCAATGGATACCTTGAGGAAGAGGTGTATGTAAGCCAATCCCCTGGTTTTGAAAATCATGATTTCCCTAACCATGTGTTTAAACTTAATAAAGCTCTTTATGGTTTAAAACAAGTTCATAGAGCTTGGTATGAACACTTGTCAAAATTTCTAATTGATAATGGTTTTTAAAGAGGCAAGGTAGATAATACCTTATTTCTCAAATCAAAGGGGGAACATCTGTTGATTGTTCAAGTATATGTCGATGACATTATATTTGGTGCAACCAATAGTGATTTATGTGATGATTTTTCAAAATTGATGAGGAGTGAGTTTGAGATGAGCATGAAGGGCGAGCTAAATTTTTTCTAAGGCTTGCCAATCAAGCAAACCTCAAACGAAACTATGATAAATCAACAAAAATATGTCAAAGAGTTAATTAAGCGATTTGGAATGGAATCGGCTAAGCCCGTAGACACACTCATATCTCCTTTAACTAGATTGGTTGTGGATGATGGGAGTCCATCAGTTGAGGAGAAATCCTCTAAGGACGTGATAGGGTCGCTTCTATACCTAACCGCTAGTAGACTTGACATTGTTTTTAGTGTTGGTTTGTGTGCCCGTTTGAAAGCTGTAAAATGGATTTTGAAATATTTGAAATACACCTCGGACTTAGTTTTATGGTATCCTCAAGGGTGCAATTTTGATCTCATTAGGCATGCAGATGCTGACTATGTTGGATTCTTGGTTGATAGAAAAAGCACCTCAGGTATGGCTCATTTTCTTGGACCCTGTTTGGTCTATTGGGCAACCAAGAAACAACACTCCGTCACTATGTCCACAGTAGAAGCCGAGTATGTAGCGGCTGCTTCTTGTTGTGCTCAATTATTGTGGATAAGGCAACAATTCAAGGACTTTTCTGTTGACACGGGATGCATTCCTATATTTTGTGATAATACAAGTGCAATTAACATTGCCAAAAACCCTTGTCAACATGAAAGGACTAAGCATATTGACATATGTCATCATTTTTTGAGAGACAATGTTGAAAAGGGCTTAATTTCAATGAATTTTTGTGCCACTGATAAGCAAATTACTGACATCTTTACCAAGACACTGAGTAGAGAGTAGTTTGATAGGAATAGACTTGAATTGGGTATGACTAAAAGAACTTGAGTATGCTTGTTTAACCCCCAATGATTGACTAGTTAAGGGTTTTAGGCCAAACAAATTGTTACAATGGATGCATTCAATTTTTTGTGCTTTTACTGGCATATGTGTGGAATTTAACATGCTGACACTCGTTGAGGTCTAATGATATTTTCCTTAGTGTCCTGAGACATCGAACTTCTAATAGTGAGAACAGGCTCTAGGAACAGATATGACTACTGCTTGTATCATGTGCTGACCGAGTGGCATTATTAAAGGAATGTTGGAAACTGAAATTTCCTTTTCATTATACCTAACCTATAATTTATACCCTACCTAGTGTGGAATGAAGTGCTGCATGCAAAACATTATCTCTCTTCAAGAAGGGTCGAAATAAACTCTACCAAAAACTCCCTCGATTTTTGAGCCACTCATGTCAACCATTAAATCCCTCCACTCTCTCTCTCCGTAACCCATCCATCCATCCCTCTTTCTCAGCCACAAAGAACCCAATTTCCCTTTCTTTCCTTAAACCCACTTAAAACCCTAACTCCAAATCACCTCAAATCCCCATAATGGCAAGAACTCGTGGTGGTCAAGCATCCTCCAAGCGCAAGACTTCTCACCCAAGATCACCACGAGGCCAATTATCAAGAAGAAGGGGAGGAAATTGGATGAGTTATTAGGGAACATCACCAGCACCTTCATCGCCACAAGCAATCTCGATTGGTATGGAAAACACTCCCTCACCTTCTTTTTCGATTACTCCCTCTATTTTTGGGTTCTTAAAGAGCTTGGACTTAAGATCAGTATACTAGAACCCTGATATGGTACCTTTGGTACACTTAATTACGGGTTAGGAGATTGTGATGTATGACCCGGTTGTGGCCGAGTTTAGATTAAGGGGGAATAAGGCCGAATTACTTGGGGAGTCTAAGGATTATGATCTTGGGCATGTTGATAATGAATTTTTCATTGAAGATGCTGAGGATAGTGATGAGGATGAACCAATTTTGCGGTTCAAACGAATTCTTCCAACCAAGCCCCAAAAGACAACCAAACCGACCTTTAAATGCCAAAGAAAGACCACCACCTCACCCGATGTACCTCTTATTGCATCCTTATCACGACCTTGAACTCGAAGTTCCGGTCCTCCCACTGTGCTGCCTTGCTAAAAGACGGAGTTGAAATCCCTGTCATTAAGAACAAGCTGACCCTTAAATCATCCAAACCATCCACTAGAACACCAATCACAACACCTACCAAAACAACCCTCAAACCAGTTCTGTCTAAGAAACCTGTCCAAAAACGAGCTTCCCCAGAACAAGTGTCCCTTAGAAAAAACATGACTCTTACTAGGAGATATGAGCACTTCCTCCAGAAATCTGTGGTTCGGGGGGAAGGTCATTAAGGTGTCATACTTTCAGGAACAGGGGCTAGGGGTGTTGTTAGAGAAGTTAGAAGCTCAGGGATCGTTAGACCTGTTCACGGATACTAAGAGAGGATGTTCGGTTCCAGACATGGTTGAGTTCTATACGAACTGTGTTGTCACCAATGTAATGGTGACAAGCACAGTTAATGATCATGACCTACGGTTTGATGCTAAGAAGTTAGGTGAGTTGCTTGTGATGTCCTCCGAAGGTTTTGATGTGTATGTGGGAAAGGACAAGAGCATCTTAGTTGAAGAGCGGTTATTGGAATTGACCCAGACGCTAGCCCAAAAACCCCATCTGACTGTGTTCCGGTCTGTGAGAAAGGGGAAATGATGCCATTGCATTGATTGTTGTTTTGCTTTGTGATTAAGAATATTGTTCCCCGAGGTCAGGGACGTAACCTTACTGATCCCATGAACATGTGCTACACTGATTTGTTAGATAGGGGTGAGCAAATTAAATTACTCGCAATCATGATTAGCCATATTGGGAGAATTGCCAACACGTTCAAAGATTATGACATGTGTATGGGTTCTTGCTAAATTCAGTGTTTGAGAAGCTTGGGATTCCCCTGTAGAAGCGAGTAGGCTTTCAAGTCAGTGATGAGATTGGCAACAGCACATTGATTGGGTGTGGTTTCAAAGTAACGAAAGGTAACAGTGTAACTTCATAACAGGGGCTCCAAACACCTCTTGGACCTGTTCCTAATGAAGCCTCCACATCCAACACTCCCACAATTGACACACTGTTGCAGGACCAGATCACATTGAAGGGGGAAATAGTTAAAGTCAAACAGACGCTTATAGAGGAAAATGTGCTCAATGCCAAACGTCACGAGGATCTGCTGAGTGCCCTTCTTGCCCTCGCAGCCAAATTTCCTCGTCCACCTTCCTCTTCCTGACTCTGTTCCTTCCCCTATTTCCAATACTATTTTTATAACACTTGGTTGTGTATGTGACTACTAATGGTTTATGGTTGTTTTTGGATGGTTAATGCATTTATGCTATAACTTTGCTTGTTGCATGTGTTATTTGTTTGTGCGTGACTCGGATGGCCAATATCCTTACTGTACCAAATACTTGAGTGTATCACTGCTATTTCCCGCATTACTGCTTTGGTGGTGATTGCATCCACACTGGACTTCCATTTTCGGCCTCCTCACCCTTTTCGATGATGTCAAAAGGGGGAAGATGAGTATGACCTTGTTTTAATTGGTTTGCCTTACTTAAGTTGACCTCTTAACTCTTGTTTTCTCTCTTGTGTGTATTGAATAAACTATTTTAGCACTGATGTATTTTGCCCTATCATAAATGACGTCTAACGGCCATTTGGTTTGTCATCATCAAAAAGGGGGAAATTGTTGACCTAATTAATGTGTAAGGTTTTGATGACAACAATCCAAATATACTAGTCAATATGTTGTGCTTGAGTTGTGTGTTGAGACAGGATCCGAAAAATACTTGGAGCAATTCGAATGAGCATAGAGCATAAAAGTCGATACATGTGCAAGGAGTCCAGTTGATAACAAGAGTCTTAGGCTTAGTATTAGTTTTATTTTTAAATTCTTGTCAATACGCCAATTAGAAGGTTCTTGACTTAGCATTTTCTTTGAAAGGGTTTTTAAGTACTTCAGAACACTGTGTTAGAACAGTTATGAGAAGTCAGGTCTGCGGTGTTCTGATATCAAAGACAAAAAACGAATTTCAAGATTTTAGAATTTTTTTTTACAGTCGATTTTTCTTCAAATAATTGGGATTAATTTTCCTGTGTCAGTTAAGTCTAAAAAGATTTTTTCTTTAAAGATAATGTTGAGAGATTTTTAGTAGTAGAGTCTAAAAAGGTTTCTTTTCTTAAAAGATAATATTGAAAGATTTTTGAAAGATTTTATCATATCCTTTAAGGGAAGAATATCAAGAGGAAAGATTTTAGGAGGTTTAGTGTTAAAGTCATTGAGGGAAAGAAAATCTTCCTAACCCTACGACACAAGGCCACTATTTAAGTCACCTCCTTCTCTAGTTTTTCTTAAGGTTTTCCAAGGGTTTAAAATTGTCTTTATAAGTCTGAATTTTTGGAGAGAAAACATTCAAAGAGAGTGCTAAATTGAGTCTTCAATATTGGCATAATAGGAATTGTATTGTACATTACATTCAACTTGTTTAGAAGAATTCAAGTAAGGAGTTTTCCTTTTCTCTTTTCTATCAGTGAGATAAGAGAGTGTCCAAGTCTTGGGAGATAGTGGACCTGGTTTTTGTAACGAGTGTCTTGGGGTAGACTAAGTTATGTGGTGTTTCTAACGAAGGTCTTGGGGTAGACCAAGTTATGTGTGTGAATGAGATACGTGTGTTACAGTTGTAACGTGCTCGACCCGTTTAGTGAATATGTGTTGAAATCCTACAGTGATAGGTCATGGTTTTTAAAACTCAGTTGGGCCAGAGGTGATTTTCCACGTAAAAATAGTGTGTCTCCTTTATTATTTCTGCAATTAGTTTTGTTTCTGCTTCACTCCAAACACTCAGTCCAAACAGTTTTCACGAGTGTTCTGAAACAATTGGAAAAGTCGGCAGACGCAATTCACCCCCCTTTTGTGTCCTTGTGCGATTAAATCTAACAGTTTCCAAAAGCTTCTGATCACCAAGGGAAAGTGGTTGGCTATAGAGAATCTCATAATTGGTCAATAACAAGCATATTATGATATCTTCGGTATTAGATCAAGATATTAATTCCACACAATTTGGATGTTATACACATTATAAAAAATGTTTTTGAACAATTTTTGAACACAATAATGACTATTGTAGAAAATGACCTTACCACACATTCTAGGCGCAGCATGTGCAGTTAATTGATAGTGATAGTGGAGATCGAAGAGAGGCCATACCTTCTGCTCCGTATGTGCTTAGTAAGGAGCAAATAAAAGTGTTGTATGGTTGGATATGTGAGTTGAAATCCATAGACAGATATGCCTCCAACTCGAATAAGGTTACTAATCGTACAAGTAGGTGGTTGCATAACTTGAAAAGCCATTGGCATGTTTTCATGGAACGATTGTTGCTGATTACAACAAGAGAGTTATTGCTAACTAATGAATGCAAATGTTTGACTAAGCTTAGCCAATTATTTTAAGGCCTCTGCCTGAATAGAGTGCACATGAGTGGTGTGAACAGAGTAGAGAACAATCTCAAAATAATTTTCTTTTGTTTATTTTTCAATGGCATGGAGCATCTATTTGTTAATATTCCATATAAGCTTAGAGTTGGTGGGCCCCAACAATATAATTAAGTGTATGTACTCATTTGAAAGGTAAACATTAATCTCACGTACTCTATGCAAGCTATCAGTGTTCAGTTATCATAGGTATATGATAATGAAAATATATGAATTTTAGGTGCATGGGTGACTCGGAACAAAACTTGGGTAACGAAGCCCATGTTGAGAACACCATTTGCAATGCATACCTTATGGGGAGATCTAAGACTTTTGTGCCAACTTTGATAAGTGTATTGACACAAAATCAGGAGATAAGGGGCAAAATATTTCTAGATGTGATCAAATTGAGTCAAATCCAAACATTTCGAATGTATTTTCCTAAAATGTTAGGCATGCACTTTGTCAAGGCAACATCTGATATTTGGATGCATGAGATTTTTGTGTTGCTTATGTGCATGTGTTGTTAAAGTGTGACGTACTAAAGCTTATAAGCTATACACATTCTTGACATGCTATCAAATTCAGAACCTAACACATAATCTAAGATGAAGCGAGGTGATTAAGTATGATTTGAAATCCTTGTGACTAGCTTCTTGGCATTCTTTCGGCTGCTGAATGGTAGGATTATGTGGTACTGGATTTTTTTTTTTGAACTTGCATTGCAAATATTTTTGTATGTTAGTAGTGCCCTCTACTCAACAGAGTTATTAGCATTCCAGCGTCGATTGTTTAAGGTATGGTACTTATATCCCTTGTGATGTTTTTATGCTATTATGTTGCTTTAAGTATTTCTATTATATTACTTTGTGTCCATCAAAAATGAAATTAAATTATATTTTAAATGTATGTGGGCCTATTGGAATTAACCTCTCGGAGGGTAGAGATACCTGAAGAGGAAAGACTACCTACATTTGGATATCCCCTAACACCCGAAGCAGGATCTACACCAAGAGTTATTCTTGTTGTTACTGTATAATCTAAGATTTTTGACATGCTGAATTCTTTATTCAATCATAGGATTTTTAAACAAGAGATAGTAAGATAGAGTCACAGAGTTAGACTCTGTTTGAGAGCAAAGTAAGTCGGAGGAGCAAGAATAAATAAGGGTAAGAAAGAGTGGGAGTAAGGGAGAGTAAATAAGAGTAAGTTGTTTACCATTATTTGAGACTTTAAGGGGAGCAATTACTTACCATTGTTTGGAAGAATTGGAGAATAAATTAGAATAAATGAATGATTTGATGCATATTCCCTTGTAAAATAGATTAGAATATATTATAATTAGTTTATAGGGGATAAATAAGTAAAAGAGTTCTCCTTACTTCTCATTTAGTCCTCCTTAAACCCCAAATTGGAGAGCAAGGAAATGGGGGCAAATGGAGAGTAAGTGGGAGTAAGAGTAAGTCCTTCTTGCCCCTTATTACTCTCCTATTGTGACTCCTAAACAAGAGTAATGAGTGCTTACTCTCCTTTACTCCCCCTTACCCTCCTCTATTCCTTATCCAAACAGACCCTTAAGGTCGAAGATGTTTGGGCCCAATTTGAAGGTCGATTCCTACGTGGTTTACATATTATGTAAGTAACATGAAATAAATTGTAATATTTAATATTAAATAGCTTAAAATGTATATGTAATTAATATTTTTAATATTTAAGCTAATGACATCCAGGGATATTCCTGATGATTTGATAAGGTCCCTTGCCATAGAGCCTAGGAAAGATGTGCGTTGTTGGGATCATTACTACACTAACAATTACAATTTCCATACATACTCTTATGGCAAGAACAAATAATCCATTAACTATGAGGTATCTATCAAAGGGTTGATGGTTTAAAATACAAGGGAATTCTTCAAGAGGTGATCGAGTTAAATTACTTGGGAAGTCATCAATTGTACAAAATTGTTCTATTCAAATGTGATCAGTTTGACTCCATAACTGGTCCCAACATGTATCTGTAAACACAAATTTCGCGCCTAAAATAATTTTGACAAGAAATTGAGTAACAAATTGAATTTTTGTATTTATATCAAAGAATGGGTACAATCTCTATATAACTGTTACAAAAACAAGTGCAATAAATCCTCTTATTCAATCTCCTTGAATAGACTTGAATGAATTCGATCTTGAGAGAAAGCCTAAGAGGCTTAATCTCAATCAAGATATGAGTTTAATCTTTGCGCATAGATGACACGTATTTGGAGTGCTTGTTGTCTTCTGCCAAAGAAAAGTCTTGAGCTCTTGTGAGTTCTTCTAAAATGTCGGCCTCTGAATGAAGCTGGGTAACTCCCTTTTTATAGAGAAGTCGGAGCTAGGGTTTCCCTCCTTATCTCTATTAAAAAAAATAATCATTTATTTTCTACATCATTCATGCCACGTGGCACTGTTTAATTGGCCGTAACACATTTCCATTAAATATTGAATTTTAATGGAACACGATAATTAAATTAACACACGACATGTCGTAATTGGCCAAAATAAAATTATTTATTTTTTTTACATGAGGCAAGTCTTGGTTAGCTAGCAAAATTTTGCATTCTACAAATGCCCTCTCGAGAGTTGGCCACATCTATGATCTTGGAATATTTGGTGCAGAAGGGTCTCAAAATTCGAATGCAGACATAACCATCCGCACAACTTTAGTTATGTAGTACGTAAGTCGAAATTTTTTTGACTTGATAGGGTCTTCATCAAGAGTTATTAACCAATTGTTTGGTCTTCTTTTTTTTCTCTCCTTTTTTTTTTGACTCAAACTAAATATATCAATATATTTGATTAACACACTCATATTAATTGCTCTTTCAAGATAAATTAAAAATTTTAGGACTCTTTCTTTGATTTAAACTAAGAAACTTGCATGAATAAAATATATCAATCAACGCAGAAGATTGGCACTTTCTATTAATGCGTACTACACCCATAAACTTTTTGGAATGTATCAAATTAGGTCTTAATTTTTATTTCATTGACCTAAAATATATAACATATGATTTTGAGGAGATAGAATTATACCACCCTCATTACAAAATTCCAATTTGCTGAACTGGAGGAAAAAGTATAGGTAATGCTCTTTTTTTTTTGTCTTGTTGCTGGAAATCTTTCTTCTTTTCCTTTGCCTTTTGCTTAGATACATTAACTTGAATCAAAATTTACATCTTTCTCGCTTATTTGCTTCAATTTGTCCATTTTTCTTTATTTGTGTGAAGGCAGTTTTGCAAATTTATGCAATATTACTAGTTCTTTGTTTCCTGTTGGAGTTTGCAATAATTTGTTGTGGTTAACCTCTGACTGTATAACCCATTTGGGTGCATGAACGGGTTAACCCTGAATCCTTCTAAGAAGATCTTCCAAAATCGAAAGTTCTACACAAGGCGAAATTTAATTTAATATCGGTTAACCTTTGAATGTCTAACCTTTTTGGATACATCAACGGGTAACTTTGAATCCTCCTATTGCGAACTTCCAAAGGCGAGAATTCTCCAGAGGCGAATTTGATTTAATTATCGGTTAACCTTTGAATGTATAACCCTTTTGAGTACATCAATGGGTTAACTTTGAATTTCCTCCTAAGGCGAACTTGCAAAGGCGAAAATTCTCAAGAGTCGAATTTCATTTAATTATCGGTTAACCTTTGGATGCATAACCCTTTTAGGTACATCAACAGGTAAACCTGTTTGCTGAAGAGCCCTTGCTTGCATTTGTTCCTGTCTTTTTTTTTTAGTTCCTCCCTGTCCAAGTTTTTTTTTTAATTTTTTTGTAGTCCCCATTCGATTATTGAATTGCAATGATTGCCCAAGCAATGAGTCCTAGAACTCAATTTTTTTTTTATTTCTGCTATTGCTGCAGAGTCTACTTGAAATGGTTACTGTTATGGACAGAACTACCAACAGATGATGCTATCTACACATCCAACCAGGTGAAAATGACGTAGATGGGGAAGAGACAAAGTTGCCCATTCGCAATTCTATGACGTCCTTATGCAAGCCTGATTGCGTTGGAGGTCCTCCGAGCCTTGGTGGTCTAAGGAGAATCTAAAGACATGCGAAACATGTTTGCTCTCTAGTCACATTAATGTAAAAGAGAATCTCCCCTCTTACTAATTGTCACACCATGACATAGAGTCCGAGCATAAAACAGGGGCTAGATTACAGTTGTGTGGAGAATTTTCTTACAAGTCGCTTTGTTGGGAGTGGTTAGAAGATATCATTGTTCGCTGCAAAGATAAACTCACAACCTTTCATATGTTCGATGCTTTGTGTGCTTCACTCTTCCTTTGGGATCGATGTTCAAACCTCATCCGAGTAGTATGCGAGTATTGGTGTCCCGAAATGAACACATTGCATACTTCTAAAGGCGAGGTATCCCTATCTATCTTTCACATCCATAGTTTCCTCGGGCTACCACTTTTAGGGCATCTTTATGATGAAGTTATTCCTACCCAATGGGAACTTACAAATAAGCTTCACTTGAGTTGCACTTATCTATTTACTGCTTACCACAAATGCAGGCAAGCTCGTAAGGGCAGGTTGACCATAGAGCAATGGATTGCCTTCTGGTTTCGAGGACGCAACAAGTATCATATTTGTAAGAAGTCTGATCAAGACAACTGGATCCCTCATCCAGGAATATTGTCTTCCACCATCGATGCAGGAGCCCGTGGGTGGGGTGATTGTTAGGTCATTTTCGACGAGCTAAGAGTGGCTATAGGCCAACGCACTGAGACCTTTCTAGCTGCATTTCTCTCCTATTGGCTATGCACATTCTTCTTGCCAGTTAGAGATTCTGGTAGCATACGCCCTGGCACTTTCAGTGTCACCTCATTCATCGCATCAGGTGTAGGGTATTGTCTCCCTACGACAATTCTTGTGAGTGTCTACAAGGGGCTCAATGAGATTTCTCGATCTTCACATCCTAGTAGAGGTAGGGGCTATTTTCCTACCCATTTCCTTTATGTTTGGTTGTCCAAAATCTTTGATGCATACAAGCTAGCTGGTGAGGCTTCCTCTAGTCCAGGCATGGTAAAGTTTAGTGGCCTTGGTCAAGCCAAGTTGTTTCGGCTTGAAGAGGCCCGAGAACTCATTAGTTCTGGGAGGGGCTTTCGCTGGCAGTCATCCATCACCACCTCACTGAAAAAGACTATCATGGATGACAACAAGCTATCAAGAGCTGACTTTGCTTATTTTGTTAGCATTCGTCCGGGTTTTGTCTCTTAACGTTGTGAGGACAACCTCGTCATGGAGCACTACTGCCCCGACCAATTCAGTAGATAATTTGGTTTCCATCAGGATGTTCCCACTGATGTGGACTTTGATAATCTTCCTGATCCAAAAATAATACTTCGTTATCACCAAATGCTCATGCGCTATGGGACAGGGTCTCAAGTCTTTCTTCCTGGGAGATGCAATTTACTCGAGAGAAATGCCACTTGTACATTTCATGCATGGTGGTCCAATATGCTCATTTCCTCGACTTGCAGTCCACATGCCAGTGATTCCAAGAGGAAACGAAGTGATTTATTTCACACGAACAATTCAAAGGATGAAGACAAACTTGGTTCTAAACCTAAGTTGAAGATCGTTCGTTATGGGAAGCCCTTAGAACCTTTTGTTCCACTGATGGAGGATGGTTCAAGATTCCAGGAATATATGTTGTCATCCCAGCGACACCCATCCCTAAAATCCCTATTCAAAGCATTGCGCCATTACCATAGGTAACAAATGGGATTAAAGAACCTTTGAAATCTCCCACCTATTGAGACATATAGGCAAAAGTCTAAACCTATGATTAATCTTGCTATGAATGGTTAGGACGAGCTACCCATCGAAGTTTGTGAGCCAAGTACCGAAAATTTAACTGAGCTTCCACCAGAAGGTGCTGAGAATATCATGGATATCCTCGATACTGAACCTAATCCTACTGAATGCATGGTACTCCCTCCTTTTTTTTTCTTGTAAATAGAAACACGTTTTCTTTGCAAATGCGTATCTTAGCTTCTTCATCCATGCATACATCTTTGCTTTTTTACTTTTTTTTAAATAGGGGGAAAGCGATGATGTGAACTGTAAGGAGGGATTGGCACACGTTCCTCTGCCATTGGGAAGTCAATGTTTCCCGTCGAAGGACGAATACCATCATTTGTTAAGGATTTATTTGACAGTAGATCGAGATCAGTTGACTCGAGAGGTGTTTGTTCCGTGGATGATGATGAGGTCGAGTCAATTCTAGAGTCAGTGCTCATGCACAGGTAGCTCACCCACAGCGCCCTTTGAGGGGTCCACAAGGGGGGATTTCTGTCTTCAATACTGATGATGTTATAAAGGAGTTGGATAAGAATGCTGCACGAGTGTTTGGTAAAGCCATAGCTGACAAGGTGTCTCGCACCCCTTTTGATGGACTTCCTTCTTTTAAAGGTGATTTTGACAGTCTTTATGCCATTATCCTTTAAAGAGGTGTCGATGTCACTTCTCTAGAGAGCAAGGTTGAAGGGTTCATTAAGCAATTGTGTGACTTTAAGGACCTACAACAGAGCTACTCTGGTCAAACATCCACTAAAAATCATGATAGTTCTCGCATGGAGGTGTAAGGAAAGATTGATGAGGCCTCCCATCGACTGAACACAGAAGGCGCCCATTATGAAGCAAAAACGGTCGAGTTGAAGTAGGTTGAATTGAGGCATAAGGAGCTGCTGAAAGAACTTCAACTTTTGGAAGATCAAAAGAAAGATCTTAGCTCTCAGGTAGTGGGTAGTGAGCATTTGCTTCAAGAAGCTGAGCGGGAAGTTATTGACTTGCAGGGTCAGATTGCCATACTCAATGCCACTAAAGTGATGGATGTAGCCACAAAATTTAGTTTAGAGAAGGTTGAAGCCTACATAAAGCTAGTTAACTCCTTTTTTTCTTTTTTCTTTTTTTTGAGATGGACTTGTAATGCACTTTGCACTTTTGTGATGTAAGCTTGATATCTATTGAATACAGTGAATTTTATTTTATTCTTCGCTGCACATGTGTCTTGGTTGATTTTCCTTGTGATTTGGATTCAATTTTATAACAACAGATGAATTTATACCTAGTCGAATCTTTATAATTCTCCTTTAGACTCAGAAGTTACAGAAACCCGCAATTAGATCAACAAATTTCCTTTTTTTTTATGATGATAACTGTACTCGGGTCTACATCAAAGCTGCCTGCGTACCTGAAGGGAACCCTGAAGGATCAGGTCATATGTAGTTCAAATAACAAGACTTTTTTTTTTGTTTAGCCGTTCACAGTTGATACTCTTGCGGGCCAGGAGTAGTACAATGGAGTTTAACTTAAAAGAATGAACAGTTTAGGCTCATGTTTAGGAGCTTGCATGTATTACTACATTAAGGATAATAAAGTTTCAGAAACTTGCCATTTATTGGCCCAACTCGCACTCTGTCGGTATCGACAATCCCATCGTTCATGTAGACTTCTCGAATCACGTAAGGGTCATCCCACTTGGAAGTGAACTTGCTTCCAGTCTTATATGGGATAATGATTGACCTTCTTACCTCAAGCACTTGATCGCCAACTTGAAATAAACGTGGTCATATCTTTTTGTTGAACGCTCGTGATAAGCGAGCTTGATAGCATTCCAACTTTTGTTGCGCTAGAAGTCTTTTTTCATCAAGGGCCTCGAGCCCTACCAGGCGAAACTTGTGATTTTCATCTTCAGTCAAGCCTTCATATATTGAAATACAGAGTGAAGGGATTTGAAGTTCCGAAGGCAATACCGTTTCGAGCGCATACTCCAGAGTGAAAGAAGTTGATTGGGTAGGTGTCTTGTTCGTGGTTCTGTACGCCCAAAGAGCCTTCCCTAACCTTTCATTCCAATTGCATTTTGACTTTTCCACCACTTTGCTTAGTAAGTTACAAAGCGTCTTATTGAAGGCTTCCACCAGCCCATTTGCAGTTGCATTGTTCATTGAAGATTTACGGTGGACAAACTTAAACTTTTCACAGAGGGCAGTCACCAGCTTATTGAAAAATGGTTTGCCATTGTCAGTGATAATATATTGAGGCACGCCATATCGGTAGATACTATAGGTTCGAACAAAGTCAACGACATTTTCTTTTTAACTTCTCTCTGTGGGATTACTTATGCCCATTTGGAAAAGTAACCAGTTGCCGCCAAGATGTATGAGTGGCCAACAGAAGATTTTGAAGTGATAAGGCCCACAACATCAAGCCCCCAAGCTTCAAATGGCTAAGATGTCACAGTTGGATGAAGCGGTTCAAGAGGTTGATGAATAAAATTGGCATGAAACAGGGACATTCATGCTTTCTCCTGCCCCCAGTGCTAAAGTGGCTGCGAGGTTTGCAAGTGCACTAGCCATCTTGTTGGCACTCCAAGGAACATGTTGTACCTTGATGGTTTCAAGCTTATCGAGCAGTCGTAAGGCATATTTATGCTATGACACGAGGTCATCCTTTTTGACTTCATATTCCTCGAGAAGTTGCTTGATGACTACTTGAGAATCACCATATATGTCATGGTCCTTGATTCCCATTTCAACGGCCATTTGAAGGCCTAGAATCGATGCCTGATATTCAGCCATATTATTGGAACATAACTGAATTGGCATGAATGAATAAGTGAGGACATGTTTTTCTGCGGAAACAAAGACTACTCCTGCACCAGCACCATCATTTCTCGTAGCTCCATCAAAATACATCTTCCAAGGTGGGAGGATATAAACAAAGAACACGTCTTCACCAAGTGAATCATCATTTAGCTCCCAAGCATCAGGGATTGGGTGATCTGCCAAGAAATTCGCTAATGATTGTCCTTTAACGGCATTCCGTGGCACGTAAACAAGGGCATATTGCTTCAAGATTACGACCCACTTTGCCAGTTGCCTGCTTAGAATTAGCCTTGATAAGATATATTTGATGGGGTCGCCTTTAGAAATCACCCAAACTGTATGGGCTTGTGTGTAATGCCTTAACTTTTAAATGGCGAACATGAGAACCAAACACATGTTTCAATCGGCGAGTAATTCAGTTCAGCCCCAACAAAGTGCGACTTAGGTAATACAGGGCCCTTTCTTTTCCTTCCTCATTTTCCTGGGTGCATAATGCCCCAAGGACTTCTCTTGAGCTGGAATGTAGAGTATAAGAGGTTTCCCTTCAATTGTTGCCCCTAGAATTGGTGGATTTGACAAGTACTTCTTGATGCTGTCGAAGGCTTTTTGGCATGATTGGCCCCATTCGAATTATGCACCCCTCTTCATGAGGTGGTGGAATGGGTGGCAACAGCCGGCCAGGTTGGATATGGACCTTCTAATATAAGCCAAATGACCTAGAAGACCCCGTAGTTCTTTGAGATTTTTTGGGGTAGGCATCTCTTGGATTGCCTTGATTTTGGCCTGGTCAATGTCGATGCCTCTATGCCATACTATAAAGCCTGGGAACTTCCCTGAAGTGACACCAAATGCACATTTAAGTGGATTCATCTTTAGTTGACATCTCCTCAGCCTATCAAAAATTTGACGAAGGTTTTGTAGGTGGTTTGTTCTCCTTTTTGACTTGGCCACCAGATCATCAACATAGCACTCCACTGTTTTATACCAGATGTTGTCAAAGATAGTTTGCATTGCTCTTTGGTATATCACTCCGGTGTTCTTCAAACTGAAGGGAATTACCTTATAGCAGAAGATGCCTTTGGGAGTGTCAAACGTTGTGGCTTCTTGGGCTTTTAGCGCCATTTGGATTTGATTGTATCCTGTAGTACAACCCATAAAGGACAAGGTTTTGTGTCCCATGGTTGAATCGATCATGAGCTCGGTGACGGGTAATGGGAAATCATATTTTGGGCATGCGCTATTGAGATCCCGAAAGTCTACACAAATGCGAAGTTGCCGGTTCTTCTTCCTTACGGGGACAATGTTTGCAATCCAAGTCAGGTATTTTGCCTCGCAAATGAATTCTGTCTCTATGAGTTTGTTGACTTCTCTTTCGATTTCAGGTACTAACGCAGACGAAAGCATCATTGAGGCTGCTTTTTGGACGAAACACCCTTCCCGAGGGATAAGTGATGGACTACGACTTTGGGATCAAGCCTTAGCATTTCACTGTAACTCCATGCAAGCACGTCCTTGTACTCTGAGAGGAGATTGAAGTACTCATGTTCTTCCTCGGGTGTAAGCAATGAACTTACATAGATGGGCGGGGTTTCTCAGCAGTTCCGAGGTCCAATTCCTTCAAATCATCAACTGTAGCTTGCCCCCCATCTTCAAGAGTTTCAGAAGTCTCTGCGAGTTCTATCTATGACTCTGAGTCTTCATATTCTTGGACTGTGATATGATTAGAAGAGGTCACTTCTTCTTGCTCATCTCATTTGTTGATGTCAGAACTACTTGGCTTACTAGTAAAGACCACAGTGCGTCTCTTCACCCTTAGTGAACCATCTGTCTTTACATCAAGAGTTGAAAACCGCTTCATGTGAGAAGGGATAGAACTTTGTCCTCTATTTCCATCACCAATTCAATTGAACATTGAATCCTTTTGTTCTTGGGGTAATGAATTTGATGATTCTTTTGCTTTCGTGTTTTGTTGAACACCGAAGGCCTTGGTTGTGCATGATGCTTTATTCTCCAGAACACAAAAGACTTAGAGTTTTGATTGATCTTAATGATAGTGAAGATGCATGGGCGTTTCCTCGAGGTGGATGGTTGTAACGTATCAAATGCAGAAGGCTTTATAGGAGGTTGAACATTTTTATACTCACTCTCGTTCGTTTCTTCAGAGAGATATGTTGAACCACATTTTGTTTGGCATTACATCACCCTGATATCTTGATCGGCTGCACCGCTGTATAACCAAGCCCCACTTTTGGGACCTCCACTAGACCTTGTTGTTCTTGAATCTTCTTCTGCGTTTTGTTGAGGCCGTAGGTTTCCAACTCCACTATCTTGCCTAACGCAATAGGATTGTTAAAATCATAACCCACTTTCTCCATAAGTTTATATGCATTCGGGTCAAATCCTTCCTTTATTCACGCATTTGGTAAGTTCTCATATTTGTCTAATAAGATCTTGGAACAAGAGACATCCGAGCAGAGGGGGTCCGCCCACCTTTGGTTGGTACATGTTTCGTGTTGGAAACATGACACTTTCTTTAAGAGTGCTCAAGTTAGCCCTACTATCCTTCTTGATAGCCTTGCGGCCAGTATTTCCACTTATGAACCCATTGAAGGGTGTTTCCCCTTCCTTTCCACGAGCTTTAGGAACATATCTTAAAACAGACGGTATATGATTTGTGGAAACCACCACTTGCTTAACAGCTTGTTTAACAGGTTGGTTGATAATCTCTTGTTCAACATTCACCTTACAACACTCTTGTTGCTTCACGCTATCATGCCTCGGTATTACCTTGGAATTATTAGCGGTCTTCAGCTCGAAGCTACCTATGGAGGAAATTATGTAGGGCATAGTCTCCTTAAGTGCAATGCCTTCTTCAAAGAATTTAGAATCGCCAAAATGCGATTCTGCCTTTGTAAATGGCTTGACATTGCTATTGATATTCTTCTCACCACCACGATAATACTTAAGGCATTGATAGAGAGAAGAAGCCACTATTCCATCTTCATGGAGCCACGGGCATCCTGGTAACAATTTGTATGAGGTTTTGGAGTCAATTACATGGAATATTGATGATATTGATAGATCCCCTATTGTTATCTCTAGGCGAATCATGCCAATCCCACGTTGACTCTCCAAGCTAAACCCTTGAATCACCATATGACTCTTAGAAAGCTCTTCTACTCTAATACCCAGTTCATTCATTATATACTTAGGCATGATGTTAACGGCAAAACCTCCACCTACCAATATGCGCTACTTGTTGTTCTTTGATATAATCGATCACAAACAAAGGACAATTGTGAGGTTTGGAGCATAACAATAAGTCGTCATCGGTGAAAGTGATAGCTGTGTTGCAAGTGGCATACTAGGCAAGGCCTTTCAAGGATTCTCCAATGTTTCTGACCTTGTTAGCATAAAGCTCTGGGTCATGAAGGGCGGTGGCAACACAATGATGTATCTCTTCTGGTAGGCAAAAGATTTGCCTCCAACCCATGCGTGCCGATGAAGCCTCTAAGATGATCAGAGTTTTATCATCTCCTTTTGGAGAATCTTCCTGTTTTTCCTTTTCTTCGTCTTCTTCATCTTCCAGCTCAGCACATGAAGTCATGTTAATAGTGACTCTATCAAAAAAGCCCACTGGGAAGAATTCTTCCAACGTGACAGGAGTAAGCTGCTCCTGCTTAAGTAGGTCTATGGGTTGAACGTCACGCTTCTTGTTTGGTTTCAGGCTCTTCCTACCTCTTACATGCTGAGGTTTCTTCTTCCTCCCTTGTCTCTGTCTACGGCGTAAGGGCAGTTGTTGATCCTGATTTTGGTTCTTGGGCCTTCGCCGCATAATAAGGGTCCACCCCTCTTCATCGTCCTCTGGGATGTCGACAGTGGGTTTGATTTCTAGAGAAGGTGTTTGCACCATCATCAGCACAACAACCGACTCTAAACTTCCGAACTAAATTATGGACAACTCTATCCTTAACGAAAGAGTCAAATCATGTTTTTTTCTCTTGATAGAGTTGGATATGACTTTCTCGTCACAAAGGCAATGATTATAATTGAGCGATGATACAATTGGCTTCAGCGGTTTCGTCAAAGTCTAGTATGATCCTTCCATCTTTGGTCAGTTGCATGATATGCTCTGTGAGAGTAATGCATTTTTCTAGAGGGTAACTAATGACCCTGTGGTAACGACAGTACTTCAGGTCGTTTGTCCTTTCGGCTTCTTCTAGTCACTTAGGTTTAGGGAGTTCAATGATCTTGTTTTCAAACAACTCATCCAACATTCCTAGCAAGTCTTAACCAGGGAATGTGTACTTCTCTTGAAGCTCCTTCAATGTGGGGCACTTCTTTGTTGTCTCTTTAGAGAATGAAGTCTTCTTCCCCTCTGGCCTGGACTTCCCTGAAATCCTCAGAGGCTCTTCAATAGAAATAGTCATAGTTTCCTTCGTTAAGGCCTTTGGAGGCTTAGAACTCTTCTTAGAATTGCCTTTGTCCTTCTTGAACTCATATAAAGAAGACAGCTTGCTGTGATGATTTGCTATCGTCATTTCCAAGTCAAGTGCCTTCGTAGCTAGCTCTTGAAAGGGCCTAGGCTTGCTCATCTGCAAGACTTAGAGCAAGTCCCACTCCCAACTGTTAATAGATACGGCTCCAAGTCTATATACCAATCGAAGGCAATCCGTTTAAGAGATCGAACAAACTGCTTCACCAACTTGTCTCCTTTAGTGCTAGTATTGCTGCATGTCTCAATGAAGTGAGCGATGTGCTGTTTGGGATTGCCCTTACCACCAAATTGGTTGAATTTAGAGGGTTGGTAACCATGGGGCATAGAAAGGACACCAATCCTTTTTGTATAAGGCTTTGTGTACGAATGCATCCTGTGAAGTTTTGAAGCAGATCTAGAAGAACAAGAAATCCATTTGGCTAAATAAAGACATAATCAACCTAATAAAGATCAAATAAGAAGAACTCCTCAAGAACACTTTAATAGAGGAACACCCAAATCCAAACGATTCTTGCAAGAACACCAAGATGAACAACCCACCAATTAATATCCTAAAGCCTAAGCACTAAGGATTAATATAAAGGGAAGACTTTAAATCACCACTCTAATAAGAGATAAAGATTAAGAGATTTTGAAAGAGAAAATGGCTATTAGCCTTTTCATTCATTCATAATCATCAAAGCTGAATGTAATACAAGAGATGGGGAATTAAATAGCAAAATACCCCCTCCCCTAAGCTTAGTACTAGCCAATAGCATTGCAAGGTTTTGTCCAATAAAATACAAGCTAATTGTAAAATTAAAGGGGGACCACTAAGGGATAATGGTGTGCTGAAATTTGGTTGCACATTTCTTTCCATTAGTAGCGTCATTCACCTATTCAAATGGAGGAGATTAAGGTGAAGGGTTTTATGAGAGTCTTCTAGAAGAGTCTATCAAGTACCCACCAAATTTTATCCCTTAATTCTCCCATTGGCCGACTCAAATAAATCCTTGCGTAAAAACATGCACCTCCAGACCTGCACTGACCATGGCATGGTTAGAACCCCATAACTTGCTCGATTCTTAAAATTTGATGATGATCTTGGTCTTGTTAGAAAATAGACATCTGAGGCTATCCACCCATGTAAAATTCACCCAAAAGGAAGCCCATTTACCCTGCCAAAAATGAGCTAGAATTTAGGCCATATGTTCTGTCTAGAAGAAGGAAGTAAAATAAAATAGGTGCTTTGCAATAAAAATTGCTAGGCTCCTTATTTAGGCTACTAAGTACCATGGCACCTTACCTAAGCTTACTTTGGGACCCCTCAAGGCTCCCAAATCAATAAGCACTTTGGAGAGCCAAGTACTTGGATGCCACCCTTATAGGTGATTAAGGGCCCAAGTTGAATCCAAGCCTTGATGTTGTTAAGGAGGTTAGGCCTTATGGTTTGCTCCGCATCAACCTCCCCTCCTTGAAGAGGAATTCCCCTCAAATCTCTAATGTCCTCATCTTCGCCCTCAATGTAGGGAGTGAGGTCTTCAATATTAAAAGTAGCGGAGATGTTCATGTCATCTAGAAGCTCTACCTTATAGGCATTGTCTCCCACTCTTTGCACGATCTTATAAGGGCCATCTCCCATTGCCATGAGCTTGATTTTCCTTCTTGAAGGGAACCTCTCCTTTCTCAAATGTAGCCATACAAGATCTCCCAATTGAAACTCAAGATGAGCTCAGTTCTTGTTGGCCTTGGTCTTGTATTGCTCATTTACCTTCTCAATTTGAGCTCTCACTTGCTCATGTAGTTTCTTCATAGCTTTAGCCCTTTCCTTGGCTTCAAAGCTTACTTTGGACTCTTGAGGATTGGGAATGAGATCAAGAGGAGTGACAGGGTTGAGGCCATAGCATACCTCAAAGGGTGAATGAGAAGTTGCATAGGAAGGAGTCCAGTTGTAGGCAAATTATGCATGGGGAAGCTTAGTGTCCTAATTTCTTAAGCTCTTACTCACCATTCCTCTCAACAAGGTAGTGAGTGTACGGTTTGTTACTTCCGTTTGTCCATCGATTTGAGGGTGGAAGTGGTGCTAAAAAGTAGTTTAGTCCCCACTAGCCTCTATAGACTTCTCCAAAAGTGTGATAAGAACTTGGTGTCTCTATCCAATACGATAGTCCTTGGGATCCCATAAAGCCTCATGATTTCTTGAAAGAAGAGATCTACAATTTATGCAGCATCATCACACTTCTGGCAAACAACAAAATGTGCCATCTTGAAGAACCGATCAACAACTACCATGCTGGCATCCTTCTTAGGTACCAAAAGAGCTGGAACCGAGCAAGAATTCAAATTTTCCCGAATCTACCCATGATCAAGCAACTCTTGGACTTGTCTTTGGAGTTCTTTCAACTCATTAGGATTACACCTATAAGTCGGCTTGTTGGGCAAAGGAGCACTAGATAGGAGATCAATTTGGTGCTCAATTCCTCTTATAAGAGGGAGCCCCGGTAGTAGATCGTCGGGAAAACATCCTCAAACTCTTTCAAGAGTGATTGAGTAAGAGGGTGTAAGGGATTCACTTCCTCACTAGTCTTTGATTCAACCATAAATAAGGAAAATAAACGTTTGCTCTTACAAATGGCTCTCTCCACCCATGCCTCACTCATAAAGAGGCTTTTCTCACCTCCCTTCCCCGGTTTAATTTTGAGAGGTTTGGGGGGTGGAAGGTGGGTCAAAGTGAGGTTACGTCCCTTGAACTTAAGGGCATATGTGTTGGCATGCCCATCATGCATCACATGATTGTCATACACCCAAGCCTGACCAAGCAATATATGACAAGCATCCATACGAAGAATATCACAAAAGGACCTCACGATAATAAGGACCAACGGAAAAAGAGATAAGAGCTTGTTTAGAAATGGTTACCTCGCTTCCTTGCTTGAGCCATTTAAGAGTATAAGGGGTGGGATGCACCTAGATGGGGATTTGTAGCTTGTCAATGAGAGTGATGGAGGCCACATTGGTGCAACTACCTCTATCGATAGTAAGCTCACACACTTTGCCTCCAATGGTACATCGAGTGTGGAAGATTTTCTCCCTTTGAGTAGGTTCAAGGGAATCTCTTTGGCATGGAGGGCTTTCCGGATCACCAATAGCTCTCCAACATCCGGAGTTACTAAAGTGTGATCTTCCTCTTCAAACTCTTCTTCACTAATCTCTTCCTCTAGAGCTTGGATCTCTTCCACCTCTCTAATAGAGAGGCTCCTTCGATTAGGACAATCTGCTTGGAAGTGTCCATGACCATGGCATTTGAAGTACTTCTTTCCCTCCAACCTATTTGGAGGTTCACCAGAAATCCTTTTACCCTTGTCTAAGGCCTTAATAGGTGTAGGAGTAGTGTCACCCTTATTGTAAGAAGGGAAACAGCTTGGTGTGCTTTGGGGCCGAATGAGGGGAAGGCGTTGCGAAGGGCTTTCTACCCTTAAGTTTTTTCTCGATCTTGATTGTGAGGTGGTAAACATCATTAAAAGATAAATACGGTTGTAGTTCCACCTTGTGAGCTATGCTAGGAGAAAGTCCTTTGATGAACCTAGCAATAGTAAGCTCATTGTCTTCATTTAAACCAACTCTCATTTGAAGTTACTCGAATTCTTGACTATATTCCTCCACCCGGAGATTCTCTTGGCTAAGGGTGGTAATCTTGAGGTAGAGCTCTTGCTTGTATGAAGGAGGTAAGAATCTCATCTCCATGTGTTTTTTGAGCTTGGACCAAGTCTTGACCTTAGACTTAGTTTCTCTAGCTCTATTCTTCATCAATGTCTCATACCACAAGGAGCATACCCCTTTAACTTGAGAATGACCAACCTAAAGGCCTTTTCATCATTATACTCCTTGAGTTCAAAGATCATCTCAATAGCTTGCACCCAATCAATGTAGTTTTCTGGTTTGAGGTTGCCATCAAACTCCGGTTCCTCAACCTTAAGGTGACTAAGATAATCTATAGGATGACCTCTACCCCAATTACCTCTATTCTCACGATCCTCATGAGAAGAAGAGTAGGCAATGTCAATGGGGTTCACATCAAGCTCCCTAGGTTGGGGAACTCATTGTTTGGTTCCCTTAACTCGCTCTAGCTCCATGGTGAGCTTTCTTACTCTAAAGAGATGCGCCTAGGTTGAGAACATTCCGCATCATTGGTCATGGTTGAAGGTAGACAAGAGAAGTAAGAAGATTAAGTGTTAGAAAAAAGGTATCGCAATCATGCTAGAGGAAGCACGGGCCAAAATGGGGGGGCACGGTCGTGCCTAGCAACACTGGGTGGCCATGCCTAAAAACTGAAAAAAAAATCTGGGCCCAAGGGGCCACGGTCTGACCGTGCCAAAACTCTGGTTCAGCCCAAGTGAGGGTTTTGGATTTTTTGTGGATTTTTTGGGTTGTGTTTTGGTTGGGGATTGTGTTTAGGCCATTTTGGGGTTCTTTGTCGACTAAAAGAGGAGTTTTATAGAGAAATCAAATGTGGGTTTTTAGGGTTTTAGATTGAAAAGAAAGCATGGAAGAGTGCTTGGGCTCTTTGAGGCGAATAAGAGAAGAAGGTGGAGTAGAGAGCACCCAAATCTCAAAATAACAAAGCAAGAACTCAAACAACAACTTTCAATCACAAAGTGTGAGGATTTTATGCTTACCCTTGAAGGATCCTTGTGCTCTGATACCAACTGAAGTGGATTTAGAAGAAGAAGAAATCCATTTGGCCAAATAAAGCATAATCAACCCAATGAAAATCGAATAAGAAGAACTCCTTAAGAACACTTCAATGGAGGAACACCCAAATCCAAAGGATTCTTGCACGAACACCAAGATAAGTAACCCACCAATTCATCCCCTAAAGCCTTAGCACCAAGGATTAATATAAAGGGATGACTCTAAATCACCACTCTAATAAGAGGTAAAGATTAAGAGATTTTGAGAGAGAAAATGGCTGCTAGCCTTTTCATTCATTCATAATCATCAAAGCTGAATGTAATACAAAAGAGGGGGAATTAAATAGCAAGATACCACCTCCCCCAAGCTTATTACTAACCAGTAGCATTACAAGGATTTTGTCCAATGAAATACAAGCTAATTGTACAATTAAAGGGGGACCACTAGGGGATAATGGTGTGCTGGAATTGGCTGCACATTCCTTCCCATTGGTAATGTCATTCACCTGTCCAAATGGAGGAGATTAAGGTGGGGGGTTTTATGAGAGCCTTCTAGTAAAAACGTACACCTCCAGACCTACACAGACCATGGCATTGTTAAAACCCCATGACTTGCTCGATTCTTGGAATTTGATGATGATCTTAGGCTTAAGAAAATAGACATCCAGGTCTATCCACCATACAAAATTCACCCAAAGCGCAACGCATTTACCTAGCCAGGAAAAAGCTAGAAGTTAGGCTATATGTTCTGCCCAGAATAAGGAAGTAAAATAAAATAGGTGACTTGGAGATAAAACTGGCTAGGCTCCTCATTTAGGCTACTAAGTGCCATGCCACCTTGCCTAAGCTTACTTTGGGACCTCTAGAGGCTCCCAAATGAACAAGGACTTTGGAGAGATAAGTACTTGGGTGCCACCCTCATAAATGATTAAGGGCCCAAGTTGAATCCAAGCCTTGATGTTGTTAAGGAGGTTAGGCCTCATGGTTTGCTCCGCATCAGGTCCTCCCCCTAATTGAGCCTTAATAGCATTTACGATTAGGCTTTGAATCTGTTCAACAGACATCGAGCCCAATGAGGATTCCTTCTTTTTCATGCATTCATCATTAGAGTCTTTGAAGCGCTTAGACTCCTTATCACACTGTTCGCCATCCAAGCCTTTGCTAAAGGATTCGAATAGTCGCTTTTCCAACTTCTTCATTAGAGTAGCAATCTTCTCACTTTGACGTTTGATTTGAGTGTCTTTCTCTAGACTCTCCCTAGCGAGCCTCTCTAATGTTGCTTTCGTATTTGCAAGCTGTTCTTCTATGTTGGTCGCCTCCATCACCATGACTGGCGCAATGACACAATTTGAGGATTTGATCTCCGATTAAGAAACTAACTCTCTTGGTGATGCCAATGAGGAGTCACTGCTAGTATAGCCATGATCTTATACACCGAAAGGTTGGAAAGTGGGGTTGGCCTGAGTTTGGAGCTCATTTCTCCCTTAAGGAATTGCTTGATGCATTTTGAAGCCAGCAACAGATCTTTGCTTCAAAGGATGCAAAGTGCTTTTGTTGACTCCTTCAAGCAGGTTGGAGTCAAGGCTTGGGATCTTACGAGACTGCGACGGGACAGTTCCAACTGATTGTTTTATGGCAATCACAGCATCAGCTTTTACCATACTTCTAGTTATAACTTCGCTAGATGTAATGCTAGCGGTTGTCGATCCTTGAGATGCGAATCAGATAACTTTCCTTGAAGGGTGGGGGATGGCAATCTTAGGGGCCATGTCGTCTTTGAGGGAATGTAGAGTTTGTGGTTTCGGGAAAGAGATGAGAGGCAGATAATGTCCCACCTAGCGTGCCAAAAATTTGTAAACACAAATTTTGCGCCTAAAATAATTTGGCCAGAAATTGAGTAACAAATTGAATTTTTGTATTTATATCAAAGAATTGGTACAATCTCTATATAATTATTACAAGAACAAGTGTAATAAATTCTCTGATTCAATCTTCTTGAATAGACTTGATTGAATTTAATCTTGAGAGAGGGCCTAATATGCTTAATCTCAATCAAGATATGAGTTTAATCGCTGCCCATAGACGGCACGTTTTGGAGTGCTTGTTGACTTCTGTCAGAGAAAAGTCTTGAACTCTTGTGAGTTCTTCTAAAATGCCGACCCCTGAATGAAGGGGGCTAAATTCGTTTTTATAGAGAAGTCGGAATTAGGGTTTCCCTCCTTATCTCTATTAAAAGAAATAATCATTTATTTTCCGCATCATCCATGCCACGTGGCACTATTTAATTGGCCGCAACACATTTTCATTAAATATTTAATTTAATGGACCACTATAATTAATTTAACACACGACGTGTCATAATTGGCCAAAATAAAAGTATATCCACGCGGCAAGTCTTGGTTGGCTAGCAAAAATTTGCATTCTACAGTATCAACATTACAAACTCGTGGATGTCAACCATATGAAAAAATATCCCAAAATTTGACCTATTTCTTGTTGCATATCAAGTGACACAAGTTAGCTTCATACCTTATTCTAGTGTGAAAAATGATAGAAACCAATGGTTAGCAGTACTTAGGATGAAGCCAAAGGTCAACACTGGATCCCCATGTAGATGACATTGGTCCTTTTTAGAAAGAGAGCAATGACAACCCACCCACTTTATCATATCTTGACATTATCTATCAACAATGAGCTAGTAGATCACCTTGCTGAGGGCACTAAGTTTGGAGTAGGCAAATATGAAGATGACGAGGAAGAAGACGAAGAGGATGAGACACTTATAAATGAACGAGATTGTGAAGCAATGATGAGGATGAAGATTAGCAATATATAGGCTTTAGTTAAATGTTTTTTAGATCAATGTGAACTCTTGTACTCATCTTTTGCTTTAGTATGATGAACTTATACTCTTTGTATTCTTATGTCGTGCACTTGATTATTATCCCTTTCTAATGCGTGTTATTCTTATCTCGTTTAACATGTGAATACCTCATGTGTAATTATCTAATATTTTGTACACTTAATGTAATTTCCAGTGCTTGAGATTTAGGTACCTCCCACACATGAGTAACGGGATGGAGTCGAGGGCGCGGCTATAAATGAGTCTAGCCAATAGTGAACAACAATTCACTATTTGCATATAGCATTTGATGGTATATAAAACTATTTTGTTTCTATGTTTAGCATAATTGCTTCGTATGTGTGTGCTTTTGTCACTAATGTTTTGCAATGATCTGATCTCACATTATTGAAATTATGAAAGGTTTGGTTACTATAAAGTGCCCAATTTCAATACCATGCACTTGAAGGCTCACTACTTGAAACCATTTACTAGTTGGAAGAATGCTTTGGATGAGCATAAACAATGGTGGTGGAGAGCTTTCTAGGCAATAAGTTTACACTTCTTGCTAAAATTCATTATCAATTATGCTTATTGCAATACTCCCTATTGTCCAAGGTTTGGTATGCCAATTCCCCTATAAAGATCACTAAAATTCAACAAAGTACAGAAATCATTTGAATGTGATGTATTAGATTGTTGTAGTTAGAACTCTATTTGCAAAGTACTGAAACTATCTCTTAGTGATTTATATAGATAGGCTCATTGAAAGTCACAACTGTTATATCATGGCAATTCTTTATGTTCCTACCTATGTGATATTCTTTTATTATAATTCAAAGATGGCAGGTTATTTTGAATACAATCTATATATGGATTCAAATGACACAACTGTTGGCTTGGAATTCAGCAATGGACTTGTTCCTTGCTATAATAAAGGAGTGAAACTAGCACCATGATTTCAAAAATGATCAAGATATATTTATATTTGTATTTTAACAACTTGATTAATTCTTGTGACTACTTGATTAACCTCATAATAGTCCTCTCACCTGCTTCCTTAGAACCACCATGAAAATTACATGCATTCAGAGAGCACAACTTTTCACTGTATCAATTGGGTTGAGCATACAACGAAGGGGGACATTCAACTGCAACTTCATCATAGCTACTTACATACACTTTTGTTCTTTGACCAGAAAGCAGTGTACATAACTACTCCCATTTATGGGCAGATTTATTTTCATAAAATCTTTATGGCAACCATTTTTTCTGTGTAGACACGTTACTCATGGGTTGAGGAGCTGAATGGTATAATTTATAATGGGTGTGAAAAAAAGGAGTGATCGCCTTAAAGACATAGGATCAAAGAGAATGGCAACGCCCGCTAATGCCGTCATCTATTGGCTTCCAACTCCAACTAGAAATAGGATGAAGCTTTCAAAGAATGGTAAAACTGAAGCAACAAGCACACTAGTCCAAAAGTAGGGGCTACCCACACTTCAGGGTCTACTTCAATTAAACAAACTGTAAGGAAAATGGTAATATCGCTCTTGTAATGATCCCAATTTTGGATTACTGTATTCGTTATTATAATATGAATTTTTTAAAAACGATAAGAGATGAGAAAATACCTACTGTTGTGAGACACTTTGAGTAAATTCATACTAGAAAGGAAGGAACTAAGAAAATATTTTTTAGCAAGAAGGAAAATTCTGTTTAGGTAAGCACCTTTTATTGTACTTCTTATATACCTAAAATGATTAGTTCTACAAAAACATGATTTTAAATTCTTTGGAGTTTGAGTTGTTGGTGAATAAGTAAAGATACAAATAGAATAGGATTCCATTATGTTGGATATCCTGCTTATATAACTTAGTCTTTCTGCTAAGTGCTCTTGAACACTCAAATGGAACTATAATTGATGTTGCAGTTCTCTAGTAGTGTGTGTGTTTATTGTTGCTCTCCTTTTGGGGAGGGGGGGGGGGGAGAGGAGGCTTAAGCAAAAAGGGCTTGAAGTATTTACAGTTGGCTCACTTATTATTGTTATTGACAAATGCGTATGCTGTAAATCTCACTTGGAGCGGTGCAAGTGAAAACTGTAAGTCAGACATTAAAAGGTACAAGTGAAATTTTAAGGTGAGGTGTAGCAAGCAAGTGGCAAGTTTAGTCGAGTGCTGAAATTTGTGACATGCATGTGTCTTTTGTGAAGAGTGATAATCCCATTTTAAGGAGTTATGGTCATGTGCTAGGGATTGCCCTCATACTTACTGATCTTACATGGCGTGGTTAATGTTTTTATTAATTTCTATCTACTTTTTATTTTTAAGTGAGGGTTTTTGGTGAGTTGTTTACTTCTAAGTATGTGGATACTCGATCAAGAGGAGATGTGTTTTGGATTTATGAACTTGGATCTTCAGCAATTGATATTTAGTTTCTAAACTAATATTTGAACAATAGTTAGTCCCTCCTCTTAATCTTAGCATTGCAAGTGATGCTTCTCTTTTGTTGTTTCCTTGCCTGCTTTGGCTATTTTGCTTTTAGATGGAAATTTTCATACTCTTAGGTTGTTTTGTTACACACACTCTTGTTTAAGGAGAATTAATGTTGGGTTTGACTTCATTGTACGATGAGTATAAGTTTGAAGCTTAATACTTTACAATCGGAGGACCAAGTTAACAATGACGAACTTTCTGTCCAGCTGTGGGAGGTGTCAACAAGAAAAGTTTGGTCTATGAACTTGGGAACCATGCATAATCCTACTACGAGAGGGTGAGATCATCTACTAAATCCTCACCCTCCACATTCAGATCTTACAGCTCCTCTACGTACGCCTAGTTTGAGTGTCGCTTGCAAGAATAAGAAGAGCAACTCAATGACACTAGAGAGGAGTTTACTTTAATAAAGGAGGAGCTTAAGCAAGCCAAAGATCCTATCACTAGGATTTGAATGTTGCTTCGGGAGCTCTAGCACTTAAATTTCCCCTTCTCCCTTCCTTCATTTAAGGATTTTGGGTCTTAGAAATAGAGATCAATCTAGATTAGTAACATACTTGGTCTGTGTTTATAAACGTTGGTATACAATACAATTTAGTAGTTGCAACTTGGATTTCTTGGATAACCGTGTGACCATGTTTAGCACACACTTGGAAGATTCCTTTAGTCATGGTATATTTTTTTGATGTCAACTAGTTGATGGTTGCACTTGCTATACACTCGATACTTGGAAATTTGTTTCCTAGCCGAAAAATACCTTGGTTATAATATATAGATATAGACATACATATATACATACATATATATATATATATATATATATATATATATATA
>JACYFF010010365.1:74098567-74117817 GCA_017589665.1 Selenicereus undatus | reverse complement strand
ATATATGTGTATATTTATATATAGTTTTATACACGCTTGGTATGTATATCCTACTGGTTGACTCATGTACAGGGGCGAAGCCACCGTGGGGTCAGTGGGGTTAGCCGACACCCCTCTCAAAAAAAAATAAAAAATGATATACATCTGTTAATTTGAAGAAAAAAAATTAGCTATATATACTAAATGTGTGGAATATACATGAAATGGATCTTACTTTAGCGGTCTGGGAAGTTGCTTTGCAAGTTATCCTATCTATGATGTCGCGGGTTGAACCTCCACCCTGCCCTTTTTTCGTTTTTTTTTTTACTTTTTTTTTAATGCCGAATAGCCCACTTACTCTACTTCCAGTCTTCGGTCTTCCTCTGTGTTTGTTCCACTGTCTATCGTCTCAGCACTTCTCTGCTTCGCCAGTTCTCCTCTAGCCCTCTACCCAGCAATACCCTAGCCCAGTAACCCTAACCCACGGCTGGCGACTCAACCACCAGACCAGCACGCCACCACCTGGCAGAGGCTGCAGCCCACTGCACCGCGACACTGTCCACGACCACCATTACCAACGAGTCAATGACCTCCTCAAGTCAAGTTCTCAACTCTCTCTTCAAATTTGTGAGCTCTTCTTTTACTTAATTTTTCAATTTGTAGACTAATAAGTTTACATTGTTTGATTTGTGATTTTATTTGTCAATTGTAATTTCAAATTTTTTTAACTTATATGTTTAATTTCAATTCTAGGTTAAATTTCAATTTGTCGATTAGTTTATTATATTCTTTAATTTTTTGAGTTTATTTAGCAATTTCAATTCCAACTTTGTTTAATTTATATGTTTCATTTCAATTATAGGTTATCTCTTAATTTCTAGATTGCTTTTTTTTATAGTTTAATTTGTGAGTTTATTTGTTAATTTCGATATAGAGTTTATTTAATCTATATGTTTAATTTCAATTATAGGTCAAAATCCATAGATATTTCAAAAAGATAACTAAGGAATCCTTGTCGTTACCTTCAAGCTCGAAATCCGAAAATTCGCCTTTGAATGAAGAAGGTAGAAACGACCACTCGACCACAGCCACCATCTTGTGGTGTAAATACCAATTCCACTCCCTTTTCTACTCAAAGAAGTCGGGTTGATGTAAATGCTCTTCCATCTGATCCAGGAGAAAGAAAACCAATGTCACAATACCATCCAGATGAACGTGATGAGGTAAGAAGAGCTTATCTTCAAAAAGGCCCATTTCAACCCCGAAATCATGCTTTCCCTCAAACACTCATGTTTGGAAATATGAGTCGATTCAATAATGCTTGGTTTGGTGAATATGGCAATTGGTTGGAATATAGCATAAAGGAAGATGCTGCATTTTGCTTGTGTTGCTATTTGTTCAAAAATGATGAAATAAGCCATTTTGGTGGAGATGCATTTACAACAAAAGGATTTAAGAGTTGGAATAAGATGGGTAGATTCAAAAAGCATGTTGGTGGGGTAAATAGTGTTCATATCCAATGTGTTAAACGATGCGAGGACCTTATGATGCAAAAACAATCGATACAAACTGCATTGGAAAAACAATCAGAACATGCTAAAGCTGAGTATAGGACTCGTTTGACTGCTTCAGTTGATGCATCAAGATTGCTTTTGTTTGAGGGTTTGCCTTTCCGAGGTCATGATGAAAGTGAACATTCAAAAAGGAAAGGACTTTTTCGTTCCATTCTAAAGTTTCTTGGGAAAAGAATGATAATGTAGGAAGTGTTAGTTTGAAAAATGCTCTTGGTAATTGTATAATGTATTCCCCTGACATCCAAAAAGATATTGCAAATGCATGTTCAAGAGAAACTGTTAATGCTATTCTTGAAGAAATTGGGGATGGATATTTTGCTGTATTAGCTGATGAATCTCATGATGTCTCTTGTAAACAACAAATGGCTATTGTTTTGAGATATGTTGACAAAATGGGGTTCGTTATGGAGTGCTTGGTTAGCCTTGTTCATGTCACTAGCAGTACCGCATTGTCATTGAAAGAAGAAATTTATTCTGTGCTTGCTAAGTTATCCTTGAGCCCATCCCGAATACGAGGACAAGGGTATGATGGGGCTAGTAATATGAGGGGGCACATCAATGGACTTAGAACTTTGATTTTGCAAGAAAATCCATCGGCACATTATGTTCATTGTTTTGCTCATCAACTTCAATTGACTCTTGTTGGGGTTGCAAATGGACATCCTCATATTAAAGGGTTTATTGAGTTGGTCAATCTGACTTTGAATGTGATTGGAGGCTCTTATAAACGTAGAGATGAATATCGAACAAGACAATCGGAGAAAGTTGAAGAAGCATTGCGAATGGGTGAGCTTGTAACTGGGAAGGGTTTGAATCAAGAACTAGGACTACAGAGACCTAGTAACACTCGTTGGGGATCTCATTTTAAAACATTTGTGAATCTTATTGTCATGTTTGCTCCAATTGTTAATGTCCTTGATGCTCTTGCAACAGATACAGATTCTGATGATAATGCCAGAGGTCAAGCTATTTTGGATGGTATTCAGACATATGACTTTGCTTTTTTATTACATCTTATGAAATTGGTGTTAGGCATTACAAATGCATTGAGTCAGGCATTGCAAAGAAGGGATCAGGACATTGTAAATGCTTTGTCACTACTTGGTACAGCTAAGAAGCAATTATAACGCACAAGGGATCGTGGATGGGATGCTTTGATTGATGATGTTAAGTCATTTTGTCTGAAACATGACATTGAGATTCTTAATATGGAGGATTTTGCTCCACTTCGTGCTCGGGGAAAGTCTAAACATAGAGTTTCTTCAGTGACAAATGAGCATTACTATCGTGTTGATATGTTCTACTCGATTCTTGATATGCAAATGCAAGAACTTAATAGTCGCTTTACTGAGGCAAGCACTGATTTGCTAATTGGCTTGTCTTGTTTGAGCCCTGCCGACTCATTTGCTAGCTTTGACAAGGACAAGATACTTAGGATGGCTCGACTGTATCCAGATGATTTTGATGATTTAGGCATTCAGGCCCTTGGTTTTGAGTTGGACACTTACATCGATAACATGCGTGATGATGTGAGATTCTCTGACTTGAATGGACTTGGAGAGCTCTCTACAAGGATGATTAAAAAAAAGAAGCATTTGAGCTTTCCTCACGTGTACTTATTGTTGAAGTTGGCATTGATTCTACTAGTTTCTACAGCAACAGTTGAAAGAGTGTTCTCTTTGATGAAGTATATCAAGACCAACTTACGCAACCGAATCTCAGATGAGTTTTTGAATGATACTGTTATTACTTATTTTGAGAATGATTTGTTTGAAAGTATATCTACTGATGATATTTAGCATCGCTTTCAAAATATGAGGTCTCATCGAGGACAATTAGATTAGATGTAATGTAATAGTTGTTTAATTTCAGTTTATGACTATTGTTAAATTTTATATTGTGTACTATTAATTCCGACACCCCTCTTCGATTTTTCTGGCTTCGCCGCTGCTCATGTATCACCTATGATTGGCCTGTGCATGGTAATTCAACATTGTCAGGAAAGCTGATGCAAAAATGAAAAATAGGGGTTTAGAAACGAAATTGCTTTGTTTTCCTCTGGATTCATCTAAGGATTTAGCTACGAGATTCATAATAGAAATTATTTTTTTCATGTATTTCAATCAAAATAAATATAAAATAGGTATGAAATATTTCATGTCAATTAGATACAGAAAGTGGAAGTGGTGTCTAATCTCCTTCCATATTGACATGAAATTTTCATCATCAGAAATGAAATAGGTTCATTTTAGTTGGATACTATAATAGGAATCGTTTCGAAATTTTGATTCTAACAGAAACGAAGCTTCGTCCCATTTCTATTTTCAGTGTGTGACCATGGTTCTTTAAACGAACCCAATTTCGTTTCTATTTCTTCGTTCATGGCTTTTAGATAAGGAATTCCAGCATCGGAAACGAAAATTTTGGTACCTAAATAGGTGCATTCTTGTAGCGATAATTCTTTATTTTTACATAATTTTTAAATTCAACCCAATTTATCCTTTAAGCGCTATGAAAAGGGAACCTCCCCCTAAGGCTAATCACACTGAAAGTTGAAAGGAGAGGCACTAAAAAATTGTGAGATAATACATGGACTTGTGAGAAAACATTCCTTGTTGCATCCACCCGCCTGGATTCCTCGAATGGATCAGGTGGGTCAACCAAGGGGACTAACCCTAATTCAATCTTCTCTTCTGCCTTTGTTTTCATTTATTTAAATATCATAGCTATCATGGGAAGGATGTAATTTCGGTAAATAGGATAGCCCTCCGCCTGTTGTAACTATTTTATTCTCGTTTTTCTAATACCCTTTTCGGTTTGGTGTTGTGTTCAGACATTCTTGTCTAATTTACTAAGTCTTTATATGCTGCATGTTGTATGTGCTAGTGCGAGTTAACCCTAATTTCATTCTGATATCTAGAGGTCATCAGTAATGACAGGTGATATACCGGTGGTCCCATCACGGTATTGTACTTCGCCCCCGAGCTAGATCTTTGGCTTAAAACTACAGAGTCAAATGGTTACCACTTCAACTATTATTCGGTGGCCTTTCGAAAACCTATTTAAAATGAACCTATTGTCTCTTTAGATATCTTTTTCAGCTTATGGTTCGATTTAAAGAGTGAATTTGACTCAATATGTGTTCCTAAAATTTCACTAGCGACTTTACTTTTTTTGTTAAGCTTGATTTTTGCACTTAATGTTTCGCGTTAGGGCATAACGACATTGTGTCCCTATACACAGGCAAGCTCCCTAATCCAACTAGTTTAATACTCTTTGGGTCCTAGCTAGACTTGGGTCGTGCTCTAATTTAGGACCCTGCAGAGGTTCGTTAGCCCATCGATATTGTTCAAGCTCCTCATCAAAACAGTGGCTGCTATTTAGACGAAGAACTGGGATCGGCTCCTAGACTAGTACCCATGATGGCAAAGTTCGAAATGTTTCGCTACAAAAGTAAAACAATTAATCAAAGAAAATCTATAAAAAAAATAGAAAAAGAAAAGCACACTAAGTGCGCCTAGCCATTCATGGGAGACTGGTCCCGTGTTACACATCATGGTCCTTACAGTGGTGAGGCCACTGGGAACTTTGTTTTAAGTGCGTGAGATTTCAAAATCAAAACAAGAAATTTTTTTTTTCATTACATTGACATTAGACATTCTTGTATCTCTGGAGTTTCCTTATTTATACTAATAGCGCCTTTATGTTAAACCCTGCTATTACCTACTCAGCAAAATAATTGGTCATTCAATGAGTCCGTCAAGATTTCGAACTGGGAAAACCATTGTTTCACCCACTCATGGCATACTTTTCCGCGACTGACACTACTAAAAAAACTGCAAAGTAGCAACGAAATTAGCGATGAAAAACCATAAAACGGCAATGGAAATTTGTAATTAGCAATGGAATTAGCGATATAACTTTTCCATTGCTATTTTACTCGCCACTAAATTTCAACGACCGAATCGTGCAATTCCATCAATAGATAAGCGACGGACTAAGCACAATCGATCTCTACAGTTAAAATAGGGATGGATATGAAAGTCCTTCGCTAACTATTTTTTTTCAAAAGAAATGCTAAGATTTCCCAGTAAGCTTCATTGCATTGCTAGTTAAGAGGAAAATAACCAAAATGAAGTACAAATTAGACAAACAACAAACCAAAAAGACTATTAAACTTTGCAAAATTATGCTAGACTTGAGTGCAATTATAGCATTATTCATTATATATATATTGAAATAAAATAAGCACAAACCTTGAAATAGAATTACAAGAATCATACAAAAATAATTACATTAAAATCCCAAAATAAGAACCAGAATTGATACCCATATTTCTTGTTTACATCATCTTTTCAATTTACAATTATAATTGCCTACAAAGATCTCTACCAGATCCTAAACCCTTAAACTTTGGATACACATTCAAAGAAATAATTTTGATCTCTCATCTCCACTTCTCGAGCGCTAAACTTTGCAAGGAACTGCAGCAAACACAAATGAATTTGCATTATAGGATACAGTTATGACATCCATGTTAGAGTTATTACTGCCAGATAGGAACTACAACAAACACAAATGAATTTACATCATGATCTTTTTAATTTGGAGATAATTGACGACGAAAATAGTGATACAGCATTATAATAATTTATTGAATACGGAAATGGAATTTTTGAAACAAAAATCTAGAGAAGTTTGGCTGGTAGTTGTATTCCAATACAACATTCTTCCATGCAAGTATCCGAAGCGGGAAACATAATACTGCTTTGAGAAGCTTGCAAAACGAAAATGGAGTTACTGCGTATGATAGAAAGAAAATAGGCTAAATCCTGGTGGATCATTTCTTCACTTTTCTTGGGCAAGAGACATCAGGTCCAAGCCCCTCATTTGAGGTGGTTATGCAAGGCAAATGTCTACCAACTAGTTGTAGAGCTTATCATAGAGTTACAAATTAAACCACTACTTTGATTTATAAATAATATTTATAGCATAGAAAAGTAGGGATCGATCCCATGAGGAAAGAACATGATAATTAGTTAGTTTAATTCTAAATGATTTTACTACTCTAATTTATTATAACTTCTCGTTATATTACTAAAATAAATCAAATTTAATAAGAAAAAATCTGAAAAATACTTAATATTGCTCCTAAATATTCTAAATTTAATTCTGAAAATACAACAGTAAATAGATATCCTAAATAATCTGAAAAATAAAAAACAGAAATAATAACACAATATTAGACTGAAAATCAAAACAGAAAATAACAAGCAGAAAATTAATATTAAAAATTACAGAAAGTAATCCAAATTAATATTTGGCAATTTTATAACTTTATAACTCCAAAATTATATGTAATTAAATTCAGAAAAGTTAAAACAGAAAATTAACTCAAGAAAATTAAAACAGTAGATAAAATATGAAATTAGAGAAAGACTAAACTGAAGTAATATAAATAACAAAATTTCCCAGATTTTAGGATATAATTTTCTGGACTTAATAAAACCCTAAAAACATAAAATAAAAATTAAAAACGTAAGTTTTAGATTTATTAAAATAAAAACCTGCACATATCCAATTCACAAAATTATTCTGAAAAATTATCAAATAATTTCCAGAAATTCCGAAATTAAATAGAGGCAGAATAGGATACTATATAAACCCTAAAATGGACTCAAACATGAAAAAAAAAACACAAAAGGAACTATTTTTAATCTAATTTCTAACAAACCGGTAAATAAATGGCAAAACAGAATAGAAATTAAATCTGAAAATTATAACCACACTAAAAATCAAAATCTAACTTATCTAATATTACCAAGACACTCCTAAAAGACTACTCTTTTGGGGAGGGGGGTAAACGAAATTTATATTAAAGCTTATAAATTGAAGGATAAAAATTGACAAACTAGAGAAATTAACTAAAAAGCAAGAAATAACTATCAATGGTACCAAATTCATGAAAAATACTTAGCATAATCTATATCCACCATGCAAATTAATATTTATCATCAACACACAACTCGATTTATCCGTGAGTTAGACTGTAGAAGACACCCACCAGCGGATCGTCGCCTTTTTTCCTTATATTACAGTTTATTTAGGTCTAGCCATAATATAAACACTACTAGTTTTGATAACCCCAACACCAACACAAGAATTTAATCAAACTAGAGCGGTAAGTATTAGAAAAACATCATCTAATGCCTTCTAACCAATTTACCAGCAAATTGTTTTAACAAAGATCTATAACAATTATCTAATTAAAAGAGATGGGTTTGAGCCATTCATGATCAATTAGGGTGATACTAATGCCTAAAAGACTATAACTTTTATGTATTAAAGCCTTTTAAACTATCATATGAATTCGTATTAAACTAATTAGCATGCATTCTAACTAATCTAATGCGAATATCATAAACGATAAATACTAATCGTTATAGAATCATGAATAAAAATCAACTAGACAATAAAGCATAAGACTTGTTTCGAAATAATTAATTTAGCATGGTTTCAAATAGATTATGCTAAGTACAAGAAAATTACTCGCTCATATTAAAAATAAAATCACAACAATTAACCAAAGCTTTCATGTTTAACAATAAAATTTTAAAAAAAAAGAAAAGAAACAATAGAATACTACTACTTGATTGTGGTGTGGAGATGGATGATGATGATGATCGTGATGATGTGATGATGCTATATGTTGGTGATGTGGTGAAGCTTGTGATGAAGGGTGCTAGGCGTGGTGAGGTGATTCTGATGGTAGATGATGAAGATTATCATGAAGATGATGAGGGGATTAGGCGTGTTGAGGAGGAGGCGAAGGGATAGGCGTGAAAGACGCTTGGCATCAGATATATGGTGGTGATGGGGCTGATGAAGAAGTGATGTGAATGAGGAGTTGATTTTTTTTAGAGGGTTCGGCGTGTCTTTTGTGAGGAGAGGAGGTGTTGGTTTCCGTAACATTGTTCTACTAGGATTTTTTTTCTGTTTTGGACTCCTCTCCCAAGTTTTTTAGTTTTTTTTCAATTAGGAGTAATAATTTTGTAACCCTAATCCAAAATAAGTCATTATGGAAATAATATTTTTCCATAAATCATTATTTTTGGACCGACTTGATAACTTAGCGTGTAACTTTGACGTCTTCTCTTCTCCTCTTTATTTTATTAACGCTTAACCTGAAAAATATATAAAATAAAGTAAATTACACGAAATAATATATATAATATAATCAAAATAATTATTAAAACAGGGTATGATTTATGACTTAACAAATTCCCCCACACTTAAACTTTGGATGTCCTCATGCAAAGAAATATAGGACATGACCTAAAAACTGACTTTCTTTCTTTCTTATAAAGTTATGCATAAATATGATATTTCTATTTGACATTGGCTTGCTTTGAAAATAGTTTTATTCAAAATTAATTAGTCTTCCTTCCAATAAGTGAATAACTACTAAACATCCAACTACCATCAAAGAGTTTCTTCATCAGCCTCACAACATTTCTTTAATGAAGCAACAAGAGCAATAATCATCCATCTTTTTTAAGCATGCATACGCCGATCAAGAGGTCTAAAAATTTTACGATAGAAAAATTGAAGTACGGTATGACTATAGAAACAATTGAACTAGAAGGAATAACTCATTGAAATTGATTCTAAACTTGCTTTGCAATTCTTGTTTTTTTCTCTTTTTTTTTCTTCAAACTCCAATTGCGCACATATTGGATACCCATATAGGGTCTTAGAAGTTAAATACTCCTTGTCTCACACTCACCCAAATAGAGGTGCTGGAGCAAATAATTCATTCTCATCATTATTTTTTTATTTTTTTATTTACTGTTAGTTTGGTACGAGTCATTGATCGGCCCAAAAAGGGGCATGACTCTCCCAATCATGGGTTACTCCATACATAAGGCTCAACTTGAGACCTAAACTTAAGGGGAAAAGGTGCCAAGCCACCTATTCCTACCCATGTTGGTAATCTAACCTTTTTTTCTTCTTTTTTTTCACTTTTTTTTATAAGACAAGAAAAGTCACAATTTTAAAGAGTTATTCTACTAATTCAATAGTCTAGAAAATGGGCTAGGTCATTTTATTACCTCTAAAGCGGTTATGTAACATGACCAAATAAGATGGATAATCATGATAGTTACTCATTAAAAAGATATATGAGGATCAACTCAGATTTCTCTGAATAAGAACTAGCATGCTCAGAAGTCTTCACTCATAGAAGAATAAACTACAAATAGCTAAGAATGTACCTTTTTTTTCAAGAATAAATACTGCAGGAACTAAATGCAGGATGCAACCCCCCATACTTAATTCATGCTTAGTCCCTAATGCATGCAAAAAGATAGAAATAATGGAAAGAAAAGTAAAATTAAATGGGTACTTCCCTAAAAAAACGTTGGGTTACCTCCCAACCAGCGCCTTTGTTTACAGTCGTTGGCTCGATGTCATGAAGCTCATGGATCCTCTAAAGTGATTTCTTTAATAAAATTCACAGAGTTTCCATCCCTGAAATATTTCAACCTATGTCCATTCACTTTGAAAATTTTGTTAGTGGATAAGCTTTTAATCTCAACAGCACCATGTGGATAAGTCTTTACTACCTCAAACGGTCCAAGCCATCTTGAATTTAACTTACCAGGAAAGGGTCTTAGTTTTGAATTGAATAACAATACTTTCTCACCTATCTGAAATTCTTTTCTAACAAGTTTAGCATCACAAAATGCTTTGGCCTTACCTTTGTAAATGATTGAATTGTCATAGGCTTCCAAGCGAATCTCCTCTAATTCCTACAACTGCAATTTACGTTCTTTTCCTACTAACTCATAGTCAAGATTACATTGCTTTACATCCCAATATGACCTATGTTCTATCTCAACAGGATGATGATGTGGCTTTCCAAAGACTAACCTATAAGGTGACATACCAATAGCGGTCTTGTATGCAACCTATAAGTCCAAAGAGCCTCATCTAACCTAAGACTCCAATGTTTCCTATCTGGCCTAACTACTTTTTCAAGTATGCCTTTGATTTATTTATTAGAGATTTCAGCTTGGCCATTTGTTTGGGGGTGATGGCTAGTAGATACCTTATGAGTCACATGATATTTGGCTAACAAGGCACCTAGAGTTACAAAAATGAGTCCTCTTATCACTGATGATTGCTCTTGGTACTCCATATCTATGCAGAATGAGAGATTTAATAAGTTTCACCACAGTTTTAGCACCATCAACTCTAGTAGCTACAACTTCTACCCATTTGGATACATAGTCAATAACTACAAGAATGTAAGTGTGCCCAAAAGAAAGGGGGAAGGGTACCATGAAATCAATACCCCACACATCAAAAATTTCACGAACATAAACATTATATAAAGGCATTTGATTCCTTCTTGATAAATTTCCAGTCTTTTGGCATGCTTCACATCTTTTACAAAAATCATACGTATCACGAGAAATAGTAGGCTAATAAAATCCACACTCAAGAACTTTATGTGTTGTTCTTTTGAGTCCAAAATGTCCCCCACTTTTTGAAGAATGACAGAAAGTTAGAATGGAATGAATTTCACTGTCATCAACACAACGCCTTATTATCTTATCACCACCAAATCTTCATAGTTATGGCTCATCCCAAACACAGTATTTAGATTGAGCTCTTATCTTTTCTTTTTCAGCTCTAGACAAGTCAATGGGAAAAGTTGTGGTGACTATGTAGTTCACAATATCAGTATACCAAGTTAATCTACTACTGACAGCATACAACGTCTCATCAAGAAAACAATCACTAAAAAGACTACCACTTTCCCCCGTTTCCAGTCTACTAAGAAGGTCAGCAACTAAGTTCTTAGCTCCAGGTTTATCTTCAATTTCCAATTGAAATTCTTGCAATAGTAACATCCATCTAATCAATCTGGGCTTTGAATCTTTTTTTTTTCTAGCAAATGTTTAAGAGCAGAATGATCAGAGTTAACTGAAAATTTCACACCCAACAAGTAAGGACAGAACTTTTGAACAGCAAAAACAACAGTATACATCTCGTTTTCTATAGTGGTGTAGTTGCACTGTGTAGAGTCAAGAGTTCTAGAAGCATAGTAAATCACATGAGGTACTTTCCCAACTCTTTGACCTAAAACTACCCCCATTGCCTTATCACTAGCATCACCCATAAACTAAAAAGGTAAGGCCCAAATTGGGGGTTGCACAATAGGTGAAGTAGTCAATTTGAACTTCAACTGATCAAAAGCCCTCATACAATCATCATTAAAATTAAATGAAGCATTTTTTGCAAGCAAGGCACATAAATGAGAAGCAATCTGTTGGGGATAATTTAAGTGATAAACTGAAAGAAGAAAAAGCTGCAAGCATACGACTGTCGTCGTAGTACTTGAGGGTCGAGTCCTCAGGGATGAGGTTGAGATTACGGTCACTAACACGAACCTAATCCAACATTATTCTCAATTGAAAAGCAAGCAAGACTATAAATTGTAGATCGATCTAATTCGAGGGTTTCTCTACCATTGTCTAATATCCGAAAATTAACTCTAATCATCAAATAAGCTATAACTCAAAACTAATCAAACTACATCCAATTCAAAGCCAGCTAGACAATGAGTATGAAAATGCATCACAAACCATCACCAACATCCAACCAAAACCAAGTTAACTCACTAAACCAATCTCAGAATCATCATCAGTAAACTAAATCAAGGCCAAAACAGGGCTAAACAAGGGAATTAAAGCTACCAAAATTGAAGCTCATAAAACTTCAATAAAACTTGGATTAAATCCGATAATTAATACCCAAATTTAGAGTAGGACGATCCCAGCAAACAAACTAAACCTAGCATATTAATCAGAGAAGCAGAACTAAGAGTGAAGGGAGTTCGACTCTACCTAGCAACATTCAATTAATACCAATACAAGAGACAATCAAGCAGCAAACAATCGAAACCCAAACCAACTTATCCTGAACCAGCAAAACCGAAGTAACAGGGGAGGGGAAATCAAGCCAAGAACATACTTGAAAACTGAGCCACAAGATGCAGACAACAGATCGCAATAGGGGAGGAAGAGGATCAAAATGCATCACACTTGTGCCCAAAAAAATGCAATTACAAGATGAAATTCTTGAATGTCAACTCCAATTTAGCAAAACTAAGCCTAATTAAATGAGATTGAAAGCCAAAAATAGATCGAAATGCCTAAACCTTAACCAAATTTTTCTGAAATTCTAATACGGGAACGAAAACGAAAACGAAACTAAACCTAACCCTAAAACTGAAATTAAACCTACTCGGACCGCAGAATTACCTACTCTCTTCAATGGTGTCTTCCATCTCCTTTTATACCCGAACTTGCTTCGATTTTCCACCATTCGATTCATGGGTATCGTGGACAGCGAAGATGGAGGACAACGAAGGTGGTGTGTTGGAGTTGGTGGCGTGAATTGCGGGTAGGTGAGGATGAGAAGGTGATGAGCTATCGAGGAGAGAGAGAAACTGAGGGTGGAGATCGAAGACAGAGAAAGGAGAGATAAGGGTTGAAACAGATGCAAGGGATCGAGAATGGGGGTCGTGTTTGCTGGGTTTGCGGCTTCAGGGGTTATGCTATGAGAGGAGAGAGAGTGTGAAGGGGAAGGGGGTATTAGCTGAAAGTCATGTGCCAGGCACACGCCGGCTGGGGAGAGTTGAACCGGTTTTCGTTAGCTTCCTGGACCTAGCTTTTTTTTTTATTTTGGGCCGGTTTTTTTTTTCAATTCTTAAGCCAGTTCAAGTCAATCCTTGGGCCAGTTCATGTCAATTCGACCCATCTTTCAGTTCCCGGCAATTTTCACCATTTTCTTCGCATTTTCCGGCATTTTTTCAAAATTATTCAAAACCTACAAAACAAAATAAAATAAATTAAAAACCTTAAAAATACGATTAAAACGAGCACAAAACAGGTGTAAAAGTACCCTAGAAATAGCTCAATTTTTGGTATGAACAAATACTCCCACACTAACATTTTGCTCGTCCTCGAGTTAAACAAACTAAACAAACTAAAAGAAAATGAAAAATAATGGAAAAAAAAATCCTAACTCACTGTCGTAGGAATCACGATGGCATTTAGTGTATGCAACAAGTCCTTTAAACCCCTCGGTCTCCCGAGTGGACGAGTGAGGTCTCGTGAGGCTTTCCAAGTGAAAATACCACAAAATTATTTCAAAAAGGAAATCTTTTTAGACTTTTCTCAAAACTGATATGTACAAAACTTGGGAAATATATACACACATTCTAATCAGCTAAATTACCCATGTACGCAATTATTGACTTGCAAATACATTAAATGTACTTCAAAGCCCTCTACCTCCTAAATAACATCAAAGCACTAATTTTTTCACTCCGTCGATCATTAAGATTCCGAATCCATCCTGGTGCTCGTGTGCAAGTGTATCATCATCCCAGGACTTAGATTTACCAGAATTAGACTCAATCCCACTTGACCGACACAACTACATTATTACCATACTGACTTTAGAAGCAAGCGTTCCCAATAGCAATATTACCTCAAAGGGTAACACCTAGTAGCACGTGCCTCAAAGGGTAATGCCCAATAGCGCATGCCTCAAAGGGATACTTGACATTCCAAATTTTATTCTCTTTCTTTTTTTCTTTCTTACTTTATTCGTAATACATTTTTTTTTCCTTCAATTTTTTTTTCAATGTAATCGTGCCATAAGCTAGTGGGAGAATCATCCATGGAAACCTAAGGCCTAAAGATAATGATAAAGGAATAAATAAGGACTTGATCACACAACCTATAATGAACAACTGGAGTTAGAACTAGGGCTTAAATATCACATTTGAGGTTAGAGACTTTTCACGCACATCCTACTAATATACAAGCTAACAACTAAAGTACATGAGATTCAAACTAATCAGAAATAGTATACAAGTTCCCCCCCCCAAAAAAACCAACAAAAATCATCAAAAATTTTCAAAAAAAAAAAAATGGCACCTCACCCTCTCACCAAACCTTCACAATGTCCTCATTGTGGGAACTAAGGCGTTAAAGGCGAGCACATAAACTGTACAACCGTAAAACCTGAAATATATACAACTAGGACACCACCAAAAATAAAAAAACAAAACTAGAAACCCAAACAAAACCACACACACATATATTTACAAAAGCCAAGAAAAACGAAATCACAAAAGAAAGCCAAAATCGACACTAAAACCAAAGCAAACACATATTCACAAACACAAAACCCAAAATCAAGGACCTACTAAATCCCAAAATAAACCAAAAGAAACCTAAAACGGGACAAAAGGCAAAATAAAAGAAAACAAAAGGAAAGACAAAAACAAAGTCACTAAAACATCAAAAAGGGAACTTAAAGAAACTATTAGACCAAAACTAAAACTTGCTAAACTAGACAAAACACAAAACGAAGGAAAGAAAACACAAAATCAAGGAAACCAAAAAGATGAACTAAAACATACACAAAAACAATCCTAAATATTTACAACTACTCACAATCCTAGATATCAGCAACTAACAAATATTTACAGAATCATAACACAACCAAAGGTGATCAAAGCCTACACGACTTAGCATATCCCAAATTTCTCCACAAGATCGATCACCCGTATATTCACAGTCCTAATTATTTACAACTAAGTAAAAAAAAGAAACAAATGAAATTGAAAAGAAAAGAAGTTTGGAACGATCATACCAGGTTGCATACAGGTTGTACCCAAACTATGAAGCTTATGGAGCATCAGCCACTCCATATTAAGCTGAAAAAGTGTTATGAAACCAAAACTTGTTAGAGCACGCAACAACTTATCAAGCAAAGATGCCCAACTCTCTTTAATATGGCAACAGTGAAAAGCAGTGAGTTGGAACCAGATTGAATACATCCATATAGCTAATAAAGCATAGGTAAGGGCCCGTTTCAACTTATCAAACAGTTGGGCCCAATCAGAAAGGAAATGAACATACTTAGAATAAGCTAGTAGTGAGGTCATTGGCCTAGAAACTATATCAGCATGAACAAGCAATTTAGGCGAAAGAGTGGGTTCAAATTTCATAAGTCTTTTACTATCAAAAAGCATGAGAGTCAGGTTTAAATTAAAGTTCTTAGTGGCAATCATCTCAGACTCAACAAATTCAAACTTGCAACATTCAGAAAGGAAGTCAGTTTGGATGGAATCAAAAGAAAATGACTCATAATTAGCACAAAAACCATCATTAGAACTTCCATAGGTCTCAAACTCACAAGAAAAAGATTCGTATTCTACAGGCAGAATATTATCATCCAATTTAAACAGAAGGTCAGGAATGATGGGATCATAAGAGAATTATTCAAATTCAACATGAACACCCACATCGAAACCTTCAGTAAGATCAAGCCCATATGAAAAATATTTACATTCTGCATAAAGAATATTATCCTCAAAGTCCAACATAGCGAGCTTAGGTATCTCAACATGTAACTCCTGTAAAATATCTTTTAAATCATCTAAACCATCATGCTCAACTTCAAGTGTGATGCTTATATCTAGCTCACTAATAGTATCAAATTTTTCATCAGTGATACCCTTAGGTGAGCTAGTGAATGGTGCAAAGTCAGGTGATAGAGATGTAGGGAGGTCACTCTCTTGATCTAGACTAAGAAAATGCATGTTTTCATTCAAATCAGTCCTAGCAGAATAAGAAAGTTCAAAATCATTATAGAGACTAATGTCTGGTTTAGGAGATCCTAAACTAGAATCAATCTCACTAGAAGTCTCCCTATTTTGGTCAAAACATTGAGCATATTCAGCAATTCTCAATTTCATAGTCTCTATCATTTGATCAGTCATATCATTAATTTTCTTTTCAAAACTTGCACAGGTAGCATCGATGTAATCACGATAAGGACAAGTATAAGCAACATGATCAGGAGATTCACAATAGTTACACAAAATAGGAGGCATATAAGAGTGAAATGAGTCATAGGAATTCATAAACTAGTCTGAAGGATAAGAATTAGCATGACAATCATACTCTCCAAGAGTTGGGTATCTAAAATTCCCATTAGCTTGTTCACACGCATAGGTTTCCCAAGCTAATTTTTCAAAGAAATTCCAAACTTTATTTTGAGTTTTTGATAACAATTCTATTAAACCTTCAGGACAAAGTGATGCAATATAACTCCTGGACTCAATATTTAGACCCTCAATAATGACCTCACAAATTTTCCATTTTTGAAAATGATGATTCAGTTGAGCACGATAATCATTAAGCCTTGAAAAACAATTCCAAAAATGTTCGCCCTCAAATTGCTCGAAATTGAAAACTGCCATTTCAAAATTTTTAGAGTTTTAAAGTTTTTCAATTTTTAGGGGTTTTCAATTTTTCAATTTTTTTGGGTTTTTTTATTTTCAAATTTTTATTTTGTGGTTTTCGATTTTTTCAAATTTTTTTGGATTTTAAGCTTTTCCATTATTTTTTATGTGATTTTTGAAGTTTTTCAAAAAAATGACTAAACTAAGTGGAACGATACCAAAATAGAGAAAGTAAGAATCGATACAAAAATAAAGTTATGAAATGACTAAGCAAGAAATGACTAAGTAAGTATCAATTAAACAAATCAAATCAACTAAACAAGATGACTAATAAACCAAATCACAAATAATATTGAAATAAACAAATCAAAGCACCAAATAAGAACGTAGCTACGAAAATGAAACTATGACCTGATCTCATGTCGTCGTCCCCGGCAATGGCACAAAAAATTATTGGGGATAATTTAAGTGATAAACTGAAAGAAGAAAAAGCCGCAAGCATACGACTGTCTTCGTCGTACTTGAGGGTCGAGTCGTCAGGGATGAGGTTGAGATTACGGTCACTAACACGAACCTAATCCAACATTATTCTCAATTAAAAAGCAACTAAGACTATAAATTGTAGATCTATCTAATTCAAAGGTTTCTCTACCATTGTCTAATATCCGAAAATTAACTCTAATCATCAAATAAGCTATAACTCAAAACTAATCAAACTACATCCAATTCAAGGCAAGCTAGACAACGAGTATGAAAATGCATCACAAACCATCCCCAACATTCAACCAAAACCAAGTTAACTCACTAAACTAGTCTCAGAATCATCATTAGTAAACTAAATCAAGGCCAGAACAGGCTAAACAGGGGAATTAAAGCTATCAAAATTGAAGCTCACGAAACTGTAATAAAACCTGGACTAAATCCGACAATTAATACCCAACTTTAACGCAGGACAATCCCAGCAAACAAACTAAACCTAGCATATTAATCAGAAAAGCAGAAGTAAGAGTGAAGGGAGTTCGACTCTGCCCAACGACATTCAATTAATACCAATACAAGAGGCAATCAAGCAGCAAACAATTGAAACCCAAACCAACTTATCCTGAACCAGCAAAACCGAAGCAATAGGGGAGGGGAAATCAAGCCAACAACAGACCTGAAAACTGAGCAACACGACGCAGACAGCAGATCGAAACAGGGGAGGAAGAGGATCAAAACGCATCACAGTTGTGCCCAAAAAAATGAAATTACAACATGAAATTCTTGACTGTCAACTCCAATTTAGCAAAACTAAGCCTAATTACATGAGATTGAAAGCCGAAAACAGATCGAAATGCCTAAACCCTAACCAAAATTTTCTGAAATTCGAATACGGGAATGAAAACGAAAACAAAAACGAAACTAAACCTAACCCTAAAGTTGAAATTAAACCTACTCTAACCCTAGAATTACCTACTCTCTTCAATGGCGTCTTCCATCTCCTTTTATACCCGAACTTGCTTCGATTTTCCACCATTCGATTCATGGGTGTCGTGGACGGCAAAGAAGGAGGACAACGAAGGTGGTGTACTGGCGTTGGTGGCGTGAATTGCAAGTGGATGAGGATGAGAAGGTGATGAGCTGTCGAGGAGAGAGAGAAACTGAGGGTGGAGATCGAAGACAGAGAAAGGAGAGATAAGGGTTGAAATAGATGTAAGGGATCGAGAATGGGGGTCGTGCTTGCTGGGTTTGGGGCTTCAGGGGTTATGCTATGAGAAGAGAGAGTGTGTGAAGGGGAGGGGGGTATTAGCTGAATGTCACGTGCCAGGCACACGCCGGTTGTGGTTAGCTGAACCGGTTTTCGTTATCTTCCTGGACCGAGCTTTTTTTTTTTTAATTTTGGGCCGGTTTTTTTTCCATTTCTTGAGCCGGTTCAAGCCAATCCTTAGGCCGGTTCATGTCAATTAGACCCATCTTTCAGTTCCCGGCAGGTTTCACCATTTTCTTCGCATTTTCTGGCATTTTCCCAAAGTTATTCAAAACCTACAAAACAAAATAAAATCAATTAAAAACCATAAAAATACGATTTAAGCAAGCACAAAACAGGCATAAAAGTACCCTAAAAATAGCTCAATTTTTGGTACGAACAAATACTCCCACACTAAGATTTTGCTCAACCTCGAGTAAAACAAACTAAACCAACTCAAATAAAATGAAAAATAAGGGAAACAAAAAATCCTAACTCACTGTCGTAGGAATCATGATTGCATTTAGCGTATGCACCAAACCCTTTAAACCCCTCGGCCTCCCGACTGGACGAGTAAGGTCTCGTGAGGCTTTCCAAGTGAAAATACCCACAAAATTATTTCAAAAAGAAAATCTTT
>JACYFF010010365.1:74071822-74098557 GCA_017589665.1 Selenicereus undatus | reverse complement strand
CAAATGCATGTTTTCATTCAAATCAGGCCTAGCAGAATAAGAAAGTTAAAAATCATCATAAAGACTAATGTCTGGTTTAGGAGATCCTAAACTAGAATCAATCTCACTAGAAGTCTCGCTATTTTGGTCAAAACATTGAGAATATTCAGCAATTCTCAACTTTATAGTCTCTATCATTTGATCAGTCATATCATTAATTTTCTTTTCAAACTTGCACAGGTAGCATCAATGTAATCACGATAAGGACAAGTATAAGCAGCATGATTAGGAGATTCACAATAGTCACACAAAATAGGAGGCATATAAGAGTGAAATGAGTAATAGGAATTCATAAACTAGTCTGAAGGATAAGAATTAGCATGACAATCATACTCTCCATGAGTTGGGTAGTCTCATTAGCTTGTTCAAACGCATAGGTTTCTCAAACTAATTTTTCAAAGAAATCCCAAACTTTATTTTGAGTTTCAGATAACAATTCTATAAAACCTCTAGGACAAAGTGATGCAATATAACTCCAGGACTCAATATTTAGACCCTCAATAATGACCTCACAAATTGCCCATTTTTGAAAATGATGATCCAGTTGAGCACGATAATCATTAAGCCTTGAAAAATAATTCCAAAAAGGTTCACACTCAAATTGCGAGAAATTGAAAACTGGCATTTGAAAATTTTTAGAGTTTTAAAAATTTTCAATTTTTAGGGGTTTTCCATTTTTCAATTTTTTTGGGTTTTTTTTAATTTTCAATTTTTTTTTGTGGTTTTCAAGTTTTTCAATTTTTTTGGATTTTAATCTTTTCCATTTTTTTATGATTTTTGAAGTTTTTCAAAAAAATGACTAAACTAAGTAAAACAATACCAAAATAGAGAAAGTAAGAATCGATACCAAAATAAAGTTATGGAATGACTAAGCAAGAAATGACTAAGTAAGTATCAATTAAACAAATCAAATCAACTAAAGAAGATGACTAATAAACCAAATCACAATTAATAACGAAGTAAACAAATCAAAGCACCAAATAAGAAAGTAGCTACGAAAATGAAAATATGACCTAATTTCATGCCGTCGTCCCCGACAACGGCGCCAAAAATTGTTGGGGATTATTTAAGTGATAAATTGAAAGAAGAAAAAGCCGCAAGCATATGACTGTCGTCGTAGTACTTGACGGTCGAGTCCTCAGGGACGAGGTTGAGATTACGGTCACTAAGACGAAACTAATCCAACATTATTCTCAAATAAAAAGCAACTAAGACTATAAATTGTAGATCGATCTAATTTGAAGGTTTCTCTACCATTGTCTAATATCCAAAAATTAACTCTAATCATCAAATAACCTATAACTCAAAACTAATCAAACTACATCCAATTCAAAGCAAGCTAGACAACGAGTATGAAAATGCATCACAAACCATCGCCAACATTCAATCAAAACCAAGTTAACTCACTAAACCAGTCTCAGAATCATCATCAGTAAACTAAATCAAGGCCAAAACAGGGCTAAACATGGGAATTAAAGCTATCAAAATTGAAGCTCATGAAACTGCAACAAAACCGGGATTAAATCCGACAATTAATACCCAAATTTAGAGCAGGACGATCCCAGCAAACAAACTAAACCTAGCATATTAATAAGAGAAGCAGAACTAAGAGTAAAGGGAGTTCGACTCTGCCCAGCAACATTCAATCAGTACCAATACATGAGGCAATCAAGTGGCAAACAATCGAATCCCAAACCAACTTATCCTGAAGCAGCAAAACCGAAGCAACAGGGGAGGGGAAATCAAGCCAAGAACAGACCTGAAAACTGAGCAATAGGACACTGACAGTAGATCGAAGCACGAGAGGAAGAGGATCAAAATGCATCACACTCGTGGCCAAAATATTGCAATTCCAAGGTGAAATTCTTGAATGTCAACTCCAATTTAGCAAAACTAAGCCTAATTACATGAGATTGAAAGCCGAAAACATATCGAAATGCCTAATCCTAACTGAAATTTTCTGAAATTTGAATACGGGAATTAAAATGGAAACGAAACTAAACCTAACTCTAAAACTGAAATTAAACCTACTCTAACCCTAGAATTACCTACTCACTTCAATGGCGTATTCCATCTCCTTTTATACCCGAACTTGCTTCGATTTTCCACCATTCGATTCATGGGTATTGTGGATGGCGAAGATGGAGGACAACGAAGGTGGTGTTCTGGCGTTAGTGGCGTGAATTGCGGGTGGATAAGGATGAGAAGGTGATGAGCTGTCGAGGAGAGAGAGAAACTGAGGGTGGAGATCGAAGAGAGAGAAAGGAGAGATGAGGATTGAAGCAGATGTAGGGGATCGAGAATAGGGGTCGTGTTTGCTGGGTTTGGGGCTTCAGGGGTTATGCTATGAGAGGAGAGAGAGTGCGAAGGGGAGGGGGGAATTAGCTGAAAGTCACGTGCTAGGCACACACCGGCTGGGGAGAGCTGAACCGGTTTTCTTTAGCTTCCTGGACCGGTTTTTTTTTTTTATTTTGGCCGTTTTTTTTTTCCAATTCTTGAGCCCATTCAAGTCAATTCTTTGGCCGGTTCATGTCAATTCGACCCATTTTTCAGTTCCTGACAATTTGCACCATTTTCTTCGCATTTGTCGGCATTTTTCCAAAATTATTCAAAACGTACAAAACAAAATAAAATCAATTAAAAACCTTAAAAATACGATCAAATTGAGCACAAAACAGGTGTAAAGTACCCTACAAATAGCTCAATTTTTGGTACGAACACAATCTTAGAAAAATCATTGATAAACGTCCCATGGAACCCTACAGGCCCTAAGAATGATATCACATCCTTGACACACCTAGGGTGGGGTAAGGACTGAATGATGTCAACTTTTCCCTTATCTACCTCTAATCACCTCAATGACACTACATGTCCAAGTACTACCCCTTGCTCCACTATGAAATGACACTTTTCAAAATTAAGCACTAAATTAATATCAATGCAACGCCTAAGCACTAATGTGAGATGATGCGAGCACTCATCAAATGAATCACCATACATAGTAAAATCATCCATGTACACTTCCATAATCTTGGTGATAAAATTAGAAAAAATACTCATCATGCATCTCTGAAAAGTAGCAGGTGCATTACATAGACCAAAGGGCATATGTCTAAAAGCATATGTGCCAAAAGGACAGGTAAAGGTGGCCTTTTCCTGATCCTTAGGAGCTATAGAGACTTGAATGTAGCCTGAATGCCCATCTAGAAAATAGTGGTGTGACCTATCAGCCAATCTTTCTAACATTTGATCCATAAAAGGCAAGGAAAAATGATCTTTCTTAGTGGCTTTGTTCATTTTTCTATAGTCAATGCATACTCTCCAACCACTTTGAAATCTAGTAGGTACTAGTTCACCTTTCTTGTTTTGCACTACGGTTGTCCCTCCCTTTTTAGGAACTACATGTATAGGACTAACCCACTCGGAATCAGCTATGGGGTATATCACTCCAGCATCTAACCACTTAAGAATTTCTTTCTGGACTACCTCCATCATAGGTGGATTAAGTCTCCTCTGAGGATCCTTCTTAGGCTTAGCATCTTTCTCTAATGTGATCTTATGTGAGCATAAAGTAGGGGAGGTCTGCTAAAGTCCACCTTATTGCTTTGCTATGTTCTCAAAGCACCTTAACAAGTTTTTTCTCTTCGTCAAGGGTGAGTGCACTAGAGATGATGATAGGCAAAGTCTCATTATCCTCCAAATAAGCATACTTCAAATTATTAGGTAAAGGTTTCAATTCCAGTTTAGGGGTGAAATGCTAGAGGGAAGTAATTTAGCATGGTTTTCGGCCAATTCAAGCTTTTTAGGTCTATTATGCACTTACAAGTGGAATAAAGACCCTATCACATCAACTAGATTATGATTAACCTGGTAGGGCACTCTTTGAAACTCAACATGATCAAGACTCTTAGTAAGCACAGTAAACAATTCATCTTCATGAGACAAGTTGTAAATATCTTGGGAAAACTCATCAATAACATCAAGTGCATACACTTAATTCACATTAGCAGGAAATCTCATGGCATCAAAAATATTAAATTTAATCACTTCACCATCAAATTCCATGGTTAATGCTCCTTCATGCACATCAATTTTAGTCCTAGCTGATTTCAAAAATGGCCTACCAAGCAAGATAGGAATATCATGACATGCATCACCCATGTTCATGACATAAAAATTAGCAGGAAACACAAGCTGATTAACTTGGACTAAGACATCCTCTAAAACTCTATATGGGTAAGTACTGCTCCTATCAGCTAACTGAATCACTATACCCGTTTTCTTTAACTCTCCTAAGTTCAGTTGTCATAAACAAACCTATGCATAACATTAATGGAAGCACCCAAGTCAAGCATAGCTTTATCGAAGTAAAGGTTTCCTATTATACAAGGAATAGAAAGCACACCTGGGCCTTTGCACTTAGGGGGAAGTTTCCTTCGGAAAACTGCAAACACATTTTCCCCCACACTTACCTTTTCATTACCTACTAACTTTCTTTTAGTAGTACACAATTCTTTCAAGAACTTGGCATAACGAGGCACCTATTTAATGGCATCAAGGAGGGGTATGTTGATCTCTACCTTACTAAATATCTCTAAGACCTCTTAGTTAGCCTCATTCACCTTAGAAGTAGGGCTCCGAAGCCTACTAGGAAAGGGTGGTATTGGCTTAAAAGGTTCTCTGTTCTTCTCACCTATTTCCTTAGTAGTTAGATTGGAATCTTTATCTAACTCTGGTTCAACTTCTTTGACCTCTAACTCAAGCTCTACTTCTCTATTCTTCCTAGGTTCTTTTAGCTCTTTCCCACTCCTAAGTGTCATGGCACAAACATTCTCCTTGAGGTTAGGGTAAGGTTGAGATGGTAACCTATTATTCATTTGAGCCTACAAGTTTCCAGCTGTGGTATCAGTTGCAATTTGTCTCTCTTGAACCTGCTTAAGAGTTGTCTCCACATTTTGGAACCTATCATCCATCTTCTTAAGGACTTGTTCTAGTAGGAAGTTATTCCTGTCCTGATTAGAAGTTTGATGAGATGTTTGGTCAAAACCAGGTGGGTTGGTTTTAGGGCGATACCGAAGGTTAGGGTGGTCTCTCTATCCTTCATTATAGGTGTTAGAATATAGGTCATACCTCCTTTGACCTTGGTTAGAATAGACAACATTAGTATTCCCCTCTTGAAGTGGGGGACATGCATCAGTAGGATGCCCCTCTAGACAACAAATTCCACATATGACTGCTTTTTGTACTCCCCGAGTAACTATCTTATTTAACATAGCAGTGATGTGAGATAACTGACTCTCTACAGATGAGCTAGAGCCAATCTCATTAACCTTTCTAATTGGTGACTCCCTAGCACCAAACTGCTGAGTATTTTGGGCCATTAAATTGAATAAATCTCTTACCTCTGCCGGAGTCTTATTAACTAGAGCCCCTTCACTAGCAACATCAACCATATTATGATCCATAGGAAGCAACCCTTCATAAAAGTGTTGAATCAACAATTGTTTAATTATTTGATGTTAGGGACAACTAGCACACAGTTTATTAATCTTTCCCAATACTCAGCAAAAGTTTCCCCATTCATTTGTTTGACACCACATATTTCCTTCCTAATTGATCCAATTCCGGATGCTGAAAAAAATTTCTCCAAAAATAATTTATGCAATGCAGTCTATGTAGAGAATGATCCAGTGGGCATGTAATATAACCAATCTTTAGCATTGCCAAGTAAAGAAAAAGGAAAGACTCTCAACCTAATTTGGTCTTTAGGAATCCCCTTAGGCACCATAGCAGAGCATGCGATAAGGAATTCACTAATATGACGGTATGGGTCCTCACCAGCTAATCCATGAAACTTGGGTAGTAGATTGATGAATCTATAGTTCAGTTTTAGAGGTTTATCTAATGCAGCATAAGTAATGGACAAAGGTTGGGCTTCTAGACTAGGGGCAGCAAATTACCGAAGAGTAGGCATTCTTGCCTCTTTAGTTTTAAGACTTACTGGTTTAGGATCGCTTTCTATGTTTTTAGCTTCCAACATTTGCTCCTTGTCCTCTCCAATCTCGTTACCACTCATTAATTTCATAAATTAAAACAACCTACAAAAATAAAATACAAGAGTTAAAACAAAACAATAAAAGTATTAAAATTGAATAGAAGCAAACTAACGATTTTATTTTCTTTCCCTGACAACGGTGCCAAAATTTGTAGAGCTTGTTGTAGAGCTACAAATTAAACAACTACTTTGATTTATAAATAATATTTATAGCATAGGAAAGTAGGGATCGATCCCACAAGGAAAGAATATGATAATAAGATAGTTTAATTCTAAATGATTTTACTACTCTAATTTATTATAACTTATCTTTATTTTACTAAAATAAATCAAATTTAACAAGTAAAAATTTGGAAAAATACTTAATATGGCCCCTAAATATTGTAAATTCAATTATGGAAATAAAAAAGTAAATAGCTATCCTAAATAATCTGAAAAAAAAGAAATAATAACATAATATTAGACTGAAAATTAAAACAGAAAATAACAAGCACAAAATTAATATTAAAAATTACAAAAAGTAGTCCAAATTAATATTCTACAAGTTTATAACTTTATAACTCCAAAATTATACGTAATTAAATTCAAAAAAATTAAAACATAAAATTAACTCCAGAAAATTAAAACAGTAAATAAAATCTGAAATTAGAGAAAGAATAAACTGAAGTAATATAAATAAGAAAATAAATAACATAATTGCCCAGATTTTAGGATATAATTTTCTGGACTTAATAAAACCCTAAAAACATAAAATAAAAGTTTAAAAAGTGATTTTCAAATTTATTAAAATAAAAACCTGCACATATCCAATTCACGAAATTATTCTGAAAAATTATCAAATAATTTCCAGAAATTCCAAAATTAAATAGAGGTAGAATAGGATACTATATAGACCCTAAAATGGACTAAAATATCAAAAAAAAAACACAAAATGAACTATTTTTAATCTAATTTCTAATAAATCGGTACATAAATGGAAAAACAGAATAGAAATTAAATCTGAAAATTATAACCATACTAAAAATCAAAATCTAACTTATCTAATATTACCAAGACACTCCTAAAAGAATACTCTTTTGGGGGGGGGGGGGGGTGTAAACGAAATTTATATTAAAGCTTACAAATTGAAGAATAAAAATTGACAAACTAGAGAAATTAACTAAAAAGCAAGAAATAACTATCAATGGCACCAAATTTATGAGAAATACTTAGCATAATCTGTATCCACCATGCAAATTAATATTTATCATCAACACACAAATCGATTTATCCAAAAGTTAGACTGCAGAAGACACCACCAATGGATCTTCCCCTTTTTTCCTTATATTATAGTTTGTTTAGGTCCAACCCTAATATAAACCCTACTAGTTTTGATAACCGTAACACCAGTGCAAGAATTTAATCAAACTAGAGCAGTACGTATTAGAAAAACATCATCTAATGCCTTGTAACCAATTTACCAGTAAATTGATTTAACAAAGATCTATAACGATTATCTAATTAAAAGTGATGGATTTGAGCCATCCATGATCAATTAGGGTGATACTAATGCCTAAAAGACTATAGCTTTTATGTATTAAAGTGTTTTAAAATGTCATATGAATTCATATTAAACTAATTAGTATGCATTCTAATTAATCTAACGCGAATACCATAAACCATAAATACTAATCGTTATAGAATCATGAATAAATATCAACTAGATAATAAAGCATAAGACTTGTTTCAAAATAATTAATTTAGCATGGTTTCAAATACATTATACTAAGTAGAAGAAAATTACTCACTCATATTGAAAATAAAATCATAATAATTAACCAAAGCTTTCATGTTTAATAATAAAATAGACCAAAAAAAAGAAACAATAGAATATTACTACTTGATTGTGGCATGGAGATGGATGATGATGATGATCGTGATGATGTGATGATGCTATATGTTCGTGATGTGGTGAAGCATGTAATGAAGGGTGCTGGGCATGGTGAGGTGATTCTAATGGTAGATGATGAAGATTATCGTGAAGATGATGAGGGGATTAGGCGTGTTGAGGAGGAGGAAAAGGGATAGGCATGAAAGACGCTTGGCATAAGATATATGATGGTGTAACAGCCCAGGACCACCAGCAATCGAGGTATTGTCCGCTTTGGGCAGGCGGGATGCTATCACCATCTCTGCCCTCACGATTTTGTCCTCAAAAGGCGACTCAATGGGTTGAGGTATCCCCACCCCTTATAAGGCGTGGTTCGATCTCCTCAACTACCGATGTGGGATACCTTCATCCACCCCCCTCTCAGGGGCCCAGTGTCCTCGCTGGCACACCGGTTCGGGTCCATGGCTCTGATACCATCTGTAACAGCCCACGACCACCCGCCATTGAGGTATTGTCGACTTTGGGCAGGTGGGACGTTACCACCATCCCTGCCCTCATGGTTTTATCCTCAAAAGGCACCTCAATGGGTTGAGGTATCCTCACCCCTTATAAGGTGTGGTTCGTTCTCCTCAACTACCGATGTGGGCTGTTACAGATGGTGATGGGGGCTGATGAAGAAGTGGCATGAATGAGGAGTTGATTTTTTTTAGAGGGTTCGGTGTGTGTTTTGTGAGGAGAAGAGTTGTTGGTTTTTATAGCATTATTCTAGTAGGGTTTTTTTTATCTTTGGACTCCTTCTCTCCCAAGTCTTATAGTTTCTCTTCAATTAGGAGTAATGATTTTGTAACCCTAGCCCAAAATAAATCATTATGGAAATAATATTTCTTCATAAATCATTATTTTTGGACAGACTTGATAACTTAGCGTGTAAAATCCAAACTTTGAGGTCTTCTTTTCTTCTGTTTGTTTTATTAACGCTTAACCTAAAAAATATATAAAATAAAGTAAGTTAGCCAAAATAATATATATAATATAATCACAATAATTATTAAAACAATGCATGATTTATGACTTAACACTAGTCAAAAGGAAGCTCTGCTAAGACCTATTCAAGAGGAAATTAAAGTAGCCATGTTCAGCATTAGAGACAACAAAAATCCTGGTCCAGAAGGGTTTGTAAGCCATTTTTAAAGAAGGCTTAGAGTATTGTAGAGCATGATACTTGTGTTGTTGTCAAGGATTTCTTCTAGAAGAGGGTGAATTACTGACAGAGGTTAATGCCACAGTTTTAGCTATGATCCCCAAAATTTTGAATCCAACTATAGCTTTTTAAATGAGACCAATTGCTTGTTGTAATGCATTGAACAAATGCTTTAGTAAATTGATTTACCTTTCACTTACTTTGGAGTCCCTATTAAGCTATAAAGGCTAACAAAAATTGAATGTAAACCCTTGATCGAGAGAATTACAAAGCAAATCAGCAGTATTCCAAATCAGAAACTTTCTTATGCTGGGGTAGTGCTCTTAATCAACACTGTGTTGCAAAGGATGTTTATGTACTAAGCCTAAGTTTTTATTCAATCAAAAGAAGTCATTTGGGGGGGGGGGGAGTGTGAATAAGATTTATAGATAATTTCTTTGGAACTCTTCTCAAGGTCATAGAAAAGAAACTCTTATTGCTTGGGAGACCCGTTGCCTACCAAAAAAGCAAGGGGGAATAGGGATCAAGTATACCTTTGTTTGGAATGTTGCTATCTTAACTAAGTTGGTAGGGCATGTGGCATGTATGAAAGATTATCTATGGCTTAGGTAGGTTAACCATTATTACTTAAGGAAGTGTAATATTTGGCAATACGAACCAAGGATTAAAAACAGTTGGTACTAGACCAAGCTATTGCAGGCAAGGGATTTAATGGCTTCTGGATTCAACAAGCGCAATAGGGCTTGGATGTTGAACAGTGCTGAATATTACATTCTAGCTTAAGGATATCAATGGCTTAGGCAAAGAAAGCAAAACGCTCCATTGTTTAGAATGGTTCGACACAAAATTAGAATTCCTCAATGTGCATTCATTTTATGGCTGGTTTTTCACAAGAAATTACTTACAAAGGATAGACTATTACACTTTGGCATGATAATTGATTCAAGTTGTGTACTATGTTAAGAAGAGGAGGAGAAACTGTTAACATTCAGGTTTCTTGATCAAAGAAAAGAGAGAAGAGGCAGATAGAGAATGAGGAGACTACACTATTATTCATGAATTAATTAAGTGAATGATGATATCGATGTTGTATATATACAACTATAAGAGTGCAAGAAGAATTATAACAGAATGCTAACAGAAAAGCTTAATAGAATGCTGAGTTGGCTATGCTAAGTTGGCTATGCCTTCAACTAATTCTAACAAACTTGAAGACCCACCCCTCAAGTTAGAGGGTGACATGATGAACTTGCTAAAAAGGTGCTTATGTTGCAGGCTAGGTAGAGATTTAGTGAAGATGTCTGCTACCTGTTATGTAGTTTTGGTGTAAGATAAAGATTTGAGGCCTTCATGATGCTTTTCTCTGACAAAGTGACAATCCAACTCTATATGTTTAGTTCTTTCATGGAAGATAGGGTTCTTGTTAATATATATGGCTGCCAAACTGTCACTTTTGACTGAGATGGGCAAGATGGAAGTCACTTGTAATTTTAAAAATATCTTGGTAAGCCAAGAGAGCTCAGCTGTGGTTGCTCTCATTGATTTATACTCTGTAGAGGATAACGCCATTGTGGGTTTTTTCTTTAACTTCCAGAAGATAGGGCTTCCTCCTAGCATGATGGAATATCCACTAATAGATTTTCTTATACAAGGACATTGAGCCCAGTCTGAATCATTGAAGAATAGACCATGTGAACGATCGTTCTTGATGTATCTTACAGTGTGCAAAGCATCTTTCATGTGTGCTTGAGTAGGAGTTTGAAGAAATTGATTGAGATATTGTACTAAAAATGCAATGTTAAGTTTGTAATTGGAGGGGTAATTTAGCTTTCCCACCAGCTTTCAGTAACGAGTAGCATCAGTCGAGATATCTTAATTAGGTAATCTTTTTGAGAGTGGTGCCATGGGATAAGTAGTGGCTGTGAGTTTGTCATACTCAAAGTCTTTTATCATTTCCATGGAAAATTTTTGTTGTGTTATAATCAAACTAGAAGGAACCTTGATAATCTCCATGCCTAGGAAGTAATGTAGTTCCCCAAAATCCTTCATCTTGAATTTGTCATCAAGGAATGTTTTTAGTGTTCTGATTTCTTCAAGATCATTTCCTGTGACCACAATGTCATCTATGTATACAACAAGTGACACTATGCTATTGTCTTTCAGTTTGTAGAACAAAGAATAATCATACTTTGAGTGTTGGAAACCCAAAATCTTCAAGGTATCTGATAGCTTGGCATACCATTATCTGGATGCTTCTTTTAAGCCATATAAAGACTTTCATAATTTGCAAACAATATTAGGAGAAGATACATCTAACCAAGGTGGGGGTTTCACATACATATCTTCATCCAAATCCCCATGAAGGGAAGTGTTATTGACATCTAATTGAAAATTATGCCATTTCTTCTTGACTGTAGTGGCAAATAGGCTTCTAATTGTTGTCATTTTTACAATAGGAGAGAAGGTCTCATTATAATCAATCCCTTCTTTTTGAGTAAAGCCCCTAATGACCAGCCTGGCTTTACGTCTTTCTAAACTACCATCTTCCTTGTAGTTAATCTTATAAACCCATTTACAACTTATAGGTTTCTTCCTTGCAGGCACAGGTGTCAAGACCCAAGTGTTGTTAGCATGTAGTGCATCAAATTCTTTCTGCATTGCTTTTTGCCTTTCAGGCTTTCTTGCAGCCTCTTCATAAGATAAAGGCTCTCCATAAAGTTCTAAATCATGTAGCAGTTTGGATGTCTTGTTAGGCAAAGATTCACAGGCAAGAGATGCATTATAATATATTGTGTTGGGACAACATGATACTTGATGTCCAGCTTGCTGTGGATAAGTATTATTGCATATATATTCTGACAGATAAGAAGGGGCCTTGTGTTCCCTTGTAGATCTTCTTGAAGACACTAAATTATACGAAGATGGTGCTTGATGTGATTGATGAACATGAGATGATGTTGTGGGCTCTACTATAACATCAGCAATTGCAATGTGGATGATTGATTTTGTCCAACAATTATACTTGAAATGATATTGTAGTCCTCATAAACATACATTTCAAGTTCCTTAGGATGTGGAAACATATTGGAGCCATTTGTGGAATAAGAAGAATGGTAGAGAAGAATGTTCTCATGAAATACAACATCCCTTGAGGTGAATATTTGATGTGTCTGAAGATTGAGCAACTTGTAATCCTTTTGACCAAAGGGGTAACCTAAAAACACACAAGGCACTGATCTGGGTTAGGATTTATCCCTTCTAGCTTTAAGAATGGAAGCATAGTATAGGATGCCAAACACTCTAAGGTATTCATTGTTGGGTTTTAGCCCAAACAAAACATGAAAAGGACTTAAGCCTTTAAGGACTTTAGAAGGAAACCTGCTTATAAGATATGTTGCTGTTAGTACACACTTCCCCTAATGTTTCATTGGTAAGCTAGAGTGGAATAGCAAAGCTCTTGAGGTTTCAAGGAGGTGATTGGTTTTTCTTTCTATAACCCCATTGTACTGCTGTGTTGCTACACAACTTGTCTAATGGATAATGCTTTTGGATAGAAAGTATACTGTGGCCTCTCTACTTAGTCCCAGCTCAAGGGCATTGTTAGATCTTATTGTTTTTACCTTGGCATTGAACTGAGTGTATGCCATTTCTATAAAGGCCCTGATTGGAGTCATTACATTGATTTTTGTTGCTAACAAGTGCATCTAAGTTGCTCTACTGTAATCATCTAGTATAGTTAAAAAACACTTGTATCCATTGATTGTTTGAACTCTATAAGGTTCCTACAAGTCAATATACATGAGCTCAAATGTATGTGTAGTATAAATCTAACTATGAGGAAATGGAAGTCTGTACTGTCTTGCCTTGGAACAAATCAAGCATTGCTTTATGGAGTCAACATTAGTATAGTTGGATAACAACTCCATCTTTTGTAATTTTGTAAGAGGTAAATGACCAAGCCTAGCTTGCCATATATCTTCATTGGTCATACTGGCAGTACAAACTGACTTACGATTGTCTAAAGGAAAAACTTGTAAACTATTGATGAACCTCTATTTGTCCCATTTTTAGCCCTTATTTGACTCATTTTCTCATGCGTTTTCATGTTCGATCGTGCCAAGGAAGAGTCAAATCGGCCTCCTTTACCGCACTTTTAACTCATATAACATCTTTTGATATTTTCAGGAACTCTATTGAAGAAATGGAAAGATGAACAATGTTTAGCAGAAAGGAGTGCCAAGAAGGCGAGAAAAGCCGCGAAAAAGCGTTGCACGGAAGTTCTACGAAATCGGACCCACATAGCACGAATGACCCGCTCGAACTGGCACACTTGGTCGGGCAGCCAAGTGGCACGACCGTGCCACTTGTGCAGTTCTGGGGGTGTTTCTAGCAGGCTTTTGGCACAGTGCCACCGTGCCTCGAGGCACGACCGTACCGACCCCGTTTCCATATCGCGACTTAAATTTCCTTTGGGGCTATTTTGAAGGACAATCAGTTTTCCTTCAATTTTCTCTCTTTTCACAGACGTTCTTAGGCAATTTTTAGGTTTTGCATTCGGGCATTTGATTTCCATTGCTTTGTATTGAATTCATTGACATCGAAGTTCGATCTACCTTTTAGCAACAATCAATTCAAGTTCGTTTTCCTGGTTCCTTCTCTTCTCTTTATTGTTATTTTAGGTTTTTGTGAATTGAATGTTGTTTAGTAGAATTGAGATTATAGTTTTTGATTGTGAAGTGATGTGTGGCTAAATCCTTCAACTTAGGTTGGGATTGACGTCGAATATGTATAATTGAATCTTGTACTGGCCCAATCCCTGCTCCCCCTTTGTTTTGTGATTATGAATTCTACTATGCACGCCACATGCTCGATGAAATGCTCGAAAGAGCATTCAACCTTTTTATTGGGGTTTAGGGGAGCGTTGAGAGACGAAGCCTTTACCTAGTGCGTCTTAGTAGATAATTAGGGTTTTAACATGAAAATAGTTAAGATTCTAATTGGGATCTGAGCTTGTGAATCTTGTAATCCTTCAACTTTTAGTCCCATGAAAATTAGCGAGTATGGTTCTAAGATTAGTCTTCGACCCTTGAGAGAGGGAGGAGATCGGCTTAATTAACAATCTATCCATTCGTGATACATGCCTGGGAGATGTTTGGTAGGGCTAGTAATTGATTCGCTAGCATAGTTGTGCTGTTAGTTCCAACCTAGGTGTTTACTCTTCTACTGTTTATTCCATCTCTTAGTAGTTATTGTTTCCCTTAGTTTAATTCCAAAACCCCAATTGTGATTGCCTAGCTTGAGTGGTCTAATTAGTTCTGGTAGTTGAAGCCAAGTTCCTCGTGGACAGGACCCATACTTGCCGGTTGCTAGCTACAGCTACGTCGTGCACTCGCGGTATATTTTTAACTCAACAAGTTTTTGGCGCCGTTGCCGGGGAAGTTGTTTCTTTCAATATTAGAACCGGTTACAATACTCTAGACTAGGTCTTTATTTTTTTTCTTGTAGTTTAGTTCTTCTTTATTCTTGCTTGAAACTATTTACGCTTGGGTAGTGTTCGCTTTGTATGCACAGGAGGAGCCAAGGGAGTCAAGCCCTTGTTCCATTTGATCCTGAGATAGAAGCAGCAGCACGCCGGCAAGGCGGAGAAGCAAGAAGGAAGAAGAGGGCAGAAGTGGCAATGGCAGAAGGCGACCATAGAGTGCTGTGGGACTATGCTTTGCCATAAGCATCAAGCATCGCCTCCTCCATAGTTAGCCCTGCGGTGGAGGCTAACAACTTCGAGCTCAGCCCAGCACTTATCTCATTTGTGGAGCGGGAACAATTCAGCGGACACCCGTCTGAAAACCCCAATGCGCATCTTCGCAAGTTTCTTGCGAAGTGCTACACCATCAAAATCAACAGGGTGTCCACTGATGCAATTAGGCTGCGGCTTTTCCTTTTCTCGCTGAGGGAAAAAGCCAGTGATTGGTTACAGAATGAGGAGCCCAACTCATTCACCACCTGGGAGATGCTCTCCAAGGCCTTCCTCAGCATGTATTTTCCACCGGGCAAGACTGCAAAGCTGAGGACTGAGATTACTTTATTCTTTCAGAGGGATTGCAAATCCCTTTATGAGGCTTGGGAGAGGTTCAAGGACCTCCAGCGGCAGTGCCCTTATCATGGCGTTCCTGACTGGCTTCTAATCCAGACATTCTATAATGGATTAGAGCAGTCAGTGAAAATCTCAGTAGATGCCGCTGCAGGAGGAGCTCTCATGGGTGAGTCGATCGAGGCCGCAAAAGTCTTGTTTGAAGAGATGGCTTCCAACAATTATCATTGGGTAAGTGATAGAGCCACCTCGCATAGGAGCAGTGGCAAGTACGCGGTCGACGCTGTGACCCTTCTAGCCAGTCGGGTGGATGCGCTAGCACAGAGGCTAGACAACGTGGGCACCTCTCCTACTCCAGGTGGATCTTCAGGGTTATCAGTTGGGGTCTACGCCATTTGCGAGACCTGTGGTGTGCAGGGACACACATCTACTGAGTGCTACAATGGCTTATCCGCCATTGAGCACGCTAATGCTCTTCAAGGTTTTCAACCCCCACCACAGTATACTTCCCAGCTCACTGCTTACAATCAGGGGTTGAAGAGGTATTCTAACCCCCCATATAGAAACCTAACCCACCTCCTCAAAATGCCATGTGACCACCTGGGTTCCAGCCTCGAGTAGCTTACACCCCACCACCTCCACCTCCACCTCAACCATCTACAACCCACTTGGAGAGTGTGATGGAGCAGTTCATAGTGGCACAGACTAAGACCAATGAGAATCTTAGTGCGTCCATCAATCTGCTAAACTCCAAGTTTGATGCCATGGTAACCCATCAGAAGGCGATGGATACCCAGATCGCCCAGATAGCTCAGCAGGTTAGCCATCTGTCCCGACCTCAAGGACACCTGCCAGGTCAGCCTGAGACCAACCCCAGAGCTCACGTCAATGCTGTCTCAACTGTGAGAGATGAGATAGAGGAGAACCCGGTGATAGTTCTCCAGGAGACAGTTTTGGTTCCTGATTCTGTATGAACTGAAGGGCAGCAGAAAGAGAAGAGGTTGAGCCCTATTAAGAAAGTGAGTCCTGCACCTCCCACTCATCACTATCAGCCACCAATACCCTACCCTCAGAAGTTGGCCCGGGCCAACCTATTTCAGCTTGAGCCCAAATAAGCAAGATTCCTGGATGTGTTGAAACGGGTATATGCCGATACCCCTTTCTTGGAAGCTCTCCAGAAAACACCTACCTACTTGAAATTCGTGTAAGATTTTGTTTCCAAGAAAGGCAAACCTGAGGGAGGATCAGTGATGCGTATTAGGCGGGTGGGCAGCTCAATCTTACAGTCACCTGTTAACTTGCAAGACCCAGGCGATTTCTCCATCCCTTGCTGCATAGGGGATGTGCAGATAGAGGGTGCACTTTGTGACTTGGGGGCCAACGTGAGTTTAATGCCCCTCTCCCTCTACTGAAAGCTTAAGTCGCTGGACCTCACCCCCACCACCACACCTGTTCAGCTAGCAGATTGCTCCACCAGACGACCTATTGGCATTCTGGAGGATGTCCAAGTTAAGGTGGGTGAGTTCGTTATCCCGTGTGATTTCTTCGTCATGGATATGGACGAGAGTTCTCATGTGCCTATCATACTGGGGAGACCCTTTCTGGCAACAACTGGGGTGAAAATCGACGTACAAGCCGGTACCATATCTTTCCGGATGTGTGGGGAGAGGGTGGATTTCTGTTTCCCTCCACCCACACCATTTCTAGTGCCTGTCACCTCCCCACCTCCTTCAGCACCCATGCCTACAATTCCTCCTGATGCTATTTATGGGGTCGAGATGTTTGATGGACATGGGGGGACCTCCCATACTGCTTGGAGGCTCTTCCACTTTTTCTGTGACCATCCCGCTTCGTTTCGCGACCGCTTTTGTTTATCCTGGGGAGGTAACGGATCCTCCTTTACATTTTTATACCTCCTCCAGGCCACCTCCTGCATCATTAACGTCAACTATTTGGAGGTAAGGGTCAAGCTAAGGACCTTAAACAAGCGCTTCTTGGGAGGCAGCCCAAGGCATTTATCGCTTTAAAAAAAATGTCACTCACGCCTTTTTCCTCCCCCTTTCCCTATTCGTTCTTTTCCCTTCCTCCTTCCCTTGCCCTTTTTCTGCGTCGTTTTCATTGCGGACAATGAAAATCTCAAGCATGGGGGGGTAAACTTATTGCTCTTTGGGTGGAATGGTGGATTTTGGGGCATTGGTATTGGTTGAATGACATCATTTGCATTTGCATCATATAGATAGGATGACATATAGTTTTCATAGGGTATCTTTGCATTTCTTTCCTTTAATAGAGCATGTAGGTTAGAGCATATAAGATACATGTTGCATCTCAAAAGGAGAAGTGATCGAGTTGGGCGTCCCTAGGCTTTCGAGGTACTACTTCTTACCTTTCTTCTCACTATCCTTTATATCTTTTATTGCTTTTCTTAGTTAGCTTTATTAATTTTCAATAAATATGTACGAAAACCCCTCTTTTGAAGAGAACACAAGGGGTGATGAAGTGTGGCATGTTATGGTGTGAACTTTTGTGAATTGTGCTCTAACACCGCCATCTGTATTTTCGCTACCCTATGTTGTATGTCATATTGCCCTTGAGATTGATGTGACTTGGCTTGATTTACCTCGATAAGTGGGATATACCTTGGAGTAGGTTATTGGACTGTGGTAGACTTACCTGTGAGACTTTGAGCCTAATGACTATTCATTGCATATAGTCTTATACTTTCCTTCATGTGTGACTCATCCATGATTGTATCTCTAGAACTTGGTCTTGTTCTCTTTGAAATCGCATTTAGTATGTGCATTTGTTGATATGACTGAGGTAATTTTTGTTCTATTTAACCATATGAGCCAAAAAGCCACCCATTGATATGTACTACCCTCTTTGCTAGCCCTTTGTGCCTTTCCCCTTGTCTTTGTTGTTGCCCCCTACACACTACACATTTGGCCTATCGATATTCCCTATATCCTTGTCAAGGTTTAGTGGAGCGACACTTCCATGTTGAGTTGTGTTTGCTTTGAAGGTTAGTTCACCTTGGGTACGTTACTAGTGGCTTGTTTGGGGGGATTCGTGATTTAAGTTTGTGTTCCCCATGCCATTCACATGTCTTTCTCCATTCAAAGAAAAGAAATAGAAATGAATGAAAAAAGAGGATGCAAAGGAGAAGAAAAAAAAAAGAGAAAAAGAAAAAAAATTGGAAAAGTTGTGAATAAGGTGTTTGGCATGGGAGTGTGACAATGAGATTGCTAAATCCCTCCCTTAAGGTTTTTGTGGCGTTTGTTGCTCAAATTTTCAATTGTGGTGTGAAGTTGTTGTTCCGACATTAGTTGTGGAAGTGTTTTTTGCTCCTTAGTCTTTGACTGTTAGCTCCACTCTTCCCAAAGTTATTCCACTTCTCACCCTTTTCCTTTGACCCATTACATCCCTTTACAAGTCCTCATGATTTACACATTGCACTTTGCATTAGGCGGTGGAGAATTGAGAACTCTACCAAACTTGTGGTAGTTCACTACAAAAAATAATGTATCCTCCCGCATTTACGCCGCCACACTTAATGAAGTGTGGAGAGGAAAAAATGTCAAATTTGATCGTTTTCTCGACTCCACATTTAATAAGTGTGGGGAAGTCATAAACATTTTCCTATACCTATCAAGTGTGGGGAATTAAAACTTTTTCATACATATATATATATATATATATATATATATATATATATAAACTTGCTAATTAATTAGCTTGCAAATTCTGGGTGTTTTTATAAATATTAAAAATGTTTGAACAATAATTTAATTAAATATAATATGTAGCTAGCCAAAAAGAATAAACAATGCAATCAAAAAATTAAAACACTTCTGTCTTTACTGTGCCAGTTTGAGCGCCACACGTTTTGGTAAAAATAAAAATTGCTTTGATTTTCCCGGCTTCCTCCCAAAAAGCAAGACAGCGCCTTCAATTCCTTCCTCGTCATTCATCCTCGCACAAGAACCCTAGGTAGCTCTGTGCGTTTTCTTCTTGATTTCTTGTGGCTATAGTGATCAATTATTGTTGAATTCGATCGAATAACGATGTTCGATTGAAGAGGCATGAAAATCGAATAAGAATATGGGCATTGATTTGAACAATCTGGATGTTGTGTGATTCATTCATCGGAATAGCGAGGTAAGCAAATCCCCCCAAAATCTCTTCCGTTTTCATCTTTACGATTCCATCGCGTTGAATTCTCAATTATTTGGTGCCCTAATCGAATTGCAGAAGTTTGTGATTCACTGTCCACAAAAATCTAGCACTTTCTTCATCTGGATTCACCTCAATTGGGTAAACAACTCCAAGGATTCATATCTCTCAAGTTGAGTGCTACATGATTGATCAAAAATTCGATTGTAACCCTTCTAAACTGCTGAATTAAGTGCCTCTCTCATTTAAATTCATCAATTAATTTCAACAAACGCTAAATTATTTCGATTCTTGGATGACAGTTTTGAAACAGTTGCAGTTGCTTCTCAATATCAAATAAGAAGTTGGTATTCAAGGCCCATAATTATTCCATTCAGAGCATTTCTCCCTCAGAATCGATTCCTCCAATTCTGTGTCTAGATTCGATCAGGTATGCTCTGCTCTATATGAATGTATTTAGATTTTATCTCACTGCAGTGCTTATCATATTTATTTTCAGTGCAACGAGCTGATTGCAATGAGTTAGTGTTGAACTAACTTGTTGTGCCAAAGGGAATTGGATTACCATACTGTGATACATATTTGTTGACTTATTGTTAGTTGGTTTTATTCTATGGTTGAATGGAACCCTTCTAGTTGTTCCCGATGAAGAATTTGGTTGATTTACAATGAGTGTAGTGTCTTCCAGTGTGATAAAGGCTAAAGTCAATTACAACAACATGCTATAACTAGGGAGTTCCACTTTTAGGTTGATGTATTTGCATATTTTACTTTCCCTTCTGTGTTCCTTCACTCTGCTGCAAGGGAAAGCATGGGCAGAAATGGACACCTTTGGAATCTGTAAGGCAACACAAGCATTGTTGCTTGATCCCGACCAAAAACTTACACTGCAGTTAAGTAGGCATACAATCTACAGAAGCCATCAGCCAACCTTTTTATTAGATCCCCTGAGATTGAGATTGAACCACCTCTTCTTGGATGCTTTGTCTTTTCCATCAGAGCCTCCATACTTTGTGTGTCACTGTAGTTAAGTAGGTTTATGCCACAGAAAAATCAGCATCAAAGTGGGCGTTTCTGTGTCACTGTTATAGTGATTCTTTACTGTCTTACTGAAATGACTCCAACTGTACACATTTGGAGAACTATTAATGTCAGGGGTTAGCTATCTATTATACACACATACGTATCTAGGCACTGAAATCTGAAATATATGATTCTTGGTCATTTAAAGTACGTATCGCTCTATACTTTGTGTACAGTGCTTTTGATATTTGATTCTATTCTTGTTCTTGGAACGAAGCAACCTTGGGTGACATTGTTCCAAGTAGATGGTTCTCTTAGGCTTTTGACATGTTTGAATGACCCATGGGAGACTTCCATTACTACGGCTTTCAGGTTCATGCAGTTTAATCGATTGAAAGTGTACCTTTGGATCTTTTTATGACCAAAACTACATTAGAATACTAGTATTAGAATGATTCAGCAAACGACGAATCGTAAATACCGAATGATGTACATTTCTTTCATTTTTGGTATTTGTACCTTTGTTTGGGATTAACCTGACCAAAACAACTGTTTAATTAGTTGATGGCTGGCTTGAAAATTTGACGGCTTGTTAACCATTGAGAGCAGTCAGACAGTAATGGTAGTACAAAGCACCAATAATCCGAGACATACAAGTGGGCCATGCAATCAAAACATGTCGACTATAGAGTGGCCAAAGCAACTAGGTCGGTTGGGGCTCTGAGAGGATGGTTTAATGATGGGCCAATCTGAGGCTTTTCACACGGGCTGTGTAATGGGCCTAACAACACTTGAGAAGGGGAAGGACACTGATTCAGTGAATGAGTGAATGATTGAATGCTAGTAATTTACTTGAGTTATAGGTGGGACACTTTGAATATGTTTTTTATGGGTTTATTGTTTTTTTGGGTCATTTCTTTCCCTGGTAATTTTTCAGTACGATGAACAATGTTATTACATCTACAATTTACAATTTCGGGAGATATTTGTGAAGTAATCTACAACATGGTCTTATATGTGGTGTTTATCATAGTAAACCTATTAATGCCTCGTATTTTCCCCTTTTCTTTTTTTCTTTCGTTTTTTTGGTGGGCCATGGTGCAGTTCATGCTTCCTTCTGTTCTTGTTCAGATGATATTGCACTCACCATCAATAGCCATCCTTTCAGTGGTACTGTATTTGGGCTGCTTTCAAATTCTATTGTTTTAGGCCCTCCATAGACAGATGAGCTAATATGTGTGCTTCCAAAGTTCACAGCATGTTTCTTTTCTTGTCGTTGCCGAGTCCACTTATGTGGTTGTTACTGAGGGCTAGTGTGATCTTTGTGATTCTTCTCCCCCCTTCCTTTAGTGATTGTGAGTGTTTAAATTTGCTTAGTTCGTATGGCATAGTATGCTCTAAGTACATGAATTTGATGTGTTGTTGTGACCCTCGTGATTCTTTTCCCCTCGTCCTTTATTGATTGCCAATGGTTAGTTATAATGCTTATATTGACTTATGTGATGACCTTGTAGGTGGGTTGGTAGAAATTATAATGGACAAACGTTGGATTCATATGCACAGAACTTCTCTTGAATATAGGAATGGGGTTGAGTCATTTTTGGAATTTGCTTTTTGTAATGCTGGGGGTAGTAAACTGATCGTATGTCCTTGTAATAAATGCAAAGTTGGGCACAATCATTGCTTCACAAAAGAAGAAGTGGCACATCATCTCATGTTTAATGGTTTTTGGCCATACTATAAAGAGTGGGTGCATCATGGGGAGGAAATTTCTAAACCACAATACGACTAATACCCAATCAGAAAGTGGTTTTGGTGACCTTGATACTATGAGAATACTTAATGATATTTTTGGGATGCGCAAAAATCATGGGAATGGTGTGTTTCATCAAGAGGGTGATATGGATGAAGAAGACAATGGTGAGCTAGGGAATGAGGGACATGAGCGTGATACTTCCACGGTAGACAAAGATGATGGATATGAAAGGCTACTAGAACAAGTTGAGCAGGAGTTATATGAGGGTTCAAAATTTTCAAAACTCTCTTTTCTGTTGCACTTACTCCACTTGATATGCATGTATGGTTGGTCTATTAAATCATTTAATATGCTGCTCCGACTTTTGAGTTATGTTTTTCCCCATATAAACCCGATCCCATCATCATGGAGTCATTGCAAGCAATTACTTAAGGACTTAGGCCTTGAATATGAGAAAATACATGCTTGTCCTAATGATTGCATATTGTATTGGGGTGAAAAGGAACGACAAGAATCATGTGACAAGTGTGGTTCTTCACGATGGAATAATAGTGAAAAGAAATTTCCAACTAAGGTATTACGCTATTTCCCTCTCATTCCCAGACTGCTTAGGCTTTACAAATCATCAAAGATAGCTGAAGATATGATTTGGCATGATAAGTATCGTACAAAGGATGGGATTTTGAGTCATCCTGCAGATGCAAAGGCATGGAAGGAATTTGATGAACAATATCCTGATTTTGCATCTGATCCTCGAAACATAAGGCTTGGGCTAGCTAGTGATGGGTTTAATCCTTTTCGTGTTATCAGTAGCACACATAGTACTTGGCCAGTCTTACTAATTCCATATAATTTGCCTCCCTGGCTATGCATGAAACAATCCTCAATTATACTATCGATGATTATTCCTAGTGAAAAGGCCCCTGGTATGGATATCGATGTATATCTTCAACCATTGATTAAAGAGTTAGTGCAGTTATGGCATGGTGTAGATGCATATGACGCATATACAAACACAAGATTTACATTGCGAGGTGCTCTCCACTGTACTATAAATGACTTTCCTGCATATGCTAATCTGTCTGGGTGGAGTACGAAGGGTCGTTTCGCATGTCCATCTTGTGGGAAAGCAACTCAATCACTTTAGCTGGAGAATGGGCATAAGTTCTGCTATATGGGTCATCGGAGATGGTTAGCAGAAGACCATCCTTTTCGATACGATAAGGATGGATTTGATGGAAACATGGAGTTTGGTAACACTCCATCTTCAATAACAGGGAGTCAGGTACTTACAGAATTAGAGGGAACTATGTTTACATATGGGAAAAGCCAAACCAATATAGACGTTGATGAGAGGGATGAAGAGCAAATATGGAAGAAGCGAAGCATTTTCTTTGATCTTCAATATTGGCAGTTTAACCGTCTTCGCCATAATTTGGATGTAATGCATATCGAAAAGAACATTTGTGATAATTTGTTGGGAACTTTATTGAATTTGGAAGGGAAGAGCAAGGATAACTTGAAGGCCCGCCAAGATCTTCAACAAATGCAGATAAGGCCTGACACCACCCAGTTTTGTTACCAAATGGAAAATATCATTTACCCGTAGCTCCTTATAATTTGTCTGTCGCTGAGAAAACCTCCTTGCTAAAAGTCTTGAAGCACATCAAGGTGCCAGATGGATACGCAAGTAATATCTCTCGATGTGTCAATATGAAGGAGCGTAAGTTATTTAATTTGAAGAGCCATGATTGTCATATTCTAATGCAAGATTTACTTCCAATTGCATTACGAGCCGTTAAGGATGATAATCTTGTAGATTTGGTGTGTGAGTTGTCTGATTTTTTTAAGGGATTATGTGCGAAAGAGCTGAATGTTGATAAATTGGATGAGTTACAAAGCAATGTGGTTCTCACGTTATGTCGTATGGAGAAAATGTTCCCACCTGGTTTTTTCACCATTATGGTGCATCTAATTGTTCACTTAACGGAGGAAGCAAAGCTTGGAGGGCCTGTATTTTATAGATGGATGTACCCTATTGAGCGGTAAGACCTTAAATTTTACGGGTTGTTATTTATTGTTTTTTTCCTAGAAATCATATATTAGTGGCAAATTGTAGGTACTTGGCACGGTTAAAAGGATATGTTCGTAATCGAGCACAACCAGAAGGATCAATGGCGGAAGGATACATTGCACAAGAGTGCATAACCTTTTGCTCAAGATACTTTGAAGGGGTAGAAACTGTATTCAATCGTCCACAAAGGAATGATGACTCTGTTCCTAATGAAGAAATGTATTTATTTGACACTGGTGGATGACCTAAAGGTCAGGTTGTAATGGTGGAACTGGATGAGTTGAGCCTTAAGCAAGTCCATCGATATGTGCTGCTACATGTTCACAAGATGGACTTTTATCGCAGGTTAGTAAACTTAGCTTCACCGCCTTTGGTGGTAAATATGTGAAGTTTACTAATATTCATTTAATTTGATAAAATTCATTACATGTAGATCTTTTATTGAGGAACGCCTTGCATTTTGTTCACAAGAGCCTAGTGATAAGCTTAAGCAAAAATGGTTACTTGAGGATTTTCCAAGTTGGTTGCAACAAATGGTAACTTCAAAACTTCATGATGACTGCTTTAGTAGTATAACTATATCAATTACTAACGTGAGTGCTCAATTGTTTAGGTTATTGATAGTGATGAGAATAACCCAGAGTCAAAAGTGTTAAAAGCTGTGGCTCAGGGTCCGAACTCCATAGTCAAAAGAATGAAGGCTTTCAATATCAATGGATATAGATTCCACACTCAAGCCCGAGATGAGACAAAGAAAACTCAAAACTATGGGGTTATGGTAGAAGCTGATGGAAAGCCTTACTATAGAAAGATCACCGACATCATTGAGTTGGACTACTTTTCTGAATGTAAGGTAGTTCTATTTCGATGTGATTGGGTGGATGTAAACTCAAGTCGGGGAAGAAAAATGGACAAAAGGGGATTCACTCTCTTGAATTTCTCACATAAGATACACAAAGGAAATTCCTTGAAGGATGATCCATATATTCTTTCATCGCAAGCCAATCAGGTATTTTACGTTGAAGATGAGAAAGATAAAGGCTGGGCTCATGTTGTGAGAGTGAAGCCAAGAGATAGTTACCAATTAGGATCCCTCATGGTAGATGAGGATGAATTGTATCCTCAATGCATGCCTCCTAATATATCAAAAGAGGATGCATTTAGAGATCCAATAAATTGGGATACTGTTGGTTGTGAGGAATAGGAACAATTTTAGTTTTTTCATTATCATTTGTTGGCATTTACAGATCTTTGTATTTTGTTCTTATTTCGAAAGTAACTATCATATTACTTCAAGTCAACGTAATAGTTCGAGCTTCTAATATTATTATGTTTTGATTGAAATTTATGCTGTTTTCAAGCTTTGATTAATAACCGTACATGTCAAGTAAGTAACAAGCAATATTAGTACACAGGTGTATGTGATTATTTTCCTTACATTGTTTCCCTTAGTAGATAATGTTTGATTTTTTTGTAATACAGCTTGCATTTTACTTTTAACCATTTTTTCCTAAATTGCGTTATAAACTAACATGAGTTTTTCTTGTAAGTTTTGAAGCGTCATAATCATGTTCCGATCCAGGATTACCTTGGAAGAGTATCTTAAGTCTGTTCAACATGAAGATGCAGCAGGTGAAGATGTGTCTTTAGATGATATTGATATGATTCCTGATTTGGAAGAAGAAGAAGTCGAACATGTTGGAGAGAATATTTTCGAATCAAGAGTTTCGATTAACATGAATCCCTCTCTTATCAACATACCTGATAATTTTAAAGATGACAAAGAGGTGTTAATCATTGGTGAATGAATCTTTAATACCTATTTAATCATCTTACTTACACAATGGTTTAAGTAGCTACAGTTTATTTACTAATATGATGATCATATTCTTTTTTATACAGATGAACATGGAAATGCTAGAAAGTTCGGAGGGAGAGTAAATGTGAACTTGGCTTCTAAATTGGTTCCTCCGGAGAGGATTATGGTACCTTTAAACAACTTGTTGCAACCAATAAAGAAAGCAGGGAGTTTATTTAATAGATTCCTTGCCGATACTGCTAAGAGACCTAGCCTATGTCCTCTTAACTATAAGGATTGGCGCTTAGTGCCTCAGTACTTTAGAGGTCGGATCATAATGTTTATTAGGGTAAGTAGTTATTTATGTCTAAGTTGGTTGGTGCATGTTATCTAAATGTAACTACTTCAAATACTTACTTGAACTTTTGCTGTGAAAGGGGAAGTTTTTGTTGCCAGATGGGGTACAAGTCAATCAGAAAATTCTGAAATCAGTTGGGGAGAGGGTTCGAGGTTTCAAGTATTCCTTGAGATGTAAGTATGTTAAAGAAGATACCACAAAAGAGGCGTTATATAATTTGGAAAAGAGTAAGCGACCATCTGCTGTAGATGACCAGATGTGGGTTGGTTTGGTCGATTATTTCTTTTCAGAGATGTTTCA
>JACYFF010010365.1:74011724-74061222 GCA_017589665.1 Selenicereus undatus | reverse complement strand
ATAATAATAATAATAATAATAATAATAATAATAATAATAATAATAATAATAATAATAATAATAATAATAATAATCGCAACGGTAGGTCAATTGCATGCAAATCATCAACAAGCTAATTAAAAAACTTTGTCCCTAAAGAATTATTGATACAATCATTCTTGAACATTGAGAAATTAAGGTCACATTTTAAATATAGCAAGTGAGAGTATTAAAATTTTACAGTCATCTGTTATTGAGCAGAGAAATTATTAAGATGACCTTCGCCTACAATAATACAATGATGCAAAAGTCAATAATCTAATTTGCAGAATAAAAATCTGAACGCTATCTTCGGAAACCCGTAGAAAAGAATAAAGAAATTTTTTGTACATTAAGAAGCTAGACTTATTTGTTGTCAAGGAAAAGCAAATTCACTACAAGGAATGTTGCATCTACGCATGCTTATTTAACCACACTAGACTAAGTGTTGCAGAAAAATAAGCTAAAATAAGTGCTTACAATTATCCCCACACATAATAAGTGTGGAGAAATATAATCACTCTTATAAGAGTGGTAACACCTAATTAAGATATATCCACACATATTAACCATGGAGAAATGTATCCTACGAATGTAACGCATTAACCACAGATAATAAGCATGGTAACCGCACTAAGCTAGGAATTAAATTGAGAAAAAAAAAGTTGTGTTATTGTCAATTAGCATTCTCGTCCTTTCTCCTAGCTTCACGCTAGCGCGCCATTCATTCCTCTCGTTCTCAGTCACGCCTCCCGTCAATTCTTCCTCTCACAAAACCCTAGGTAGCAGCTGGTGGTCGTCGTGGTCGGCAGTGCTGGCGCTTGACGGTGAAATCCCGACGGTCATGGTTGTTTGGATTTAATTATGGCCGGAGGACCTTGGCTTGGTGCTCGATTTTAGCATTCGGTCGGCTCTGGTGTTCGACTCTAGCATTCTGGCGCTTGGCTCTGGTGTTGGCTCGCGTACGTGGCTTTGGTGTTCGCTTGTTCTTCTGAATCAGGGAGTGTTACTATTTGCCGGCAACAATTACAGCATCCGGCTACTCCTGGGTGTCGGCAGCGGTGCTTTTGTTCAGCCCAGAGTAAGCTCTTTCTCTCACTCTCTGAATTATTTGCTTGTGAATTAGGTTGTTCTGCAATGTTATTAGACCTGAATGTGGTCCTTCTGTCGATTAGTCAGTAACTCAATTGTGGCTATTAAGGCTTTATGAGTTTATGGATACATAGATCGGATGGATTATACACTTTGATGATTGTTTAGGTTGTTGACAATAGCCTATGTGTAAATACTGAGTATTTGTTAACCACATATCTCTTGCTTGTTGGACCGCTTCTATCCACCTGCTTTCGTAAAAAGGCTCATGATAGCTTTCATTCATGGTCTGTTGGTGGCTTACATTTTGGTTGTCCACAGTATGTCATGTTTTAGTTAACTTTCGTTGTTTCCTCTTTCCTGTGTCGCTACCAACCTATTACTTCAATGCTGCAAAGTAAGATGCTAGAACTGTAACTAATTTTCTATCACATCATTACAGTTGGAAATTCTCAATTCAGGGTAAAATTAGTTTAGTTATTGTATATCATGAGACTAATAAGTGGGGCTTTTTTCTTTTGAACATAACACTGGCCGCTAATAGGTTAGGCAACACCAAAAAAAAGGTTAGTATATTAGTTGCATGCTCTCCATGAAACAGGAAATGTGCATCCAGATAGCTCAAGGCATTCACAAACTTGTTGCTTTGTTAGCTATCTTATAGGTTGTCGCACTATTTCTTACTAGAATTTAGATCTTATGCATTTGATTTTCCTTGCTGTAAATCATTCTACCTTCAACAACATTATTGTGGTAGTAGAGAATTTTGCTTTGAATGTTGGTTCCTCTTCAGTTTGATTTGGATTGACCAAACTTGAAGCTATATAGCTATTAACTATTAAGTAGACTTTAAACCATCGTAATAGTTGCTAAATGCTGACCATGATGTTCTTGATCATTGGATGCATTATTGTAGTAGAGAAATGATTGTCCAACAAAACTCAATGACCATTAAGACCTTAGGACACAAAGATAGGCTTAAAATGTACTACTACTTACCTAACAACGAAGAAAGCGTAACAAATTATAAAAAGCACCCAGCTTGTAAAATATAATTTTTCAAACATAATAAAACCCTTAAAATCGAAAATAAAAATTAAAAATGTAACTTTTTAGGTTGTCTTTGTATGTTATGGAATTGTTTTATTTTTTCAACTATGGTTAATGTATTTTTGCAAAGTAAGCAAAAGCGCAGAAATAAATATCCACAAAATCAGCGTAATTCACTAAATCAAATCCAAATATTCTCTCTATAATGTTATGTGAGTCCTAGTACTATTTCAAACAATTACTTTTTAACTAATTGAAACAACTACTTTCTTTTCTTACTCCTAATGACAGAAATGGACAAAAGTTGGATTGATAAGGATAGGAGATCTGCAGAATATATAAGTGGAATTGAAAAGTTTCTAGATTTCGCTTTTGTCAATGTCGAGGGTAGTAACATGATAGTTTGCCTATGTAATCGATGCAAGCTTGGGCGGAAATGTTGGTTTCCTAGAGATGTTTTGACTCATCATCTCATGTTCAATGGATTCTTGCCAAGTTACAAAGAATGGGTGCATCATGGTAAATCAATTTTCATGTCATCTGGTCCGGAACCCCGTAGTGGAAGCCATAGTGACACCAATGCTGAGCCAAATTTGATGGGTCATATTGATACTATAGGAATGTTGAATGATATTTTTGGGGTACATAAGCAAGAAGACATTCTAAATGACATTGGGGATCCTATGAATGGGGAGTATGTTGAATTTGATGATGAACCTGAGTTAAATGACGTACTGAATGAGGCAGAACACATTGAAGATGCCGGATATAGAAGACTAGTTGACCAGGTTGAGAAAGAATTATTTTCAGGGTCGAAATTCTCAAAATTGTCCTTTCTTTTGCATTTATTTCATTTGAAATCCATGCACGGGTGGTCAATTAAGTCCTTTGATATGTTGCTTGAACTTTTGTCTACCGTTTTCCCTCAGATTAATCCATTTCCATCGTCTTGGGGTAAATGTAAGCAGTTAAAAAAGGATTTGGGGCTTTACTATGAAAAATTCATGTTTGTCCCAATGATTGCATTTTGTATTGGGCTAAGAGGGAAAATCAAGAAGAGTGCGATAAGTGTCACACTTCACGATGGAGGGACAAGGGAAAAAAATTGCCGTATAAGGTTTTGTGTTATTTTCCCCTTATTCTGAGGCTACATAGGATGTACAAGTCCTCCAAAACCGCTGAAGATATGATTTGGCATCATAAATATAGGGTAAAGGATGGCATACTTAGGCATCCTGCAGATGGTAAGGCATGGAAAGATTTTGATGAGAAAAATCCTACTTTTGCGGAAGATCCGCGTAATATTAGATTGGGGCTTACTAGTGATGGAGTTAATCCTTTTCGTGTTATGAGTAGTACTCATAGTACTTGGCCAGTCTTGTTAATTCCCTATAATTTGACAGCATGGGTTTGCATGAAACAACCCTATATAATTCTTTCCATGATCATTTTTGGGGAAAAGGCACCAGACATGGATATTGATGTTTTCCTTCAACCACTAATAAAGGAGTTGTAACAATTATGGAATGGTGTAGATGCACTTGATGCATATAGTAGGACGCAGTTTAAATTACGGGGAGCTCTTCATTGGACTATTAATGACTTTCCTGCATATGCTAATTTATCTGGGTGGAGTACAAAGGGTCGGTTTGCTCGTACGTCTTGAGCAAAAGGTACACAGGATGTTTGGTTCGAAAATGGACGTAAGTTTTGTTATATGGGACATAGACGATGGTTGCCTGAAGACCATCCATTTCGATATGATGCTGTTGGATTTGATGGGAATGTTGAGCATGGTTGTGCTCCAGAACCTCTGAGTGGAAGTGCTGTGTTAGCAGAGTTAGAGGGAACCACATTTACATATGGTAAGGGTGAAACTCAACTTATGGACATCGATGAAAAGGACGAACAACAAATATGGAAAAAAAGGAGCATATTTTTCGATTTGCCGTATTGGGAGTTCAACACTCTTCGCCATAACTTAGACGTGATGCATATTGAGAAGAATGTATGTGATAATTTGTTGGGGACATGATTGAACCTCGAAAGGAAATCTAAAGATAACTTGAAGGCGTAAAAAGATCTTCAAGTCATGAAAATAAGGCCAGAGCTTCATCCCATTCTTCTACCAAATGGCAAATACGAACTCCCAAGCGCTCCTTATACTTTATCATCTGAAGAGAAGACACGACTACTTAGTGTGTTAAAGCATATAAGAGTCCTAGACGGGTATGCAAGCAACATATCCCGTTGTGTTAATTTGAAGGAGCGTAAGTTGTTCAATTTGAAAAGTCATGATTGTCACATTCTTATGCAAGACTTGCTTCCGATTATGTTAAGGGCGGAAAAGGACAGTGATCTTATAGATATTATTTGGGCTTTATCAAAATTTATAAAGGAGTTATGTGCCAAAGAGCTTACTGTTGAGAAGTTAGATGAAGTTAGAGCTAATGTGGTTGTGACACTATGTAGAATGGAGAAACTGTTTATGCCTAGTTTTTTCACTATTATGGTGCACCTAATTGTGAACTTAACTGAGGAAGCAAAGCTTGGAGGGCCAGTTTTATATAGGTGGATGTATCCAATTGAAAGGTTAGAATTCACACTTTAAATACGTACTTACATATTAACTTTGCATATGTATTCATGTGTTCATATGCATGTGTTTCATATAGGTTCTTGGCGTCCTTGAAAGCCCTTGTTCATAATAGGGCGCAACCTGAGGGTTCAATAGCAGAAGGATATATTGCCCAAGAGTGTATAACTTTTTGTTCAAGATATTTTCAAGGAGTGGAAACGGTTTTTCACCGACCACAAAGAAATGATGCTACCAACCCAAATGAGGATATGTATCTATTTTCCATGGCTAGGCGGGCAAAAGGAAAGGTGGAAATGGTTGAACTTGATGAAGTAATTCGTAAACAAGCACATCGATATGTACTGCTCCACCTTGATGACATTGATGAATACCATAGGTTTGTACAAATAACTATTTTAGACATATATATCTTCTAGTACCATAAAAAATAAAAATGTCATAATAAATTTCAGATTATTTTTGAATGAGCGTATGACATCTTACCCTCGTGAGCCAACTGAGAGAATTAACCAAAAGTGGTTGCTAGAAGAATTTCCCGGCTGGTTACAGGGGAGGGTAATGATGATGTTATTTATATAATTTACATTACCTCGTTGGCATTATCTATGTGTTCTCATTATTTTTTCGATGTGCAACTTAGGTGTCAAATATGGAGGTTGATGAGCCTGAATCAAGATCCTTTAGAGCAGTTGCTGGTGGTCCTCACCCAATTGTTAAGAGAATGAATGCATTTGTCACTAATGGATATCGACTTCACACTCATAAGAGAGATGAGTCAAAGAAAACTCAAAATTTTGGGGTTATGATGAAAGCTGATAGCAAGACATATTACGGAAAAATTGTTGATATCATTGAGTTGGATTATTATTCTAAGTGTAAAGTGGTATTATTTCAATGCGATTGGGTGAATGTGTATTCACGGGGTCTAAACAAGGATAAAAGAGGTTTCACTCTTTTAAATTTCTCACATGGGATACATGAAGCAGGGGCTTTAAAGGATGATCCATATATATTTTCATCGCAGGCACAACAAGTGTTTTACATAGAAGATGAGAATGATAAGGGATGGGAGCATGTGATCAGGGTAAAACCAAGGGATACTTACTGACTAGGGTCATTGCAGGCAGATGAAGAGCTTTACCCGTAATGCATGCCTCCTAACATTTGCAATGAGGATGGATATCGAGACCCAAAGAATTAGGCTATGGTTGAAGGAGGGTTCTTAAAACCATGATGGTTAATTAGCTTACGTTTGAGATTTATGAAAGATTGAAATGTGATGTTGGTTTCTTTTTTTGTTTTTGGTTTGGAAGACATTTTATCCGTTTGATATTATTGGTTGTTGCTGTTAATGATTTTGGTTTTTTGGTACTTTGGAAAGAAATATTTGTTTGGAGTTCTGTACGATTGTTTTATTTTGCAACGAGTTATATATGTAGACCGAGTTATTCATTTCATAAATGATATACGTAATCTAGTTTACTTTTTGTTATAGATGTTACTTGATCTCTTTCACTGCCTAATTCATGTGCTTCTTGTTTAGGTGTTCAAAATAGTTTGCAATCATGTTTCGTTCTAGGCGCACTTACGAAGAGTATTTGAACTCTGTGCAAAATGAAGCAGCAGCCCCAAAGCACTTGACTTTGGTCTTAGAGAATGATGAGGATATTGATGACAATGATGTCAACGATGATGATAATGTGGCTTAAATGTATTTTGATCCAAATCTTGTTGATATGCCAGAAGGGTTTAATGATGATGAAGAGGTTTTGGTTATAGGTAATTGTCCTTAGTAGTCAAAAGTTGTGAATTGATTAATTTCAGGAATTTTGGGTATCCAGTGTCACGCCTGTTTACATTAATTATTTCTCTTTCCATTATAGATGGAGAAGGCAATGTCATCAGACTTAGAGGGAGAATCAATGTCAAAACTGTGCAGAGTTTGGATGCGCCTAAGAAGATTCTGGTGCCATTGAATAAGTACTTGCAATCAGTAAAAAAGGCAGGAAGTGTGTTTAATAGGTTTCTTGCAGATGTGGCTAGGCGGCCTGAATTGTGTCCCCTACACTATAAAGAATGGCGTTTAGTTCCTGGAGTCGTTAAGGATCGAATTGTAGCATATGTGCGGGTGAGTTATATTGGATAATGATGTGCGATATATGAATTTGTAGTTTCGCTTATCTTTGTAATTCTTTTCCCCAAATTGCAGAAGAAGTTCATGCTACCATCGAATGCATTGGTTGATTCAAAAGTTTTAAGTTCTATTGAGGAGAGATTAAGGGGTTACAAACGATCATTAAGGGTGAAATACATTAAGAAAGATACTACTAAGGAGCAATTGTATGCATTGCCTTTACCTGAGTCTGCAAAAGAGAACGAGATTGCTCGTCCTAAAGGAGTTGGCGACCCAATGTGGTTTGGATTTGTGGATCTTTGTTTTTCCGATAAGTTTAAGGTGAGTTATTATTGATTGTCAGTTATGTTTATATTTCTAATTTATTATTTGAATACAACCTTTGTAAACTTTTACTTCTTAATGTGACATTTAGCATTATTCTGAGATTGGCAAAAGAGTTAGGGGGAAGCTTTTGCATACTCACCCAAGCGGTTCACAAAGTTATGCAGTAAAATGGGACAAATTTGTATGTATTATAGGTTTTTGTGTTTTTCTTACAACAACCTTTATATTACAAACTTTCCTATTAATAATTTATAAACGCACTGATGTCATGGTTTCAGGAGAGGGAACATAACAGGGAACCTGGGCCAATTGAGTGGTTTATTAAGACTCACGAAACAAAGGGGAAGACTTTTCATGAGCCTGTTACCACAAAGTTTGTGGTAATATGATGGGCACTTGTAGCCATCACTCCTTTATTTTTTTAACGTTTATTTTTTTCAATGACAATGACTAGTTTATTTTATCTTATTGTACCAAATTATATATGATCTAAACTTTCCATTTTGTTTTGTTTGTAAGGAATCGGTGATGACTATGATTAAAGAGAAAACTTGATCTTCTGAAGTTAAGTTCTCAGAAGAAACCTCAAAGGTGGAAAAAAGTGTCTACCGTAAGCTAATGGGTGATGAAACTCATGGAAAGCTTCTTGGGTTCGGTAGTGGTGTGACTATAAAAGGCTTGCGTACTAAGCACCAGAAGAGTGAATCTAAGCTGTTAGTGAAAGTTCTCAACAAGATGCTGGCCATGTAGAATCAACTTGATGTCTTGACTTCTAAAGTTGATGCCCAATCTGCAAACTCAGAACTTGAATCAGTATGTAAAACTTCAAATTATGTGTTTAATTTCACAACTTTTGCTTATTTCTTGTCTAATGTACATGAATTATGAGTAGAGTACTAGTTCACCACAAAACTTGGTCAATGATATGCGATGTGATGAAAGAAGCCATGAGTCACGCAGGTCTAGAGATGCCCTTTCAGTTTCGCATGGGCCAGGTAGGCATGTAAAAGTGTATTTTTTAAGGAAGTACAAGATATGTTGGCTTAATTACATTATAGTGCTATCTAGCTGTAAATTGTTTTTTTATTGGTATGTAGTCAAGGATACTCAAATAGGGCCGACTTTGTCAAAGCATATCGATGTAGAGCCCAGAAAACAACAAAAACCACCAAAAAATATCCAGGTATGTACAAATTACATATTTTAACACATTCTTTATTGTATATATATGCGTTTCACATTTTTATATCCCAAAGTATTTGTCGAAGCCATCAAATCATCCTACAAAAATGGGACATGTTACTCTTGGTGGAGAGACTCCTGCTCGTGAGCAACCTGTTCATAGGGATGGTGGACCTAATATTGGTGGAGGAACTCCTACTTTAGCAAGCCCTTCAATTCCAGGTGGCACTTCCACTCAAAGGTATTTTTAAAATATGACGTTTGTCATTCCAAACGATATCTTAGTTGCGTATATGATTATCAAGTCTTTTTTTATTTATTTGCTTTGCTAGAGAACCATCATGGGAATGAACAACAACTTCACTGAGCAAGGAAATTCTAAATGACCAAAGTCAAATGTTGTGTATCCAGTATGTCTACTTTTTAAAAATATTCTACACCATTCATGTTCTATGCAAATCCTTATAAACATATACAAATTTTGCTAGTTGACTTATGAGGAAGTGACGAAGATAACAGAAAAGGTGCTGAAAAAGAATCCTGAATCAGTTAGAAAGTACGCTCGTGGTGAAAGGAAGGTTTTGACGCTTTGTTATCTTGCGGGCATGGTAAATATGGCCTTATCTTTCATGTCTGCTCAATTCTAATATGATATATTCAATCACATGTTAAGAAGTTGAACATGATTACAATAAGTATTGAGCGCATGCGATTATAAAGCTGATCCCCAAATGGTTGATGACGTGTTGCTTGAGAGACTTCAAAATGTGAACATTGTGAGTTTAGTTTAAAAGTTTTAAATTACATGTTTTTATGGTATTAAGTTTGATTTGCATTGTGCATTCGATTTTTTGGATTTATTCATGGTAATGGGTTGGATTTGTGCTGGGTACTCCAGGCGTGTGGCATGTTGAGTTGATTTGCTTTGGCATGTGGCCATTAAGATTGTGAATAGTTTGTTGTTGTATTTATGACATGTTGTAAAAGGAAAATAGCCAAGTTTTAGGCGGAACTCTACTGAAATTTTTTCAAAATTAGGGAATTTACTAAAAAGAAAAACCTCACCATAAGAATATTATATAATGTTTTTAGAGCACGGGTACATAGTTATGGAGGATAATAGTTATATATTATATCTTGCAATCTTTTTAGAAGTTTTTTCTTGTTAGTGGCGTTGTTTGTTGTACTAAGCTCCTATATATGGACTTGGTGATTTCAGATTAAAACGAAGGGCAGCATGTCACAACATCAGATATGAAGCTAATATCGGTTCGTGAGGTGTTCACTTGAAGTTATGGAGTTCCATATATATCGCCTAATCTGTTCTATTTTATTTCAATCTTATAGATGTTATTTCAAACAAACGCAACTTTTAGGTAGTGCGTGCATACTTTATATACATGTTGAACTCAATTTTGTACTTTTCATTATGTACTTGAACAATAGTTATTTAGGAACTCAATTGATAACAATTTATTATGGTTATAAAGTTTATATACTTTTTGTATCATTTATGCTAAAATCAAATATTTTCTATCACTTCCTCTACCTTGCCCCTCCCTCTCTATATATGTATATAGGATTATAATACGTTAACGTTAGTAAATATAAACTATTTGCATTTTTAAATATAATGATTATTTGGTTTTTCATTATGAAAATCTTCTCGCCAAATTAGTTATGCGCTTACAACATTTGAAAGTTAGTTATCACATGCATAACGCCACACTTATAAGCGATGGACTGGTGAAAATGATTTTTGTTCCAAAGGATACTCTAGCCATGGATACATGCGAGGGTCATCTACCTACACATATAAGTGTGGTAAATAACACAGTCTTCCATGGATATAAGTGTGGGTAGTGCACAATCAGCCACACTTATTAAGCGTGGCGAATTTTTCCCCACTGATAACCTATGCACGCTTACCTTAAGCGTGGCGAATATGCTCTTCCACAGATCTAAGCGTGGAAAGAGCCAAATTGAAGCATGGTTAGATGCAACATTTCCTGTATTCATAGTATCATGTTGAATGACTACGAATTCAACGATGATGATAAAGAGATAGTGCACGTGATCCTGCATAAAATTAATTGATCAATGTCGGCACAAAATTCCATTTCTTTCAACATTTTGGCTCTATTAGCTAATTGGAATATTGATTATTGTCTGGTCATTGAAAAACATTTCATGACAGAAAATGAATTATTAAGCTAATTTTGTGTAGAGCCTTCTTAGTTCTGTTGTCTTTGACTTACCAGCCTATTAAATTCGTTGACTTCTTTTTAATTTTTTTCCCGTTAATATTGAGTTTCAAAGAAAAAAAGCAACGCGATGCAATCAATGGCAAGCTGACAGTAAGAAGAAAGCAAGTTCACTCATACAAACTAAAGTGTACACTCAAATATCTAGGAACTTCCCTTAAGACTTATAGACATGTGCTCGAAAATTCTGCCAAAAAGCCCCTTCTATGCTTTTGGAATGAAAAAACTGATGCAACAAAACGAAATAAGTTGTTAGTCCTAATTTTCTTCCACCCCAATAGTCAACTTAAGCTCCTCAAACAAACCTACATCACAAGTGCTAGCGTGCCGTAAAATAGAGATTGATTGAAAATTCTTTCCCATGTCTAGTAGCCAAAATCTAGCGGACATCCATTGCAAGACCTTGAAACCATAATTAAAAACAATCCAAACCCTATGCCTTATCCTCCCTTGTACATGGTTCAACCCCCCTCAGCTTGCTATTAGGGTTGTAAATTGTTCTGTTTGGTGTGGTATGGAGTATAAACCAAAAACCAATTCAAAACTACGTTCAAACATTTTCTAAAACCAAACCGAACCAAATTTAATACAGTTAGATCAAAACAAACCACACGATTCTGGTTTGATTGGATTTGGTTCACATTTTAAAAAAGTTTAACGAAACAAAAAGGTGAAAAGCCACAACAGTACTGTTATGTATAACACGCAGTAAAACCAATGATGTCTATAACTACAGTAAACTACTCGTAGCTTAATCTTATTACAAGGAGAATGAACATTTATCTTATTCAATTATTACACTCCTAAATAAAATTTTTCAATACCAAAGACAATGAACAATTGTATAGCAATAATTCCAAGTAAGCCTTGGTATTGAATGCTAGCTTTGTGCCACTTCTATCAACTTCATAAAGCGTACACTTGCAAAAACAAAGTAGAAGTCAGAATTTTACCCAAGTGGATTTTATATTAAAAATTAGTGAGTTCATAAAAAAAAAAGGTTTTTGGACAAAAACCATCTGAACGTTGGGGTCATTTGACAATAATAACCCAAACTTTAAAAATTGTTCATATACCTCGTACTTGCAATATATTAATTTTACATGTCCCATCTCCGAGTTTGGGGAGCAATGACTTGTAGTTTTTGGACTTGGCGCCCAAGCTTATATAGGTGGACATATAATTTGAAGAACAGTCTGTTGTGTCAGGGTTGACCTTGCAAATCAAGTTTATATATATATATATATATATATATATTTTTAGAAAGACTCCAAACCCCAACCCACCTCATGTTCTCTTTGTGACTCTTTCTCTTTCCTTTATCACTTTTCTCTTCCCATGTCTCTGTTTGCAAAGTAGGAAAAAAAGTTCAGTCCCACCTGCTAACATAACATTGTAGACCTCAAAAAACACGTCACATTTTGTACCTAAATATGATCAGTCCTAATAACGGCATTTTTTGAGACTTCTAAAGAACTTTGATTCAAAAAAGAGAAAGAAAAGTGGAGTAGATTAGATTTTGGGAGGGGAATTTATAGAGAACAATGACAACAAAACTAAACACCAGGACTTGCAAAGTGGCTTCAAAGGTTGCAAAGGTCAACTTCTTTCTTTTTTGCGTTAAGAATGTTTGATTTCACATATTTTTAGATGATTTGAGCAGTGGTATGACTTTAGGTATTGATTTTCATAGGTGTTCTCAATTTTTGTTTATAGGGAGGGTTTTTGGGCACTGCATTAGGAATTGTGCTTTTGTGTACATTGTGATTGAAATTTGTATTTTTTTTATTTTGTGTTAATAATGAAAGTAAATAATGGCTGATGATATAACCCTTGAATTTTATCATTGGGGAGTGCAGTGAAGGAGATTAATAGGATTAAATATGAACCGGACTTCACGAGCAAAATTTAACCTTTTGAAATTGATAAATTATCATATGTTTGGGATTAAAGGGCATCTCATAGAATATGGTTATGAAGGTTGATATTTAATGGATTTTTTGTATCAAGTGGTTATGATGTCAATTGAAGAAATGCTTAAGAGATTATATAGTGATGCTAACTCCGGAGATTTGATGGCATGCATTAGGGTCATAAGAGACTAATTATGTATGTGGTCCATCGGCTAAATGGCCCTCAAGTTCTCCCAGATCCCTTGCCTAGTACTGAACAAAATCAAGTTCTAGGTATGGATCATCACTACCTAAAATAGTAAACAATCGAAAAGAACCACTTGCCGAAAGTGAGCCTATCAACCCACTAACCAACCAAAGTATAGGCCTAGCTAGAAGGAAAAGCACCCTAAGAAATAGAGTATTTAGTGGTCCATTTCCCAAATTTACGAGCACACCCACCAAAAACCAATCTAACATGTCTTGCCAAACAAGGTAATAAGGGCAATGCCTCAAATCAGAGTCTTGAAGTGCCCTCAAGGAAGCTTGCTACTCCAAACATCCAACAACTCTCTTCACCCTTGCCAACTAAATATTACCTAAGAACACCAACAACCTAAAGGGCCAACCAATAACCTAAAGGGCCAACCAGCACCCTCTGTACCATTTCCCCAACCTTGAAGTCCAAGAGGAACCTCTATACCTAAGAACACCACCCATGTTTCGTATGATTTTGAAGATTGTAAGACAGAGTCACAAATACGATGGGATAAATTGATTGGAAAATATAGTCTCAGTGACCCAAAGGGAAGTAAATATGTGTCTAATGATGATTCTAAGTCAAATGATGATTAATAAAAGTAAGGACGTCATTACAAGAGATAATCATATTAAAACAAGTTATGAGAAATGGGCAACTGCTAAGGCTGGGGTGTATGTGTTTTAAATGCACAAGAGTAAGGCTCCACAGGTAAAAACTATTGAAACTTTATCGAAAGCTATTACATGTGGCATGGAAAGTGAATATGAGGATGCTCAGGTTGAAATAATAGCTCTACCGAGAGTAGTGATGAGAATACTCAGCTCCAAAGGAAGATGGAGAAACCAGCTAGGGTTGATGTGTAAAAAACTTTAAATCATAAAAGAGGGAAACATTTGGAATAGTTTCAAAGTTCAAGGATGCGGTTGTGAGATTTTCACTTGCACAAGGTTTTGACTTCAAGATTGGTGTATCTGACCGTACTAGGAAGAGGATTGCTGCATTTTATACAAAATCTTACAAGTTTAAGGTATATGACACTTGAGATAAATATAAGGCTATTTATGTTGTTAGAACAATGATGGACCATCACAAATGTGGAACAAACATGATGAAGAATAGGTAGTACAAATCATCCTGGCTTACTAAGTACAACTTGTTCAAATTCCATGAAATGCCGAGTTAGCCAGTAACAGATATTATCAATTAGTTAAAGCAAGAATTTAGGATGTGCTTAAGAAATAGGTGGCCAATAGAGTCAAAGAAGCAGCCATCCACTGTTGTGGATCTACGTAGGATTAGTACTGTAATCTAGGTAGGTACATTGAAGAACATAAAACGTCTAATGAAGCAAACACCTTCATTTTGGAGACAAACCCCAAAGTTGTGAGAGAAATTCCTATTTTTAAAAGATTTTTTATATGCTTTGATTGCTTGAAAAATGGGTTTATAGGAGGACATAGATCTATCTTATGCACTGATGCAAGATTCTTGAAAACTTTCATTGGAGGTACCCTTTTTTCTGCTGTTGAAATAGTGGAAACAACAAATGCTTCCTCTTACATGGGCTATGGTAGTGGGAGATAACAATGGTAGTTGGGAGTGGTTCTTGACCAATGTGAGGGCTTCTCTCAGAGGTACAAATGGAAGTGGCTGGACAATAATCTCTAACTAGCATAATGTGCTTACTACAATGTTCTATTTAATAGTGTGTTGTTACCAATTGTATTGAAACAATGTTCATTTTTCTTTTTTTCCTTCTAGACAATTATCCATGCTTTTACAACTGTTCTTCCAAATTCTGAGCTCATAAATTACACATGACATACTACTGCAAACTGGCACAAAAATGCATGAAGCGGAAGAGATGAAGCTTCTATTATGGAATACAGCCAAAGCCTACAATGAAATACACTTTAAGCAAGTTGTGGATGACCTAAAACTTACTCTATATAAGGTTGCAGACAGCTTCTTAGCACAAAACCCAAGATCTTTTTTGTAGATCCTCGACGACAACCACTTATAAGTGTGATTATGTTGTTAACAATATGACGAAAATGTTTAATGTTTACATTGTACATGCAAGGTTAACACATTTAATCTAAATGCTTGAGGACGTTACAATGGCCTTGATGGAAAGGATGGTTATCAAGAAAGGGATAATGGAGACTTCAGAAGATAAGATATGTCCTAGGATTAGAAGTAAGCTAGAGAAAGAGAAGGAAGAATCAAGGAATTGCTTCCTTGTGCATTCACGCAATACAGTGTTCCAAGTTAGTCATAGACTAGAGCAACTGCATGTTGACATGAACGCATGTTCTTGCACTTATAGGAAGTGGGACATGACTATTGTGCCCTACTATCATGCTATTTCATGTGCAATTCGTTGAATCATGATGCAGAAGACTATGTGCATGCATACTTTAAGAAAGAGTTATATATGAAGAGTGACTCAGTGGCTATCTTACGCTGTGTTGGTGAGAGATGCTGGCCTCAAAAAGATATGACATTAGACCCTATGGATATTAATGTAGGTTCTGGAAGACCTAGGAAGAAAAGAAGAAGATATCCTTATGAGGATCCTTAAAAAACCGGGCAAGTTGACCAAACTTAGCAGGGTATTATCATGTAAAACTTGTGCCCAAGCTGGCAACAATAAGAGGTCTTGCCCTAACAAAGCCAATGCCACCCCACAACCCATCCAACAAAACAAAAGTAGAAGTAAACCTAGAAAAGTTCCAATGGAGCCTCAAACTAAAAACATGTTTGTAGAAGAAATGTGACAACAAGTGTTAGGGGTGAAAATAGAGGAGGAGGCAAGAGCAGATCAAGAGGAGGAGGAAGGTTCAAAATAACATTAATAATTGGTAGCAGGGGAAGATAACAAAACATAGTAAGACCAACTCATTTTAAGAAAATCTTTCCCTCTAATTTAAATTAGCTTCCTAACATATGACATTTGTTGACATGTAGGATATGCCTTAGTCAAGTGTAGCAGCTCTGTCAAGCTTTAATGTAAGCTAGACACCACCACTTCATAGTCAAGGATCTATTGCCAGCAGTAGCAACCTATTAATGCATTAGTTGGTCTCATCTCTATGATGTTATGCTTTTTTGTTGGATGTATTTTGGATGTGCAGCAACCAAATTCAGCTTTGCTAGACTATTGGTTTTTTGCTAGCATTAACGAACTACAAGGCTAGGATGTTGGGGTTCTATTTTTTGCTTGGAAATTTAGTTGTTTATAGCTATTCAGTAGCATCATGCTATGTTTTTTAATGAGGATGAAGGAGTACATTATGCCATGTGAAGACTAATTCAAGTTATATAATTCAATACAAGTGACAAATCTATTTTGTTTTATATTGGCAGTTCCAAATCAATTCCATTAATGCATTGAAGAAGTACAAAATAAAACAACTCTGCAAAAGCCTCTGCTTAATTTCCATTACTCCAGCGACTCCTACACCTAACACCATAAAATTCTCAATATATCAAAGCTATATTACAAGCCTCTCTCTAACATAAAACCGACTATTACAATCACTAAACACACCATAATTCTCTCCATTGCAGAGTTCGTTATACCATATAGTTTTAGTGCAAGCACCTCTTCCTTTAGTGCCTTTAGTGCCTCAGCTTTCCCTTTTTTTCTACTTCTCTTTTGAGACTTTATTTCATAGACTTGTCATCTCACCATTCAACATTATCACTTCACAAGGGTCTTCCTCATTTTCTCCATTGCCTTCATTGTGTTCCTTTAAGCTATTGACTTAAATTGCTAATGCACACAGCTTTTCCTCCAACATTTTATTCTTCTTTATCAAGCTACTCTCCTCATCTTCCTGCTCGAACAATCCACAATCTTGATTGTTCAAAAAAATGAACAATAATCACTTCAATTTTTAAAACTGAATTTTAGAAAAATTGCTGAAGAAATCCCTTCCTTTACATACCTTTCACAATGAACATGCAAAAAATTTCCTCTCTTTGTTTGGGGACATTCTGCATACTTTGTGACCTGTAGCAATATTATGGTAGCACTTCTCGCAACCTATAGTGGTCTCCCCTGCACTCATTATCAATGTCAATTTCTTCATCCGTTAACTATTGCTTTCTATCTTTTTGACTGAAGACAGATAGCATGAAGAGGTGATAAGAAATAGGGGGAGACTTTGGGATGGACATTAAAGAGGGGAAAAGAGAGAGAGAGAGAGAAAGAGAGAAGCAACAGAGGAAACAGAATGAGTCAGAAGGAGGGGTAAGAATTTGTGAATTTTATTTTTTTTTAAAGATATGTAAGGTTAACCCTTACACAACTCACTTTTCCACAAATTATATGTCTGGGCATATAAGCTCGGTTGTTATGTTAGAAAACCATTGAGTCGTTGCTCCCCAAACTTGACAATGGGACATTTAAAACAAATATGTTACAAGTTCGGATTATTGCTGTCAAGTGACCCCACAACTCAGATTATTTTTGTTTAAAAACCTAGAAAAGAATCTTGTCGTAATAAATTATGTTAAGGAACATCAACCACTTGTGGTAACAAGTTTATCTCTGAAAATTTTGTAGGTTGAGATTGTAAAAAAAAATATATGAACTGATATGTTCAAAATTCATGTAGTAAATCAACTAATTAATTATTATAAGCAATCTACACATATCCTGACCTAATTCCACAAAGTCATCCAAATTCTATTAGCATTGTGTGGGGCAGGGGCTGCTCTAAGACAATCTCTAATGCGCGTAAGTAACTGAACTATCTTGCAACTCAATGAGCTCCTAAATGGGCCCAACTTCTAGGAGTCGTCCTCCCATACCAAATGCTAATTTAAAGGCGATCGTAGACATAAGAATAGTAAACTTATCACGTGCCATCATTGAAAGGATCGAAAAGCATGAATTGTTATCTTTTCACCAACTCAAAATATCTAATAAATCTGTATCTTTAGTCAATCTCCTTCACGCTGTTTTGACCCTACAGCTTGTTTTTCAACCTTAATACTCTTAAAAGAATCTCAAATCAAGCCCTCACTTTTCTGTGCATGCTAGTTTACATCAGTTGCAATATATCAAACCTCATTTTGTGTAACAAAATAGATTGCCCATCCACTTTAAGCTTATATTCTTCAAACAAGTTATAAAGCGCCTTGCTCACCTTTTTCCCCACCACCTCAGCTTTATTATTACCATAAATTTACAAATCTCAAGCTCAACAAATTCAAGATCATACTGAAGATCTTAAATTATGGCAACAAAAATCATGACATTCAATTTTGCTGGATTACTCAAATATTTATCACGTACCATTTCTATTTTGTTGGCCATATCACAAAACTCAAAGTCATCATCGTACACCACTCCTTCCATAAGCAATCTGCCTTAGTAGTTTCATGAAAGTATCCATTAGAGGTTATATATATAGTGCTCCATAACAACGTACACTTAATTCATACAAACCCCTCAATAGCCTTATGAACGTTCTTTATTTTCTCGCAATCAACATCAATTGGTAGTATGTCCCTAAGATTAAGTCTACTACTGTGAAAAGGGACTTGCTCATTAAGGTTCTGAAAAGCTATTTGGAACCTTATAGTACTATTCAACATCAAATAAGTGGATTTCCACGTGTTCGAACATCAAGAAACAATAAGATTTTATTTTGAATGTTCTCTTCTTCTCCGCACTTCTTCAACTTCTCCAACCTAGCAAGGGATTTCCTTACATATTTCACTAAATTTCTAAATCAAAGAATTCATTTGTTCGACATTTATAGTCTATCAATACCCATTAAGTTCATAATATGTGTAGCACACTTAACATGAACATACTATGATTCTGGGATACTATTTTGTCAATTATTAATCCTTTTCTTCAAACAACCAATAACCATATCATTAGAGCCCATTGCTCAGAACATTATTAGCTCTACAACCTAGCTAACACTTCTCAATTCTGTTACCAACAACTTCCCATTTGTAGCAAGATATAGGATAAAACTTCAATGTTCCATTGTTTAATTTCTAGTTCTTATCAATAATATGTGCAGTGACATGCATATAGTTTATAAACATATAGTCTATATTCTAGATAGAAGTCCATGTATAAATTGTAAAATGCACCCTTGAGCAATGTGTTTTTAAAAGCCTTACAACTTGAATTATTCTTCAACAAAGAAATAGTTGCCCTTGAAGGAACAACAAATCTACTTATGGTTTGAGATCTAAAGAATTTGAATCCTTAATCGCCAATAAATTTGAATGGGAGCTTATCTACAATACTCATACATGCTAAGGCCTTTCTTATATTTTAATAAACTAAAAGACCACTTCGTCAAACCTTTTTGTATGCGTTATTGCATTTGCTGAGAATCAGGATCGAATTTTAAATATATTATATGGATTTTCAAGGCACATTTTCATCTGTGCTCTAAGTGTGATGGATCTATTGAAACTAAGATCACATTTTTCAACTTGGTGACAACAGTGATATATTGCCTTCTTTTTATTCTTGCTCCACTTGTGCTCTTCTTTGGAATCTTATTAGATGGCCCTTAGTCTAGTGTTTGAACCCCATCCATCTGCATTTGGCTGCTCTGATGGTTCTTCCATCTATAAAACTAATAAGAGAGGAAATGAATTATTTAATTTGTTGATAAAAATTACTTATTAAGTTCATATTATAGTTAGTCAAACTGAACTTACATAATTAATAATTGTCATGAAGCTGAACTGGAGGAATGCAGCAACAAAAATGTACAATTGAGAAATGTGAAGGTCTTGTTGTTTTTTAAAAACTTGGATGAATGAAGTCAAATGGAACTTCACTTATATAAGACTTAAGTTGTTGCATTAAAGAAGAAATCATTAATAGTATGCAATGCATATGCATATATATGTTTATAATGAAAACAGGGGTTATAATTATGCCACAATTAAAAAGAAGTGAAATCATAACCTTGAATAAATGTAGGAGTTATGAAGATTTTGAACATGATTGACTAATCAAGTGTCCCAATAAAATAAGGAAAAAAGGGGGTTTGACTAGATTACTTATATTATTAATTTACATAACAAGGAGGGAAATAACAATAACTGAGTTGCCTAAAATGGTTTAAGGTTTGGTTAGGTCAGCCAAAATTATAAAACCTAAACAAAACCATAGCCAAACTTTTAAAATTTTTTAAACCAAACCATAGACCAAAAACCAAAGATCATACCAAAAAGAAAATTCTTGATTTGGCCTAGTTTTATTTACGATTTGATCCAAACAATTTACACCTGTACTTGCCAGCATTTTTTTTTTCTGCTAAGGATCTACTTCATATGATGGAAGGCTTGCTTAAAGTCGTAGTTAACCACTCTCAGTCTTGGTAACTTCGCAATATGCCAAGTTTTATGGACTTCTTTAATTAGATTTCTTATAAAAGTGATCAATTCTGAGAGTTATTTTCCTCTCGTCATCCTACTCGTCATCCTTGTGATTTTTTAGTTCTTCATATGCATTAAAATATTTAGCAATCGATTGGGTAAAGACCCACTCCCAATAATATGTAGGCTTTATGTTTTCCCTTTGCAGTGTGATTCTTTAAGCAAATGATGACTAGCTAGTTCAGTCATTAATTGGTTGGTTAAATTTTGTTCTCCATTAAAAGGGATTTGGAATGTTCTTGATGAAACACTATATAACATTTACAATTAGATAAGGTTTAATAAGATACAAATTTGATTTAGATAACTCTCACCATTGGCCCTGGGGTTTAAATCTAAGAGAAAGCCAAATGTGAGACCTAGTCTAATTGCCAATTACCTGACCATGTGCCCTTAGAACGTCAATTACATGACTATGTGCTCTTAGTAATTCCCATTCGGAGGACCATCCCATAAATAGGAAAATCTCCTTATGAAAGGAACCACCTTGGAGGGGAAGATGGTTACGAAACAAACTCTTCTTGACCTATTTGAGCATGTCAAAGCCTGAGCAATTCCAAAGCTGATTAAAGACCAAAATGATCAAGCCTAACGACCCACCATCAAGCCTGAACTGGACAGAATTTGACAACAATTTTAGTTGATTAAAGACCAAGCCACCCTTAATCTATCTAAATGATCCACTCAACTCACCACCAAGGATATTTGGATAAAGAGATAGATATTTTGGAGTCAAGCAAGCTGTTTTTTCATTGATTCACTTCAACTTTCGATTCTATCTCAATGAATTACAAACTTGGAATTTATAAGGAAATGGGCTTAACTCCTAGTAAAATGAAAAGACAAAGCATTAAACTAGTAAACTTAACTAGATAGGAATAAAACTAGGAATACAAAAAAATTAAAGAACAAATACAAAGAGATGAGGCTTATTAATACTAATTCAACCTGTTTGATACTTCATCTTCTACCATTAAATGCATGCTCATTCTTAGGCTTTGCATGTGAGGAGGACATGGAAAGATTTGGATGTCTTGAATTAAAGCACAAGAGTGGATGAATCTCACGAAGCATTAATTCATGAAAATAAGTGCTAAGTTATGCCCTTTGGATTACCGTTAGAAGCGGTATCAAAGTCATCACCAAAGACTTTGGCAGATTGCTGAGTTTGGCCTTTGCCTGACACTGACTTTGGCAAGCTCTTTGGAACATCACCAAAGTATTTGGAATTGCTTTGGAAAGCTCTTTGAAACAAACTTTGGACCACCGTCAAAGTTGTCGGGACCAGCATTAAATTAGAAATTGCCAAACGTCCATATCAAAATTAGCTTTTTATGTGAAGAGCATATATATTAGCCTTACCTTAACCAAGGATATACACGCCTAGGCCCTTGAAGCCACACACTCCAAACTTCTCTCTTAAAAACAATTAGTCCTCAAATCCTTATGGTTGAAACAAAAAATTAACAATCATTGCTCCAAATACTAATCTTCCAACCTATTAGAAATAAACAGAAGACTATGGTTCATATGTTGATGATGACCGCTTCAAAGCACTTTGAATTCCTTTTAACGGTCGAATATCTTTTAAATAGAAGTGAACAATGTGAAGCGCAACATCATTCTTGTGGCAAGACACAAAGTAAGCCATCTTGGTGACTCGACCGATCATCATTATAATAGCATCAAGATCCCATTGAGTTCTCAAAAGAGCAACAATAAAGCGAGCAATCACATCTTCCCAAGATCCTTAAGGTATTGGAAGATTATCGTGAAGGCCCTTATGAGAGTGAGTCTTTGCTTACACACCTTTCAACCAAACACTACATTTGAGTTAACATCATGGAAGTCTCCTCTCATATTTGGCTAATAGAAGTGCTCTTTAAGGATGTCAATAGTTTTGTTGATGCATAAGTGACCAGCTAGACCACTGCCCTAAACCTCTTTCACTGGGTCTTTTGGAACATATAATTGATTCCCATTGGAAAGGAATCCATCTTGAATAGCATAAGGAGCCGATGATCCATTCCCTTTATCATTCAGATAGGGACAAAAGTCTTCATGCCCTTCTTAGAGTTCTTTAAGGAATTCAAATCCCTAAATACGAACTTCTATAAGCAAAAGTAATGAATAATGTCTTAAAAAAGCATTCGCCACTACATTGGAACTCCCTTTTTGTACTTCACCACAAATGAGAAGGATTGTAAGAACTCTATTCACTTAGCATGCCTTGGATTGAGCTTACGTTACCAGTGAGATATTTCAAAGCCTTATGGTCATAGTGAAGAACAAACTGCTTTGGCCTTAAATAATGAGCATAATGTTAAAGATTTCTCACAATAGCATAGAACTCTTTATCATGGGTGTTATAATTCTTGCTTGAGTCATTTACCTTCTTAATAAAGTAAAAAATTAAGCATTTGTTTTGGATAAGAACTGCACCTATGCCCACTCCATTAGCATCGCACTCCACTTCCTAGACTTGATCAAAGTCTAGAAGTGCTAAAATAGGGGGTTCATACACTTTTGCGATAAACATCTCAAAGGCACGCTGGGCAACTTTGGACCATTTAGACATACCTTTTTTCAAGCACTCTGTAATAGGGGTAGTAAAGGTAATAAAATTCTTGAACCATCTATAGATTTGAGCCAAACCATAAAAACGCCCCACTCTAGTGACATTCATAGGAGTTGGCCAGAACTTCATACTATCAATTTTGGACTGGTTTATAAAAATCCTATCTTTAGAGGGAACGTATCCCCATAATTTCACGTTATGAGTGAAGAATTCACATTTCTCCATTTTGACATGAAGCTTTTGAGCCCTTAGAATAGTTAACACAACTTCAAAGTGTTTCAGATGTTTTTTCTCGTCTTTGAAATAGACAAGGATGACATAAAAGTAAACCACAATGAATTTCCTAAGGAACAACTTAAGTGCTTCGTTCATGAGTCTCATGGACATGCTTGGGGCATTACAGAGCCCAAAAGCCATGACTAGCGATTCATATACACCATCCTTGGTTTTAACTGTTGTCTTCCATTCATCTTCTCCTTTCATTCAAATTTGGTGATAGCCACTCCTCAAATTGACTTTGGATAAGAATGAAGATCCATGAATCTCATCAATCATATCATCAACTCTACATATAAGGTCCCTACACTTTATAATAACGCTCTTAATGGCCCTAGGATCCATAAAGGTGCAAAACATGTCCTCCTTCTTTGGCATTAAAAGTGCTTGAATCGAATAAAGCATTTGTCTATGGACTCATTAATTTTTTGTCGATATGGTTTGGTCTCTAAGGGATTGCATCTAAACGCGTGTCACTCCTCAAATTGACTTTAGTGATCTATTCCTCGAATTGGAGGCAGTCTTGGAGGATGATCCTTCAGAAAAATATCCTGAAGTTTAGGAACAAGGGTTTTGATTTTTGTATGTTAGGTGCACTCTAAGTCACTTTTGTTGCTCTTTAACATGAGTAAGGAATAAATTTCCTCCCCTTTATTAAGAGCTCTCTCAACACGTGTTTCCCTTATTAAAAGGTTTCTCTTCTCACTTCCCACCCTGTTTTGAATTTTTTGGACTTGGCTGTGGGGTGAAAGATCAAGGATAAGCTTTTCTTTTTCAAGCTCAATAGAAAGCATGCCTAAGGTCATCATCGATCACATTGTCGACAACTTCATTCAACTTGAAGTCACTATCTGTTTTAAAATGTTCTTCTTGAGTTTGAGTATGAAGCTCCTCTGGTTCTTCAAGAGCTAAAGTTGGCTCTTTCGTATGATATTGAGTTTGGAATTCCATAGTGTTACCTTATTGGTAAGCAAGTAGGGAACCAACTTCCATCAAATAGTGACCTTCACAAGGGAAGTCAATTGTATCTTATACTTTCCCATGTGAGCTTTCTTCAAAGTCCGGTTGGGAGTCTATCAGAATATGCTAAGCAAATACTAAATCAAGGGGTTTTGATTCAACAACTTCAAATTTACTAATTCTAAATCAGTTAAGGAAAAACGCCTTGGAATTCATGTAGTTCAGAAAGATGATTGGATCAAAATGATAAACACGTGCTTTTCCCTAATCGATTAATTTCGAGGAATTGAAATCCATCCAAAAATTTAGTCTATTCTTTCGAAATCAACAAAATTTGCCTAAACTAAACAAAAGTCATTCTTTCAAACTAATTTGTCTTAATCCAAGTTGAATATTTTCAATTGCACTCTAGTCCTCCCAACATGCAAATCCCTCTTTCGAGTCGATGCTATGCTAGGTTTTATCAAGCAGTCTAACAATCAAATGTCACCTTTAAGTTTTTCACTCAATTCTTTCAAGTGTGCAAGCAAACTTTTGGCTAAAAAACCACTCACAACATGACAATCACTTAATAGAATGAAATCAAACCAATCATGAAACAAGCACAAATCTATTGATTAAAACATAATCCAACTATGCTTTCATAAACGAACAAATCCCTATAAAAAATAAACTACTTACAAATGATTAAAGATTAAACAACTAACCAACAATTCGGAGAAATATGAGAGAAAGGGCTTGACCGAGATAGCCTTCGACAAAGGGCTTCAAACCGCCTCAAAACCAAACACACTCAACATTCTCTCACAAAAACAATAATCAAACTAAAAATCCTAACTAAAAAGAAAAATTTTGAGAAAGAAAGTGAACTATGCTATGCTTCCTCTTTTTTTCTTTGCTATTAAACGATGTAACTTTATGGAGAAGCTTGGATGTTTTAAGCCATACAGCTGAAGGAAGACGAAGAGGCAACAGTTACACAGCTTACCACGGTCCATGGCAATCACCACAGTCCCATTGTGGTCTCGGTTGGAACCGATTTTCCGCTCTTGTGTTGCTCCACAGGCATAGCAACACATGGGCATCTGTGGGGGAGGTCAAAATACATCCAATGAGGGTCAAATGTTGGGTAAAAAGGCCTAAAATCCTGCAAAACACCTCAAACAACCATACCCAAGCATAAATCGAGAATAGGAGTATAAATAGTAACTTCAAGCACATAATTCTCCTAAAAAATGCGGCAAAAGGGCCCTAAAATGATGTACGCATTAAGCACTTATCAAACTCCTTCATGCTTAAACTGTTGCTTGTGCTCAAGTAATGCTAAAACCAAAAATATACACAACCTCCTCAAGATAGATACAGGTAACATTCCAACGGCAAAGTTGATCTAAAGGTAGCCCAAAAAGATGTAAAAATCATTCGCAAATAGACTAGCGAATGAAATTTTCGAAAACCACTTCATAGACTACAATGCGAAATTTGAATCAATCTCCCCAAATCGTCAACTAAAGTCATTCAAAACAAATGAAGCTAGCAAGATCGGTAGAACCTCATCGTAGTTATGTGGCACTCATCACTCATGTGTTTGAAAAATTATGAAGGTTCCCTCAATTCTCGTTCCTTAGACTCAAATCTACCATAAGCTTGACAAGTCTCTCAAATTCGCCATTACTAATATGAAAACACACTAGACAATCATATGGACTTTCAGAGGGTTATAATGAGGCCACTGGTAAAGGTCAGAGGGGAACAAATATTTTGGAAATGAGGACCTAGAAGCCATAAACTAACAACCAAATGTTGCCAATGCACCATACAACCTCCTTCTTAAACCAATACATTTTATCAACAAAAGATACCCTAAATTGAAGGGACGAAGAGTTGAAAAATCATAAAAATTTAAAATTCCAACAAGGCTAATACTCTCTTTCTTAATAACTTTTTCTTTTTTTTTCTTCTTCTTTTTGCGTTCTTTTTCTCTTGTTTTTGTTTTTTTTTGTGTGCTTTTTTTTTCAAAAGAGTTAGCCAAGGGAAATCTATAATGAACTTTAAACTCCAACTCTTCTCTAAACTTTGTACAATAAGGCAAGGGATTTATCAAGATCTCACATCCTTTCACCAAACAACCAAAATCCACTAAAAGATAAGAATACACCTTACTAGTTCCCAATCAAACTTGATGCAAAAGAATAAAATGCTCCTCTAATCTTGGCTTAAGGGTGAGATAATCATTTGACCATAGGCTATAGTAGGGCATTCAAATCAAGAAAAAATGGATATAAGCTCAAAGGGGCTAGCAAAGGATATAATACGCAACAAAGGTGGCTATTTGGTCATTGGGTTTAACAAATCAAAGAAGAATGCCTCAATTATATTGCCTAAATGCATTTGCGAGATGTGATCTTGAATGAAAATCAGAGCAAGTTCTAGAGAAATGATGTTAAGGAAGAGTCACACATGAAAGAAACATGAGACTAAATTGATAAATAATCTCTAAAAGCTCAAAACCTCACAGGGCATCTACCAAAGTCAAAACTAGCTTATTAGTAAACACAAGCCAAAATTCATGTAAAGACTCATTGGATAATCAACTCACACTTAACATGTGGTCAAAACATTGAGCTCATTTCGAAAACTCATTTTCAAACATTTTATGCACACTTGGGAGAATCAAAGGATTAAACTAAACCAATGAAGTCTACCTAGTCTACAGAGAACATCATCAGAGGATTTTGCTTTTTTTTCAATTTTTTTTTTCAATTTTTAAATTTTTTTTATGCATGCTCCTAATAAAAATGCAAACTAAAATGCAAAAGAACCTAATAAAAGAAAAACTAAAACGCAACCTAGAATGAAAAGAAAACCAGATGCACTTCTAAAATAATGCTAAGCAAAACTAAAACCTAAATAAAAACTCCAAAAACTATCACAAATAACATATACAAAACACAAGCACACCAAACCAAATTAGCCATTAGATGTCAAATATAATGACTAACTCCCCCATGCTTGAATCACATATTGCCCTCAATGTGGGCACATAATAGAAAAATGGAAGTGTAGTAGAAAAAAGCAATTAGAAAGGAGGTGGTGGAGGAGGATGGGGTGGTTGGTCATAAGACATATGCCAATCCCACCAAGTCTCTAAACATGCCCTATAGTCCTAGAAATATTGAGTCTGGGTAGCAAGCATCCCACGAAACTCATCGTGATGCTCTTGGACAAAGTCCCCAAGAGCGGCACTCTCAGAAGCAACATAGGCTCGGAGGGACACTTGCTCCTCATGGATAGACCTAAGGATGTCTTAGAGGTTGGTATAGTTAGTAGGGGTGGTTAAGAGGAAGAACTAGGTCTGGCTTAACTAGAATGAGGGGCTGGATAATGGGGTGTGGGTTGAACAATCTCGACATCACCAGGTACCCAATAAAGGTTAGCCCGGTGAAGTAAGGTGGTTCGATCGACATTGGGAAGTGGCAAAAGTCAACCCCGAGGGTAAATCCAACACAAATGCCCAGCCTCTACTTTATAAAAGTTCATAATTTCAAAGGTAGCTTGATTAAGCCGCTCGGATCCGGAAACTCTGTTATGAGGGTTGGACTCAATACCAAAAATTCTGGCAATAGTAGTCACAATACCACCCATGACTATCCTACCCTTATTGCGAACAATAATACTATACAATTGCCTGCCTAAAAACAAATCGGGGTCAAGCTGGATACCGTCAAGCATAAAAGATAAGAAATACAAGTCAGACAATCTCGGGACATTCATAGTATCGTCCCGAGCAAAGAAACAACAAGTTATGATACGCTAAGCTACTCGAATGCAAGGGTTCCTAATATGTGTGCACTTTGGTGAACTAGTGTTGTACCTATCACTCCTTGAAAACTTGCCTCAAAATGCATTTGGGTTCATTTCATAGGGGACTTGTTGGTTTGGTAAGTCCATACTGGGTGGAGACTCGAATATATCGTTAAAGGTACCTAAGTTCAATTCGTATAATTGTCCTTGCAAATAAAACAATATGTACCCGGCTTAACATTGAGACCCTCTAGTGACCTTGACATGGAGTGTGCTCAGGAACTCTACGTCAGATCCCGGTAGGTATGCTATTTTATTTCTATAAAGTGTTCCATACAACCTCGCACAAACAACCACCTAATATCATCTAACGTTCCTAATCGAGCTAACAAGTCCTTATCATAATATCGAGTTGCCACAACCATGCGTTCGTTCAAACAATTTATCTAACAACATGATCAGGATTTGTTAAACCAAGGGAGTCATGAATGTTACCTTAAGCATGCGCATTGGTGGAGGTTCAGGATGTCCTTTGAGGTCGAGTTGGCGCTTGACTTGAGGATCCAACCTTCTTGATACTCCTTCATCGTTTGATAGGTGCCATTGTTGCAAATTGAAACAAAAATTAAAACTAAAATCTAAATAATAAGATTTGAGGAAGAAAAATGAAGATTTTAAGTAAAAAGAAGAAGAATTAGAGAGAGAAAAAGATGGTTATGATCGATGAGTGAAGGTGAGATGAGTGAAGAAAAACAAGAAGAAAGAGATGAAATTTGTGGAAGAAAGAGAAAGTTTAAGTGAAAAGGAGGAATTATGTGTGAAAATGGGTGAAAAATGAGAAGAAATATGGTAGGATTCAAGGTGTTAGCTATGGAGGTTTAGATGGAGAAAATAGAGGTAGAGAGAGAACGAGCTCGAAGAAGAAGATAAGTTTGGGAGAAATGCAGGGGTCACTACGGTTTGACCATGGGTCGTTGTAGGTCACCACAGATCGTGGGGTTCTCCACGGATCGACTGTGGTGTCTGCGGACACCATTTTTTTCTATTTTCCTCGTTTGGCACCCCACAACCACGGTGCTAAGTTTCTTGGACATGGTGCCAAACATTTTACACAATGTTTTCTCTTTTTTTCCCTTTTTTCTTCTCTTTTTTTTAATCTCTCTCTTTTTTTTTATGTCTCTCGTCTTTTTTCTTTTCATTTTTCTCTGTTATTTGTTTTCTGGCTATAAAAAATAATAATAATCAAAGCTAAGAAAAAAAAAGGAAAAGAGCTTGGGTTGCCTTCCAAGAAGCGCTCTTTTAAGGTCAAGAGCTTGACCCTTCTTCTATGCTCAGTCCGGATCAGTGAGCATATGGACATTGGCCTTATCAATAGGTTGTCCACAAGATATGGTTTTAATCTTTGTCCATTCGTTGTGAACTCACCGGTCAGACTCACTCCATATTTCAACTGCTCCCTAGCTTGAACTTTGCTGATCTTAAATGGTCCCGACCATCTGGATTTCAGTTTGCCAGGAAACAATCTCAATCTTGAGTTGAATAATAGGACGTTGTCACCTTTTTCGAACCTCTTCTTCATGATATGTTTATCATGCCACTTCTTAGTTTGCTCTTTGTAAATACGTGAACTCTTATAGGCCTCCAACCTTAGTTCATCTAGCTCGTTTAGTTGGAAGAATCTCCTTTCTTTGGCGACCTTAAGATCAAAATTGAGTGTCTTTATAGCCCAATATGCCTTATGTTCCATCTCTACTGGCAAGTGACAAGATTTTTCGAACACCAACTGGTATAAAGTGGTGCCTAGAGGAGTCTTGTAAGCAGTGTAGTATACCCAAAGAGCATCAACAAGCTTGAAGGACCCATCTTTGCGGGACCGATCCACCATTTTTTTCAATATGCTCTTCAATTCTCTATCCGAGAGTTCCACCTGCCCACTTGTTTGGGGATGATAAGGTGTAGCGATCTTATGAAATAACGCATATTTTCTCAATAGTGATGCAAGAGGCTTATTGCAAAAGTGTGTGCCTTTGTTACTTAGAAGAGCTCTTAGGATGCCAAACCTTCTGAGAATATTTTTCTTGAGAAACTTAAGGACAACCTTGGAATTATTTGTCAGAGAGGCAACGGCTTCCACGTACTTAGAAACATAGTCAACCGCCATAAGGATGTAAAGATTGTTATGGGAAAGAGGAAAAGGACCCATAAAGTCAATCCTCCATACATCAAACAACTCTACCTCAAGTATGCCACTTTGAGGCATCTCATGCCTCTTGGAAATGTTCCCTATTCCCTGACATCTATCATAAGTCATGAAAAATTTCCTTGTGTCCTTGAAGAGCGTGGGTCAATAGAAGTCTCGTAATCTTTTTATCTAGTCCAAAGTGACCACCATAGGTTGAAGCATGGAAATAGTGCAAGACACTACGAAGCTCATCTTCAGGCAAGAATCTTCTATAAATCCCATCTCCACTTAGCTTGTAAAGGAAAGGTTCTTCCCACACAAAGTATTTGGCATCGGTAAAGAACTTCTCTCTTTGTTGGTAGGACAATCCTAGAGGGAACACTCTATGCACCTTGAAGTTGACCAAATCAACATACCATGGGGTAGCTTGTTGGGATATAGCGAATAGCTGCTAATTGGGAAAGGAGTCATCAATGGGGAGCTCTGCATTAGGAGTGGCCTCGGGGTTTAGGCAAGATAGATGATCGGTAATCACATTTGCCAACCTGACCTTTATCTTTGATCTCCAAATCAAACTCTTGAAGAAGGAAGACCCATCAGATGAGTCGGGGTTTGGAGTTGGATTTCTTCATTAAATGTTTCAAAGCAGTATGATCTGTAAAAACAATGACCTTAGAATTGATCAAGTAGGATTGGAATTTTTCCAAGGCAAAGACAACTGTTAAGAATTCCATTTTCCGTCGTGGCATAATTCACTTGAGCCCCATCAAGAGTGCGACTCACATAGTATATGGTATATGGCTTACTGTCCTTTCGTTGATCTAGAATGGCACCCACTGCATAGTTACTTGTGTCACACATTACTTCAAAAGGTAGCTCCCAATCTAGAGCTTGCATTACTGGGGCGGTAATTAATGCCTCTTTTAACCTGTGAAAAGCACTCAAACATTCTTTATTAAACTCAAAAGACACATCCTTGAGAAGCAATTGGCAGAGAGGTTTTGCAATTTTTGAAAAAATGTTTATGAATCGCTGGTAAAAACCGACGTGTTCGAGAAAACTCCTTACACCCATTACAGAAGTTGGTGGTGGCAATATTTCAATCACCTCCACCTTTGCTTTGTCAACTTCAATGCCTTTGTTGGAGATAACATGACCAAGGACAACCCCTCTTGCACGATAAAATGACATTTCTCCAAATTCAAGACCAAATTCACATATTCGCATCTTTACAAAACCTTAGATAAGTTATTCAAGCAATGGTCATAGATTACACCATATACAGAAAAATCATCCATAAAGACTTCCGTTAGGTCCTCAATAAAATTTAAAAAGAAAAGCCATCATACAACGTTGAAATGTGGTAGGGGCATTGCATAACCCAAATGGAATCCCTCTATAAGCATTTGTACCATAAGGACATGTAAAAGTAGCCTTTTCCTGGTCATTAGGATGGATAGAAATTTAAAAGAATCTCGAATATCCATCTAAGCAGCAAAAATATCAGTTCTTAGCCAATCGTTCAAGCATTTGGCCAATAAAGGAAACGGGAAAGTGATCTTTGTGCGTGGCTTTATTCAATTTTCGATAATCAATGCACATACGCCAGCCCGTGTCAATCCTAGTAGGGATTAGCTCATTATTCTTATTTTTGACAACAATCATCCCCTTTTTCTTAGGTACAACATGGACTAGGCGTACCCACGCACTATTGGAGATAGGGTAGATAATGCCGTCTTTAAGCAACTTCAAAATTTCCTTTCTTACCACTTCTTGTATGCTGGGGTTCAATCTTCTTTGGTGTTGAATCGAAGGCTTATGGTTGTCTTCCATTAAGATTCGATGCATGCACAAAGAAGGATGAATTCCTTTTAAGTCATCAGACGATGGCTTATTTTCATCTTGTAATGATTCCACCTTAGAAGTGTTATTGTTCAACATCAAGTGCTCGAGAGGATCATTAGAATCAAGGTTAGACATAGTTTCCCATATCAATCCATCAACAACATCAATGTTATTACACTCACTAGAAATGAAAGGAAACTTAGCAGCTTTTAGTAAATTAAACTTCACATGATCATCCCTCAAATCAAAAGATACCGTACCATTTTTCACATCAATACGGCACCTCGCGATGCCTAAGAATGACGGGGGTGTGCATATCCTCCTTTATTTCTAAAATTACGAAGTCTACTAGCACATATAAATCTCCTACTTTTATTAGAACATCCTCTAAAACACCCAGAGGGTATTTAACATAACAGTCCGCCAATTGTGGAGAGATAATAGTCGGTCTCATCTCTCCTAGTTCCAATTTCTCACATAGAGAAAGGGGCATGAAGCTCACGCTTGACCCTAAATCACACAAAGCACTGTTTATAGGCATATTCCCTATTAGGCAAGGAATTAAAAAGCTACTAGGATCCTTCAGCTTAGCTAGAAGCTTGTTTTGGATCACTGCACTGCATTCTTCAGTCAAAGCTATAGTTTCATGTTCTTCTAGCTTTCTTTTGTTAAACAGAATTTCTTTCAGAAATTTAGCATATGAAGGCATTTGAGTCCGGGCTTCAATAAACAGAATGTTTATGTAGAATTTCTTAAGGACTTCTAAAAACCACCCAAATTGCAAATCTATTTTTTCTTTAATGATCCTTTGAGGAAATGGTAAAGGTGGCGCGTAGGGTTTTGGGGAAATGATCTTAAGGTCCTTAGGAACCTCGTTAGACTTATGCGCAACATCACCAATCACCTCCTTAGAAGGTGTGGACTCCTCTTCCTCAACATTCTCAATATGTTCATTTTGGTCATGCGAAGACTCATTGTTGGTAATATCCTTATGTCCCTCTAGTTCTTTCCCTCCTCTTAAAATCATAACATTCCATTGCTCCCTAGGATTAGGTTCGGGCTTCCTAGGAAGTCTATCTGGGGGCGTATATGAAAGGCTAGCTTTTTGGCCAATCTGGGCTTCTAACATCTTGTTATCAGTTGTAAGCACATCAACCTTTGAGGCTAATTGATTAATATACTCATCCTGCCTTGGTTGCGCCATAAGTATACTTTTCATCATTGCTTCTAAAATGGACTTTAGGGGTACTTGAGAAAGGAAAGGAGGTCTTTGAAAATCAGGAGGTGGTCTAGCATTCATTAGGGGCATGTTCGAAGGGTTTGGAATAGACCTATGTAAGAAATTCAGATTATTCTTCCAACCTGGATTGTAGGCACTAGAGTAAGGGCCATTGGCCGGTCTTAAGTTGAAGTTTTGAACATAGTTAACTTCACTAGGGTCTTGGAAAAAAGGACTCCTAACTTGACAATTCAAATTCACTTACTCAATAGAATCACAAATTTCACAAGGGGAAGGGGGCATTAGAATTCACAACATTAGCATTCATTCAGTCCAATATTTGAGTCATAGCATCTAATTTAACAGAAAGCAAAGTAAGCGCATCAACTTCAAGCTTACCTCCAACCCGTTTGGGTTGGCCTCATTCAATGGACCATTCGAAATTGTTAAATGCCATCTCCTCAATTAGGTTATATGCTTCATCTTTAGTTTTGTTCATCAAGCTTCCTCCCGCAGCCACATCAATAGTGGACAGAACAGGTTAGGTCACAACCTTATAAAAAGCTTGGATAATCATCCAACATTAAAGACCATCATGGGGGCATATATGCAACGAATCTTTAAACCGTTCCCAAGCTTCATAGAGCGTCTCTTCATCTTTTTGTGTGAAGTTCGTGATTTGATTCCTCAAACTTGCCTTTTAGCATGGACGAAAAAACTTCGCAAGGAAAACTCTTATTAACTTATCCCATGTGGTAATACATCCTGATGGAAAAGAATGTAGCCAAACTCTTGCTTTATCCCTTAATGAGAAGCAAAATAATCATAGTCGAATAGCATCAGTGGAGACTCCATTAAGCTTCAACGTATCACACAGCTCTAGAAAGACCAAAAGGTGCATATTTGAGTCTTCCAAAAGAGTTCCTCCAAACTGGGATTGTAGCACCATGAAAATGAGTGCCGGTTTGAGCTCAAAATTGTTAGCATCAACATTAGAGCGAGCGATGCTGTAGACGATCCCTTGGACTCCAGGGATAACGAAATCTTGAAGCATCCCTCTTTGGTCACCTCCTCCTCCCCCTAGGTTTGTTGGATTCCTTCTTACCTCGTGCCTTTGTTCTTCAATCTTTTGCTTCTTCCTCCTTAAGCGGAAAATCCTCTCGTTCTCAGGATCGGGCTCATACAGGAATGGACTTCGCATAAAAGGGGAAGATTCCTATAAGCACTATGACCAACACTACAAGCGCAATCAAACAAGAAAAATATAAAATAAAAGTAAAACATAATAAAATACTTTGTCACTTTCCTAAGACTAACTCAATAGTTAACAAATTAGTCCCCTACAACGGCGCTAAAAACTTGACAACTGCCGCAAGCGCACGGGTAGTCATAGTATAGTTAAAAAGATCGTCCTCAGGGACTAAAGTAATCTATCGAGCTTTGTCTATCAGAATATGCTAAACAAATACTAAATCAAGGGGTTTTGATTCAACAACTTTAAATTTACTAATTCTAAATCAATTAAGGAAAAAAGCCTAAGAATTCATGTAGTTAAGAAAAGTGATTGGATAAAAATGATAAAAATATGCTTTTCCCTAATCGGTTAATTTTGAGGAATTGAAATCTATCCAAAAGTTTAGTGTATTCTTTCGAAATCAACCAAATTTACCTAAACTAAACAAAAGTAATTCTTTCAAACTAATTTGTCTTAATCCAAGTTGAATATTTTTTGTTAAACTCTAGTCCTCCCAACATGTAAATCTCTGTTTCTAGTCGATGCTATGTTAGGTTTTATCAAGTAGACTAACAATCAAATATCACCTTTTAGTTTTTTACTCAATTGTTTTAAGTGTGCAAGCAAACGTTGGCCAAAAATCCACTCACAACATGATAATCACCTGATAGAACGAAATTAAACAAATCATGAAGCAAGCACAATTCTATTGATTAAAACATGATCCAACTATGCTTTGATAAACTAATAAATCCCTAGAAAAAATAAACTCCTCACACATGATTAAAGATTAAACAACTAACCAACAATTCGGTGAAATCTAAGAGAAAGAAACCAAACACACTCAAGACTTCTCACTAAAACAATAATCAAACTAAAAATCCTAACTAATAAGTAAAATTTTGAGAAAGAAAGTGAACTATGCCATGCTTCCTCTTGTTCTTTGCCGCTGAACAGCAGGACTTTATAGAGAAGCCTGGATGTTTTCAGCCACACAGCCGACGGAAGACGAAGAGGCAATAGTTACACAGCTTACCACGGTTCGCGGCAGGCACCACAGTCCAACCGTGGTCTTGGTTGGAACCGATTTTCTGCTCTTGTCTTGCTCCACGGGCGTAGCATCACATGGGTGTCTATGGGGGAGGTCAAAATACATCCAATGAGGCTCAAATGCTGGGTAAAAAACCATAAAATCCTATAAAACACATCAAACAACCACACCCAAGCATAAATCGAGAATAGGAGCATAAATAGCAGCTTGAAGCACATAATTCTCCTAAAAATTGTAGACTCTTCAAGTGCATAAACTCGCTCCAAGTAAAGAATTGGATTAGATTCTCATTTAAAGTAAGGTGCATCCTGGATAAATGAAATTGTACTGAGTTTGAGTTTGGGTGAGCGAATTGAAATTGATTAGAGGTTTTTCGCGCCGGTAAAGCTTCTTATGTAGGAAGCCATATGTTTGGGACAAGGGCACATTTTAGCTTTATGTAGGAAGCCATAGGCAATTCCAAAGCTAAGACACTCAAGTAGAGTCTCAAAGTCACTAAACTGGACTTTGGAACTGTGCCGATTCTTGATAGCAGTTTGAGCTGACTTTTTTATTAAACAACAACAACACCACCACCTCCCAGTGTAAGTCCCACTTTCATGAGGTCTAGGGAGATCCAGATGTAGGTATCTTTACGTCTATCAGCATCCCTGCCCGTAGAAAGGTTGACGCCAAGGGAAAGATTTTGTGAAAACATTTTATAGAAGAAGGATTTTGTGCAAACATTTTATGGAGAAAAACTAAGCATAAGCTGTAGGGAATGAACTAGGAAGTACTAGGAAATTAGGTCGTAGTAACTATGTAAACATAAGTATAGCATAGCGGAGGAAGGTATTATACCTTAACAAACAGAGGTAGGCAAATAATTTCTCCTCCCGGATGCATGTTCTACCTGCATACAAACACGACATACGAACAAACCCCAGCCAAACTTATCCTGCTACAACCGAGAGACAACTACTAGGCTAACCCTATGTGATTAATGATCTTAATCCTACCCTAGCATAGTCTCCTATCCGGAGCCATATCCTCCATTAACCTACAGCTTTCAAATTCTCTCTAATCACCTCGTCCAAACTCTTCTTTGGACATCCCGTCCCTCTTTTACTTTCGGGAATGTTAATCCTCTCACATCTCCGCAGTAGAGCGTGCACACTCCTTTTCACATGGCCAAACCTTTTAAGTTTTGTTTCTCTGATCTTGTCTTTGATGGGAGCCACTTTAACTGAGTCTCTAATTACTTCATTACTAATTCTATCCAGTCTCGTATAGCTACACATCCATCTAATCATTCTCGTCTCCGTTGCCATTAACCTTTGAACTTGTGTCTTTTTTATATGTCAACCCTTCGATCCATACAACACAATAGGTCTAACTACCATACGATAAACTTTGGCTTTTAATCCTACAGGCATCCTCTTATCACACAGCACACCTGAAGCATACTTCCATTTTTGCCAACTCACTTTTACGTGCTGCTTAATATCTTCGTCGATATCCCCTTTTTGTTAAATGATCGAGCCTAGATATTCAAACTTCTCGACCTTTCCACTTAAATGGTGACTTCTCCCATTGCATCTTCCTTTCCACTTAAATAACAATGTAGGTATTCAATTTTTTATCTACTTACTCTAAAGTCTCAAGACTCCAGTGTATGTCTCTGTCGCTTCAACTTGTCATTAACTCCTTCTCTGGTCTTATCAACGAGAATAATATCATCTACGAATAACATACACCATGGTAACTCTTCTTGAATCCCTTTTGTAAGTTCATCCACAACTTGTGTGAAAAGAAAAAGGCTTAAAGTGGAACCTTGATACAGGCCCATACCAATGTAGAACTCATTGGTAAACCCCCCCCCCCCGCATCCTAACAATCGTCCTACCTCCCTCAGACATATCCTTAATAACTCTATACACAGTCCTTTCTTTTCCAAGCATCTCCATAATACTTCACGTGAAACTCTATCATGTGGTTTTTTCAAGTCAATGAATGCCATGTGAAGAGCTATATTTCTATCTCGATCTGTACAACCTCATGAGCCTTCTAAGGAGGTAAATCACCTCTACGGTCGACCTCTTAAGTATAAAACCAAATTGGTTCTCTAATATTGCAATATCCTTCCACAACCTTATCTTAATCACCACAACTTTATGGTGTGACTGAGCAACTTTGTACCCTTATAATTATTACCATTCTGAATATCAGATTGTTCTTGTGCAATGGGATGACTGTACTAAACCTCCATTCTTTAGGCATCGTAGCAGTCCTAAAAATAATATTGAAAAGCTCTGCTAGCCACTTCAATCCCTCTTCACACTACCACACTTCCATCAGTAACTAGTTTTGTCCCTCTACCTTCCCATTGGCCATCTTCTTTAGGGTCTCTTTAATTTCGTCCTTGTTGATAGGCTCACACAATCGAGAATCAAGTTAACTCTCACTACTCTTCCTTTCCCTACTTTGAAAATCCTCCATCAGTTCACCGTTAAGGAGTTTGGAAAAGTATATTTGCTATCTCTCCTTGATTTCTGCATCCTCATATAGCACCTTAACATTTTCATCTTTAATGCACCTCACGACACCCAAATCCCTTGTTCTTTTTTCCCTAGCCCTCACCTGCTTAAGGGCTTCCTTCTCACCTTCCTTGTAACTAGATTTTGATATAACCTATCATAAGCCATGCCTTTAGCTACAACATCAGCTTTCTTGGCTACCTTTTTTGCTGCCTTATATCTAACTCTACTAATCTCTTTCTCTCCATCTGTTCTACTGTTTATGAGAGCAGCGCATGCTTCTTTTTTCTCCTTGACTTTCTCCACTACCTCCTCATTCCATGACTAGGTTCCTTTCAATTGTATTCCACCTCTCTTATATGTACCTAGGATTTCCTTAGCCAACCTTTGAATACATTCTGCCATTGCCTCCCACATTACATCTATATCCTCTAACTACCTCCAAGCTTCTTCTTCAGTAATCCTTTCTAATAACTTCATAAGGCTTTCCTTAGTAAGACTCGACCGCGTAACTCTAGGTTCCCCCAATACTCCTCTTCTTCGACTTTGAACATTTAAGCTCTACATCTAACGCTAGCAACCTGTGTTGCGTTCCTTGATACTCACTTGGTATCTCCTTACAATCCTTACAAAACCTCCTATTATCCGCCCTAATTAGGAAGTAATCAATTTGAGTCTTTATAGAACCATTCTCAAAGGTCACCAAGTGGTCATTCTTCTTCAAAAAGAAGTTTAGCACCAACATTTCGTTGGCAACTGCAAAGTCCAAAATAGAAACTCCTCTATTATTTCTCTCCCAATAACCGAAACCTCCATGAGTCGTATTATACCTGTTCGCTTCGACACCAATATGGCCATTAAACTCTCCTCCTATGAAAAGTTTCTCGCTCTGAGGTACGTCCTGAATGACTATATCCAAATCCTTCCAAAATTGCTTCTTAATATTGTTCAGCAAACCTATTTGAGGTGCATAAACACTAACCACATTTAGGATTTCTGATTCCACCACTAACTTAATGGCCATAATTTGATCACTCTTATGCCTCACCTCAACAACAAAGTCAACCAACTCCTTGTCAACCAAAATACCAACTCCATTCCTAGCCTTGCTTCACCCCGAATACCACAGCTTATACCCATCAACTTCTCCAGCTTTGGCCCTCACCCACTTAGTCACTTGAACACAGGTTATGTTAATCCTACGTCTACATAAAGACTTAACTAATTCTATCGACTTACTAGTAAGTGACCCAATATTCTAAGATGCTAGGCACACCTTTCAAAACTCTACACCCATCCTAACCCTATTTCCCCTGGAGGACTGGCTGAAGCTAATACATTGCTCGGCACTAGATTAAGCTACCAACAACACAATAATAATAGATACTAATACTATTAACAAACTAAGTTTGCACTTAATAGTAATGAGGGAGTAAATGAATAAAAACACACCAAAATAATCACTAGGTGGGCCTAACTAATAGGAAAAGAGCAAAGTACTGAAACTAAAAGATGAAGAGACGCTAACTAGAAATAACAACAAAATTAGTTAACAAGATTAGAAATCTACTTAGCAGGAATACACAACTAGTCAAAAGAGAATGAATGAGCAAATAACAACGGGCAAATAACCCTTCTTAATAACAATGATAACAAAACGAAAGAGTAAATAATATACTAAGGAAAAAGAAAACATCACTTGGGTTGAATAAAACTAACTCTCACACTTATGCAACACTGGATTATAAGTAGCAAGATTAAGTGCACAGAATGTATGTAATCAATTAAAAGACCAAAGCTTACCAGTGACAAAGCTTATACTTCTATTCAAAAAATTGCTCTGCTTATACATGAATACCCTTAATACCTCCAACTAAGAGATTACATATGTGCAATCAAACCAAACGCATAACTAGGAATTTATGCTTGAATAACCAATAATTAAACAAACACAAATTTGCTCAAAAAGAGAAGATTAAAGAGAAGATTTTTAGCAACCCCCAAGCACATTTTTGTCCCCTTGACAAGCCACTAAAAATGCATAAAGCGAGAGATCCAAAGGGACTTACAAAGGAGGGGAGAATATCTCACCAAAAGTTCCAATCAAGCACCCACTATATGCGAACCTCCACCATTAATTTAAACTAAAAAGGTTTGCCAATTTCCACATAAAGGAACAATTCTCCACCTCTGATGAATCAAATTTTGAAAACCCTAAAAATTTTGAAAACCTAACCTTGTAAGTAAATTGGTTGAATTGATGACAAATGGGAAAGTGCTCCCTAACTAGAAGCAACTGGCCATCAACGCCAAGATGGAAGCTGCCGAGGGTTGGGGCCGACAGAGAATTAGATTTGCTGAAGAAAAGAGAGAGAGAGAGAGTGCACAGGGGAGTATCTAGTAGTAACTTTGGTATAAAATAAAGATTAAAGTAACAAGGATATGCCTTGGGTAATGGCAAAGCCATCACCAAACATAAAAACCCACCAATAAGTTGATTAAAGGTCAAGCCGCTATCATATTATTTAAAGGATCCTATCAACTCACCACTTATGATACTTGGATGAAGAGATACAGATGTTGGAATCAAGCAAGTTGTCTTTTCATTAATTGACTTCAACTTTCGATTCTATCCTCAATAAATTAAAATCTCTGTAATTTATAGGGAAGGGGGCTTAACTCCTAGTCAAATGAAAAGACAAAGCATTAAACTAGTACACTTATCTAGAAAGCAATAAAACTAGGAATACAGAAAATTAAAGAATAAATACAAAGGCGTGAGACTTATTAATACTAATTCAACTGCTTTGGTGCTTCGTCTTCTACTATTAAATATGTGCTCATGCCTGGGCTTCCCTAAGTAAGGAAGACTTGGAAAGACTTGGATGTGTTAAATTAAAGCTTAAGATTGGATGAACCTCATTAAGCATTGATGCAGGAAAAAAGTGTTGAGTTATGCCCCTTGGACTATCCTAAGGAGCAGTTTTAAAGTCTCCACCAAGGACTTTTGCAAATTGCTGACTTTTGCCTTGGCTTGCAATTGACTTTGGCAAGCTCTTTGAAACATCATCAAAGTCTTTGGACTAGCTTTGGCAAGCTTTTTGAAATAGACTTTGGATTGCTGTCAAAGTTACTAGGACTAACTTTGAATTAGAAATTGTTAAACTTCCATCCTAAAATAAACTTTTCAAGCTAAGAGCATATATACAGCTTAGCCTTGCTTTAACCAAGGACATAGATGTCTTGAACCCTTGGAGCTATATGCTATACCTATGAGAGAACATCGACATAACCCTAAGGGTTTGCCATGGTTCCTTATATAAGTACTATGGTCATCATCCTGGATAAGTGATTCTAAGCATTCTAGCCATACTCTAACATTCTTTGTTCTTTATCCAAAATTGAAATCCCCCCTACAGTAATGGGTTTCCTTTACATGTTTGTTAACTGATGGTATAAGGCTTCTCATAACCTTTTCAAGTGGCTGAGCAATAAACCCGAGTGAAAACATACATCACTGTATATGGGACCGAAGCAAAAGTATCATGTCACAAAAAAAAAAATCTATCGAGGTTACAGGCAAAGTAGGTATGAGTAAAGATGCCAACCAGAGGGATCATCACCTTAGCAACAGTCACATGAAAGATAAGTGCAGTCTTCCCTTGATAATCCCACCCAAATGAGCAACCTAGTGGCATACTTTCTTGGTATTGTCCTATAGTGTATGAATCATGGAATGAATTTTAATGATGAATTACAAACTTAGCCCAAATTCAAGTTTATCAGCCAATAACTCCTTACCTGAAAGATATCCCACCACTACCTACTACACATCAGTATGTTATCCGTTGTCCAATGCACTAAGCTAGCCGTTCCAACATACATATGAAGGACATGCAAGAACGCAAGCATCAAAAACCTAAGAGGACGCATCAATACCTCAACAAGACGAGGGATGGAAACTAAAGAGAATCCATAGTTGGACCAAAGTAGTACCTCTTCAAGGGGTATCTCAGTATCACCTATGGTAAATTTGTAGAAGTAGGCTTCTAATAAGTTAATGAACAAATCTAGTTAGCATAGGTTCCATTAGGTTTGATGCTCTGCCTTAAAATAAAATATAGCTAATAACCATAAAGAAAGCCCTCTGTGTTTCCTACATTTAAATCACCCATTGGCTATCAAATTTTATAGCATGCTTGTCAAGAGAAGGTTAAACTGTAAAGATATAAAACTATGGTGGCACATCTAATCCACAAGAGCACATACTTGATCCACATGTACCATATGGTCTCCCCCCATTAGGCTATCATGTATAGATGTTTACTAGCCATATCTAAGGGAGTGGGTTAAATTTTATTTAATGGACTCTTAATTGCATCCATAAGGTCTTAAGAAGACCTCTACTATAAGCTCTTAAGTTGCATTATAGAGAATAGTAGGTCCACAAAAATCATCTATGAGATCATGAAATTAGTTTAAAGAGACAGAGAGACTCTGAAGAGCTTCTTTTATAAGTTCTAAAAGGAGACTCTTTCTCTATTGTAAACGTCAACCCTCATATCACTCTAGCTACTTTTGTTAATGGGTTAGCAAGAACACTTTAATTTGTCGTTAGGCAGGAAGCCTCCTAAGGCCATATTGGTCCCTAGGTTAGAGTTAAATCAGCTTAAAGGGGGTGAAGTTAGGAGAAAATGCTAACTTCTACATGAAAGACTTTAACGGATCGTGTATGATAAATGTTATATTTGCGTAGGATTTATTGGGTATTTGATTGTCATTTTAAGGGGCTAGTTTGCATAATTATATGAGAATGCCCATGTTTCTACTTTTGCATATGGGTTTCATGTGTTTATGAATTTTTGCAGATTATGGCCATGCAAACCCAAGGAATATTAGTAAATTGACTTTCTGGGAGCCTTCATAAAACTTGGAAGCAAATGACCATGACACAAGAGATGTGATAAGGAAGTAGCAAAATAGTTAGAAGTCGCAAAACGGAGCAATGGTCATCACAGCCTGGCCATCCTAGTTGTCACAGCCCATGGCACCTCCCATAGCCATGGTGGCCTTCCCATCTTTTATAGGCCTTTAACATTTGGCAACTTTGATTTTCATCTCATGTGCCCCTCTTTTTGCCTTCCACTATCGATCTTATCAACCATGCTCTATTTACCCTTCATTCATTATTAGAGAATTAAAGAACAAGAAGTGAAGATTCAGGGAAGTTCAAAGGCTATCAACCATCATATCGAATGAAACATCACCAATTGGGATCTAACAATAAGCTTTTTATTTCTTCTCTTCTCTCTCACTTTCTTCTCTTTTAGACTAGATTTATATATTTAGAGATGTTTGTTTTATTGACATTAGACGTGTATAAAAGTTTTCTTTAATCTAGGGTGACTAAATGAAATCAATATTATTAATTTTGCTAGTTTAAACCTTGATGTGATATAATCTTTCATTGCTATTGTTAGGATTTCAACCAATTTCTTGTATGTATATTAGATACTCAATACATGTCAAAAGATCAAGATTGATATTGAGTTGCTAGGATTATGCTCAATTCTATAGTTGCTTGAGAAGGGTTGTAAATCGTGTGGTCATTTGATAGTATATTTTTGATACTTGATCGAATTAACAGCTAATGAGGATTCAGAATTAGTTCAATCACGTTCATGCACTTTGTTTTAAAAGAAAGTATATGAATTAATCCTCATTAGATGTTAATTCGATCAAGTATCATGCACTTTGTTTTAAAAGAAAGCATATGAATTGCTAGGATTGGCATACTGTTAGTCGAGGCTATCCCTAGATATTTTTAGGTATTGAAGTTACATATATGTTATCTACCACTATGTTTAGTTACAATAAAAAAACAACTAACTATCAATTGCGCTTAGCGATTTCAAAGGCACAAATTCAATGGATCAATCTAGTCTTTGTAGGAGACGACGTTAAAATTGCTTTAACTTCATAGTGTGCTTGTGACAATGATCAAGTTTTTGGTACGATCACTGAGGGACTGAACTGGATATTTTTTTACCCTATGAAGCTTGACTAAGAATTTTTGTTTTCTTTTTTCTTTTTTTTATTGTTTACCCTTTTTGTTATCATATGTTCTCACATAGGTTTTCCCCCATTTATGCCTATATCCCCATAGTTTTGGAGCACTCTTTGAGGTTGACTGTTAGATCAAAAGTACCCAATATTGAAGACAGAGACAAGAAAGATTGCGAGAAGGCCTAGAATTGGCCGCTAATTCCATGATCATCATGATGGGAGTAAAATAAGCATAACAAGGGACGCTTTGAGACTTTATTACTTTTGGGGTCTAAGGGCTCAACTCTAGCATCACCCCACGCAATATGGAGGCTAATAACTTTGATCACAAAGCAGTGTTGATCTATAGTGCAATAAAATCAATTTAAAGGGTCACTAATGGGGAGTCCAAACTTGCACTTAGCTTTGGAGGTGTATGGCACTTGAAGATGCCATGGCATTTTCCTTGGCATGTTCCTATTCTTACTGAAGGACAAGCAAAGGGTGTGGCTTCATTCTTTGCCATCAAGGTCAATACCAACTCAGGAAGAGCTAACAAGAGCATTCCTTGCCAAGTTCTTCCCTCCGAGGACAACGGTGAGCTTCAGGAACCAAATTGCAACATTTACTCAAAGGGAGGATAAGCCCCTTTGCAAAGTTTGGGAGCACTTTAGGAACCTTTTGAGGCTATGCCCCCATCATGGACTCCTAAATTGGTTGATTATTCAAACTTTTTACAATCCCTTACCTATGACATGAGGTCCACCATTGATGCAGTGGCCAAAGGTACATCAATGAGCAAAGTGGAGCGTGTGGCCTACAACTTGATTGAAGATATGACACTAAAAAACTATATATGGCCCAATGGGAGGACTTATCTAATAAGGCTTACGGTAAGTTTAATGTTGTCGCTCGGACTTTATTTGCCGCTAAAATGGATGCTATTACTCAAAGACTTGATAAAGTGAATGTGAATGTGATAAATAAATGTTCCCCACCCTTAATTGTGACAGTTGTGGATTTTGTGGCCAAGTGACATTGAAATGCCAAGTTAAAACCTTTTTGCCCAAGCCTCTAGTGAGCAACGCACATCCCAAACCTCTAGTGAACAAGGCACATTTTTCGATGACTTCTAACCATAGTAGACCCGCTTCCTTTTCCCTAAATGAATGCTAGATCTCTACCCCTCAATTTCCAAAGACAACCACTTCTTCTATAAGTTCCCCATAGGATTGTTTTGGTGTAATAAAAGCAAGATGAGAATAGTAATTAGTCTTTAAGTTTGATTATCTAGCTACTAACCATAAGATGCTGGAAGCACAAATTGGAAAACAAGCTAGCTCTTCTTCTATGCCTCTCGATAGACTACCTAGTAAGATTGGACTTGACCCAAGGGAACAATGTAGTGTCATTACCTTAAGGAGTAGGAAAAAACTTGAGGGTTTTATGGTTGATAAAGATATTGTGGTGAGGTAAAATGTCTAAACAAAGAACTCTAGTGAGCTCATTGCTATGAGTGGTGGAACGTGTCCCAAGAAGAAAGTGAGAATGTGCTCTAACATGCGACCTTTGTCTTTCCCACAGAGATTTGCAAGGCCTAAACTTGATGCTTAATTTAGAAATTTTCTTTAAGTGCTTAAAAAGTTGTATATAAGCATTCTTTTCATTAACGTTTTGTTACAAATGCCTATGTAAGTAAAATTATTTAAAAACATCCTTTCCCAAAAGATGAAAATTGATGAGTATGACTCAATAAATTTAGGTGAGCAGTTTATTATCATTGTCCTGAACAAGCTTCCAATAGCCTAAGGACTGTAGTAGTTTCTCTATCCCTAACTTCATTGGGAATGGGCATTGGCTAGGCTTTGTATGATCTAGGTAAGTTTCATACCTTATTTTGTTTGTAAGACACTTAACAAAGGTAAGTTGAGACCAACTACCATTTTACTTTAATTAGCACACTGTTCGGTGAAGTATCCATTAGTAGACTTCTTTCTGCCTGTTGACATTGTTATTTTTCATATGACTAAGGATGTCTCCTCTTAATCCATTCTTGCAAGACCTTTCTTGGCCACTATAGAATATAAGCTTGATGCAAAAAAGGGAAGTTGTCTTTTCATGTGGGTGAGCATTATCTTAAGGTTAGTCTTGTTTATAACATTCATGTTTCCCCTAAATCAAGCTTACGTTGTGTTTTCCATGTGATTAATCGAGAGAGTTTTCATAAAGGTCACAACATTAAAAATTGTAAGATGGAGGTTGATTGAAAAATCACCACTGTTGGACCATGTCAAGTATAGGCTTTTTTGTTTTTAAATGGTTTGCTTGAATAAGTGTGATAGGCTGAAGCATGTCCTCCTTTATGCTCCAAACTTGGGAGGTCATGATTGAGACCATGATTGTGAGGTCAAGTGTCGTTATTGTGATGGTGGCATGTATATTAGCATCTAACCAATGATGGTTGTCTTTGTGGACAAGGCAACTTATAGATAATTGATGCTTAAAAAGGATGTCCATCCCCTCCATTTGTAGTTCCTTCTTTTTTAAGGGTTTGACTTTAAGGTCCCTAAAAAGGGAGGGATGTTTGCTATGAGTCCGCTTCCTCGCTAGTTTTTCCCATCTCTTATCTTGAATGGCCAATGTAGGGTCTAGCTAAAGACCTTAAAGAAGCACTGCTTGGGAGGTGTAAATGCCTAAAAATGAAATCTGTTATTTTTAATTGGCCAAAGATGAAAATTATCCCTTAAATTGTGCCCTTAGGGCCCAACAGAGTAATCCTTAATTCGGGTCTAAAAGAAAAACAAAGAAAGAAATGCTAATAGAGGCCAGAAAGCTCAAATATACCCAAATTAATAGTGTTTGACATCCCGTTGGCATCCATTTTAGGAAGCATAAAATCATGCAGTTTAGGTATCAATATTGTTCATTGAATAAGCTTTCTAATGATATATTATGCACCAAATTTTGATAAGCAATGGAAAAGATATAAGTCAATTCCTAAGATGGGTGCTGAAAATGACATATGTTCACATTTCACTTATATACCCTTTAATGCTTATCTAAAAATTATGAAATTAATTCCATTAGAAAATAGACTCAATAAGCTTCCAGGTAAAAAAATATTCACTTGACATAAAGGTTTGATGACAAAGTTATGGTCAAAACATATTATAGCCAAGCCTGGCCCAAAGAACAAGTCAGCTCCTGGCCTCAACCAGCCATGCATCAGGTCGGGTTCCGCATTAGGGAACCATCCAAGCTCCTTAATTTTCCCTCTCTCCAAGCCCTTGTCACTCTAAAAATGGCTTAATCCACCAGAATCCTAGGCGGATTAGTTCAGCGAGGCTAATTAATCAGAATTCTAGTTGAATTAGTGAACTCATTTAAACTAACCTTAATGGGACTATGTTCTGGTCGCCTTTCTTTACAACAATTCAAACTATCTCATTAACTGCTATAAAGAGAGGGTTACACCCTAGTGTTAAAGGCATCGAAAAATTTCCATCGGCTAGAGGTGTCAATTAGGATCAAGTTAACACAAATCTCCATTATGAAAGCATCGAAAAATCATGAGAGATTAAAGGTGAAAGATTACAAGAAATTAGAGGCGTAGAGGCAAATGCAAAACTGGAGTGAAACACATTAAGAATTGAGAGCAATGAGAGAAAGGTTTGGATCACTCATTAAAAGGTGACACTCTATTATGTTCCCAGGTAAATTAGGTGGGTTATCTTGAGGGCAAAGTTCCTGTCTTTCTCCTACACTCCTGCTTGATCTTTCTTTTATGATTTTTTATCTCACATTGCTGAATTGGTACTCTTTAGGTAGTTCCTTGCCCGTTGTAATTTGCTTACTTTACTTTTGTTAATGTTGGACTAAAAATATGCCTTTAGCATTATCAATATTATTTCCTACTAATTTAGTACATGATTGGGTGATAGTGTAATTAAAGTTTTGATTTCACATAGTAAATAGTAGAGGTTGTCAACAATGGTGGCCAGCGATGTGATCCATCTCATTACGTCATTGTTACATCACCCCTAAATCTAAATCCTCTGTTTGAGACTATGGAGTTAAGGCGGTTACCATACTAGAGTGTTAAGTCAAAAATCATGCATTATTTTATAACTATTTCGAGTCTATTATATATATTATTTCGTTTAATTTGTTTTGTTTTATTTATTTTCAGGAATAACATTAATTAAATAAAGAGTAGAAGATATGATGTCGAAGTACGAGTTTTGCACGCTAGGCTATCAAGACGGGTCAAGAATAAAAAATTAATGGAAAATATTGTTCCATAATTATTTATTTGGGCTATTGTTTCAAGAACTAAAGAGAGCTAGAAGTCTTGAGGGAGAAGAAATCTAAGGTAGAGAAGAAGAAAACCCTAAACATCACAAACCCTTCTTCCCCCTCAACCCATCACCCTCACGGTAGCTTCTTGGATTGAATATAAAAAAGGCCTCCCTCCTCTTTATTCATGACAATCAGCTCCACCATCATCTCCTCACCCCATCATCTAACTCACGCCAACCCCATCTTCCTCCATCACCATACTCCATCATAAATCATCACCATCTCCTCCTACTCACGTATAAAACCCACGGCTAATCCCCATAACCCACCTTCCATCCCCATCAGCCACACACGCTTCTTCACCATAAACTCACGCCACCCCCTCTTTCTTTTCTATCTCTATCTTCATCTCCACGCATTCATGCATCCCATCACCTTCTTCCTCTTTCCCCCTCATTATCTTCTTATCATCATCTTGATCCCATCATCATACTGCATCAAAAAAAAAATAATCAAGTCACGGCAAATCCCCATCAAGCATCCAAGTAGTGTTTTTTTTTTCTTTTTTTCTTTTCTTTTATTTTCTTTCATTACTACTTTAATTTATTTTGTTAGTTTAGATTATTGTGAAAACATGGAATATTTGAGTTATAATTGTAATTTTAATTTTAATATGAGTGAGTAATCTTTTTATGCTTAGTACAATCCTCTTGAAGCTATGCTAAATTAATTATTTTGAAACAAGTCTTGTGCTTTAATGCCTAGTTGATTTATATTCATGATTCTTTAGCGATTAGTGTTTATCGTTTATGAAACTTGTGTTAACTCGATTAGAATGCATGCTAGTTGATTAAATACAATTTTGATTGATAGTTTAGAAGACTATAATACATAAAAGTTATAGTCTTTTAGGCCTAGGTATCACCCTAATTAATCATGGATGGCTCAAACCCATCTCTTTTAATTAGGTAATCGCTTTAGATCTTTGTTAAATCGATTTGCTGGTAAATTGGTTACAAAGTGTTAAATGATGTTTTTCTAATTCGTAATGCTCTAATTTGGTTAAATTTTTGCGCTGGTGTAAAGATTATCAAATTAGTAGCGTTTATATTAGGGTTGGACCTAAGTAAACTAAAATCTAAGGAAAAACGGGGAAGAACCGCTGGTGGATATCTTCCACAGTTTAACTCTTGAATGAAATTAACTTGTGTGTTAATGATAAATATTAATTTGCATGG
>JACYFF010010365.1:73923935-74011714 GCA_017589665.1 Selenicereus undatus | reverse complement strand
AAGCTAGCGATTTACAACAATCTTTCCTCGTGGATCGATCCCTACTTCCCTACGCTATAAAAATTATATAATAACCGAAGTAGCGGTTAAATTTGTAGCCCTCGACAAGCTTTACATAGAGATTGTTCAAGGACCTTTCAAAAACCTTTTGGAAGCAAAATCAATTGTCCCTTCAGTTGTCCTTATCAATTATAATTTGCTTCAAAACATGAATATAGTTTGTAAGTTTTCCTAAAACTTGTTGGCGACTCTACTAATGACACAATTTTGTCGGCATTTCATTCTTTTTATTTCTCGATCTTTTTTATTTTATTTTGTAGGGAACAATTTTAATCCAAGGCAATGGAGTTGTGTAACCTAGGAATCAGAACTAGGAATAGGGCCTTGGTCTAGTAAAGGAACTCGGCTGGGGTCCTAGCATAAGAGCAAGCAGGCTGCTATGTTCCTAAAATAGGCAGTAGTCACTGCCATGGATCAGGATAAGACAGCTGCGCTTGGTTCTCGCCTTGGAACCCAGTTGGCTTCCTGGTTTAGCATTAGGATCAAGTTTCCTAGTCCATCATCATAAATCTGCCAATTTTAGATTTCTAAAAAAATGATTAACATTCAACTTTTCTTATGGCAAAATAAAAATAAAACCCTAACAAAGAGGAAGTCGAACCATTCATGGGGGATTGCACCCTAAGGGAGATGGATCTTTACAGGTGGCAACCCAAGGTTCTTTTTCGTTCCATTTTAGTCTACTTTCTTTAGTTTCTACCTAATTTGGTGTGTGTTTTTGCTTTCCTATTGATCTTTTGTTGCATTTGCATATTGATATTGAGGTTAGTGTATTGTCCAGGCATGGGCAAGGGATATCTTTTAGATTTTTTCATCTTAGTTTAAGCATATGTAAGTTGACATTATTCTTGCATATATTGCATTAGATCATGCATGGCATGTTTTAATTTCTTTTTTTTTTCTATTTGTATAGGTCATTTTAATTGAATGCTTAGGTTTTTAAATGGGCTCATGTTTGTATTTGAAAAAAAAAAGAAGAAAAGGGAAGGGAAAAAAACAAAAAAGAAAGTGCTCCAATAAAAATTATCTAGGCATGGTTGATTGACTTTTGATATATAGCCTATTTTGGTGTGAAACATTTTGTGAAGGTTTTGTGAATATCCCTTGTTTTGACCTATGTCTTAATTGAGAGCAACATTACCCTATTGTGTATGTGTGACTCTTCCATATTATTTCTCCAGAGCTTGCCTAGATCCTTATTCAAGACCACATTAGCTTGCACATGTTTGATGAAGAGATAGAGCCATTCTTTTTTTTTAAATATTTTACCCACTTTGCCAGAAAATCTTCCCTTCTAATGAACTTATATCTATCTTTGTTGTGATGTCCTCCACTATAGCCCTTGGCCAAAGACACATACTTATCCTTAGGCTAAGTTTTTGAAGTATCACTATGCATATGTCTGGGTACCTTATGGGGCCACTTGAGGTCGAGGTTGCTTGGTATGTTGGCTTAATGTGGGGATAATGGTTTTCTGCATTTTTATGTCCCCCCTTTTAATTTGGGTTATTGTATGTGCATTTTGATTTGAGTTTCCATTAGTTCGTCCGATTGCTTTCGCTAGTTAAAATTTTTTATTCTAATAGCAAAAAAAGAGAAAATTTCAACCAACCACAAAGTAATCAAAATAAAGAGAAAAAAATTCAAAAAAATTTGAATAAGTGATTGGCATTTATATCTTATGTATAGCTTGTGTTGTTTCTTATGCCAACTAGTTTGCTACTTTATTAATGGTGTGTGTGTACTTTGTATTATTGGGGTTTGAAGAGTTGGAATGTTCCATGGTTGATTGGCTTGTCATTGGTTGCTCCTTAATCTACTTAGCTATTAGCTCCACGTGACCCAAAACATTTGTTCACATCCTTCTCTGAACCTTTGGAGCCCATTACAATCCATGTAAAGACCTCTTGATTAGCATGTGCATATTGGGTCTTAGTGGTAGAGAATTTGAGAGTCCTAGAACACATGTAGTAGATGACATCTTTGGATTTGAGCCTTAAGTGAACACATCTTATATTTCAAATACATGAACTACAATGACCCACATTTTTCTAAAATGAGATTCTCCTAGTTCCATTGGCTTTTATTTTCCATATGCTTGCATGTCATGCTTTGTCATTCTTTAGGGCAGATTATGTTTGATGTCAGCCTAGTGGCCTCGTGCTTCTTTGAGAACATTCATGTTCCCCTAATTTCAAAATGTTTTAGGCAGTACTTTGTGAAGTCATTGATTATTTCTCTACCTTTTAATGTGTTGCTAGTTGCCTAGGCAATGGAGCTTTGTTTGGCATCCATGATGCATTTCCCCTAGTTGGTTTGACTTGAGTTTAGACTTTGCCTAGGCGCAAGCCAATGTTTAAGCATGGGGGTCTGATGAATGTCATATTTGCATATGATTTCTTTAGTGTTTGTGATTACTTTCCATAATTGAGTGCTCAGTGCCCGTATTAATACTTTTTGCTTAGCTTTCGCGTGTTTGTGAGTTTGCTCAATTTATAACCATGTGAACCGAAGGTATATTAGAAGACTAACTTCATTAGAGTCTTGTTGGTCAAAGACGGAGGCAAAAGAGACCTAAAGACACCTAATATTGTCGAGGGGATGCCAAGAGGAAGTGACAAAAGAAATCTGGAGCCAAACAAGGCAGTGGACATCACAACCCGACGTAATGATGGAGATGACCCATAGTGGCTGCCATGGTCACTCTGGAGTGCCTCCCATGAACATGGTGGCCCTATGTCTTGTGTAATTGCTTGGTATCTTTCACATTTTGACATTTGGTTGCCTAGATTTTTACGTTATATGTCCTACTTTTAGCCTTCCACCATCTATTTTATCCACCTTGCTCTATTTACCCTGCCATTCACCATTATAGAATTGAAGAATAAGAAGCAAAGATCAAGTGAAGTTCAAAGGCTATTAGGCGTGGATTAAAAAATCATTAAAAGGGCTCCAATAATATGTCATTAATTTCTTCTCTCCCCCTTTCCTTCTCTTTTAGACTAGATTGCGTACTTAGAGATGTTCATTTCGTTTATTTCAAACATGTGTAAGTAGTGTCTTTAATCTCGTGTTGCTAAATGAAACTGCTGTTAATTTTGCTAGTTGGAACATTGTCATTCTTGAATCCTTGTTTGGTTGTTTTCAATTTAATCCTGGAGGTTTAGATTGCTATGATGCGAATTCTACCCGATTGTTATCATTAAACTCAATTTTTGTAATTGCTTGACAAAGGGTTGTGAATACGGTGATCATTTGATAGGCTAGCACTTAAACTTGATTGAATGAAGTTATTGTAAGAATTACAAATTAGTTTAATTGGGTTAGTTCACTTTATTTTGAAATAAATATGTAATTTGTACAAATAATCGACCTTTGAATCAATTGGCAAAGTGATAAGTCGGTATTTACTAGTTAGGTTGGCTTACTGCTGGTCAAGGCTACCCTTAGATGTTTTTAGCTATTGCAGTTACATTTGGTTTAGTTACCTCTTTGTTTAGTTAAAATCAAAAACCAAACTTTCAATTCTACACGATGAATTTTTCCGGCCTCGAACTCAATAGACCAATCTAGTCCTTCTGGGAGATCACCTTGACATTGGCACAATGCCACCATGTGTTTGCAACAACGATTAGTGCATATGATTTCTATAGAACTACTCCTATTAGGGTTGCCATATAAAGCAATAACACATCACCTACATACCTTAAATTAGGCACCCCTAAAAGTGAATAAGGCCACCACAATACCATAACTAACATGTTTTTTGAAGAATCTAGACCTTTCCTCACCCCCAAGACAACCTTTTGTTGATAAGACTATAAGTGGCTAACTATGATATCAATAGGGTGTTGGTGAATACACTTATATTCGTGGATATCAAGTTTTATGATTTCATTTCCATGATGGCATTACAAGACAAAGATCTTACTCCAGCTTGTGACAAGCTTTTCTAGACATACAATTTACCCAAAGAAGTAATCCCGTTGTCTACTAGGACATAAAAGAAAGGCAAGACTAGACATATCATAGTGACCTTTATAGTCATAGATGTTCCCTTTGCATACAACATCAACATTTAAAGGCCTATATCCAACTCCTTGAAAGCAACTCTATCTACCTTTTTTAACTATGCAATTTGAAGATGATTATAGGGTTGCAAGAAAGATTTGGGTGGACTAAATGAGTGCTAAGAAATATAACTTAGTCACGGTTACGACCTCTCATCCCTTGGGAGAATATTAGATTATAGCTTAAGGAAATAAAATATGTGCACTTTGGTGCCTCAGGTAAACATGGTGATAATTCATGAGCTTGATAGTGAGGATACACAAAAACCTAGTTCTAAACTTATGGTACAATTTCTTAAACCCCACTCAAAAAAGATACTTCTAAGATAGTTTATTTAGAGGACTTAGAATCAATTTTTTTAGATGTGTTGAAAGCTTTACTTGAAGAATTTGAATATTTATTTGCCATGTTAATAAGAAATGCCAAAAAATATCCTAGAAGCCATAGGACAAAAGTTGGATATAAATCCTTAGCTAAAATGTGTGAATTAGAAAAGAAGACATTTTGGCCTAGATCAGAGCAAAGCTATGGTGGAGAAGTTTAGAAGTTGTTAGGCACTAGCTTCATCAAGGAATGTTACTCCCAAGATTGGTTGGACAATATGGCGATAGCCTCAAGCCCAAAAACTCCTAGAGGAATGGTATCCATTGCACTTTTTTGAGTAAGTCCTATTGTAATGCACCTCGTTTTCTTATTCATCATGAATGCCTATTTAGGCTTTCACTAAATACATATGTGGCTAGTAGATTAGGACCACAGTGAGTTCATCACTGACTAGGGGATATACCATTATAAGTGCATGCCTTCTGCACCAAAAAATGCTAGGGCCACCTATTACAAGCTAGTCAACAAACTATTTCAAAAGCATATTAGAAGAAAGATAGAAGTTTATATGGTAACTGTGTGTGTTTATGTGTTTTTAATTTTAAAAATCTAAAAAACAAAGAAATGAACAAGGAGATCATGGAAATTACCTCAATGGAAGGGTCGAGTCAATTTTAGCAACGTGTTTTCTAATAGTTGACACATGCTTGCACTTAGCAATACAATATACATATCATGTCACAGTGTTGTTTGGTGAAAACTTAGATCCAAGGTTCATTTGAAGTCTATGTTTTTGTTAAGCACATATTTTTGCTTGTACATGACTTAGTAGCTAGGTTGCTAAAATAATTAAATTGACTTGGATGTTTAGAAAATTTCTCTCATTTCACTGTATGTAGGTATGATTTTGAAAAATCTAAAATGATGTAAAAGATTTTGTGAACATATCTTCCACAAAACCTCACAAAAATTCACTTATCTACTTATGATAGCAAATGGGTTTAAAAGGTTTATTGCATACACTAAACATAACTATGATTTCTTCGAAAATGAGTTAGGTTTTTTGTTAGATTTCTTTTGTTTGCCTTAGGAATGAGAAAACATTTTGGTGTTAGTATATTTTTTTAGGCCTAAAATGTTAAAATTTTCGTACCCTCAATGACTTAATTTTTTCTTAAAAACAATATGATGTTACGGTTTTGAACCATGGTGAAATCCATTAACCAAATAAAGGTATAAAACCTTGATGATGAGCCCTGAATATTGATGAAGATGAATCTCCGCCAAGATAACCCAAGTAAGGGAAAAACCCAAATCTTCTAGTGATTGAACAAAAGAGTTACATTAACTCACTCTTTCATCCTTTAAAGCCAAGGCATCAAGGACTAAATTAAAGGGTTGAGCTCAACTCCACCACCCTCCCCAGAGAGAAAGAGAAATTTGAGATTTTGAGAAAATACTAAGCATCAAGCTATCATATCATTAATCAATTCTCAGAAATATTACAAGGATCAAGCAAATAAATAAGAGAGTACCCCCTTCCCAAGTCATGCACTAACCAATAGCATTACAAGGAAATTAACCAATGACATCCTAACTAGTGGTGTAATTTGAAAAGGGGATATCAAGAATATAAGTTGAGCTGGAATTGGTCGCATTAGTATTAGATTGGAAGAATCATCCACTACCTCAATTGGATGAGCACTGGGGAGATTTTCCTATGGATGGCTTCTAGAAAAGTCCACCAAGTTCCCAAGAAATATTATCCCTCAATTCATCCATTTTCTAGCGCAATTAATTCAAGAATAAAAACTGTGCAATTCTAGAGACTTACAGACCCTTGTTCAGTTTATAAGCCATTTCTTCCTCAATACTTAGAATTTGAAGACGTTCTTTATTTTGATGGAAACTAGAAATCCGGGGATATCTATACATAGGTAATTTGTCCAAATGGAAATCCACTTTCACTTGAAAATTGAGCTAGAATTCAAGTAAGATGTTATACCTAGAAAATGAAAATAAGCTAATGAAATGGTTTTGGAGAATAAAGTAACTAAGCTCCTTATTTAGGCCTCTAATTTCCCAACCACCTTTCCTAAGCTTAATTGGGCATCCTTAAGGGTCCTTAGTCAACATTGACATAAGAGGGCCAAGTCCTTGACCCGAAGTCAACATTGTACCCATTTGGTTTGAAACCCTTGCTTGGGAGACTAAGTCCAATCTTAGGATTTGCGCCACATCAACCCCCACTAAAGATGATTTGCCTGTAAATCTTTATTGTGTTCTTCATCATCTTCAAAGTAAGGAGTGAGATCCCTAACATTAAAGGTGGCAGATATTTGCATGTCTCTCGGAACCTTTATCTATTGTATGCATTCTCTTGTTTATTTGGACCATCTTCCCTAGCCATAAACTTGTTCTTCTTCCTTAAAGGGAACCTTTCTTTCCTCAAGTGCCGCCACAAAAGATCTCCCAGCTCGAACTCATTATGAGTACGGTTTTTGTTCGCCTTAAGCTTATATTGCTCATTTACTTTCTCGATTTGTGCCCTCACTTGCTCATGCAGCCTCCTCATCTCCTTAGTCCTTGGCTTGGCCTCAAAATTTACTTTTAATTCATAAGGAATAGGAATAAGATCAACGGGACTGAGAAGATTAAGTCCATATCATACCTCAAAAGAAGAATGAGAGATAGCATAAGAAGGAGCTTGCTTGTAAGTGAATTTAGCATGAGCAAGCTTGGTATCACAATTCCTCAAACTCTTGCTCACCATTGCTCTTAGTAAGGTTGTGGGAGTTTTATTTGTCACCTTTGTTTGTCCATTAGTTTGAGGGTAGCAAGTGGTGCTAAAAAGCAAGTTAGTCCTAAGTAGTCTTTATAGGGCCCTCCAAAAGTGTGATAGAAATTTAGTGTCCCCATCCAAGAGAATAGTTCTTGGAATACCATGAAGCCTCACAATGTCTTGGAAGAAGAGATCGACAATGTAAGTAGCATTATCACTATTGTGGCAAGCGACAAAGTGAGTCATCTTGGAGAATTGATCCACTACGACCCTAATAGCGTTCTTTTCCCTAGGTATCCTTGAAAGAACCACAATGAAATCCATGCGAAAGTCATCCCTAGGTCTTGTAAGAAATGGAAGAGGAGTGTAGAGGCCTTGATGGAAGTGACTCTTAATTAGCCATGTGATAAATGTTGCACCTTGTGATAACCAATGAACATCCCTTCCCATCTTGGGCCAATAAATGCTGCACCTTGTTAATGCCAAAGTGACTATCTAAGGCTCTTTCATGATCCTCCTTGATAATCAAGTCCCTTAAAGGACTCTTAAGGATGCAAAGCTTGTTCCTTTTAAAAGGAAACAATATTGTAAGGTGAAGAGGCAAAGGTAGAGGGATCCTACCCCACTTCCTTGAAGTCTTCATCTTCTTTGTATAGAGCTCCGATGGAATGGAATCCAAGCACCTTGGCCTCAAGGACCGAGAGAAGATCATACCTCCTTGACCATGCATCATCCACAATATTCTCTTTCCCACTCTTGAGCTTTCAAGAGAAGATGAAAGATTTAGGGAACTTAACCCACTTGGCATGTCTTGTGTTCGACTTATGTTGACCATTGGTGTAGGACAATGCCTTGTGATCCGAATGGAGGACAAAGGGCTTGGGCTTTAGGTAATGACTCCATTATTCCAAGGCTCTAGCAATTGCATAGAATTCCTTATCATAAGTGGAGCAGTTGAGTCTTTGAAACATTCAACTTCTCACTAGAAAAGTCTAGAGGAAACTTGGCTTGTGTAAGAACCACTCTAATTCCAATGCCACATGCGTCACAATTAACTTCAAAAAGGAGATAGAAGTTGGGAAGACCAAGATAGGAGTTGAACATAGCCTATCCTTGATTGGTTCTGTAACACCCGATTGTGGCTTAAAAAAGGATTTGAAGTGACTACTTACATAACCAAAGGTGCACCTTTCTTTTCAGGAAGCCCACTCTTAGGAACTTCAAAGTTAAGCGCGCTTGCTGGGGAGCAATCTTGGGATGGGTGACCTCTTGAGAAATTTCCCGGGCAGCGTGTGAGCGAGGATAAAGCACGCGGGAAAGACTTGTGATGATTTGTAGGGCCAGTAGTAGATCCTTGAAGCCGCTATTGGTAAGACACGCGACCGAGAGGGGTCGGGGCATTACAAATGGTGTCAGAGCTAACCTGCGACTGTAAGCTGCGCCAGTGGATGGAGAGCCCATGGGCAGTCACCTAGTAGGGAAAAGATACTAGGTGTGGACCGTCGGTCAAGAGGACTCTTAAGTCATTCGATTAGTGAGGCACAACGAGGAGGTTGTGCGCTTCAAGTGAGGGTGATTGTAACACCACGATTGTGGCTTAAAAAAGGTTTTGAAGTGACTACTTATATCACCAAAGGTGCACCTTTCTTTTCGGGAAGCCCACTCTTAAGAACTCCACAGTTAAGCGTGCTTGCTGGGGAGCAATCTTGGGATTGGTGACCTCCTGAGAACTTTCCCGGGCAGTATGTGAGTGATGACGAAACACGCAGAAAAGACTTGTGATGATTTGTGCGGCAAGTCGTCGATCCTTGAAGCCGTTATTGGTAAGACCCGCGACCTAGAGGGGTCGGGGCATTACAGTTTTAAAGGGCCTTTGGGTGGCCTTTACCACTTAATACTTCCTTTCTTTATGCATTCGATTGAGAGAGCCATAATAGTGCAAACGTTTTTGATGAATTGGAGATATAAATAGGCCAACACATGGATGCTTCAAACTTCTGTGATCGAAATAGAAATAGGGCAACTCTTGATAGCCTCAACCTTGGATTCATCAACTTGAATTCCTTCACCACACACAACAAAACCAAGCAAAATAACTTCAGATGTGAATAGTTCACACTTCTCAAGCTTGGCATATAACTTTTGTTGCCTTAACACTTGGAACCCTCAAGAAAAATGATCTATATGAAATGCCTCATCACAATTATACACCAAGATATCATTAAAGTACACCACTAGAAATTTCCTAATGAATGGTCTTAGGAATTGACACATATTGAGTCCACTTGACCGTACACCAGGGCACGAAGGCGGTCTCATCTATCTCAATAATCACTTGTCACCCAATTTTAGCCCATAAGCCCACTTTATCATGGTGTTGCTCCTAGCGATGGGCTCAAAAATTAATGATCCATAACTTTTTGGAAATTAGATGAGTCTACTATTGGGATATATAAATATTTTTAGTAGATGTTAGCGTTTGAATTTCCTAAAGTGGTGAAAACTCCATTACAGCCGTGCAGGTTTTTACCCGATAAACTTGTTGAATATGGGTTAAGTTTGGATTGTACCTAACCAAACTCAATTGATGCAAGACCAAGCTTTAATGGTTCCATGAGATGTCGATTTTATTACCTTATGTTAAAATTGGCATTGGATTTCTAATTTCGGAGAAATAGCCCAAATATGTGCAGTGTGCACAAAATTTTAGTTTTGGAGCAATTTGGAATTTGGCATTAATTGAGGATGATATAGCTGTGAAGTTGGAGATTAATTAACATGGGGTGACTTTGCACACACAAAGAAACATTTGCTAAGTGGACGCACCTCCATTGGTGGATTAGAGCCTTCTCAAAGCTCTCTAGAAGATGGATGATGAATCTTGGAAAATATAGCTTATCTTAGTTATAAATTATCTTGTTGAATGATGTGAGAGCTTAAAGCTTGGTACTTTCTAAAAAACCTCAAACTCTTTACCTCTCTAAGGATGGTGCTGATTTGAGTTCATCACTCTAATCTAATCCTTGGTGCAAAGGAAGTCACCCATGCATCATATAGGACCCCATTCATGAGCCTCATGAAAGTACTAGGAGCACTAGATATACCAAAAGGCTTCACAAACCACTAATATAACCTATAATTGGTCTTAAAAGCGATCTTCCATTCATCCCCTTCTTTTATACTAATTTAGTGGTAGTCGCTCCTATAGTTAACTTTGGAAAAGACCTTGGATCCATGTAACTCATTAAGCATATCATGCAATCGAGGAATAGGAAATCGATACTGAATGGTGATATTGTTTATGGCCCTCGAATCAACATACATATGCCTAGTGTCATCCTTCTTAGGTATAAAAAGGGCAAGAACCGAACATGGACTTAAGTTTTCCCTAATGTTTCCACACTCAAGCAACTCTTAGACTTATCATTGAGATGCTTTTCACTCATTAGGATCGCACCTATAGGCCGGTGTTTGTTTGGAAAAGGAGCACCCGGTAGGAGATCAATTTGGTACTCAATTACTCTCAAAGGAGCACCCTTGTGGAAAATAATTGGGAAATGCATCCACGAACTCTCTATAGAGTCATTGAGCAAGAGGATGCATAGGCTTCACTTCCTCACATTTGTTTGATTCTACCATAAGTATGGCAGATAAAGTCTCTCTCTTACAAACGGCTCTCTCTTGTGTTTCAATCATATATAGGCTTTTCTCACTTCCCTTTCTTGGTTTAAATTTGAGGGGCTTATGTTGCGGTAATGGTGTCAAAGTAAGATTACGACCCCTTTTTGACTGCTAAGCATTAGAATGCCCACCATGAATCACATGATTATCAAATAACCAAGGCCTACCAAGTAATAAGTAACAAGCATTCATAGGAAGGACATCACATAGTACCTCACCATGATATAAACAAACCAAAAATGTGATAAAAGCTTGCTCAGAAAATGGCTACCTTACTCCCTTACTTGAGCCATTGGAGAGTGTAAGGGGTAGGGGGGATAATTGAAGCTTGTCAATAAGTGTCATAAAATCTACGTTGTTGCAACTCCCGCCATTGATAATGAGCTCACACTCTTTGCCTACAATAGTGCATTGGGTATGAAAGATTTGCTCGCTTTTGCATGGTTCATAAGGAGCCTCTTGGACATGGAGTGCTCTTTGAATTACCAGGAGTTCACCCACATCCTAAGTGATCAAAGTATGATCCTCACCTTTGAAATCCTCCTGACTAGTTGCGTCCTTAATAGCTTGGATTTCTTCCTCTTCTTTAATTCTGAGAGTTCTCCAGTTGGGACAATCTGCTTAGAAGTGTCCATAATTGTGGAATTTGAAGCATTTTTTTACCCGTTAACCTCTATGGTGGCTCACTACCAATATCCCTTTACCCCTGTCAAGGGCTTTGATGACTATAGGGGTAGTGTCAACTTTATTGTGGGAAAAGTAACCCTTGGGGATGCTTTAAGAGCAAATAGAAGTGGTATGCAAGGGTTTTGACCCCTAAGTTATTTTTCAACTTTGATATCTACGTGTCACACAACACCAAAACATAAGGTTATAGATCCACCTTGTTAGTAATACAAGGAGATAACCCCTTAATAAACCTAGCAATCTTGAATTCGGGCTCTTCATCTAACCGAATCCTTATTTGGAGTTGTTCAAAGTCCTTAATGTACTCTTCTACCTTTAGATTCTCTAGGTTCAGAGGTAATCTTGAGGTAAAGTTCTTGGTTCTAAGAGGGGGTCAGAATCTCTTGTTCATAGGTTTTTTGAGCGTGGACAAAGTTTTGATTTTGGATTTGGCTTCTCCAATGCTACTTTTCTTTAAGTGCTCATACCATAGTGAAGCATACCCCTTCAATTTTGAAAATGGCTAACATAAAGAATTTTTCATCATTATACTATTTTAGTTCAAAGATGCTATCAATGTCTTATACCCAATCAAGATAGTTCTCTGAGTTAAGATTGCCACCAAATTAGGTGCCTGAACTTTGAGATCCCTAAGGTCATCCCTTAGATGCCTTCTTCTTTTGGGCTCTCCTTCCTCATCATGAATGTCTTCATGAGAGCAAGAGTATGCGACGTTAATAGGATAAACATCGTAGCCTCAATGGTAAGGGTTTCATTGTGTGGATCCCCTCACTTGTTCAAGCTGTTTAGTGAGCTTCCTTAGTTGCTTTTAAAGTTCAATAATGGTCATATCTCTCCTCATCTCATGGGTTTTCTCAATACAAATACCCTTAGAGTAAGAAGCATCACCCTTATTGACCATGGTTGGTTGTAGTTTATCGATGAAAAGAGGGCAAAGGATGAAACAAGGGAGGCACGAGCATGCTAAGGCGGCATGGGCAAGAAACAGTGAAAAAGGGGGTGGCACGGTCATACTATGTGGCACGGGTAGGCCGTGCTAGGTCTTGGAGCAAAAATAGGAATGTAGGAAAGGGGCATGGTCATGTTGGGTGGCACGGGATTATGGTGCCAAATTTTTTGGTCAAAGTTTCGAAGTGGTGCAGGATTTCGGCACAAGCGTGCCAAGGGGCACGGATTTGCTAGTACCAAATTTTTAGTTTAGTGTTTTTATAATTTTTGGCTTTTGTTGTAAAGTTTAGGGTTGTATTAGGGTTAGGAATTGTGTTTGGGCTATTTTAGGGTTCTTTGTGGACTATATAAGAGATTTAGAGAAAGGAGAACTAAAGGCAAATATAGTATAAAAAAGAGTGGAATTTAAGCTAATCAAACACATAGATTGACGAATTTAATACTTACCCAGATGAAGGTACTTTTGCTATGATACCAAATGAACCATGGTGAAATTTATTAACCAAATAAAGGTATAAACCCTTGATGATGAACCCCAAATATTGATGAAGATCAATCTCTCCCAAGATAACCCATGAAAAAGAAAAACCCTAAATCTTCTAGTGATTGAATGAAACTTTAAAACAATTGAACAAAAGAGATAAATCAATGCATAATTTAATTCTCTAAAGCCAAGGCACCAAGGATTAAATTAAAGGGATGCAATCAACTTCACCACCCTCCTTACAGAGAAAAAGAAGTTTGAGATGTTCAGAAAATACTAAGCATCAAGCTCTCATATGATTAATCAAGTATGAGAAATATCACAAGGATCAAGAAAATAAATAGTAGAGTTGCCCCTTCCCTAAGTAATGCGCTAACCAATGGGATTACAAGAAAATTAACCAATGAAATCCTAAGTAGTGGTGCAATCTTAAAGGGGATATCTAGAATATAAGCTGAGTTGGACTTGGCTGTATTAGTGCTAGATTGGATGAGGAACCACTACCACAATTTGATGGGTCATGGAGAGATTTGATTGTGGGTAGCTTCTAGAAGAATCCACTAGCTACCCAAGAAATATTAGCCCTGAAATCATTTATTTGGTAGCCCAATTAATTCCTTAATAAAAAAGTACAATTCTAGACCCTACACATTTAGTTTACACCCCATAGCTTCCTTGATACTTAGACTTTGAAGACATTATATAACTTAATAGAAACTAGACATCTGGGGCTATCCATAAGTAGGTAATTTGTCCAAATTGGAGTCTATTTGCCATTCCCAACTTGAGCTAGAAATAAGGTAAGATGTCCTACCCAAAAAATGAAAATAAGGTAATGAAGTGGTTTTGGAGAATACGATAACTAAGCTCTCTATTTAGGCTACTAATTGCCCAACCACCTTTCCTGAGCTGAATTGGGTCTCCTCAAGGGTCCCAAATAAACATCGACCTAGGAAGGCCTAAGCCTTGATCCAAAGTCAACATTATGCCCACTCAGTTCAAAAACCTTGTTTGAGAGAGTAAGTCCAATATTGAGATTTGCTCCTCATCATGTTTTTACATCATTTCATTTACTTCATCAAAAATGAGCATCAAGGAAGAAGTAAAGAAAATTCTTCTCGATTTGCATGATTTTGTCTTCTATTGAGCTTGGGATACTCAACATGAATCTTTTGTAGAGCCTCCAAGCGTGTATCAATGTGCATCCTTTGCAACACTTGATCACTGTATGCCAAGCTTTCATATACATAGCCATCTCGTGTCCCATGTCCTAGAATACATCCATGTTCTTATTGGTAGATGCTTACTTGTTTTGCCTACTTTTTTTGCTCCTTGTAATGGAGGAGGCCATGGGATAAGAAATACCCTTGTCTCTTCAAGCCTTTATGTGTCTATGTACTCACTTTTGCTTTAGGGAGCTTTTCCAAGACTTACACCTTTTTTTCGATAAGCAATGGTAAGTTTTAACAAAATGTAAAAAGCTTTAGGAAGCTTTGAGATGTTGTAAGAAGCTGTAAGAGTTGTAGTGAGTTGTAAGATGTTAGAAGTTGTAAGAAGTTGAATCTAGCTATGAGAAGCTATAAAGGTAGCTGTAAGCAGTAATTATATATATATATATATATATATATATATATATATATATAAACATTGTGACTAATATTTATAAAGTCTAATAGTTTCATTCAAGAAAACACTAAATTTCTTCTTGTTTTAAATCTTAAATGATTTGCAACTTTTTATTTATATGTAATGTGTGTATATTGATATCTTTGTATGTCAAAAATTAGTAATCAGTAAAATAACGTTGTGGATGAGAAAGTATTCTTACTAGCTCAATTCTGTACATATAATTTTTGGCCTTTTGTAACGGATGATTTGTAAAATTAACTTTTTTGGTGAAAATATATTGTGTTCTTTGCTTATGATGTTAATGAAAATAATTTTGTAGTTTCAATCAAGAAATTATTACGCAACAACTATAATATAGATAAATTTCTTCTTCTGCAGTTCTCGTTCCCCGATTGAAAAAAATAATAGTAATTTAATATAAATAATAAGGATATAATTACTAAAACCTTTCTAAATATGCAATGTGTTCCCAACTACCGAAGTGAAATGCAGTTGCTTACGCATCTTCTCTCTCTATCATCATCTAATACTGAAATGAATGTTTGGCCAAAAACTAATAGAACCATCCAAAAATATAATCTCTCCTCAACTATCAAATATTAAAGCTACTTTTTTTACGTAATTTGACTATACCCGAACGCAAATAATTTCAAACTAAAATGTTCTTCGAAAGAGCACACATTGTCATAAATAAAAAAATAACGAATTTTTTTATTAATCGTATATACGGGTAATTAATTTTCAGGTACGTTAGGGTATGAGTCATTCATAATTCTAACTCTGTATTTTTGGAGCTAATATTTTAGTACCTCGAAGTTTAGTATTCATATTTCTATGTGCCCTCCATATTTTTGTATGCTGCTAAACTTTGGAAATTTGCATATTTAACCCCAATCCTTAAAAACTTACTTTTGAAAATTTTAATTTTGTGTATGTGATATTCTTCTCATAAGTACCACTCAAAGTCCACTTTTTTTGGGTGTCAAAGCCACATGAACAAAAAATACTTAAGCTGATTTAGTTAGTTAGTAGTCAATTAAGTTAATTGATTTCATTTAATGCTTGAATTATCATCTACTTGTCCTAAGCAAATTATTCACATATTGTACACACTCTAGAAGGATTTTCATCAATAGAGTTACAATTTAACTATATTATAGATATAGTTTTAGAATTAAAATTTGAATTAGCAAAATTAAAATTGAATTCAATGAGGGACAAAAGCAATTGTTTAGAATTCATATCTCTTTAATCAATGAGGTTAGAGACAGTGGAAAATCTAACTTGGGTATTAGTATTCCATTTAAGCATAAATATCATTTCCAAAACCTATGAAATAAATATCCATTTCCTTTCTAAGATATAAAAATTTAAAAAGGTAGGAAAATCAATGAAAAATCATCGAAAGAGGAAGAGAAATATGATGAATTATAAGCAGTACAATCTAGATGAGTTACAACATGCGTTTAATAATGGACAAAATCCCAAGGAATTCAAGAACATCATGGGCACAATAGTACACAAACAAGAAGTGATATCTCCTGATAACGAAGCAACAAATAATGTCATGTTAGAAGAAGAAATATGTCAACAAATGAACCTAGCCTAATTAAACTAGAGGATTAGACAGAGTTCCATTCCATGAAATAAGGAGAGAGTTAGAGAAAAAAATACGGAAAAGTGATGGCTAAAAATGAAATTAATGACATTGGCAAAGAACTTAATATGAAAATTGAATTTAATTTAGTTAACAACATAACTCCAAAACCTAAAGAGTTTCAAGAATTGTACCCATTTTATGAGACCTTGATATGTTTCTGCAAAATAAACAACTTTTCTTTTGCGCTCATTCTAAGGAAAATCACATCCTTTGAAGAGATTACTCTTACCCTGGTTAGCAAAACTAGTTACATCCTAAACATTAATGGAGCTCATAATAGTGAAGAAAATTTTGAGCGTTGGAAGAGTGGTATGAATAGTATCCTAAATTTGAATACTACATCAATTGCTAGAATTTTCCTTAACTGTATCAATCATAGTTTTCTGGCATTGTAGCTAACTAGTTTGACTCATCAGATGAGAAATGTGAAAATATATTAAGAATGACAGAAACACTAACTGCTATATTAAAAAAAACATGTAATTTGAAATTGAATTTATAGGAGCTAAACTTGATTCTAAAGAAAAAACCTAGAGAATGGAAAACAAGCATTAGTAACATGGAGTTTTGGAATATGAGATATCTAGAAAGTTGTATTGCCAAATTTAGTCAATATTATAACAAAATTAGCATAACGAAACAAATCTTGGCATGTTTTATGACGTATCACCTTATTCGATAAATTCAATAATTAATGAAAAACTATTCTATGGTTTGAAAAAGTGGATGTCATTGATACACTTGGAACAAGAATCTATTATTTAAGAAAATTGGTCAATGACCAATGTCTAGATCTCCAAAAACAAAACAAAATGAAGAAATAATTTCTAGCCTCTTGGGATGATCCTCGCTAATGGAGAAGTGAACCTAAGAAGAGAAGAGAAAGAAACTTTTATAAGAAAAAAACCTTTAACAAGCAAACGGGAGAAAAATACAAAAGAAAGTATTATAACAAACCAAGTTTCGAAGGGCGTAGATTTTTTAGAAAAACTACTTATTGTCCTGTACGGAAAAATAGTTCCAAGTGCTAGGCTTGTGGATAAGCGGGTCATTACACAAACAAATGCAAAAATAGGATGAACGACAAGCTTATTAAAACATAGGGTAGTTTAGAATTTTTTGAGCTTGGCGAAGATGAAGTACCAGACCTAACCCAGAAAATCAACAACGGAATTGTTGAGATAGTAATGGAAGATGAATATGAAGAAAGTGATTATGAAGAAACTAGTCACATGATGAAAAGTAGCTCAATTAGTTTGGTGACCTTCAACGTGAAGAATTTACAGTAGATAATGCAAGTGAAGATGTTAAAAAAGATTGGGCGCTTCCTATAATACAAATGGATATAATCTATAAAAAAATTCATCTCTTAATTAAAAAGTACGTATGTATGCGAAATGATAGAAGGAAATTTAGATATAAAAGATTGTGAATTTGATGTGGGAGAACTAAATCTCATTAATTGGGAAAGCGTCCTCAAGCATAACAAGATAGAAAGTATGGGTATATACAAGTTAGAAGTGTCTAAGTCTAAATTACACCATTACAGTACTATAGCAAAGATATTTATCTTTATGTTTTGCTCTGTGATATGAGACATCCCAAATTTAATAATTAAATTATCATTGAGATTAAGACCAATTTGTATAATAGCTCAGTAGGATCCAATTATCGACCTAGATATTATATGAACTTAAAAGATGAATTTTCCAAAAATTTCCTATCCCTTAAGATGAAAACAATTGGGATGGCAATGAAAAGAGTAGGTTACCACCAAAGGAAATTTTGGGAAATAATCTATAAATTAGACAATACTATAAACATAAAGACTAAGGTGGTAATAATAGAGGTAGAAAAATCTAAAAATCATACTCCAATGCAAAAAAATTCAAAGGATAAATCCAATCTATAAGAGATAAAAATTGATAGGTCTTGGATATCAAACTTTTGCAATCCCATAAAAATCAAGAAGAAAATGCAATAAAAATTGATGAGAATGGGAAAATTACCATTAGATCCCAACTGTTGAGAAGTATGAGTACAACATTAGAATGGAGGGAGGGCTCTTCGACAGCTAAAGAAGAACTTAAAGAAGATGATATAATTACTGACCAGTGAAATGAGTAGAATCAATTTCAAATCTGTACGACACAATGTAGATCAACATATAAGTTTAGGTAGAAAAATCATTGGATAGAAAACAAGGACTGTTAGCGAGCCAATTAAGGATAAATTAGTCAAAAAACATGGCTACGGTGATATGTTACGAAGTCACCAATACTAGTCCAAAGAGCAGTATATATCCCAATAAATATATGTTTAGAGGGATATAATAAATATAAATTGTGTGCTTTCATCAATAGTGGTTGTTCAACACGTTTTGAAAAAATATCTTTATTCCTGAATTCATAGGAAAAAATCAAAGAATCCTTTACAAGTAAGACTAGCGAACAATAGCACAATGAGCCATAAAGAAGCCATAGAATGATTTTTTATAGAAACAAGAGAAGTCGAATGTACTACACCAGTTCTATGGCCCACTCATCAAGCCTACCATGATATGATTATTGGAAATAATTTTCAAAGATTGTTCTCTCCTTGCACATAGACCACAAGCCAAATAAAATTCACAGTTTACATAGAGTCGGCATGGGGAGAAGGTAATCTCTGCACAATGAGAAATAATACTAACATTCTTATTACTAGAGTTATCTATTTAAGAATAAATTGTTGAATAATAAGAAGAATTATACAGAGAGCTTTATTAATTCTATAATCCACTAAAATTATGGGACAAAGATCAGACTTTTGCAAAGATTGCTTTTTTATATCCCAACACTATGATCCGATATTAACAAATGGTGCATACACACTAAGATATCCAACAATTTGATAAGCAAATCAAAGAACTTTAGACAAAGGGTTGATCAACAATGGCTAGAGTCCTCACCAATCCTACTTTCATAGTGAGAAATCATGCTGAAGAAAAACAAGGAAATGCTAAAATGGTAATGAAATTAAAAAAGCTTAGTGATCACACTGTTTTTTATGGTTATTATAGTCCTAACAAGCTAGTTCCTTTCAATACGATTCAAAGAGTCTGTTGGTTCTCAAAAACAGACGGTAAAAATGGATAATGGCAAATAAAAATGATGAAGAAGCATTCCTTTTTTGCTTTAATGGTCCTAAAGGATATTACAAATGGATAGTAATGTCATTTGGGCCTTAAAAATGCGCTTTAGACATTCCAAAAGAAGAATGGATAACATCTTCAAAAATATTAACCATTGTTGTCTAGTTTACATCGATGATATTCTTGTATTTTCCAAGACGATATAATGGCACCAAAATGACGCTCTAGCTATCGCCCCAAAATGCATTGATCATGGCATTATCATTGGTAATAACAAGTGCATTTATGTTGAACAAGAAAATCGAGTTTTTAGGTATGGAAATAAAAGTTGGCCAAATCATCATACGAAAGCATATTTTTGGAGGAAAAAATAAAATTTTCTAGAGAAGATTGAATATAGGAGGCAATTAGAAATATTTCTTAGAAATCTTAGCTATGGTTTAGATTTCATAAAAACTTAGCTAAATTAGGAAAACCATTGCAGCAGAAGCTTAACAAGAAAGTAAATTAGTTATGGACCCTTAGTGATTCAAAGATTATTCAAAACTTCAAAAAATGTGTAAATATCTTCCTTTTCATAACTTGCCTAATAAAGAACATGATTAGATTCTTGGGACAAATCCAGCAATAAGCATTAGAGTGTAGTATACCTAAAATCAAACAAGGAAAACTCTACAAATATTGCCATGGAAGTTTTAATAAAGCAGAATTAATGTAGTTATCCCATTATGAAAAAAGAAATCCTTACAGTCACAAAAGGAATTGAAATGTCCTTAATCCTTTTATCCCCAAAATCTTTTTGTTATTCAAACTTATTCTAAAGGAATACTTGGTTTTGTGAAAAAGCATTTACCAAATACGCAACCAAAAGGGCGACTCCTGTATTGGAAATTATGGCTTAACCAATTTTTTTCTCTATTGAACATATGTAGTGATCGAAGACTTCTCTAGCAAATAGTTTAACTTGTGAAGTCTCTAATGGTGATCATCAAAGTAGAGCTCCTATCGAAAAAAGAGGAAATCCAAATTGAAATGCCATCACTGCGAAGAAAGGTTATCTTTTGCCTATCTAAAGTATAGACATTCATCCTGCTAGAATGGATATTCTAGAATTTTATGCAAAAAGTAGATCATGCTTTGTTTATTGACTTTTGCCTATCTAATAGTATAGAGATAAGACCTTTTAGAATTTCAAAAAAGCAAGTTAAGGTGTGCTTATGATGTTTAAGCAAAAATGAGTTGCTACGTTCAAGAAAAATTGTTCAACGACTAGTATACAACTTGTCTTGACTACTACCATAATTATTCCTATGATATTTTGGAATCATAAAGTACTATGATCTTTTTCCCTAATAGATCTAGAGTTGATGGAGTTAGATTCCAAGAAAATTCAATGACACTAAATGATGCCATCATGAAAGCTTGGGAATATGGGGTGGTAGCTTACCTCATGGAGATCTCTGATCCAAAGTATCTATTCTTTGCAAGTCCAACTAAGTTTGAAAAGTGTATGTTTAAAGGATCCATTAGATTCTAACATCTCCTGATGGTCCAACAAGAGCACCACACAATAGAAATTTGCATATTAAGGTACATTGCACATTGATTGACTATAAAAATGGAAAGGACAAACTGGTCTATTATCTTGTTCAATTAACTTATTTGAATGATACTGGTGATCAACAACAAGAATGGTTTCTAGCGTGACAAGAACTATTTAGTGATCCTACTTTAGCAGGAGCCATAGGTTTTATAAAATTTATCATCAAATGTGTGCATTGATTGAATGATAAAAAATATTAGTGCATTGTGAAAACACTACTTTCATTTATCATAGTGCTTTTAAAAAATGTATGAAGGTAGAAGAAGCTATGTTAGAATATGTCGTTGATTATCTCTTCGATATTGGAGTTGAAAATTTTCTATCATAAAAAGAAAAGAGATATCTACATTATTTATTTGAGAAATAGGATACATAGCATCTTGAACTTAATGAAGATTTTCGTGTTTACCTTGATAATGATGGACTTGAAGATATTATTAGAGATGAAGGCATGTAAAATCCCAATATAGATGGCTAGCAATTCCAGCAATAAGGGCTCTGAAAAGTTGTTGTGCAATTATGTGCTATCTTATCAAGTGCCAAGTTAATAAAATGGTGTAGTCTACTACAACCATGTGAAAGTATCATATAATAGTGTGTCTACTACGGTCATTACGACATCCTATGTCATCCATCTCCTCTATAAAAGGAGAAGTTGAGTGTTCTAAGGTACACTGTCATTTAAACACTGTTGAGTAAAAGAGAAGTCGAGTTTCTCCATTTTTCTATGAGTAACCATCTCTGAAGATCTTAACTATTTAAGTCCCACTTTGAATCTTTCCATTGTAGTATTTCCACTTTCAAGCTTTCAATAAAGAATTTTTCCGATAAGGAATGTTATCTAATCGAACCTTATGTCTAAATGTTATAATTTCTTGATTAAAGTTTCGCTATCAATAAAGATATAAAAATGTGATTAGTGACTACGCGTGGTACAAGGTAGGAAACAAAATGGATCTGTGTTGTATGTGACCTAAAGATGGTATTGTTGATATTAGCAATCTCTGTGAGCTGGAAGTTAGAGGAAAGCAAGGTCCAACAGTGACTAAATTCAGGTAATGTTTGAAACTCTCTAATTACACTTTATTATGTTGGTATGATTGGTGGTTCTACAATGATGGAAAATATAATATTTATGATTTAAGTAGTACATTGTGATAACCAGCACCATAAAGTCATTATAATAAGTTTAATCATTTAGAATAGGCTTATTTCCTTGGAAAAAAAAACTAAAATAGTTTTATTACATATGCTACGCAAACTTGGGGTCTTTTTATAATTTTTAAAAAGTTTTAGGAGGAAGTTGTGAAAAAAAAATCTAGACGGTAGTAAAAAGTAGAAGCGTAATACCTCAAGGTACTAAACAATTCGTAGAAAAAAAGTTGAGTTTGAAAAGTTCATACACTAAATCTCCAGGTACTAATTTGTCAACTATTCTCGTATGTACATGTCATACAATAAGTTTTGTCATAAACAACTGGCCTCATAGAGCTTGGTTCTTAGGGTTTAGGTTAGCCTAAAAATTCCTATGAAGGGAGAATGAATTAAGTTGGGTTAGGCCTAGTTTATGTTATTGATGCATAGAGAAGTTCTTTGTACCAATGCAAGGGACAAAGAGTAAGTGCCAAGCAAGCCAAATGGGAGCAGGAAAAGTATCAATTGAATTGATTCCAATAAAATCAAAAGGAGTTGAATGAGGGATGGGAGGACTTTAAACTCTCAATCATGCTCAATCTAGACTCAACGTTTAACCAAGTTAATTGACATATTAACAAAAAAAGGTGCCTAAAAACATACATCATGGACCAAGACTAACCCTTGGATCCCCATGGCAGTTGTCAAGTAAACAGAAGGTACCGATTTGGCTTGATGATTGGCTTTTATTCTTGCCACCTGCACCAATGAGAGAATTAGTTGGGAGAGTTTTGGCGTGAGGCAATGCACGACCACACTAGACATGCTGACTAATGCATGCTCATGGTCTTTTGTTCGAATCCCCATGCTAATAGATCTCTCAATCCTTAAGTTTTTGTAATTTTACAATTCTTTTTTTCAAAAGTTCACACTTGTAGGAGTTTTAAAGCTTTTGAAATTTGTTCTGCCAAGAAAATATATTTATTCTTTTATGTAGATTAGCACTTAGCAAATCAAGTATGGTATCACTTTACCCTTGGTAGGTTAGCAAATTATCCTCACAGGGAAAAATGCACATTGGAAGGATGTGGCAAGTCTAATGCCTAAGGACACATTTTGGTGTCTACCAATAGGATGATAAAGCCCTATAGAAGTGTTTATCAGCATCGATGAGGCTATCGGCCTTTGGTTGCTAAGCCATAATGAAATATCCATTAGTTTTCTTGAGGGCTAAGGCCTTGGGGTGCAAAGTCCTAAGGAAATATTTATTTATTCAAGGTCTTCCATCTCATCCTAGGAGTCCTGGTTCTACTAGGAAAAAAGAAAAGTCTGTGAGTATTCATTTGAAGTGTTTTGCCCTACCCTACGACATATGGTCTTATTAAGAAAAAAAAAGTTATGTATGTGTCTGTTCAGCGTCTTTTTCCCTACCAAGACCTATGGTGTTGTTAAGAAAAAGAAAGTGTGTGTGTTTATCTTTGCATGAGAAACAAGAAAATAAATAAAAAAGATTTAGAAAGGGGTACACTTTTGTATGACATAGTAGGCATCATGTGTTCATACAAAAATATTAAGTGTAAACGGTGCATTTGTAAGTGTCTAGAAGTTGGTACTAGACTATTGCATGGTTGTACGATCTCTAGCACCATGTTTAGGTATGCCACTAGATGCATGGCATCCTGGCAGAATAGTCACGTATACTAGCGGCAATTACTGGAATTAGTCGTGTATAAAAAGGGGAGTCCAACATGAACTTGTTGATAATTAAGAATGTGTGAAAGGCTCATTAAAGATATGCATCTTCAGGCATGTAGTGTGGACGGATATATTTGCCACAACGCGTAAGCTGGAGAAGATTCAGCAACTTGTAGTTGGTGAGCCATGCCGACATTATACAATGAGGGCAACCATATTGAGTCTACAAACCTATATGTTAGTGGACCAGGGTGTATAGTTATTGCTCACTTTCAACATGAACTTAAATGAAATGAAGTAATTAAGCACATATTCCTTTACTTTGATAAGAAGCCCTCTATCGTGAAGCCTTGGGCAATGGATCGATCAATTCACAAGAATGAAATAGTATACCTTATATTTTAGGTCTAATTCCTAGGGTTAGACTTGAAACATTGGGGGAGTGGATTTGAGCAAGAGAACCAGTTTACTGGGGAAACCTTTATCTATGGACCATGCTACGAAGGAGAGATAAACACCATTTTAGTTGAGTACTCATTAAAATGTCTTTAGCAAATGAATTCCCCAGACAAGTCACTTTAATGAAATCCAAAAGATTGATTATGAGTGTAAGCCACTTAGGTGTGTAATCTACTCCATGTTTGGTCATGCTATAGTTGATTGTTGAGGAAAGCCAAAATCTGGAGAAGGCAAACAACAATTGTTTAGTCTATGCTGCATACACCTAATGAGCAGGGACAGAGCTAATTATTACGGGAGAAATGGAGATTCCATGACCAATTGAACTTATCCTTTTCTTATGCACTCTACTATTGTTATCACGAACAAGGTTTAGGTTGTGGGGGACTGTGAGACTAACTAGGAATAGACTAACTTTCTAGAATATCAGGGACTTCAATGATGCTAACAAATAAGTAGAAGTAAAAAGCTTCTGTAGATTGAAAGAAGTAGTTATGTTAGGTCTTCTAGATAATAAGATTACTAAGATAGTGTACACTCAAGTATTATCCACATTGAGAAGTAACATGCAATGTGACACTTGAGAGGAGATGTAAACTTTGTCTTATTTAGTTTCTAGTACGGTCTTAGTATAGTTTATTAATTATTCATAAGCAATTTACAAATGTTAATGTTCAATTGATTAACGATCTTGTTTAGCATTTCTTTATGCTTAGCTCTTGCTTGTCTAAAGCTCAAATGTGTTGTAGGCATGAAACATAGGGCTTTGATGGTTGTTTCAATGCATTTGCTCGACTCGATTTTATGCTGTTTAAGTTAGGAGATTTTGTCATCTTTAGATAAACCCATGGTAGAATGGCGTTTCATATATTATTGGACATTCTTGACCTTTAAATTATTACTAAGAGTGTTCCTATAAAATTTCAGGACCAATGGACAATGTTTCATCACTTCATATGACAAGCACTAAACTGTATGAGTTTCATTACATCTTGATTAGTAGGATTCCCTTAGGAGATCGATCATGAATCTACAGTTCTTAACATCTTATGAAAAATGTATGTACAAGTTTTAGTGGCCATTCCACCATGCCTCGGCCAGTTTTCATGTTTTACTGAATATTGCCTAAATTTCATCATGTAGACATTTTGTTAACTTTGGGTGTTTTTTAGCGGCTAGCTATTAATTTTCCTTAAGAGAGATCCCATAGATGCAACGAAGATGATCATCTATGGGAGATCGACTATAAGATCAGGAGTTGTATGCCATATAGTTGGTTTGATACCCGTTATCTGACGAATACTGACCCTTGCCACCATTATATTTCTACCATACTAGAGAATAGATTGATCTCCTTCATTTTTTAAATTTTCCATATTCTATTATTTTACTAACCATTGTTATCATTGTATGCATTTTTTACTAGAGCATGATTTCATCAAGGCGCATCGATTTGTTCAGAAGACTTATTCACTTCATTTATCATTTAGTTTTGTTTTAATTTACATATCAGGGCATGCGTAGCAATGCTAAGAGGCTCCTAAGAGACAATGCTTTTATGAGTTTGTGACCTTATGCAAAGAGCTTAGGAGTTCCAAATAGGTGCTAATCTATGGTTTGCTAGAGTGCTTCTGGGGCACCACCAACATCTTCCATCTGTTGGTGGGTGCGACGGCGTCACCCCTTGTGATTTTTGCATGCTAACAGGGCTCGAATTTGGAGAGGTTCCACTGAGGTATGAAGCAACGTTTAAGAAAGACCAAGATCACGTGGTAAGGCTGTTTTGGGCCTAATTCCTCTAGATGAAACATAGCTCTCGTCGGGAATGTGAATGTAGAGAAGTAGGCCCGCCTTTTCATCACCTTATTGTTTGGTTTGATCTTCGCTAATAAGGTAAACCGAGTACATCTCCATTTGATGTGTTATTCGGATAATGTCTAAGGTATTAGATGATTGGATTTAAGGCAATCTACTTATGCTACCCTACTTTCCTACCTGAGATCAGCCGTCAGCAAAATGATTGTTGACTATAGGACACCGGCATGGATGGCTTTTGGTGTTTATTTGTTCTACGATCCTTTCCTTATGGTGTTCTATCTTATGGAATTTTGAGAATGCCCTATGACTTGCATTCATTTTTGTAGGATTGGCTTTTAGAATACTTTACAGGATGTGCTAGATGTATAAAGAATCAGCCACTATTTTTTTGATAGGGTGATGGAAGAGAGGGCCTTATAGAGGACAAGTCATGCCAACTGAAGGGCATTGACCTCTTCAAGGCTCGCCTGACATCTATACCCTGACGATGTGAGAATAACATTCTTCTCCTTGTGCTTGTCATGTTCATTTATTTTTATTGCTTATTTATCATCACTACTAATTTGAAAGCTGAGTCTGCATCCTTAGTCTTATACAACTTTCTTTCTCCTTCTCCCTCTAGTTTATATTATTTTGTTTGTTTAATTTTATCAGACTAATGTTTGCTTCTGATAATGTTAGTATTTAAACATTTAGTTGTTTGTACTATTCCGTGTTTCATTAGCTTATCATATTAGGTTAATTTTGTCTTTTCACTCTCTATTTTACTTTTTATTATTTAATTGTCAGTTTAGTTAATGTTAGGTTTAATTGTGTTTCAATGTTAATTAATAGCTACTTTTGTGTTGCTTGGGCTATGACTAGCTCTTATAGGATTTGGTTGGTCTTTCTTTAACCCTAAAGCCACTTATTTGTGCGTGTAAGTAGGCAATTTCTCTTATGGATGCTAAGTGTTCGATGAAATTCTTGAAAGAGTTTTCATCCATATTTTTGGGTGATTGACTTATGTCAAAAGCTAAGGATAATATGCCAATGTGGGAAGGAACATTGGTCCAGATTTAGGCATAAAAGTAGTTAGAATCCTAGCTAGGTCTGGGGCTTCTAGTCTAAGGATCTAATTAGGCTAACTCCATGAAAACTAGGTTTAGGCTAATTAAACTAGTCTTTGACCCTTGAAAGAGTACTTAGGTTGGCTTTGATGGTGCAGCCGACCAATGCTAGCTACTAGTATAGCTTAAGTAGGTAGGTGGTTGGACTGGATTAGTTGACGGAGTAAGTGGGAAAATCATAACTCTACCCCTTCTTTAACCTTTGTCTTCGTTTAATCCTCCATTTTGCTAATTTTCGCTTGAACCACCCAAATGAACCTCGATACTGGAAACATAACTCCTTACAAACAACTCGTACTTATCTGGTAAATTCAATTACATTGTGCACCGGCAATATTGAAAATGATAAAGCTTGAGAATTGTCTTTTTTTTTCTAAATTGGAGTTTACTTGAGCATTTGTGATGACAATATTTGTGTAGACTGAATTATGACAATGCTCAATATGTGCATTTCATGCATGAAAAATGGAAAATATGCAATGTTGTGCTTTAAGGGATAACGCATAAGACTGGAGACATCTTGCAGTCCATGTGTTATTATTCCATTTAAATGTTGACAATATAGGCGAATTGTTTCAGTCTTTGGCATGGTATCAATGCTAAAATGAGGGCGATAGTGCGTCCTTTCTGTGCCTCTCCTATCATCCCTATGATCTACATTGCTCAGTCTCCAGGTGTACATCAATTTAAGGAAATATCATCACCAATATTTTTCCGCTCCTCTTTTATGCTCTCATTTCCAATCTTTCGACCATGATGTGAATTTGTGTCGCTATTATGATATATCTGATGAATGTTATGTTAGACTTTCAAGAATGGTAGCAGCCATAAAGAGGAAACATTCACAATTTGTTGGTGAGATAAGAAAGGGTGACGTATTGCATAAGAACGACCTTCGCCCACCTTTTCATAAGCTTCAGGTTGATTTGTGTGATGATGGTGAATCTTCCCTTCCCCTAGAGTTTGATTTTATTGTTATCACATTCTTGAATGACCTAGAGTAAGAGATTGACCCTTTCTTAACCTCTTTATCACCTATCATTCTATCCTCACTTAGCACACCTATCGTCACTCCTAAATGTGTCTTGACCTTACCTGTATCTCCCTTCTTTTTAGCTTAGTGCACGAGGCTTGCAATGGGTAAGCCTTTTACGCTAAAGGCTAGTCCTAGTGATGAGGATGATTCACTTGTTTGGTCAGATGAACTTGCCCTGATCAAGCAATACTTTGAGGAGACCCCTTTAGAGGAGTCATGTAGTGATGGTGTGGTTATTCGTGCCTTTCCCAATGCTAAACTTATAGGCCCTATTTGCATTGAGCCACTTAATTGAATCCCTCTTTTTCCATCTCCCTTACTTCCAACCACTCACTCTTTCTTAAGCATGTGCTTTACGAGTCCTTATGTGACATTAGAGTAGGATTCCTTCCTTGATTCTTTGTTGAGTTAAAAATTACCACACGTGCACGATATACTTGCAGCTAGCAACTGGCAGGTACGGGTCGTATCCATAAGAAGTTGTGCTTCCAATTACCAAATTCAATTTAAGCGTATCAATCTAGACAAGCAAAAAAGGTTGATAGGAAGAAGAACTAAAGAACTAAGGCAACAAAAAGGCCTTCGATTATAATTGAACCTATGATTAACTAACTAATCAAGTCCAACCCAACCTTCCTAAGTTATGCTAGCATTCAGAGATGATTGATTGCACCATTAAAGCCCACCCAAGCCCTCTTTCAAGGGTCAAGGGATAGTTTAATTTTTATAACCACTTATTTTTATGGGGTTAGCCCAATTAAACTGCACAATTATCAATCCTGAACCTAGTTAGGATTCAGACTATTTTCATGTCCAAGGGCTAGCCATCCTCTCTGGCCACACTAGATAATCAACGTCACCTTTTGGTGGAAGTCAATTGACCCAAAACACAAATGAAAACTCTTTTAATCATTTCATCGAACACTTGGTGGGCATGAGAGAAAACTCTAAATCCAAGCATAAACAAGGCAGGTTAGAGCTTAAACAAGATCAATTACACATCTCAATGGCTAACCATAACCAAAGCAAACAACTTTAATTGTAAATAATAAATATACAAGTGCAAACCTAACAAGGAAACATCAAAACAGCAAACAAATTGAAAATCAAGAAACTAAAGAGAGGAAGAGAAGAGAAACTTACTCTTGAATAGCGAAATCCATAATCTTCTACATGATATACACTAATTTAGCCTAAGTTATTCTCCCCCTAATGGGGTTTTGGTGGCTAATAGAAACCCTAAAAACAACCGAATAAGGAGTCCCTAAGATAGTCTAAAAGACGCACCGAATAAAGTCTGAAATCTGCTTAAACAACATGAATATTGGGAAGATGCATGGGTGCCTGTGCATCCCACGCACAGGTAAGACGCACAGTCACGCGCTACCTATGCACAGCTTCGCGATTCAAGACTAAAACCTGCAGGTTTTCTGCATGGTTGTGCCACTCTGCACGGCTAACTATGCACTCTTTTTGACCCTTTAGACTTGCTTTTTTGACCTTCGAAACTTCATAGGACTTCTTTTCCTCCTCAAAATACGTCCCCATGTCCTTCTTTTCCATCAAAACTAGTGATTTTTTTATGAGCTCCTGAAAACCAGAAAACCCACTTATAAAGAATAATATGGATCAAAGAAGACAAATTTAACCATTTCTCATCAACATCCAACGTAAAACTAGTGCAAAAAGGGAATCCAATAAAGACTAAAATGAGGCCAAAATAGAGGTTTATCAATTCCACCACACCTAATTGTTGCTCGTCCTCAAGGAAAATAAAGAAAAACTAACCTAAGGACCTAACTCACTTTTGTAGGAATTTAGTGTGGATTTTAGTAGTTTTAAAAACCCGACTTACTTGCAAGTGCACAAGATAATTGTAGCAAAGCAAGTATTCCGGAACAGAGAACAATGGTAATTTTTAATTTTACTTTTCTCAATTAGTTAGCAAAATAGAATCACATGAGGAGAGTAATAAGAATAATAGAAAGAAAAGAATGAGAATAAGAGAGAAGTAAGCCTTAATAAATAAGTAAAGGGAGATAAATCTATGGAGGTACTAGGATTTCGATTTCACTAAGACTCTTAATATTGACTTACAAAATTTAATTGGGGTTTAATTATTCTCTTCAGAACCCTTAACCTACAAGGTTAAGACCAATAGAAAAAAAATGAATTGTAGTTATTAATAAACAAACCCAACTAGTTTAGCATGAATTATTCGATTCAAACATAATTCAACTAATTTCTAGTTTTCTTTAATCAATCAATAACCAAAATTTTAAATGTGATTGCATAATTATTATATTATCCAACATGGTCTAACGTGAATAAATGAGATAGCAAGTTAACCAATTTTAAAACATATATAAAGAATCAAAATAAATTGCATAATAAATTAAAAACAATTAAATAACTCAAAATTATGCAACAAAAAGAGACAATAACATTAACCCCAATTGAAATTAGAAAAATCAACAAAGTGAGTAAAGGATGCATCTCAATCCTAGATAAACAACCTAACCAATCATAGGTAGAGAAAACACCATTAAAATTAGAATAGTGATATCTCAACTAATTGTATATTTCAATCCCTACAACCAAACTTTCATGTTTTTGTTACACAAAATTTCACACAATCACATATCAACTCTCTAATTAGGTTCACAAATAAGATGAAAGATAGACAAAATAGCTTATTTTCTTCTATTTTTCTCAACTCCAATAATTATGCCTAGTACAATCTCTCACTAATTACTGACTATGAAAGGAAAAGAAGAGTAAAAAAAATGAAGAATGGTGATAAATGATTGAAGACCCTTGTTGCTGCCCTTGCTGGCCATTTATAATGGATTTTACTCCTCCTTTTTCTTGGTGATTATTTTTCACCACAATGCTAAAAATGAGCTTGACCAAGGGTTGCCAGCTACTACCCCATGTTAACATTCTAATTTTGGCAAATGAAAATCACATTAGGCCACTAAAAAAATGAGGGGAGAGTGATGTGCTGGGCTGGACTACTGTGGTGTGCTGGAAACTCAGGATAAATAGTGGGCTAGGCTCATATGATAGTAAAAGGGACGGCACCGCCTAAGGCTGAAGCTAGGCCTAGCTGAGAGTGAGATCAGATAGGTGCATATAGGCTAGGCAGAGAGGAAGAGAGAGAGAACGCTAGCCGAATGCCGAGGAGCGTGGGCTATGCACTAGGCTGCTGGTTTGACAAAATTAGGCCCATCTCGGGCTGTCTCAAAGGAGAGTTAGTGAGGTAGAGAAGGCAACTAGTGGGTTGTGCCTTGGAGAAAAAGAACATGCCGAAGTGTGTATAGAGTGAGAGAGAGTTGTTGCTGCTGCGGGGCACTAAACATGACTATGTTGCTAGCCGCTCAGTGGTGGGCCACTAGTTTGATAGAATCCGACCTATTTCAAGCTATCAAAGAGATAAAGAGAGGAGGAAAGCTGGGCTAAGGGCCACGTGGGAGAATTGGGTTGCTCCGTTTACTGGGCTGCTACACAGGCTTAGCTGGTTTGTTTTGGGCTGACTGGGTTGCCAAATCATGCTTGAAATTTGGAGTTTATGGTTGAATTCTAGTTTATCTCACTCTTTACCTTCAAAGACAAAATATGCATTATTTTTACTTGAAATACAACTCAAAGACTCAAAAGAGGTATGAAATAAAGAAAAATCACTCGTAAAAATATGAGTTGCCAACTCTCCCACACTAAACTTTTGCTAGTCCTCAAGCAAAGAATGCATAAATTCATTCCATGCACCAAGTAGAGCAACATCAGGAAAGACAATCAAGTAGTCCAACCATAGATGCACACTCCTAAATCATATAGATCAACTCACGACCAACTCGGAAACCTGTTATCAAACATTTCCAATTTTATTCAAGTTAATCGGCCAAAACTGAAGCAAATTAAGTGTAAGAGCCCAACCCTAATTTATTTAATTATGTTTATTTATTTAATTACTTCATGTTCATGATTTTTTTTCTCATATTTATTTATCGCATTTATTCACCCTGGCGGGGAAACTTTTATTTCGGCCCTCACTTGGCAATTCGGATTTTATTTGTGTATTTAATTGATTAACAAAAACTTTGGAAGAATTGATAATATGCCCTAACAAGTTTAATCTAAGAAATTTATTTTGTTTTCTAACATTACAAAAATTTAATTTTGAGTTTCGTAAAAATGTTATCGTTACGAAGCGTTTTATTCCCATACCCAATTTATTTCGACCAATGGGAAGCCCAACAAGTTTGCTTAGTAATCTAACTAATTACCATGATTAAACTTAACGATGGTTAGCTGAAAAAAGTTACTTTTCTAGTTAAAAACTCAACCAAGTTGTGGATTAGTCAAACAATCACAACTAAATCCAAAAAACTCCATTTTCTATCTCCTCTTTCTCTCCCCCACGGCAGCAGCAACAACCACTTCTTGGGCTATTTTCTGACAAGTTTTCTGACCAGCACCGGTGATCTCCGACCCCCCCGACATCCTTCTACCCCTAGCCACCATCCTCCATCATCAAAACCACTAAACATCACCTCCATCTCTACTTACCTTTAAGCAAAGTGAGTAATCTTGAAACTTGATCTTATTGGTTTTGCTTTTTACTTTAGTTTTGATTCTTGTTTTGATGTTTGTGATCATTGATCATGTTGTTTTGATAAGAAATAAGAGTTATTTTGGTGTTGATCATAGTGGAGTTGAGGTTGGATTATGGTAGGGTTAGGCTTAATTCTTAATCATGCCAGCTTGATGATAAAGTGTTGAATTTTGATTATTTTATCTTTGATTTGGTCATGTTCTAACCTATTGGTGTTCATGATGATGTTTTTGATGATTTGAAATGAGGTTGAGTGAGTCTAAGTTGGCCATAAACTCGAATTTTGGCAAATAATGTATGGTTTGGATTAAACTAGCTTTAAGCTTGGTTTATGTGTGTATTTGATTTAAAAAAGATATTTATTGGATATGATTATGAAGAGAACTTGAGTGTGGTGATTTTGTATGATGTTGGGATACACCAAAGCTTTTTTACATGCTTTTAAAGAATGGTTTAAGTTGAGGATTTGTGTAAAAAGAAGAGGGAAAAGATAAAATAGTGAGGGCTGAAAATTTCAGGAAAACAGGACGGACTTCACGATTAAACTGGTAATGATTGGCCCATTGGAAAAATATGATTTCTGGTGGGTACATATTTCAGTGTGTTATCTTTCAAATTCCTTTTTTATCGCCTTAATCCAAGGTCTGTGAAAGCAGTTATGGTCGTTTTACCAAAATTGTGCAGAATGGACCAAAACTAACATGTTTGTGTTCTAACCTCATTTTGGGAATTCTATTGTAGGAATCACGCTTGGTGTTCTAAATGAAAGATTCTTGGGACTTCCTAACCTTTCTATATTGTCATTTTGAGTCTCACTTAGAAGTTGGATGACTGAGTTTCGAGTCATTCTTTCCAAGCCCTTGTTATGCTCTTACTTTTCTTTTACTAAATTATTAGCTATGAAATAAATATTTTTGCTAACCGTATGTTCCTACAATAATAATTTTGTACAGAATCAGGGCTTAATCTATCATTCCTTTCACTACTGTGCATAATATTATTCAGTGAGCTTACACTTAAGAATTCCAAGTATGTTCATTGTTTGTATCTTTAAAAATCAGCATGGATTTATCAAAATTATAATGTTTTGGTAAGTACATCAATGAATAAGTTTAATTAGTGATTTATCACATAATTAGTGACCCCATTAGTTATCAGTTATTGGACATAGCCCTTTAGTTACCCGTGTGGCTTCAGTCCAGGTTCCCTAATCAGCTTTGCAGGTGTACACCTATGTTCAGATCGTAACAGTTACCAGGGGTTCACTATCATATAATAATTGACAATGCAGTTTCATATTTATCTCATTCCCCATTTTTAATTAAAAATGAATTGTAATACGGGCCCAACTAGTTTTTCCACAAATGTTTAACAATACAGGAATGCATGTAATGAGCTCCAGCTCACAGTTCGAAATGTTTTCATTTTTTCTTTTTAGGAAAGTGTTCAGTGAATCGCCCTCAGGCAGGCAGGACAGTTGAAGATGATAAGTTAGCCGGGTAGTCTATATGGAATGGTGATGTATTATCGTTGAGATGTTTATAACACCGTGTTGCGATATATTTTGGTGTTGAGATTGTAAATTTTATCAGAATTCTATATTTTGGTGTAATCCTTGAGATGTTTGAATGGTTTTGATGTTAGAGCAATTTCTATATTTATCTAAATGGTCTGATGGGGTCTGATGGGGTGAATGCCTTTGATGGTAAACATTGATTATTATGGCTAAGTTATCATGTACAGGCAAAGCCTTATCCTTGTTGAACGACGGTAACACCTAATCATTTGAATTATCAGTTCTAATTGCGGAAACTAATGAAAGAAATGCAAACAGTGATTTATGTACATTTGGGGCGTTATAGATTTTGTATCAGAGCCAGGTTGAGATTTTCTTTATGGAATGTGGAGTTTAGAAATAACAAGGTGGGAATGGTTGGTAGTGAGGGCCATTGTATATTGCTAGAGTGATATTAGAAGTGTAGTAACGATATTAGAAATGCAAGTTGCTTACATTTGCATGTTCCTTAATTACAGTTACGTATTCCTCTCATATATCTTTGTTAGATAGACCCTTATGGTATTAACATGATGTCGGGTGAATCTATGGCTGCTCATGTCGAGTTGCTGCATGGTAGTACAGAGGCTCATGCACAAGACCCTTTTTCTGAGTTTCACAGTATTACGTTTTGTGCACACAAACTGCTCTGGTCCTTACCTATAGTTGATCCGTGGGTGGACTTTAGGCTCCGTTATCATCAATTTATGGTAACAGGGAACCCAGGTTGGGACGGGCCTAGGTTTCATGCACAGGGGGCTTGGACGACTATCGCTACAGAGTTGTTGTTGAGGGAAGAGTTTAAGCAGAGAGGGATTACGATGGAGACTTTACAGCATGTCTTTCTGTTACATCATGCACATCCCCCTCTTGCAGCCCTAGCACCAGCACAGGGACCACCCTCCCAACCTGCACCAAGTACCCCACTGATGCCTGACAGTCCTGGGGAGGCTCATGTGGTGATAGACCTCCCTGATATACCAGAGATAGTGGTGGTTAGTTCTGAGGACGAGGGCTATTTGGAGGAGGAAGATCCGGAGGAGGATAAGGACGTTGATGAGGCGGTGGTAGAGAAATAGTGGGATCAGGAGATTGACAAGATGATAGTGGAGCAATAGGTTGAGCAGGAGTAACAGATTGAGAGAAGGTTGGTGATCTCGAGTCAGAGGCATCAACTAGCAGTTTCGATTCAGGGGAAGAGCCTGATGATGAGTCCCACCCGGATTACGACCCATCTAGGGATCGTTAGGTGGTTCTAGGGGTTGGTGTTAGTAGTTTGCTTTTTGAGCCCTGTTTGTTTATAGCATGGTCAGTTTGGATGGATGTATTTTATGTAGGATATGACATTGTATATAGTTAGTTGGATCCTCTCCGACCGTGATGACATGGTCCGTATCTCTTTTTGGTCATGTGACGGACCTAGTGTCTCGGGGCTAGTTACTGTTTAGGGTTGAGGTAGGAGTCAAAACTAACTTTGCCTAATCAGTTAGATGTAATATGTTTTGCTGATCATGTATATACACTACTAGAAAAGTTCAAAATAACGACTGAGTACATCGACAGAATTATTTAACGACGGACCTAGCGACGGAAAAACAGTATCATAAAAAAAGTTAGATTATGCGACAAACTTGGTGACGGACACATAATTTCGTCAACATAATTCGGCCTTAGTGACGAAATTTCTGTTGCTCAGACAAAAAAAATAATTTTTTTATACAGGCGACAGAATTTCCGTCGCCCAGCGAAGAAAAAATTTGAAATTCAAAAAATTTTGGGCTGGCGAAGGAATTTCCGCCACCGATCCATCGCCACCCCTTTTAAGTGAAACCATAACTCGGTTCTAGTTTCACTCACTCAACAAGAAGGAAAATAGAGAGTGAGAGAGAGAGAGAGGCGAACGCTGGAGCTCCGTCTGACCACCGCTAGTGCCACCCAACTGCTGCCGACACCGTCCGCCGGCTTCCCCCCACCGCCGGTAACCGCCAGCCGCCCTCTCCCGCCCCTCATGTCGGTTTTTTCAACAAATTTGAGGTAAGTTTCTTCAACTAAATTAGTTGTAATTTCCATAAATTTTTGTATTAGATTGTTAGAATTTCATAGTTAGTTCATATTTATGTTGAAATGTGGTATTTATGGGAGGTTATTGCTCTAATTTGGTGCAAGATTTGGATAAATTCGATTTAGGATTTAGGTTTGTTAGTTTGAAGTTAAAATTTGATATAGTGGTGGAATGAAATCGTTTATTCGATAATGTTGTTGAAATGTGGTACTTGTGTGAGGTTATTGCTCTAATTCGTTACAAGAATTTGGTAAATGTGACTTAGAGTTGAGGTTTGGTAGCTTGAAGTTGAAATTTCATATGTCGGTGGAATGAAATGTTTTAATTAATAATGTTGTTGAAATGTGGTATTTGTGTGAGGTTATTGCTCTAATTTGGTTGGAGATTTTGCTCAATACAATTTAGGGTTTAGGTTTGGTGATGTGAAGTTGAAAGTTGATATGTTGGTGGATTGAGATGCTTTAGTTTATAATTTTGTTCAAATGTGATGTTCGCATGAAGTTGTAGCTCCTATTTATTTGAAGATTTCGCCCAATGTAACGTACAGTTAGATTTGGTAATTTTAAGTTGAAATTTGATATGTTTGTGGAATAAAGTCGTCAACTTTGTATGAATTATTAGTTTTGTGAAATTCGTCAGAATATAAGTATATTTGTAGAAATTTATAAGTTTTTTTTGGGTGCATGTAGAAATTTATAAGTAAACATATATAATATATAATTGAGTAATTTATGTAATTATTATAATTATAATTGAAATTAATTCTTATCAAATACCTTATGTGGTTATTGTTATTTGAGCAGAATATGAATGGTCCTCCACATCGTAGGTGGATGTATAATAGATTACTGCCTGATCGTAGTGGTTATACGCAAGAATTTATAGATGGAGTAAACCAATTCGATCAATTTGCACATAGACAGACAGAGTTTCTGAATAGGGAAAAGTATAAATATCCTTGTGCGAAATGTAGGGTGCACTTGACACCCAATAGGGTTAAGATGAACCTTATGTATAAGGGTTTTGTGCAAGGGTATTGGTTTTGGATAAGTCATGGGGAAATAAAACCTTAGCAATATGATTCTAGGTATTCAGATAGTGAAATTCCCAAAGTTAGAGGTTCAAGTCATATTAACAATGACTACTATAAATCCTACATAGATCGGGGAAGACATGGTTGATGCTATAATAGCAAATCAAAATGTAAGGGAAGAGGGGTCAAGCACTTGCCGAGAACCATTTTATAATATGGTTCAAGCCGCTCAATAACCCTTATATGATGGTTGTTCCACCCACAGTGAGCTCCTTGCTGCGGTGAGACTGTTGAGTATCAAATTTGATTATAACATGCCGCAAAATTGTTTCAATGAAATTGTTCAATTAATGAAAGAGATGTGTCCACCTAACAATTGTGTGCCAAACAGCTATGGGCAAACGAAGAAGGTTGTTAAAGATCTCAGTAACGATCTGGTCCAAATTGATTGTTGCCGGAAAGGTTGCATGCTATTTTATAAGGAGGACGCAAACCTAGCTGCGTGCAAGTTTTGTGGACATTCAAGATGGAAGAGGCAAAGTTCACAACAAAGGAATCAAAATCCATTGCCATACTCAAAGATGCATTACTTGCCGTTAAAACCTTGACTGTAGAGGTTGTATGCATCAAGAAGTACTACAGAGCACATGAGATTGCATTATAAACATCGGCGAGAGGACGGTGTTTTATGTCATCCATTAGATGGGGCAACATGGAAACATTTCGATACCAAGTACCCTGAAATGTGTATGACCACACCATTTATGTTCTTGACTTGTGTAATCCCCGGCCCCAGGAATCCCAAGAACAAGATAGATGTATATTTATAACCTCTTGTTGATGAGTTGAGAGAGTTGTGGGATGTTAGAGTTGAGACTTATGACATTTCTACAGGGCATACATTTCAGATGAAGGCTGCACTTATGTGGACCATCAATGACTTCCCGGCATATAGAATGTTATATGGGCGGAGTACTAATGGCCAATTAGCATGTCCTGTATGTATGAAACAGCAAAAGGGTTTGAGATTGAGAAATGGAGGTAAATTCTCATGGTTCGATTGTCATCGATGTTTTCTGCCAAGGAATCATGCGTTCAGAAGAAATAGAATAACATTTAGGAAATGCAGAATTGTTACAGGGGGTCCTCCTCGCTGACTATTTGGGGAAGAACTTTATGTCGAGGGGGAAGATTACCCAATGGTAACTACAAATAGTGACTTTGTCATACCAGGATTTAAGGAAAATGAGCACAACTAGAGAAAGAAGAGCATATTCTGGGAGTTGCCTTATTGGAACCACCAATTGCTCCGCCATAATTTGGATGTGACTCACATTGAAAAGAACTTATTCGAAAACATTATTAACACTATTATGGATGTCCATAGGAAAACAAAGGACAATGCTAAACTAAGAATGGATGTTGTAGAAATATGTGATAGACCATAATTACATTTACATCTAGGCCCAAGTGGTAAGCTGGTTAAACCAAAAGTGAAGTTTGTACTTCCTGTGGATAAACGAAGAGAGTTGTGTGAATGGGTAAAGGGGCTTCAAATGCCTGATGGATATTGCTCCAATTTGAGGAATATTGTGGACCCTAATGAGGCAAAGTTCAACAAAATAAAAAGTCATGATTGTCATGTGTTCATGGAGACTCTTTTACCCATTGCATTTAGTGTGATGTGTTGAAACCACTTATTGAGATAAGCCAACTCTTCAAGCACTTATGCTCAACAACACTGCGAGAGGATATGCTTGAGGAAATGCATCGCAACATTGTCATCACTTTGTGTAAGTTGGAAACCATTTTCCCTCCTGGCTTTTTCAATGTAATGGAGGACCTGCTTGTGCATTTTCCAGAAGAGGCTCAACTTGGTGGTCCAGTACAATACCCATGGATGTATCCATTTGAGAGGTACAGTACATTGTAATAGATGAAACCTTATCTCAATTCTTACATGTAGAATCACTTAGAAGTGAATGCAATTGTGAATTTGTTAGGTTCTTTCGCTAATTGAAGAAAAAGATAAAGCAACAAGCGTGTCCTGAAGGTTCAATCACAAAATCATACCTGGAAGCTGGGAGGACATTCTACACCTCCTATTACTTAGGCTCTATTGTGCCCTCCATGCACACTAGATACAGGAGAAATGAGGATGGCGATGAACATATTAATCATTTTCCAACTCTGTCTGTGTTTGAACCGCAAGGGACCGCTATTGGTAGGGAAAGGTCAAAGTATATCACAAATGCCGAATATGTTGCTGCCCATCTTCACGTGCTGCTAAATTGTGAAGAAGTTAAACCTTATATAGGATGAGTGGTATCTTAACTTCCAATTGATTTATCATTCGGAGCGCAAGTATATTAATAGGCTTCACAAAATGTAACAAAATTTTCACAGAACAAGCCAGAACTGCACGTCCCAATGTCAGCAACGCTGATGCTGATACCATCATCGAAAACTCATTTTGTAGATTGGTTTAGTCAGAATGTAAGTATTACAACTCATTTATTCATAAATTTAACATAACAGTTAATTAGGTGTATTGTATTAACTAAAACCACATGTTATGTCACCTTAGCTGCATTATATTCAACTATTCGAGACCGACAAACATTACTACTTGACACAATTGGCTGCAAAGCCAAATCGATATGTGTCGACGTGGACGGCATATAGAGTAAATGGATTCAAATTCCACACTCGCAGTGTCGGGAAGAGAACATATAATTGTAGCGTTGGTGTTTGTGGCATGAGGGAAGGCGATATTAAAAATAATTATTATGGTGTATTGAAGGATATTGTCCAAATTGAGTACGCAGGCGAACCACTTAAACGATGTGTGTTATTCAATTATGAGTGGTTTGATCCCACATTGAATCGTGGGACACAATCTTATAAACCAAGTAAACTTATTGAGGTCCACTGTACAAGGAGGTATCGAAAGTACGACCCATTTATCTTCCCAAACACCGCATCACAAGTATACTTCATGCCACATGCAGATCGCTTAAGGAATAGGGCCAATTAGCTTGTTGTCATACCAACCAAACCAAGGGCGAGAGTGGATAAGCAGTACACTCTTCCTACTGCCTACCAACAAACGGACATGATGACAATCATTGAACCTGTGAATGACGTCATCCCTACATCATTAGTGGATGAAAGTGCACCACCAGAAGAGGCTAATGATGAAATGGGGTTTTCATTCATTCAGGGTAATGACGAGATAGATGAGGTAGAGAATGATGAGGGTGATGAAGAGAGCAAGTGGGATGACGGGAATAAAACATATGAAGCAGAAGAAAATTTGCATTTGTATGATGATGATGATGACGACGATGATGATGATAATGATGATGATGATGCACATGATTGAGTGCTTATGAATTCTTATATATTTGAGTACTTTGCAAGTCAAACTATTGGTTGTGACTTTACTTTTATTGTATGAATGAATTTTGTAGAATATGTGTTACCTACGTACCTATTATGATGTCTGAGTAAGCGGTTGATATGTGCAATTATTATATATTTGTACTTGCATTTGTTGCCACCTGTTTCAAGAATGGATTCCAGTTCTCGTCGAGGTAAGTCCTCCACTCAAGGAAGAGGATGAGGGCGTAGGAGCTCTGCCGTAGATCCGACCGCAATTGATATTGATCTATCTTCCCCCAGGTACCTCATATCGCAGTTCAGCCAAGAGCTACGATGGCTACTTACATACCAGGTATTTCAGGACCAATCACTCCCCCATTTGGGGCTTTCCATCATCAGACCTCATACATTCCCAACTAAAGCACCATGTATGGCCAATTTGCCTACAATATTCCTCCAAACCCCTATTTTGTGAACACCGTGTAGCCTACTCCCTAGCCCATTAACCCTAACACAAACCAGTCCCAAGACAATATTGCAACTGGTGAAAGTGAAGCACAATCCAGTTATGGGAGCACTCAAGCAAAGAATTGGAATGAGCCAGATGGTACAGGTAAGTCTTCAATTGTTATATGTTATGAACTACTACATGAATTTTGCATCACAAATAATCAATTTGATGTGCTATGTTCAATTAGGTTTCTCCCCTATAATGGTGTTGTGAGTAGGATTTTGCTCATATTTCAAAGCAAATATGATGGAGCTTGGCCTACTTGGGGTGAAGTGCACAAACCAGTATGAGATTTGTGGTTTAGAGAGTTCAAGGCAACTATAGTGACTACATATTAACAGTTTGTGTGAACGTGATAAATTACTATTGTATTATTTGATGTGTTTGTTATTTTCATAATTGCAGAAGTGGTTTACTTGGGATCCGATCTATGGGGACTGTGTAAGAAGGAATCTTGAAAACCAAGGCAATGCACGCTTGAGAGACTTCCTTGGTAGAGCAAGGAAGCATAACAAGAAATCTGTTTGGCTCGGTGATGCTCAATGGGAGGGACTCCAAAAGCACTGGGCGAATGAAAATTACAATAAATTACATGAAACGGCCCAGAAGAACTGGTTGGGTACTCCAGAAAGTGGTGGCCCATCTCTCCACACCTGTGGTGTAACGCCCCAAAAATACATAAATCATAGCTACATTTACCTACCTAAGCTTAACACCAAGAAATCAATGAATGAGCGTTACCGCCGTCCGTAAGGACAAGGCTTCGCTTGAATATGAAAATTTAGCCATAAAATCAAAGTTTATCCTCAAAGGGCAATCACGTCCATTCAAACCATTTAATTATATACAAGAATGATTCTAACTTCCCTGGGTTACATCAAGATTACATTAACATACTTAACTTAGTTTAACTATAGAGTTGTAGCACCAAAATACATGTTGCAGTTTAGATATACAGTTGGAACACCAAAATGCACCACAATAAGTCATGAAAGCATCTTAGCACTTCTATCCGCCAATCACATGGATGGTCCTGACTTATTGATCACCTTCAGCTTCCCTGCCCGCCTGAGAGCGGTTTACTGAACACTTTCCTAAAATAAAACATAAAAACATTTCAAACTGTGAGCCAAAGCTTAGTACATGCATCCCTGTACTGATAAAGATTCACTGAAAAAGAAATTATGATGGCCCGCTTTGCAATTGATTTTGATTTTAAAATAGGGAATGAGATGTATATAAATCTAAATTGCCAATTATTATCTGTTAGTGCACCCCTTAGTAACTATTACGATCTATGTATAGGTGTACACCTGCCAAACCGACCGGAATACCCAGCCTGAAGCCGCGTGGGTAACTAGAGGGTAATGCCATGTAACTGATAACTGATGGGGTCAGTAATTATGTGATAAATCACTGATTCAAATGATTCGTTGATGTACTTACCAAAACATTACAATCTCGATAAATACATGCTGATTTCTAAAGATACAGTCAATTAATGTACCTGGGGTGTTTAAAAGCTAGTTCACAGAGTATTAGATGCACTAAAATGGAGAGAATGAAAGCTTAGGCCTTGATTCTATTAAAAAATCATTATAGGCATATGAGGCTAGAAATGAACTTATTTTTATAATGAATACCTTTAAATAAAACTGGCTTATGAAGAACCTTACAAACCAATTCATAGATTAAGCCAAAATGATGACGATATAAACCATAGAAATATGAGGTAAGGCACGGTAGCAAGTTTAGAGTATAAGGGCTTGTAAAGAGGGTACGGAATGAATAAACCACAACTTATACTCCCAACCTCAAAATGAGATCTAAGACCCCAATATAAACAGCTTAGGAAGTCCCCTAAAACGTTCGTTTAGGACACAAAACATGATTCCCATGATAGGGTTCCTAAAATGGGGCTAGAACATCAACCTGTCAGTTTTGAGCCCATCCTGCACAGGTTCGGTAAAATGACCATACATGTCTCCACAGACCTTGGACTAATGCGATTCAAGATTCACTTTAAAGCTAACACACTGACCTATCTAGTCACCAAAAATAATAATTTTTGGATGAGCCGATCATTACCAGTTTCATTTCAAAGGCTGTCCTGTTTTTTTAGAAATTCCAGCCTCACTGATTGAGGTTGTTCTCTCACTTTTTACACCAATCCTCAACTTAAACTCTTTCTTAAGAGCATGTAATTGCACTATGGTACATCCCAACATCATACAAAAACACCACACTCAATTGCATTTCATATGTATATCCAACAAAACTCATTTTCTAGGCACATATACACATACCTCAAGTTTAACACTAGTTTGGTCCAAACCATGCATTCATGGATAAAACCCTAACTTTGGGTCGAATTGAACTCAATCTCATCTTTTCAACACACCATAAACCATAATAAACTTCAATATATTAAAACATAAGCAAAAATAAGGATAAAACAAGCAATAAACATCACTTCAGCAAGAAGCTTGTATGACCAAGATGAAACCCTAACCCTAGCCTCATCCAATTTCAACTCCACCATAATCCATCAACAAGATGATTCTTAATACCATAAAAAAACAGCATAATCCATCACTAAAACAACCAAAACAAGAAACAAAAACCAACAAGATCAAGAATCAAAAACAAAAATCAGCATAGGGGTGAAAATAACACCCACTTTGAGCTTGAAAAAGTGGTAGATATGATTCTTGACGCTTATGGAAGTGAAGAGGTGTTTGGGGGTGGTGAGTGGGGGATGTTTTGTGGGTTTTTGGTGGTTGAAAGGTGGCTAGGAGGGAAGGTTTTGGTGTTTCTATGCTGAGTAGAGAGAGAAGGAGGAGAGGGAAAAGAGAGAAAGTCTCTTGAAAGCTTGGTGTAAAATGAAAATAAAATGAAAATTTTACAATTTATACTAGATTTACTTGACTGCAAATAAAAGTATAAAATTCAAAATTATCAAGCTTGATTAAGGCTTAATTAAGAGGGTTTAGCTAAACAAATAAAAGTCAAGTCTTGTTGCGTCAAAATTGGCCTTAAACGAGCTTGGGTTTAGAGAAAGAACTGAAACCGTGTGCGTTTGCGATTTTTTTTTTTTCAAAATTTGAGATTAAATGGTTGTGGTGCCATAAAAAAGAATTTTGAACATTAAATTCATAAATATCAAGGCCTGACTCGATTTTCAAATTCGACTAAAACAAAACCCCGAATTGCAAAGTGATGGCCTAACTGGAAATGTCCATTGGAATAATAAAAGAAATGATGTAAATAAAATGATATTAATCCCATGGATTAATGAAATCAAATTAATAAGCATAATTTAGGGTCGGACTATTACATGTGGCTCGATCCTTATGCGTGAGCATAGGCCACGTCTGGTAAATGAATTTGCTATGTATTTCTTTAACTTTAATATTGTAGTTTGGCTTGTAGTTGACATCATTTTTTCTGACACATACATAGAGGAAACAACTTGGGACGGAGCCCACGATTGTTGAACTATTCAGCCGCACTCACAAACTCCATGGCAAAGAAGATGCCCCTTGGGTTGACAAGAAATCACAACAAACATATGTAAGCAATTAGCTATTCTCAATCTTTATTGGTAGTTCAACATGAACTTATACACTTTACTTTCATTAATTGTAATATACATGATTTCTTGCGCATGTTTCGGTATTGTAGGAATCCTTTGAACGTGATTTTCAAAATGTTATTAACTCTCAAGGGACCGAGGATGACACTTCTCAAGATCCAAACCAACCACTTCCAAACCCAAATGAGTTGTGCGTGAAGACGTACAAGAACAAGAAGGGTCGTATTTATGGCATTGGCGATGAGACTGTCAACATTAGGGAATCTGGTCACTTCAGTCTCACTCAAAGAGTTGGTACAGTTTTCATATTAAAGTTTCAATTAACATGATTGTACGATGAATTTACTTAATTGCAAAATACTAATGCGTACTTCACTTAAATGCCTGTCTGTAGATACCAGTTATACGCCATCGCAACAAGAGCTTAATGACTTAAGGGGTGTAGTAACCAACTTGGGGGGTGATCTAACTTCACAAGCTGAAAGCTACCGGTTGCTTATAGAGAAATGTATGCAACTGGAGGAATCCAACAAATTGCTCACCCAAAGCAACTAACAACTAAGCCAACAAATGATGAGCATCGATCAGCGCCTCCAAGCTTTCTTTCAAATGCAACAAGCTTCTGGCTCGGGATCTCAGCCACCATTTGCTCATCATTCGCAACATAATGAGGATGACGAAGAGGAAGAGGATGATCCTCACATTGGTGATTGAGTTGGTTACAGTTTTCCACTAGTTGGTGGCTCTCCTACTTGGTTCTTCATAGAGTACATATCTTCCTGCTTGCTTCCCCTACCATTGGTGCTTATTTTATTCCCCTCCGCTTGGTGCTTATTTCATTCCCCTTCCATCTGGTGCATGTTTCTCCCTCTTCTGCAAACATAACGTTACTTTTAGTTACTAGCAACTTCTAGTTTGATTGGATTTGTAGTTTGTGATATGTAAAGACTTCATTTGGGACTTGTGCTTTGTGAATTCAAAACCTTTGGTTGGAAGTGTTGCTTTGGATGTGATATTCCACCTTTGTGTGGCGTGAAATTGTTGAGAACGCTTCGAATGAAGTCATATTCGAAGCCATTGGATGTTGATTGAATGCAAATTTCTTATAAATTTCTTGCACAGATTGAAATGTATGTACTAAGGGATACAATCAAAAACAACCGTTATTATTTTTAAAAAATATGAAACTTAGCGACGGACTGACGACGGAACGGAAGCATTTATTTTTATTTTTTTTTGGCAGAACGTGGCGACGGAATGGACAATCCGTCGCTATTTCCGTCGGTGGTGGCAATGGATTTTTCATTCCGTCACTTCCTGCCGCCAATTTTTCCCGCCAAAAAAAAGTATGTCATAATGTCCATCACTGATTCCGTCATTCATTGCCACTATAATTTCAAAATTCCGTCGCCAGGTACTCAGCGACAAGCGAAAATCCGACAGTCGTCTTCTATCGCCAATTCCGTCGCTGATTCTGTCTTTATTTGGTCTTTTTTTTATAGTGATAAACAGCCAGTTATGTATGTAAAAAAAATTAGTTATGAAATGATATAGTGAAGCTTTGGGTTTGTTTTCAATAATCTTTGAGTTATATTAAATGTATTTGTTGGGAATGCTTATCTTATATGTTTGAGTATTATAGTGATTGAATTGTCTCGTTTAATGTATGATCCGAATGTCCAAATCAGTGCACCACAATGAAGAGGTTCATATGGATGAAATCTCAGATCATGGCCAGGGATCAGGTGATCAAGCCTCCCATCATGTGCCACCAAATTTTGACCAAATGCCACTAATTTCTTCTGAGTTAGCTAACAAAATTGGGAACCCGAACTACTGGCCGACCTTAGTAGCTGAATTGATGAAGTGGATTCCCTAAGTACCTATTGAAACCCCTCCTAAAAAGGATAAATTAGCAGCACGATGCAACCCTAAAGCTTATGATGGAACTTATGATCCACTAGTATTTGAGGAATGGATAAGGGGAATAGAGAAAATCTTGATAGTGGTAGAAGTGCCAAAAAAAAGAAAGTAAACATTGGGACGTATTATTTGACTGGTGAAGCTGATATTTGGTTGAATGCTATTAAGGATAAGCTCGTAAGGTCTGAATTCACCTAGAGTAAATCCGTGAGTGATTTGAGGGCAAAATGTTACCCAGTTGTGGTCCAAAGGCAAAAGGAGAAAGAGTTTATGGAGGTAAAGATGAGTGACACAATGACTGTGATACAGTACGCCAATAAGTTCACAGAATTATCCAAGTTTGTTCCTGAGTTTGTATCATCTGAAAGGTCAAAGATAAAGGTTTGAAGAGGGTTTGGCTTTCTGTATTCGGAATCAGTTAGCTGGGCAACCAATTTTAACCTACCAAGAGCTATACGAGTGAGCGGCTGAAGTGGAGCGAGTAAAGACAAAGTTGAGAGCACTGAATCCAAGCAACCAAAAGAGAAAGGGGTTCGAGCGAGGAACTCCGAGTGAGAGTGTGAATCAGAAGAAACCTTCTCCTACTCCTCCCAAGAGCCATCCTATAAGCTCGATAGTGCCCTATACGAAATACAGAAGGACAAATCACACCACCCCTGAAGGCTGAGTAGGAACTAATAAGTGCATGTGGTGCGGAAGCCCTAAATAGCTTATTGCTACATGCTGTTGTGAACTTTCCGCAAGCATACGGTTTCGTTGTACGTTTACGAGTATCGTCCTCAGGGATGAAGGAAATTTGATTATTATCAATTTTAACCTAATTGAAACTGAAAATTACAATTGACTAACCTGAAAATTATCATTTTTGATTTAGTGAATTTACAAACTAAAATAATTGAAAAACTGTAAGAGATTTGAGAGCACCAAAAGATAATTTCGGATATCAAACTGAAAATGAATTATGTGAGCAACACCTTGCAGTAATTATTCTGAATTCTTCTTCTTCCCTTAATCGACACAGAGGAGGAAACAGAAGCAGAGTAACGCAAAAGCAAACAGAAGCAGAGTAACGCAACCGATGAAGACAGATGAATCAAACATCAAAACTCAGAGCCAGAATCAAAGCGGAGTAGATCGATGATTCGAACTCAATGCATTACATCAAGCTTGAATTTAAGCTGAATACCATTCCAAAGAGGTTCAAATCAAATTCCATAAATCCAGATGCCAATTGCACTGAATCGACAATCAACTAAAGTGAATCTACAACTTGAAAACTGAAAGCCGAAAAGAAAGTGGAAAAATTGAAAAAACCCAGAACCCTCTACCCCATCCTCTGTTTTTTATCCTTTCGTGGCCTCCATTCGAACCCTTTTAGCCGCCCCCCATTAATTCTAGACCCACTGGTTCCTTTGAAACTGCAGGGGTAATGATGATGGCTTGGTAGGTAACGGTTGAGGAGAGGGAGATGAAGAAGCAATGGAATGAGAGGGGTTTCCATTTATTTTGGGTGATTGAAGAGGAAGGAGAAGAAGGAGCAACGAAGGGGAAGGGGAATCGGTTGGGTAAATTATTTAGGGGTTTATTATGTTTTTTTTTTTCTTTTTTTTTGTTCCTTTTTTTTTTGTTGATGGGTTATAAAAGCAATGGGCTAGAGATTCTTGGGTCAAGTTTGAGTCAAGTCGGTCCAAATCTTCATTTTTTAGCATCTCTTCATCTTTTTCTGCCATTATTCCCGAATTATTCAATCCCTGCAAAATAAAATAAAATCAAATAAAAACCTAAAAATAATAATTATTTCGAGCATAAATTAGGTATAAAGGTACTGTAAAGATATCACATTTTTAGCGTCAACACATGCCCCCGAAGGTTGAAGGCCATAGATAAATGGGCAGCAAAACCCTTAGCCCTGCCTCTCCAAGGGGCCCCACTATAGCTGTCACCTCTGATACAGTAGTCCCTGGAACTCTCTTTTTAAATTCAAAGCCATTTTGTATATTATTTGATTTGGGTGCTACTCATTCATTTATATCCACCTGATCTGCCATGCAATTGAACCTAGAGATAAGAGGACGGAAACCAATTATAGGATCAAGCTACCCAATGATTTTGTGATTGAATGCCTCATCTCTTATAAACTTGTTCCCATTACCATTGGTGGAACCACCTTCCCTGTGGATTTGATTTAATTTGATTTGTCTGATTTTGACATCATTCAGGGAATGAATTGGTTGCACACCTATGGAGCTAAGATTGACTGTGAGGATCTTACAGTTATTTTGAAGGATAAAAAAGGGAGAAAAGTACTCTTCTATGGGCAAAGAGAGGAAGAATCTTGTTCCTTGATTTCTGGTATGAAAGCAAGTAAGCTATTATGTCGAGTGTGTATTGGACATTGGTGTTATGATATTAACACGTAGTTAAAGGAAGAGAAAGCTGGAAATATTCCTGTAGTCTGTGAATTTGAGGATGTTTTCCTAAAGAGTTACTAGGATTACCCCCGCAGAGGGAAATTGATTTTGGAATTGAATTAATCCCTGATGCCCAACCTATTTCCAAAGCCCCATATCGTATGACCCCAACTGAGCTTAAGGAACTGAAACTTCAATTAGATGAGCTATTGTAGAAGGGCTTTATTAGGCCAAGTGTGTCACCATGGGGTGCCCAGTGCTGTTCGTAAAGAAAAAGGATGGAATCTTAACGCTATATATTGACTACAAGGAGTTGAACAAGATCACCATCAAAAATAAATATCCTTTGCCACGAATAAATGACTTGTTTGATCAATTGCATGGAGCAGGAGTCTTCTCTAAGATTGATTTGAGGTCAGGGTACCATCAACTCAGGATTAAATCTGAAGACATTCCCAAGACTGCGTTTAGAACTAGGTATGGTCACAATGAGTTTATAGTGATGCCATTTGGCCTCACCAATGCTCCCGCAGCCTTCATGGATCTTATGAACAGAGTCTTCAGACCCTACCTAGGCAAGTTTGTGGTGGTGTTCACATATGACATTCTTATCTATTCTAAGGACAGAGATGAACATGCTGATCATCTGAGAATGGTGTTACAAACACTGAGGGAGCGTCAACTTTATGGCAAATTAAAGAAGTGTGAGTTTTGGTTGGAAGAAGTAGTGTTCTTGGGACATGTAGTTATAAAAGAAGGAATCAAAGTTGACCCCCAGAAGGTGAAGACAATCATGGAATGGTCAAGGCCTACTAACATCACTGAGATTAGAAGCTTTATGGGTTTAGCAGGCTAATATTGAAGGTTCATTAAGGAATTTTTGAAAATAGCTTCACCCTTGACCAATTTGCTAAAGAAAGTGAATAAATTTGAGTGGACAGAGAAGTGTGAAAAAGCTTTTCAATAGCAAAGGCAACGACTAACTACTGCCCCAATCCTAACGCTACCAATGGAAGGTAAGGAGTATACCATTTATAGTGATGCTTCAGAGAATGGATTGGGGTGTGTTCTGATACAGGAAGATAAGGTAGTAGCTTATGCCTCACCAAAGCTCAAGCCCTATGAGAAAAACTATCCTACCCATGGTTTGGAGTTAGCAACCGTGGTCTTTGCACTGAAAATTTAGAGACACTACTTATATGGAGTACCATGCAAGATTTATACTGACCATCATAGTTTGAAGTATATCATCACCTAAAAGGAGCTCAACTTTAGACAACGGCATTGGCTTGAGCTGCTTAAGGATTATGATTTGTAAATTCAGTATCATCCAGAAAAAGCAAATGTTGTAGCAGATGCCCTAAGTAGGAAAGCACAACATAGTTTAAATACTGTAGTGATTACTCAGTTGAGTCTCTTAAAAGAACTTTAGGAATTGGGAATTCAACTAGTGTCCCATGGCCAAGCACATGTTCAATTATCAGCACTTACCTTACAGCCTTCCATAGTGGAGGAAATTCTAGTGAACCAAGAAAGTAATCCTAAACTCCAAGGGATAAAGCAAAATTTAGACAAAGGAAAGTCTCCCAGATTTGTAGTACATGAGGATGGGACCCTGCGATTCCATAATCGCTTATGTGTGCCCCGAAATGAGGAATTAAGGAAAAGGATCCTAGAGGAGGCTCATAATACTCGTTGCTCGGTGCATCTAAGAGGCATCAAGATGTATAGAGATTTGAGGCAATACTTCTCGTGGAATAATATGAAAAAGGAGGTTAAAGAATATGTAGGCAAGTGTCTGACCTGCCAGAAAGTTAAAGCAGAGAATCAGCATCCCGTGGGTGAATTGCAACCCCTAGAGATTCCCACTTGAAGTGGGATTCGATCTCAATGGACTTTGTTATGGGTTTACCCCTTTCTGCCTCGAAGAAGAATGCTATCTAGGTTATAGTCGATTGGCTTACCAAGTCGGCCCATTTTCTGCCAATCAAAGATACCTGGAGAGTTGAAAAACTAGCCTAGTTGTATGTTAAAGAGATAGTCCGACTACACAGGATCCCCTTAGATATGGTATCAGATAGGGATCAAAGATTCCAAGCCCGTTTTTGGCAAGCACTTCAAAAGACCTTTGGGACCAAATTGAACTTTAGCAGCTCTTGTCACCCTGAGACAGATGGGCGAACTGAAAGAGTGAATCAAATTCTAGAGGACATGTTAAGAGCTTGTGTATTGGAGTTCCAAGGGAAGTGGGAAGATGATTTACCTTTAGTGGAGTGTTCTTATAACAATAGCTACCATTCCACCATCAGAATGGCCCCGTTTGAGGCTTTATATGGAAGAAAATGTGGAACCCCACTTTGTTGCAGTGACTTGGATGATGGATTGATTATAGGCCCTGAAATGATACAGGAAACCGTGGAAACAATAAGAAGGATTCGAGAGCATATTAAGGTTGCCCAGAGTTGGAAATAGAGTTATGCGGATAAGAGAAGGACGCCTTTGGAAGTTCAAGTAGGCAGTAAAGTTTTTCTGAAGGTATCGCCAACTAAGGGTATCAAGAGGTTTGGGGTACGAGGCAAATTGAGTCCAAGATGTATTGGACTATATAAAATCATTGAAAAGTTGAATCCTGTAGCTTATCGTTTGGATATGCCGATAGAACTAGAACATGTGCATAACGTGTTTCACATCTCTCAGCTTAGAAACTATACGCCAGATCCAAACCACACCACTGTATCTGAATCTATTGAAATCACTGCAGATTTAGTATATGAAGAGCAACCAATCTAAATACTGGATCGCAGGAGTAAGCAGTTGTGCAACAAGCAGATACCTCTAGTCAAAGTCCTATAGTCAAATCATTCCTTCTAAGAAGCTGCTTGGGAGACTGAAGAAGAAATGAAAGTCAAATACCCACAACTATTTGAGGTAATCTTGCATTACATGGTAAAGTCATAAGTTTCGAGGGTGAAACTCTTTAAGGGGGGGAAGCCTGTAAGAGCCCAACCCTAAATTATTTAATTGTATTTATTTATTTAATTACCTCATGTTCATGATTTTTTTTCTCATATTTATTTATCGCATTTATTCACCCCGGTGGGAAAAATTTTATTTGGGTCCTCACTTGGCAATTCAAATTTTATTTGTTTATTTAATTGATTAACGAAAACTTTGGAAGAATTGCTAGTAGGCCCTAACAAGTTTAATCTACGTAATTTATTTTGTTTTTCATAACATTACAAAAATTTAATTTTGAGTTTCGTAAAAATGTTATCGTTACGAAGCATTTTATTCCCGAACCCAACTTATTTCAGCCAATTGGAAGCCCAAAAAGTTTGCTTAGTAATCTAACTAATTATCATGATTAAACTTAGCCATGGTTAGCTCGAAAAAGTTACTTTTCTAGTTAAAAACTCAGACAAGTTGTGGATTAGTCAAAAAATCACAACTCAATCTAAAAAACTCCATTTTCTCTCTCCTCTTTCTCTCCCCCATGGCAGCAGCAACAACCACTACTTGGGCTATTTTCCGACAAGTTTTTCGGCCAACTCTGGTGATCTCCGACCCCCCCCCCCCCGACATCCTTCTACCCCTAGCCTCCATCCTCCATCACCAAAACCACTAAACATCACCTCCATCTCTACTTATCTTCAAGCCAAGTAAGTAATCTTCAAACTTGATCTTGTTGGTTTTGCTTTTTACTTTAATTTTAATTCTTATTTTGATGTTTGTGATTTTTATCATGATGTTTTAATAAGAAATAAGAGTTATTTTGGTGTTGATCAGGGTGGAGTTGAGGTTGGATTATGCTAGAGTTAGGGTTAATCCTTAATCATGCAAGCTTGAAGATAAAGTGTTGAATTTTGATTGTTCTATCTTTGACTTGTTCATCTTCTAACCTATTGGTCCTTATGATGATGTTTTTCATGATTTTAAATGAGGATGAGTGAGTCTAAGTTGGCCATAAACTAGGATTTTGGCAAATAATCTATGGTTTGGATTAAGCTAGCTTTAAGCTTGGTTTATGTGTGTATTTGATTGAAAAATAATCTTTATTGGATATGATTATGAAGTGAACTTGAGTGTGGTGATTTTTTATGATGTTGGTATGGACCAAAGCTTGCTTACATGCCTTTAAGGAATAGTTTAAGTTGAGGATTTGTGTAAAAAGGAGAGGGAAAAGCTAAAACAGTGAGGGCTGGAAATTTCAGGAAAACAGGACAGACTTCACGATTAAACTGGAAATGATCATCCCACTGGAAAATTATGATTTTTGGCAGGCAGATATTTTAGTGTGTTAGCTTTCAAATTCCCTTTGAATTGCGTAAATCCGAGGTCTGTGGAAAATGTTATGGTCATTTCACCAAAACTATGTAGAATTGACCAAAACTGATATGTCTATGTTCTAGCCTTATTTTGGGAATTCTATTGTGGGAATCAAGCTTGGTGTGCTAAATGAAAGTTTTTTGGGACTTTCTAAGCTCTCTATATTGTGGTTTTGAGTCTCAATCAGAGGTTGGGTGACTGAGTTTCCAGTCATTCTTTCTAAGCCCTTGTTATGCTCTTACTTTTCTTTTACTAAATTATTGGTTATGAAATAAATATTTTTGCTAACCGTATGTTCCTACAACAATAATTTTGCACAGAATCAAGGCCTAATCTATCATTCCTTTCACTATTGTGCATAATATTATCCAATGAGCTTACATTTAAAAATTTCAGGTATGTTCATTATCTACATCTTTAGAAATCAACACGTATTTATCAAAATTATAATGTTTTGGTAAGTACATCAATGAATTGGTTTAATTAGTGATTTATCACATAATTGGTGACCCCATTAGTTATCAATTACAGGGCATAGCTCTTCAATTACCCGCGCAACTTCAGGCCAAGTTCCCCGATCAGCTTAGTAGGTGTACACCTACCTTCATATCGTAATAGTTACTAGGATTCACTATCAGATAATAATTGAAAATGCAGTTTCATATTTATCTCATTCCCTGTTTTTAATTAAAATGAATTGCAATACAGGCCCAACCAGTTTTTCCATGAATGCTTAACAATACAAGAATGCATGTACTGAGCTTCGGCTCACAGTTCGAAATGTTTTCATGTTTTGTTTTGGGAAAGTGTTCAGTGAATCGCCCTCAGGTACGCATGATGGTTGAAGATGATAAGTGAGTCGGGAAGTCTATAAGGAATGGTGTTGTATTATCGTTGAGATGTTTATAACACCGCATTGTAATATATTTTGGTGTTGAGACTGTATATTTTATCATAATTGTATATTTTGGTGTAATCCTTGAGACGTTTGAATGGTTTTGATGTTAGTACAATTTCTATATTTATCTAAATGGTCTGATGGGTTGTGATGGTGTGAATGCCTTTAATGGAAAACATTGAATATTATGGCTAAGTTTATCATGTACGAGCAAAGCCTTTTCCTTGTTAGACGGCGGTAACACCTAATCATTTAGGTTATTATTTCTAATTGGGGAAACTAATGAAAGAAATGCAAACAGTGATTTATGTACATTTGGGGCGTTACATTAAGTACTCAATGTCAAACATGTAGCAACCACAAGCATAAGATTTCTCCCCACATAACAAAAATCACAAGAGTTTCTTTAAAATCAAGCCCCCAATGCCAAACTGATTTATTATTCTTCTTTTTTTTTAAAAGTCTACTTGCTTCATTTTTTTATTTTTTTGGGTGTATAAAGATATGGATAAAGATGACACTCAGAGAAACAATCAGCACATATTCAGGCAATTAAAGATATGGATAAAGATAGAACCTGAACATTGGTACCAAAATCGGAACTCTATTAGGTTTAATTTATTTCTCAGTCAACAATTTAGAAAGGCAAATAGGGAACTTAACACTTATTTCATACTCATCTCAAACTCAAAATCAGCTATAGTTTAACAAGAACACAACAAAAATTTTGGAGATTAAGTAGTTAAAACTAAAAATATTCTCAAATTGGCATAGGTCCCATGAATCGTATCAATATAACACGAGTAGAACACACATAATCAATTTTCTAGTCTCTTTCCAACATCAAGTTTGCAAAAAGTTTTTCAATTTTCCTCAAAAATTTTTATTTGCATCCTCCCCCCCTAACACCTATCTTTACAATGTCCTCAATATGTAAAACAATAATAAAGAGAAAGATGGAGAAAAGAACAACACAAACTGCTAGCATGAGGAAAGCACTTGTAATCGCACCCAAGAAGCCTTCTCCAAATGAACCTTCGAAACCATCACTAACCACAAAAGCCAAAACCAAGGGACGTACCACATCTAGGACATAAATGGACCTTGAACAAAATGGAAAGAAATAAAATAAAATAAAATGTAATAACTCAAATTCACCTAAAAAGATTGGGTTGCCTCCCAATAAGCACTAAGTTTAATGTCTTCAGCCAGACAAGGTCTCATCCACTTAATCATAATAGACTGGGTCTACTAGATTGATGGATTCAATCAAACGAGACTCAATTTCATTAGTCACAACATGTTTGAAAAGTTGACCACTGATAGTAATAACACGACCCTCCTAGGGGTCGAAAATTTTAACCACCCGATAAGGAAACACTTGTTTGACTACAAAAGGATCATCCCATCTAGATCTCAACTTGCCAGGAAACAGCCTGAGCTTAGAATTAAAAAGCCAAACTTTCTAATTAGGTACAAAAGCCTTTCTGGAAATCATTTTATCATGAAAAGCCTTGCTTTTGGTTTTATAAATCTTAGCATTTTCGTAGGCTTCGTTACGCAATTCATCCAATGCATTACATTGAAGCCTACGATTAGAACCCCCTTGTTTCATATCAAAATTAAAAGCTTTAATAGCACAAAAAGTGTAGTGCTCTAACTCGACTGGTAAGTGATAGGGCTTACCAAAAAGGAGTCATAAGGGGGGCATCCTAATAGGAGTCTTATAAGCCGTACAATAGGCCCACAAAGCATCATTCAATCTCAAAGACCAATCCTTTCTATCAGCCCGAACTATTTTTTCAAGTATAGGCTTGCTCTTACGATTAGATACTTTAACTTGACCGCTAGTCTGAGGGTGATAGGGAGTAGCTATTTTATGAGTTATAGAATATTTTTTAAACAAATTCTCGAAAGATATGTGAACAAAATGACTACCCTCATCACTAATAAGAGTTCTAGTAGTCCCATGTCAACAGAAGATGTATTCTTTCACAAACTTGACCACAACCTTGTGGTCATTCGTCCTAGTGGCTAGAGCCTCCACCCAATTTGACACATAATTGACAGCAGCAAGTATGTAAACAAAGCCAAAAGATCAGGGGAAAGGGACCTACGAAATCAATGCCCAATACATTAAATATCTCAACAATCAGAATAAGGGAAAGGATCATCATATCATGACGGGACAAGGTACCCGTACATTAACAGCGCTCACTTGCAAGACAGAAATGGTGAGCATCTCTAAATAAAGTGGGCCAAAAGAACCCACTTTGTAGGAATTTAGCAGTTGTCCTATGTCCTCCAAAGTGACCACCACAAGCATAAGAGTGACCAAAGGTCAAGATGTTATAAATTTCACTCTCAGGGACACATATACAAACCACTTGGTCTGAACAATGCTTAAAAAGGATCCTCTTAATAGTAATGTCTTACTTGTGAAAAGAACCTATCTTTCTCTTGTTTGGAGCAGCGGGGAGGAACTAGCATGGTAGTTCACAATATGAGCAAACCAAGGGAGAAGGTTATGTGACACAGCAAACAGTTGCTCATCGTGAAAATGGTCAAAACATCCCACTAAGTCATTACTATACTCAGTGAAGATCCTAGACAAATGGTCTACAACCAAATTTTCAGAAGCCTTCTTATCCTTAGTCTCAAGGTCAAACTCCTATAGTAACAAAATCCACCTAATGAGTAGGTTTGGTGTCATTCTTGGCCAATAGATGTCTTAATGCCACATGGCCAATAAATACAATCACTTTTGAACACATAAGGTATGAATAAAATTTATCAAGTGCTTAAACTATGGCTAGCAACTTTTTTTCACTGGTAGAGTGATTATTTTGACCATCAGTTGAGAGTTCTACTAGCATAGTAAATGACATAAGAAATTTTATTCACCCTTTGACCCAAAACAGCCCCAGCAGCAAAATCAAATGCATCGCACATAATCTCAAAAGGCTAAGAGAAATCAAGGGGTTGAACAATAAGAGCTAACACCAATAAAGATCGAAGTGTTTCAATAGCCTTCACATAAAACTCATCAAACTCAAAAGGAGTATCTTTAGAAAAGATATTAGTAAGTGGGCGAGCCACTTTACTAAAGTCCTTAATAAATCTCCTATAAAATCCAACATGGCAAAGGAAAGATCTGACCTACTTAATAGAAGTGGGAATAGGCAAATTACAGATCAGATCAATCTTGGCAATATCAACCTCAATTCCCTTCTTAGACACTCTATGACCCAACGGAATCCTTCTTGGACTATAAAATAACTCTTTTCCCAACTCAAAACAAGATTCACTTCTTCACATCTTTTCAGCACAGTGGATAAATTAGCAAGACATTCATCAAATGACAAACCAAAAATAGAGAATTCATCCATAGACACCTCCATCAACTTGTCAATGTGATAAAAAAAATACGGCCATCAAGCATCCTTGGAATGTGAAAGGTGCATTACACAACCAAAGTGAATCCTCGTTGAGGCAAATGTACTCGAAGGCCATGTAAATGTGGTTTTCTCTTGGTCCTCAAGATAGACAGGTATTTGATTGTAAGCAGAATACCCATCTAAGAAACAGTAAAAACTATCTAGCTAATTTTTCTAAAACTTGATCAATGAAGGGGATGGGAAAATGGTCCTTTCTAGTGCCAGAATTCAGCTTTCTGTAATCAATGCACACCCTCCACCCAGTGGTCTGTCTAGTAGAAATTAGTTCACCATCATTATTTTGCATCACAGTTATGCCATATTTTTTAGGAACTACTTTGAACCCATTGACTATCAGACATAGGGAAGATAATACCTGCATCTAAAATTTTTACTACCTCTTTCTGGACAACCACTTTCATATGGGGTTCAATCTTCGTTGCATTTACCTAAAATGTTTAGCATTGTCTTCTAAGTGAATTCTATGGATGCAAATAGTTGGACTAATCCCTTTCAAATCAACAACCAACCACCCAATAGCACCCTTATGTTTAGTTAAGATACGAATCAACTAATTCTCAATTTGCCCCTTCAACCTCCTCTATTGCTCCAACTGTTATTCTCTCTACCGTCTCTTTTTTTGTAGCTTCAATTTTCCCCTTCATCCTGCTTCATTACTCCGACTAATTCTCAAAATGAATCCTTCAAACCGCCAACTTAATGATGGTGATAATGATGGAATTGATGGTGAAGAGAGAGAAAGAGTAATGGCCAGTTAGCTGGGGGAAGGAAAATGAAGTAGCAAGCATCCTGTGTTTCTGGGATCTGGGATCGAAATGTAGAGAAAGAAGATGCATAAACCTGGCGGGGAGGAATAAGTGCATAGCATGTGGGAGAAAAAATGAAGAGGGGGGCTAGATTGCGGAAGAAAGGAGCTGGCCCGAACTGGGAAATGAGGGCGTACTGGGCCTTGAAAGAAGAACAAGCCTAAAGGCACGGTTGTACCAACCTTAGCGAGAGAGATTAGGGAGAAGGAGGGTGAAGTTTGGAAAGAGCCGGATGGGCCGCGAGAGAAAAGAATAAGAGGGCCCAACGTTACGAAGCATGTAAGGAGGAGTGTGGGATATGACTGGGCCAAGCCCAGCGAGAAAGAGAGAATGGAGGCTGCCTGGGGTGGGCTTATGTGTCTAGGCTAGTCTTCTTCTCCACTTGATCCAATATTGAGCATTTGAGCATTATTCATTCACCTTTCTCCGAACTTTTTCTAATTCCTACAAAATAAACAAAAATTCATTAAAATTCTAATCTACTTATTTATTTTGAGCAAATTGGAGTTAATAAAAGAGTGTAAATTAGCGTAATTTTTGGCTTAAGAAATAACCCCATACCTAAGTTTTAGGCGTCCTCGAGTAAAATGAAACTAAAAATCCTACAAAAAGAAAATAAAACCCGAACTCACTTAATCATCACTTAGCAAGTGCAACAAATCCTTTGAACCCCTAGGTTAGCCCTAGTGGATGAGGAAGGTCTCGTGAGCATTTGCAGAAGATGTACCCATAAAATCTATAAAAGAAAACCAAAACCAAAAACAGAAAATTGAAAATCGTTTTGATTTTTTTCACAAAAATTTATATATACAACACCTGGGAAAATATGTACAGATTCTAATCAACTACATCACTCAAGCAACCAAAGCACTAGATCACATATAAACGCAATGTATACATCAAGAAATCCTTAATCCCCACTGATAACGTCCATACACAACTTTTCACCCCACTTAGAAATTATGTACAAGCGTGACTGGTAGAACCTTATTTTAGGGAATTGTTGAACACGCCCATTGATGTGCTTAAAATATAACAAGATTCACTCAATTGTCTTCCAATCAAATAAACTACCATAGGCCTACTAAGGTTTTCAATTCTCCACCAGTAAAATGCAATATGCATAATAATAATCAAGATGACTTTAAAAGGGTTGTAGTGGGGCTAAGGCAAAAGTGTTGCAGTGGGGCTTAAAGGTAAGAGAGGGACATATGATTCGGAAAATGAGGGGCTAAAGTGATAGCTAATGAGCAACCAACACTTACACCAATTATAATGAGCACACACTCTCTCAAAACACACAATAAGAACACACCCCAATTAAATTGGCCATTGAAAATGACTATACATAATGATGCATGCATGCCAAACACTCTTGTTCACAACTTTTTTTGAATTTTTGAGATTTTTCAACTTTTTTTTTTAATTTTTCCTTCGAAACTATTTTTCATTTTTTTTTCTTGCTTCCTTTCCTTTTTTTTTTCAAGAACAAAATGAATGAATGGCATGTATAAGAACAATACAACTCAATTTCTAAATGGTTTCAATGCTACGTCCTCGAACATAACCAAAATCAACCACCAATTACATAAAACACCCAAAAGTTACCCACCAAATAATGAAATGTTGCCCCACTAGTCTTGGCTTAGGTAGAGGAAATGTGTTTAGGCCATGGCTAAAGTCAAGGGTTCACAACAAAAAGGTAAGGCTCAAAGGACTAGCAAAGGGTAAAACATTCTAAACAAGGTTGGCAATTTGGCTATGTAGCTCACAAAACAAATGAATACCTCTATCATATTATCATAATGCACATGTTGAATGTGATTTCAAAGAGAATCCAAGCAAGTTCTAGAGTTGTAATCATGGAAGAGACACACATGAAAGAAAAATGTGCGACTAAAAATAATATATTAGTCTATAATCTCACCGATTAATTACCATAGTCAAGCTTGCTTAGAATTAATGGCGGGTTAGGATCGTATACAAACATCACATTTTACGACTAAGTTCTATCAATGAATACTGCATCTATACACAAACTAACAACGTAGGCACAAGAGAACATAGTCAATCAAAAATAGCACATACATTCCCCAAAAACAAAAAACAAAAATGTTTTTGGATTTTCTAAGTTTTCAATTTTTTCTCTTTTTTATCAATCTGAGTTTTTTCAATTTTGTTTTTTTTAACGTAGTTTCCCCACCCCCATACCTAAATCAAATAATCTCCTCATTGGAAGTGGAAAGAAACAAAAAAGAAAAATAAATTTACAAAAAGAAAACTAAGACTCAAAAAGAAAGAGAAAGGACATGACTCTAAAACTAAAAAAGAAAACAACAAAAATAAAATAAGACAACAACCATATACAAAAGAAAACAAAATTAAAAAGAGAAGCAAAAGATAAGCGATTATACCAGGTTAGGGGTTGAAGTACACCTAAAATATAGCCTCTTGAAAATTGCTCAAATAGAGGCATATGGAGCATCAGCCACTTCACATCAAAATGAAAATTGCTACTTAAATCAAAACCCATTAGTACACGAAGTAGCTTATCAAACAAAGATGGCCAACTCTCAAGCACATGGAAACAGTAAAAAGCACAGAGTTGGACCAAAAAAAGTACATCCAACATCACAATACAGCACAAGTATGGGTCCGCTTCAACTTGTCAAATTGTTAGGCCCACACATCAAACAGACAGACTTACTTAAAAGTAGCCAACAAGTGGGTCATCGGCCTAGCAATTTCGTCATCATAAATGAGCGGTCTATGTAAAACAGTGGGTCCAAAGTCCACAAGTCCTTTAATCTTGGCATGCTCAAAAGTCTGGTCCAAATCAGTAGTCATAAAGATAAAGTTCTTAGACTTGACAAACTTAGACTTGCGAGATTCAAAGGGGAGGTCAGTTATAATTTGGTCAAAACAAAATGATTTATATTCAACAGAAAAACCCTCATCAAAACTTTCATTGATATCAAACCCACATGAAAAAGATTCAAATTCTATAGAATGAATATCATCATCGAATTCCAAATTAGTGGGCTCAACTTCGTCCTCACATGACTCCTGTAAAATATAGTCTGACTCATCGAAATCAGGATGCTCAACTTTAGGTGTGATGCTCATATGTAACTCACCAGCACTCTTAAGGTCTTCACCCACCTCAAATTCACAAGAGTGGATAAAAGGGGCAGGTTGGTCGGCAGAAGCTCGGACATCCTCAGTGATGTCCTTAAGTGGGCTAGTATGGGGTGCAAGGTCAGGTGATGGAGACATAGGGAGGTCACGCTCTTGTTCTAGGTCAGAAAAAGGCATATCGTCATGTAGCTTAGACCTAAATTGATAAGAGGATTCAAAGTTATCATAAATACTAACTTCAGGTTTAGAAGATCCTAAACTAAAGTCAGGCCCACTAAAATTCTCCCCACTTTGAATAAAACAGTGAGAATATTTAGCAAATCTCTCCTCCATAGTCTTTACCATTTTATTAGTCAATTCATCTAACGTCTTCTTTTCAACACTTGCACATGTAGCATTAATGTAATCACAATATGGACAACAAGTATCACGATCAGAACACTCACAGTAATCACACAAAATAGGAGGCACATAAAAGTAAGATGAATCACATGAATATATAAAGTGATCCTGTTGATAAGGATTAGCATGAAAAGCAGGCTTGCCATGAATAGGACTTTCGAAGGTCCTTTTGCGTTGTTCAAACGCATAAGTATCCCAAGTTAGTTTTTCAAAGAATTCTCATACCTTGTCTTGAGTTCTAGTTAACAACCTTAGCACACATCCAAGACAAATAGACTCAACATAACCCCGAGATTCAGCATTTAAACCCACAACGATGACCTCACAAATGTCCGATTTTTCAAAATTTTGATTCAATTGAGCACAATAGCCATTAAGTCTTGATAAATAACTCCAAAAAGGTTCATGCTTGAATTGTGGAAAATTGAAAAGTCGCATTCTTGTAACTCTTGTTTTAATTTTAAGAATTTTTCAATTTTTTAGGATTTTCAATTTTTTTTCCAATTTTTTAGGGTTTTTTTTTTTTGTTATTGAAAGAAAAAGTAAAAGAAAAAACAATGACTCTAAGACAACTAACTATAAACTAATGAATAAAACTAAAAATCCAAACACTCAAATAATAAGTTAAAAAAACCAAAAAAAACTAACAAAAATAAAACTATATTACCAAAAGAAAAGAAAGATCAAAAAGAAACAAACAACAAAAAGTGACCTAACACAAAAGACATAAAAGAAGCCCATAAACAAAGCATGTACACCATTTTATTTTTCTTTTTTTTTTGGATTTTGATTTTTTTCAGTTTTTTTTTCATTTCATTTTGCACAAAGAAAAGCAAAATAGAAAGCAAATTAATCCTAGGAGCAAAAAAAAGAGAAAACTATGACAAACAAAAAGAAAACGGAAATAAACTAAACCTAAACAAGCAAAGTCTAAAAATAAAATTAAAACTTAAACTTAAACATCTAAAATCAATACTCTATACACAAAAAATTCAACACAATCACAAGGACCATGAATATATTTTTTTCCTATTTTTTCTATCCCTGAATAGCGTAGAAAATTGCAAACAGAAAATTTGTTCAAAAAAGCACAGAAAATTCCAGATAGCCCTAAAAATCACATAAAAATTCATCTACACTCTAACAATTGTGGGGAATCCACAAAAAATATCAGAACAGAAATATTCTAACCAAAATTGCTCCAAATAATTCAAACAAAAACCAAAAAACATGAAAAAAAAACCCCGCAATGGATTGTTTCTGGTTCTCTGTTCCTGCAAAACCAAAATCAGAATTATTACCACTATTTGTTCAGTAGTAATAGACACTAAAAATCAGAATATATTGACTCCAAAACAAAACAAAATCAAAATACTAACTCAAATCAAAAATCAAAAACAAAGAAACTTAAACTAAACTAAAACTAAATCTAATCAAAAACACAAAAACAAAAACGACTCAACGACTCAAATAACCAAACTATGACCCGACACAACCTAATTTCATAAATGCTTCCCTAGCAATGGCGTCAAAAACTTGTTGTAACTTCTGCAAGTATATGGTAGTTCATTGTAGCAATTACGATGTCGTCCTCGGGGATGAAATGTAAAATTTAGCGCAGAACCTAGTACCGTAGGTAGGGCAAATCATTCGAATCTCGACCGACTAAAACCAACAACCAAATACAAGCAGAGAAAGAACCAAGATATCAAACTTGAGCTCATTACTTCCAATTTTCGGAACCCAAAAGTAAAATTTCCACTTGACCTTAACCATAGCATAATCAAATACATGGGTTTGAGAGTCTAGAGGGTAGATCTGAAACTGAAATAAATCAAAAATAATGTGAAGAGTAACCGAAGAACAAGAACCGAAAAATATGTAAAATGCTACTCTATGCTACTCGTACTGCTACTACTCCACATCTCCTATTCTGTCTGTCGTCCCTTTTTTTGTAGCTTCAATTTGCCCCTCATCCTCCCCCATTGCTCCAAGTAATTCTCAAAATAAATCCTTGAAACTGTCGATTTAATGATGGTGATAATAATGGAATTGATGGTGAAGAGAGAGAAAGAGTGGTGGCCAATTAGCTAGGGGGAAGGAAAATGAAGCAGCAAGCAGCGCATGTTTGTGGGCTCTAGGCTGGAAACATAGAGGAAGAAGACACATAAAGCTAGGGGGAAGAACACGTGGATAGCATGTGGGAGAAAAAATGAAGAGGAGTGATGGATTTGGGAAGAAAAGGAGTTGGCCCGAACTGGGAAAAGGGGTCGTACTAGGCCTCGGAAGAATAACAGGCCCAAAGGCATGCCAGGCCACCCTCAGTGAGAGAGATTGGGGAGAAGGAGGGTGAAATTTGGGAAGAGCTAGATAAGGTGCAGGAGAAAAGAACTAGCAGGCCCAGTGTGACAAACAGTGCAAGAAGGTGGCGTGGGATACAACTGGGCTAGGGCCAGCGGGAAAGAAAGAAGGGAGGTTGCCTAGGTTGGGCTCACGTGTCTGGGTTGGTCTTCTTCTTCTCCACTTGATCCGATATTGATCATTTGAGCATTTTTTATTCACCTTTTTTCCAAGTTTTTCCAATTCCTACAAAATAAACAGAAGTACATTAAAATTCTAATCTATTAATTTATTTTGAGCAAATTGCAATTAATAAAAGGGTATAAATTAACGTAATTTTTGGCTTAACAATAGGAGAACTAGCCAAAGGGGGCAGAGGTTCATAATTGGACACCTAAGAGGAAGACTCAAGATGAGGTGTGGAGTCAATGTTAGAATCCAATGCACCTGTTGTACTTCCTAAGTTAAATAACCCTAAACCCAAATCCCTATGAGAAAGACAAGTTCCCAAGGGATCTTTATTTAGAATAGTAGGTAATGCCTCTTCAATCATTTCATCAATCACATCAACAAAGAAACATTCAGATTCATCTTTAAGCATAGTTTGAGAAGAAGCCTTAAAAATGTTAAGCCTAACCCTCATGTTCACGACTGAGACATCCATCACTCCCGACCTACAATTAATGGTGTCATTAGCGGTGGCTAGGAAGCGACGTCCTAAAATAATAGGGATTTTCTTAAAGGCATGAGTAGGGTCCCTTTCCAATGCAATAAAGTCAATAGGAAAAATATCAATTTGAATCAAGACATCATCTTACCGCCCCCTTGGAGTCCTTATTGACCTCTCAGCAAGCTGAAGGGTAAAGTTAGACAATTTTAATTCACCCAACCCAAGCTTTGAGTAAACAAAGTATGGTATCAAATTAACACTATAACCTAAATCCAAACGTGCTCTTTCAATTTTATGATTAGCAATAAAGTATGAAATAGTGGGAACACCAGGATCTTTCAACTTAGAAGGAATGTTAAATTTCAAAATAGAGCTCACTTGTTCACTTGGAAAACCTTTTGAGACTTGTCATCTTTAGATTTTCTTTTAAAAGTACACATGTCTTTAAGGAATTTCGCATAAGTAGAAATTTGTTTTATTTCTTCCAAAAGGGGAAGATTGGCCTTAACTTACTTAAAGGTCTCTAGGATGTTATCTCTCTACTTGTCTTTTCTACAAGGGAAGGGAGCATCTAAAGCTTGTGGGCAGGGGTGAGCAATGGACTAGGTGCCCATTGAGTTAACCGGTCAGCCCATGTAAAATATGGGTAATAAAGGGTCGGGTTAATAATGGACTGGGCCACTAATAGGCCATTCCATTAAGACATATTAACGGGTCGGACTGGGCTAGCCCATTAACGGTCCGTTTAGTGACCCTTTTTTTTTCAATCTAATTGAGACACTAATTTACATGTTCCAATTAGTTAAACTCATTACCAATACTTTGTACATGACAATAATTATTATACATCGTTGCTTTGCACAAGTTTGTTCCATTTTTAAACGGACCCAAAGCAGGCCACCCATGGACCGACCTGACCCGACCTGTTTATTAGCTTGGTTGTGTATTTTCTAACTTTGAATTTGGACTAGTTTAGTTTGGTTGGAAAATTACAAAGACATTAGTTGAAAAATTAACTCACCAAAAACACTCATTAGGTGGTAACGGGCGGGTCATGGGGGGCCCGGGTTCATTTCTCCCATAACCCAGATTGGCGTATTAACAAATGTACTGGATCCGGTCCAACCCGTTTAGTTAATGGGCGAGCCAGTCCGACCCAACCTAGTCCATTGCCCAACCCTACTTGTGGGTAAGGAACCCTTGGCTTTTATATCACAATGAGGTCAAATACATTGGATGAAGGGGTTGAGTCATTCTCAATTTCACAATCAGTCTCATTGATCTTTGGTCTTTCCTCTTTATCATGTTTCTTCTCACTCACTTTGTTGTCTACTTCCTTACCTCACCTGAGAACCATAACAGCTCTCAATTGTTCAAATTGTTGGCTTTTAGGGTACTATATGGGATACCATGGAAGTTTTCCTTCTTCTCTTTTGCTTACAGCTATGGCTAGTTGCCTTAATTGGGTGTCTAACTTAGCTATAGATTGTGAGTGGGAATCTACAATTTGCATTTTAGACTCAAGTCCTTTGACCTTAGTATTTATATTTTGGACAGCAAAAGCAAGGGTACTAAGGGCAAAGACTACCTTATCCAATTTTGAGCTCATAGATAGAGGTGGTGGGGGTGGTGGATGACATACCTTTGGTTTTGAAAACTAGGACATGTAGGTCTACTAGACTGGGCTTGTGGGTTCTCCACATTTTGAGACCTCCAAGAAAAGTTAGGATGATTCTTCCAATCATGATTATAAGTGTTTGAATAAGGATTATTAGTTTGAGGAAATCCTTGGACAGCATTCACTTGTTCATTTACAACATCAGATGGGCCCATAAAAGGACACTCAAAAGAAGTACGCATGGGACTAGCACAATTTGAACACACATTTTGCATAGAAGAGGAATTAACCATTTTGTCATACACAACAATCGATCAAATTTCTTAAATAAAGCCTCAACTTTAGTAGAAAGATCAATCGAATGTGAAACCTTATAAATCCCCCCCTTTACTTCCCACTTGTCTAGGCAGCTTAGAATGTGAGGAACTGACATGCAAATGTGAATTCTCACTCAAATGTTCAAATAGTTCCCAGGCTTCTTTAGGGGTTTTTATACAAAACCCTACACCACATGATGCATCTACCATCTGCCTATTGTGCTCATCTAAACCAGAGTAGAAACTCTAAATGAACTGCCACTGAGGAATCTCATGGTGAGGGCAACTTTGTAACAATTCTTTAAATCTTTCCCAACTTTTATGCAATTGTTCATTTTTATTTTGTGACAAAGTGGTTATGACACATCTTAAAGCAGTCAGTGTACCAATAGAAAAAAACTTTTTCAAGAATTCCTTTTGCATTTGGTCCCAAGTGGTAATATTTGACTTAGCATCCAACCAAGCCTTGGCTTTATCTTTCAAAGAGAAAGGAAAAGACGTAATCAAAACGCATTGTTAGAAACATTATTTAAGAAGACGACAGAACATATCTCAAAAAATGCATCAACATGCTTAAAAGGGTTTTCAGACTCTAACCCATAAAACAATGCAAGCATTTGGATTAGGGAATACTTAATCTCAAATAGCCCCATAATAGTAGGCATACAGGTACTCGTAGGTGAATCATAAGTGACATGAGTTAAACACTCCTTAAGTTCCTTAGCTGGTGGGGCTTGTTTTTCAGCCATCTTTTTTTTCTTAGAGTCACATTTCTTTGCTCTTATCTTACTAAGTGTATATTCAATTTCATAATTGTATTCCTCAAGGTCTGAAGACAAAAAGCATCTACCGAGCATGTAAAACCACAAGCAACCACAACAGTACTATGAAACACCACCACAATGACCACCAAACAAAGTAAGAATAAATGGCAAGGAAAAGGGGGAAAAAATAAAAAGTAAAAAATAAATAAAAAATAAAATGAAATAAAAAGAAAGAACAAAGCCAAAAAAATGAACAAAAAGGAAAATAAAATAAAATAAAAGGCAATAATAAATGAAATAAAAGGGAAGGGGTTTAAATGGTACTAAAGGGAAATAACTGGACTAAATAAAATAATAATAATGAAAAACAGAAATAAAAGAATCTGATTAGATTAGATTAGATTAGAAGGGGATGGGGAATAAAATGAAACAATGAAAAAATAAAAATAAAACAAAATTAAGAATAAAAGTAAAAGGGATGGGGAGGAAAGAAATAACTAGTTAGCGAGTTAGAGAGTTAGATAAAGTGTGAATGAAAAGGGAGAAAAAAAAATAAAAGGAAAAAAAAAATCAAATCACTATTAGTTCCCCAACTAAGGTGCCAAAAACTTGGTGTGGATTTTGATGGTTTTAAAAACCCAACTTACTTGCAAGTGCACAAGGTAATTGCAGCGAAGCAAGTATTTCGGGGTTCTGTCTAACGGAGAACGATGGCAATTTTTAGTTTTACTTTTCTTAATTAGTTAACAAAATATAATCAGATGTAGTTAGCAACAACAGCAACAATAATAGCAGAAAGAAAAGAATGAGAATAAGAGAAAAGTAAGTCTTAATCAATAAGTAAAGGCGGATTAATCTGGCGAGATACTAGAATTTCGATCTCACCAAGACTCTTAATATTAACTAACAAAATTCAATTGAGGTTTAATTAATCTCTTCAAAACCCTTAAGCTACAAGCTTGAGTCTAATAGAACAAAATTAATTGTAGTTATTAATAAACATACTCAACTAGTAGTTAGCATGAATGATTCAATTTAGACATAATTCATCTACTTTCTAGTTTTTTTTAATCAATCAATAACCAAAATTTTAAACACTATTATACAATTACTACATTTGCCAACAAGGTCTAATATGAATAAATGAGATAGCAAGTTAATCAATTATAAACCAACATGTATAAACAATTGAAATGAATTGCATAATAAATTAAAAGCAATTAAATAACTTAAAATTATGCAATAAAAAGAGGCAATAATATTAACCCCAATTGAAATTAGAAAAATCAACAAAGTGAGTCAAGGATCCATCTCAGTCCTCAATGAACAACCCAATCGATCATAGGTAGAGAAAATATCATTAAAATTAAAATAATTATATTTCAACTAATGGTATATTTCAATCCCTATAGGTAGAGAAAATATCATTAAAATTAAAATAATTATATTTCAACTAATGGTATATTTCAATCCCTATAACAAAACTTTGATGTTTTTCTTACACAAAAAGTTCGCACAATCAAAGAGCAACTGTCTAATTAAGCACACAAAGGAGACGAAAGAAAAGAGAAATGATAGCCAAAATAGCTTATTTTCTTGTAATTCTCACAACTCATATAATTTTTCCTAGCACAATCTCTCTTCAATTACTAACATTGAAAGGAAGAGAAGAGTAGGAAAAAATGAAGAATGGGATGAATGATCGATGACCCTTGTTACTACCCTTTCCTTGCCATTTATAGTGGATTTTGCTCCTAGTTTTTCTTCTTTTTCTTAGTGATTATTTGTCACCACAATGCTTGCCTAAAAATCAACTTGACCAAGTGTTGCCAACTACTGCCCAATGTTAACATTCTAATTTTGGCAAACGAAAATCACATTGGGCCATAAAAAAAATGAGGGGAGAGTGATGTGTGTGGCTAGACTGTTGTGTTATGCTGGAAACTCAGGACAAACGTGGGCTAGGCCTGTGTGATATCAAAGGAAGGAGGGCACCTGGGACTGAAGTTGCGTCGCGGTTGAGAGTGAGATTAGACAGGCCCATACGAGTTGGGCAAAGAAGAAGAGATAGATAAGGTTGGGCAAATGATGAGGAGGGCGGGTTGTGCACTAGGCAGCTAGTTTGACAAAATCAAGCCCATCTCGAGTTGGCTCAAAAGAGAGTTAGTGAGGGAGAGAAGGGAACCAGTGGACCGTGTCTCAGAGTAGAAGAACAGGCATAAATGTATATATAGTGAGGGAGAGTTGCTGCTGCTGCTGAGCACTGGATGTGACTAGGCTACTGAGTGCTCGGTGGTGGGCCATAGGTCAATAGAATCTCGCCCATTTCGGGCTAACAAAGAGATAAATAGAGGAGGAGAGCTAGGTTGAGGGCCAGGTGGGAGAACTGGGTCACGCCTTTTAGTGGGCTGCTACACAGGCCCAGGCTGGTTCCTTTTCGGCTAACTGGGCTGCCAAATCATGCTTGGAATTCCAAGTTTATGCTTGAATTCTTCTTTATCTCGCTCTTTTCCTTAAAAGATAAAACATGCATTATTTTTACTTGAAATACAACTCAAAGACTCAAAAGAGGTATAAAATAAAGAAAAATTACTCATAAAAATATCAGTTATCAGAATCCAAAATTGCATTTAGCATATGCAACGAGCCCTATAAACTCTTTGGTTCCCCCCAAGTGGATGCTCGTGGTCTTGTGAAGGTTTAAAGAAGATACTGTCCCACAAAATCTTAAAGAAGGAAAAGAAAAAGAGAAAGAGAAAGAAAATAGAAAATCTTTCTAAGTTTACTAACAAAACACAAACATGTTCAAGGGAGAAAATTGTACTCATTCTTACCAACCAAATCACCCTTGTAAGAAAGATGTTGGATTGCATATAAATAGAATGTACACATCAAGACTCTCAATCCCCATGGATGACATGAAAGCACCAACTTTTCACCCCAAAGTACATCAAAAATTTAGTCCATCCTAGTGCTTGGTGTGCAAGTGCATCATCATCCTAGGAGTCAGGCTTAGTAGAATCTAACTCAATCCTACTTGACTAACACGAATTACATTATTTACTTGACAACTTGGAAAGCAAGCTTTCCCAGTAGTAGTATTGCCTCAAAGGTGCCTTAAAGGGGTACTTGTCATTTCCAACTCTAATAATTTTTTTTGCTTTTATTTTTCTAGAAGTGTAAACAAAAGTGACTATGTACATAAACAAGCAGGAAAGCCAATCACAGAAGACTAAGACCCAAAGATAATGACGAAATATATATGGGGACTAGATTGCGCAACTGTAATGAACTATCTCGGTTAGAATTAGGTCCTAGAATGACACACTTAGGACAAAAATCTATCATGCACATCACACTTGTATACAAGCTAATAGTCAAGGTACAAGAAATCAAAGCTGATCAAAATAATACAGAACTCCCTAAAACTGCTAAAAACTTTTGTCTTTTCAAAAAATATTTCTCTTTTTTTTTCTTTTCAAAAACTTGTAGCATGGCTTCTCCTCCCCCCACACCTAGATCTCATAATGTCCTTATTGGGAGCCAAGAAGCCACCATACCAGCAAAACACATATGTGCATAAAACAAAACCATAATAATAGACATATAAAAATAAGAGAGAAACTGAAAAGGGGAGAAAGATTGATAAAAAAATGATTAAAAAACTAAATAAAGAGAAAAGGAGGAATGAATTTACCAGGTTAGGTGCTAAGTACACCTAAACTATCACCTCCTCAAGATGGGGTTGTGGGAGGCGTGATGAGCATCAGCTGCTCCTCCTCATCTTAAGATCCAAGCCACCAATTCAGATGTCGTCAAAGCTTGAAGGAGCTTATTGAATACCTAAGCATGTAACTCATATGAATGTGAGTAAGAGCACCCAAACATGAATCCAGGAATGATAGTAAGTGCTCTCATGAACTTATCAAATGCCTCACAAACATTAGTAGAATAATCAAAGGCAATAGTCAATGTGATTTTTTCCAGGCATGTCCTCTAGGTATAGACAATACCCTCTAAAGGTACCTGGGGACTCAGAACCGTGAACCTCATTCCCCTCAAGTAAAACATGAGAATTAATAAGTGATAGATGAAAACACTCAAGGGAAGGGAAGGGTAGTGAACATGAAGGAAAAATATTGAGGGGATTGAAGGATACAAGGTCAACAAAATTAGGACTATGTGAAACTGTAACTACAACATCCACACATGACCCCCCTACAAGTGTCTCATCAAGATCATACACCGCAATAAAAGCATCGCCTAACTCATAACATATATCACCTCATCAACACTAACATCAACATAAAATGTCCTACCTGCCTCAATCTTCGTCGACTGAGCTAAAGGGAAAGGTGGATCAAGAAAGGTCAAGATAAATGCAGTGTTATCCTCAAGGGTGCTAGGTAAGGATGGAGCAACAAGGGGTAAAGTAGTTAAGGGGGGTCAATTACTTCCTTTAATCCGGACTCCAAAGTAAGAAAAGATGGCACCATCATCACATAAATTAACATTAAATTTAGGGGAACTAAACATAAGGTCGGTCTCATGTGTTAGGTCATACTTCTGCGTACAATTAGCAAACTCAATTTGTTGTTCATTCATTGTCTCTAACATACTAGCAGGCCCAGTAGAAATATCAGCAGAAATATGATAAGGACAAGAAATACAGTCATGGCCAAAACAATGGCAAATCTCATACACAAGAGAGGCATAATTAGGGATGTAGGGGGATGGGGTTTAAGGATTAGCACAAGTTCCAAATTCATAAGTATCTCAAGCCAACCACTCATGCAAATCCCAAGCTTTAGCAGTGTCTCTAGTGCAAAAGTCCCAACGCTCCAAAAGGGCACAAATTTCACAATTCATACCCTCATAGACTACATTAAGAATTTCCCTCTACTCTAAGCAATAACCACAATGAGCAAGAAAAGCACGCATTCTATTATAATATCTCCAAAATAACTCATGCTCATACTGAGGAAAGTGGAAAATTGGCCTTGTTTTAAATTTTTATTTTTTTCTAATTTTTTTCAAATAAAGGCCTAGTCTTAAATACTCAAGTGAGCTCTGATATTTAAAAGCGCCAACTCCCCAGCAACGACGCCAAAAATTGTTTAGTTAAAATTACCGCAAACACAAGATGTAGTTGTAGCCAGCAACAGGCGAGTAAGGATTGTATCCACAAGGAGTTGTGCCTCCAATTACCAAAGCCAATTTAAGCTTATCAATCTAGACAAATAAAAAAGATGATAAGAAGAGGAACCAAACTACTAAGGCAGACAAAAATGATTTTGATTATAATTGAACCTAAGATTAACTATTAATCGAGTCAAACCCTCGCCTTCCCAAGTTATGCTAACATTCAGAGATGATCGATTATACCATAAAAGCTCACCCAAGCCCTCTTTTAAGGATCCAAGGATAGTTTCACTATTCTAACCACCTATTTTCATGGGGTTAGCCCAATTAAATTATAAGATTAGCAATCCTGGACCTAATTAGGATTCAGACTATTTTCATGCCCTAATGCTCGTTATCCTATCTGCCCACTCTAGATAATCAACCTCACCCTTCAGTGCAAGTCAATTGCCCCCCAAAACACCGATGAGAACTCTTTCAAAAATTTCATCTAATGGTTAGTAGGCACGAAAGAAAACTCTAAATCTAAGCATAAACAAGGCAGGTTAGGGCTTAAACGAGATTGATTACACATCTCAATGGCTAACCGTAACCAAAGAACACAACTTTAGTTACAAATAATAAACATAAAAATGCAAGCATAACAACGAACAATCAAAATAGCAAACAAATTAAAACCATGAAACTAAAGAGAGGAAAAGAAGAAAAACACAGTCTTGAATAGCGAGATCCACAATCTTCTACATGGTATACACTAATCCAGCCTAAGTTACTCTCCCCTTAATGAGGTTTTGATGGCTAACGAAAATCCTAAAAATGACTGAAGGAGAAGTCCCCAAGATTGTTTAAACGATGCCTCAAATAAAGTATGAAATTCAAATAACGGGAAAACTGGGATCGTAAGGCGCACAGTTGTGCAGTGCCTGTGCACAACTTCGGGAATCAACACTGAAATCTACATGCTTTTTGCATGGTTGTGCCATTGTGCACGGTAGACCGTGCACTCTTTTTTTCCCTTTAGACGTTCTTTTCTAACCCTCCAAACTTCATAGGACCCCTTTTCCTCCCCGAAATACATCCTCGTGGCCTTCTTTTCCATCAAAAACTAGTGATTTTCTCATATTCTTTGCAAGAGCGCTTGAAAATAAGAAAAACCACTTATAAAGCATAATATGGACTGAAGAAGACAAATTTGACCCCTTCTCATCATGTTCCAACATAAAACTAGTGGGACAAGGGATCAAATAGGGCCAAAATGAGGTCAAAATAAAGGTTTATCACTCTTATTTTGCACACCAAAAGGATATGCTCAGGGAAATTGTGCTGACCATTTCTTTGATCATGCTTTCGATTGTTCCGTGACAACTGATAAGTTTAAGACAACACTGATTTTCATTGCTAAATCTTTATTAGCATTCCTGACTGACATTATTCTAGGATGCATGCACTAGCATATGATAAGCTTCTGAGACTCTTGATGGCATCTAAGATGGAGACCAGAGCCCTCAGAAATGATGAGGAGTGGTTGATGCTCTACTCAAACCTCATTTAGCATGAGGAGCTGATAGCTTAGATATACCCAACACCTAATCTAGTACATTCGTTCCAACCCTTCTCTCTACCTCCTTTTCTTCCTTTATTTTCTTTCTTTCCCTTTTTTATAGTTGTGGATATTGGAAAGTCATTTTTTTGTGACCAATTTTGGGATGAAATTTTTGATGTCATGAGCCTATTAATAGCTAAGATTACCATTGTGTGCTTTGTGTATACTTTATGTTTTGTTGATGTTTATTTTTGTGTGTATTTGTTGGCATATATTTGTTAGCATGATGTTTGTTTTGTGAGTATGTGTATCATGATGTTGGTTTTATGCATTCTTATGGGTGATTATGCCTCGTTGGCTTCTAATGAGGACATTGGTAGATTTAGGTGTGAGGGTGGGGAAGTCATATACCCATGTACATATTTTTCATGAAACTTTTTCAATTTTTGTATATTTTTTCTAGGCTTTCGGGATTTTTTGACCATCTTGATTAGTTTTACCTCTAAGTGGCTTGGTTGCTAGCTTAGATGCAGGCATTGTGCACATAATAGAATCCTTGGCTTGTGGTTAATTTCCAATCATTCATAATAACCCCTCCTCACATGCACATTTTTGTATGTACCTTGCACATTTGATCATTGACTCTTGGCGTTGGCTGTTAAGATGTGGGTTTGAGGATACTTTGCTTTGCATGATGGACTTTTGTCTTCTGATAGATTTTTTTTAAAAAAGAAAAAGAAAACAAAAACAATAGCATAAGAGAAATTTTGACTCCAATACCACTATTAGGGCTAGAATGAGTACCTTCGCAATATACTAAATCCTCCTACCTAGGGAAGAATTTTAAACATGCGCTAAGTTGTTCATTTGGGAGCTTAAGGCCTAAAAAGCCGAGAGCTACTCACCCAAGTGAAAAAGCATAAGGAAACAAGCGAAAAAAGATAGAGGAAAGAAAAGAGAGGTAAAGTTGTTCGCATCTAATCAAGGGAATCTCAATAGCTAACCATGGATAACTCTGACATTGTCTTGGCCTAATATTAAAAGCTAATACACTTTGTACAGGAAACCAAGGTATACATGTCACATCATGGTGTTGTGTAGATGGAAAATGAGAGTCTAGGTGTATTTGTAGTGCATATGGCTCTTGAGTTTATGTCTTGCTTGGATACATCTTAGCGGTTAAGTTATTAAAGTGATTGAATACATGGATGTGTACATATTTCCCCATTTCTTTGTATATATACTATCCTCTTGGGAAAAAAAATTCCAGACAAGATTTGAAAGATTTCTTAGGTATAGCTTGTACAAACTCTCACGAGAGCTCACTTGTGCTCTTAAGGGTACCAAAACTTTATTTCGCTAAATGCAATCATGATTTTCATACAAAAGAGAGCTAGATTATTATGTTAGTTTTCCTTTATTTCGCTAGAGGACGAGCAAAAATTTAGATGTACGCATATTTGTTGGTTCGAAAATGTCATATTTAACATAGCCTTCGTCAAATATTCCTCACACATAAATAATATATTTTTAGGATTTTTACTTGATTTTATTTTTTTTAAGACCAAAATAGAATAAATGGTGAAAGTCAATGCAACAAGTGTGTAAAATTAAAAGACCTCGAGAGCTAAATAGTCATGGAATTGCGTGAGTACATGAAGAAAGAAGCAAGAGCACTAGACCAAATCTTGTGTGAACCGACCATTTTTTTTTTCTAAAAAGACTATTTTTGTAATACTAAGCAGGTCTACCTTAACTAGACCAATTTCCAGTGGATCAAGAAGGGTCTCAAAAGTGCACAACCAAGTCTACAAGGAAACAATACCACTTCCACTAGAATTGGACAAAATGGCAGTGAACTATGAATGACACGCTTAGGCTCCCATTTTGGTTTTGTATTTTTGATGTTTTTACTTTGTTGGGTTGAGATTGACATGGTTAGGCTATGTCCTATGATAATACCTGTATCGTCCTCATTTTCGTAGCCTATTTAAGCCATTTTTAGCCATGCTTTTGGGCCCATGTTTGCTATGTCTTTAAAGCTCGGTTTGAGGATTTAGGATTAACCTATTTGAACCCCATTAAAGGGAATAAATTAGGATTAGTTTAGATTGATTTTGGATTCAAGATTATAAACTTCGAAGTTTCCAAGCATTAACAGCTAAACATACTTTCACCTTCTCTCTTTTGCTTATGTTATTTTGCATGTTTAATTCTGTTACAGTAATGTTTTCTTTTGATTGTGTTAGTTTAAATATTTGTTGCTATTATTGTTAATCCATGTTTAATATTAGGCAAGTAGACTAGGTTACATTTGCCTTCTCTCTCTATTCAATTTTTTTGGTGTAAACAAGGGATCCTCTCTCCATTTCATGTTTGATTGTTTAATTGTTAGTTTTTGTAATAGGTTTAATTGTGCTTTATAATGTTAATTTGTGGCTATTTTTGTGTTTCTTAGTTGTGGTTAACGTCTATGAGGCTTAATTGGTCTTGCTTTGGCCCTAAACCCCTTTATTTATGCTTGTAATTAGGCAAACTCTCTCATACCCATCAGGTTTTCGATGGAATACATGAAAGAGTTGTCATCCATATTTTGGCTTGCTTGATTTATGTCAAAATGTAAGGTTAACTCGGTAATGTGAAAAGGGACACTGATAGGGATTTGGACACGAAAATAGTTTAGATCCTTAATAGATCTAGGGTTTACACTCTTGTGGTCTAATTATGATAACTACATAAAAATAAGTAGTTAAGCTTATTAAAATAGTTTCTGATCTTGAAAGACGGCTTACATGATCGTACTTGTTAGCCAGCTAGCTACAACTACGCACTTGCTGGATGAACCATACTTGCTGGCTAGCTACAACTATGTCATCCACTTATGGTATTATCGATGGTAAATTTTTTTCCCGAGTAATAGAAAAATGGGCACCTCATCCCCATAATAGAACTCCACAGTGTCCCATTATGGGAACGAAGATGCCAAAAAGCAATCACACTAGCAATATAACTGCAAAACTAGAACAAATCTACAACCCAAAAACATAACCAACTTGTATTAAAGAAACAAAAACATGGCTAACAAATATCGACAAAATAAATAACATCACTAACACATCACAAAACCCAATGCACACAAGGCAAGCAATGGTCTTCATAGCCATCTTGGCTAAATAAATCCCAAATTTCTCCTCAAAATTGATCATTAACAAATACACAATCCTAATATCTAGAACTATGTATAAAAAAGAAGGAATGAAAAGGAAATAGAGAAAAGAGAAGGGTTGGAATGATTATACCATGATGGGTGATGATTGTACTCAAATTAATACCTCTCCAAGTGGTGGCCCGTATGTCCATAGGGCATCCAATCTATAAAATAGATCAAGCCAAATCCTAAAGAAAGCTCCAAGGCTGCTTCATGAGTCTATGTAGTACTAGGTAGTTGGTTCGTCTACCTATCTTAAACAAAGTGAAGGGAGAAAGCAATGTGATTCTTCTCTTCCCTTGTGAACTTAAAGAATCTTTCACTATACATACTCTTATTAAGACCATAGAATGTTCCTGCAAACTATGACCTGAAGTGGTTTATCGTCAAAAAACAATAATAGATTGTAGCATTTCTCCCTTTTTGTCTAAAGGATGGGGCTTTCTTGTCAAAAGGCATGGGTGAGGAAAAACCAAAGGTTTTCAAAAAGCACACCAAAGGCCTCAAACTCTTTCAAAATTGGAGAATTTTAAAAAAATAAACAAACTTTCTCACCAAGAATGCTTACCCAAGGGGTTCTCTCATCTTGGCCCAGTCACTCTGTGTCATCACCTAGTTGTCACTCATATCAATCCCAATCAAAGCTCATAGCAATTTATCAAAGTGGGAACAATCCTTAAGCAAGTGAAAATAGTCAATCACAAGGGGGATGTTCCAAGGAAATCATATCACTTGCATAGAAGTTATGGCTCTCTTAATCTCATCAAAACTCTCAGCCTAATCATAAGGCTCATACATATGCCGTACATCCCTCAATATAGAGGACAAGGGCCAATAGCTTTCAAAATAAGCATGAATGGACAACCTAGGTATGTAGTCTAGATCCTTTACTCAAACCTAAAATCCTATAGTCACACTAAACTATTGAATTCGGTCCAAATTTAGGAGATCAGCATATAACTCTCAAATTGAGGAAGGTTGACATTGAGGGATCCATGAAAGAACAACGCAATGATGAATAGGGAAAGGCAATAGAAGTAAGAATGGACTGGGGGGGAGACTTAATAGAGATTGGATCAATGAGTTCCAAATCACAAGACATGACCTCAACAGCCTGCTCATAAGACTGCCCTAAAGGGTCTCCTTAAGTGAAAATCCTCCTTACGAAAAATACCTTTCAAACCAACAATCAAGTCATGCTTATTATTACGACTAGCATTAGCCACTAGTTTCTTATATTTTGATTAATTATATTATTTGACTGTATTTTTGTCAGTGAAGAACAAGAATTGTAAATAAGCAAAACTTGTTTGTGTTACAATCGTTACAAATAATTTGTTAAGCAAGGCCAAGTATAAAATTATTTTAATTAAAGTCACAGCCAAAATTTTTATTTTTGTAAAACAAATTTAATGTCTTCGTACATTATAAAAGACTATAAATTATGCATACAGAACAAAAATCATACATATAACTTTTTAATAACTCTAATAACTGCTTAAAACTACCTTTACAGTTTTTGATAACTACTTATAACCTGTTACAATCCTTTGAACTTATTAGAACCTCTTACATTTTTTACAAATATTGCATATTGCGAAAAAGAATATGGTCTACGTACTTATTCCACTTAAATCTAAAAGTGACACAGTCATGTCATATGACATGAGCAATCGCATCACACGTCAAGCTTCAAACTAATATGGGCGCTTGTGTCAGTCTTTGACTTTGTAGTTTTCTGCATTCTTGATGGGCATTGACATAGCCATGCCATTTGGCACTAGAAACATGTCATGCCTCTATCTTGGGCCTCTATCACTGCATTTTTGCTACCACTTCTCGCCTCCTTCCTTGTAAGATCTCCCTTTATTCATCCTGCTAGTGTTCATCCTCAAATTTCTCTAATTCATGGCAAAAACATCCAAAAATAGGAAAATTATTGAAATAAAAGAAATATCCATGGCATGGGACACAAATGACTCAATTAACACCCATGTATCCAATAGTGTTAACAAGGAAAAATGATGAGAAACTAGATTAACTTTAATCAGTTAAAAACCATATGTATTAGGAAACGAATTACTTTTGGATTTGATTTTGTATAGTTTCCTATTCCTAGTAGATTTCTATATAACATTCCCATTACTAGTAGAACTAGGGATTATTTTGTTAGCTTAGTGATGTATAGACCTAAGACTTTTAGCCATGTAAACGGCAAGCAAGAAAGAGAGAAGGGGAACAATACAACAACCCCACATTTCCAATACATCAAAAACTTTTTGTCTCAAAACTTTATGATATTAGAGCTCTATAACCAAGGTTTGATCTTTGATTAAAAAACTAAAACAAAGAAAGAGCTAGCCATGGCTCAAGAGAGCAAGAAAGGTGAGAAAACAGAGTTTATTGTAACCCCCCAATCACCTTACTACCTTCACGCATCAAATGCACCCAGGGCCATAATCACGGCTATGAAATTCAACTGGAAAAACTATGACCTATGGGAGAATACAGTAAAAACGGCACTAAAATCAAAGAACAAGCTTGGTTTCATCAAGGGGACCATCATAAAACTGGCATGCCTCACATCTCTTAAAGGTACCACTTGGGAGATGGGAAATTCTACGGTGTGTTCAAAGCTCCTGAATGTGATTGAGCCAAAACTACATACTAGTGTGGAATATTTAGATTCAGCCCTAACGATGTGGGAGAATTTGCAGAAGCAATATTTTGTACCGAACACACCTCGCATATGTTAATTGAAGGCCAATATCGCCTTATTTAAGCAAGAAAATCTTGATGTGGTCAAGTTCTTTTCAAAACTCACTATAGAATTATGCGAAAGTGCCAAAGTGTAAGTGTGAAGCAGCTTAAGAATATATGAAGATCATGGGGGAGGAGAAGGCCTACCAATTTCTAATGGGTCTCAATGATGATAACTACTCCACCATACACAACCAGATTCTAACCCTCGACCCGCTACCCTTGCTTAATGAGATGTTCAACATAGTGTAGTAGGAGGAACATCACAAACGCATCAAGGTTGATCAAGATGGTAAAGGAGACCAAGTTGCTGCCTTTACAATGCACCACCACACCAAAATGCACAGCACAAGTGCTAAGAAGCCCACTAGTCTACATTGTAGAAAATATAGGCATGATGAAGGATCGTGCTATGAGATCATTGGCTACCCACCGAGCTAAGGAGTACAGGGATGTGGCCTAGGTGGTCGAAGTGGAAAAGGAGGTCATGGAGGAAGAGCAGATGCTGGAAGAGGTCGTGGTGCTAGAAGTGCAGCCTTCAATGCTGTCCAAGCATATACATCCAGTAGTCATGAACTAGTAGTGATAGACGCTTCACAGGTCATGATCCTGGGGCTATCCTCGGAGCAAGTACAGAGGTTTTTAAGCCTCATTGATGTTCCAAAAGGTGGTTATGAGAAAATGTTAGTTAAGTTGTCTTGGTTCATTGATAACGGAGCATCGTGCCACCTGACTTGTAATCTGAAAAAAATCAATGATGTCAAAACCATTCGGCCCATTCCTATATGTCTACCCAACGGTACACATCCTTTGGCCGTAAAGAAAGGGACACTGACTTGAGAAAAAGGAAGGTCTTTGAGAGATGTTTTATATGTTCTCGAGCTCAACTGCAACCTTTTGTCTGTGCCTGAGTTGTGTAGAGACTTAAATTGTGCAGTGACATTCTTTGATGACTCATGTGTTTTGCATGACCACACATCGAGGATTCCAATTGGAGTGGGTGAGCATTAAGATGGGGTCTACTACTATTTGAGGGCACCAACGGAGAAGAACCAAGCAAATGCAATGGGTACAGGACCCTTGTGGCATCATCGCTTTAGGCACCCTTCCAACGAAGCTATGTCTACTGTTTTTAAAAGCTTAAGGATTTTTGAAGGTAATAAGGATCCTTATGATGGGTGTTCTAGGGCTAAATAAACTAGAAATCGGTTTGCTATAAGTGAAAATAAAGCAAGTGAATCATTTAGCTCATTCATTATGATATTTGGGGCCCATATGGAGTACAAGCCACTTATGGTGCAAATTATTTTCTTACTATTATAGATGATTCTAGTAGAGCCACATGGGTTTACCTAATGAAAAATAAGACCAAAGTAGGAATGTACTTGAAAGGTTTCATGATTATAGCATGAAATCAATTTAATAAAGGTGTGAAGGTAATTAGAAGTGATAATGGGCTTGAATTTAAATCCGAGCCTATGAAGGAGTTTTACTTTAAGAATGACATAATTCACCAAACCAGTTATGTAGACACCCCCCAACAACATGGAAGGGTGGAACGCAAACATCGTCATATCTTGAACGTAGTCGGGCATTACGTTTTCAAGCGGGGTTGTCATTAAATTTTTGGGGAGAATGTGTTTTGATAGTGGCCCATTTAATAAATATAACACCAAATAGAGTGTTGGATGGAAAGTGCCCTCATGAAATTCTCTATCATCATGAACCTTCCTATGACCACCTCCGAGTCTTTGGATGCTTGTGCTTCGCTAAAAATTATGTCCAAACTAAGGAAAAGTTTACGCCACGTAGTAGGAAGGGCATATTCATTGGTTATCCTTTTGGGAAGAAAGGATGGAAGATATTTGATTTAAAGACTGATGAAATTTGTTAGTAGGGATGTTGTGTTATATGAGGATGTATTCCCTTTTTGTAATGAAATGAATGAAGAAATTGCAACCAAGTAATATGGTACAGACAATGCTTTAGTGTTTTGGCAATGATGGGGATCTGGGAAAAATGTGCTATGGGAATATAGAGTCAGCCCAGTTACACGCAAGGGGGAGCTCAAATGTTGGGCCAGCGCAGGCACATAACCAGCTAGTCAGCACAATAGGAGAGTTGGAAAAGCAACATGTAGGCCAGGAAACATGAGGAGACAAAGGTCCAACAGAAAATGCAAAAGCCTAAACAACTCCAAGCCTAGAACAACAAACTGAAGACCTTATTCGCCCAGCTGCAGTCCAAGCAGAAGATGTATCTGAATTGGCCCAAACTGTGATAAGAGGAAGCGAGCCCAAGAAGTCATCGGCACATTTAAATGACTTTGTATGCTACGGTGCCCGAATTGAACAGCCCATCTCGCTCACTCACGGCTTCAAAAGAGGTCCTCAGGTACGCGTTATCCAATAACAAATTATATCACATATGCAAATTTTTCTGTCTATCACCAAAAATATTTAGCTGCAATTATAAAAGTTGTTGAGCCCAGTTTTTACTCTAAAGTGGTTAAAGAACCTCAGTGACGAAAGGCAATGGTAGAGGAAATTAAGGCATTGAAGGACAAGGAGACTTGGGAGGTGGTAGATCTTCCACCTGGTAAAAAGTTGATTAATTGGAAGTGGATGTATCATGTGAAGTACAATTCAAATGGCTTTATTTATAGATACAAGGCGTGTTTGGTTATATGTGGAGACCATCAAGTGGAAGGCTTCAACTACAATGAAACATTTGCGCCAGTAGCCAAGATGATGAGTGTGCACTGCTTTCTCGTAGTAGTAGTCGCTAAAGGTTGGGACTTGCACCAAATAGACATCAACAACACTTTCCTACATGGTGATCTCAACGAAGAGGTGTACATGACAATTCCTCCCAGGTCCATCCCTAGAAGCGTTAATAAAGTGTGCAAATTAAAAAGATCACTTTATGGACTTTGACAAGCTGCAAGAAAGTGGTTTGCTAAACTCTCCTCCAAACTTCATGAGTATGGATTTGTTCGCTCTTATGTGGATTACTTCTTGTTTGTTTATCATAGGGGGGAGGTATTCACAGCCTTGTTAGTCTATGTAGATGATATTGTGCTACGATGGAAAAATGTTTAGGCGTGTAAGGATTTTAAGACTTTTCTACACACATGTTTCAGCATTGAAGACTTAGGTCCCTTAAAATATTTTATGGGCATTGAGGTTGCTAGGGGTCCACAAGGACTATTTTTGTGTCAAGTGGGCTTTCAGGGGCCAAGCTAGCTGATTTCCCACTCGAAGAAAACCATAAGCTTACTTTAGCAAATGGTCGCCTATTGAAATATGTTGCTCAGTATCAGAGATTAGTTGATAGCTTAATTTATCTTACAACTAAATGGCCAGATCTTGTTTATGTAGTGCCAATTTTATCCCAGTTCATACAGGTTCCTAGAGAAGAACACGTAGAGGCCGCTTGGCAAGCATTACAATATCTAAAAGGGACTGCAAGTCTTGGAATACTCCTTAAAGCACAATCTGAAATGAAGCTCTTTGCGTTCTGTGGCTCAGATTGGGGAACATGTCCCCTTTCCAGAAGATCATTGACGGGATACTTTGTTCAGCTTGGAGAGTTATCCATCTCCTGGGATACCAAGAAATAAGCCACTATTTCCATATCGTCAGCAGAAGTTGAGTACGGATCTAGGGTCGTTCCCACAAGTGAGTTGGTTTGGTTATGAAGCTTCTTGGCTTCCTTAGGGGTCTTTCTAATGCGACCAATGAAACTACTCTATGATAGTCAAGTAGCATTACACAGCCAAGAATCCTGTGTTTCATTAGCGAACAGAGCATGTCGAGATTGACTGTCACTTTGTTCGTAAAAAAACTGTAGCTGGGATTCTAACTTTGTCGCATGTTGGGACAAAGGAACAACTAGCAAATATTTTCACAAAAGCCCTTGGGAAACGACATCTCCAATATTTGAAGAGCAAGTTACGCATGAATGACTTGCATGCTCCAACTTGAGGGGGGTATTAGGAAACGAATTGCTTTCGGATATGATTTTGTATAGTTTCCTATTCCTAGTAGATGTCTATATAACTTTCCTACTAGTAGTGGAATTATGGATTATTTTCTTAGCTTGGTGATGTGTAAACACCTAAGACCTGTAGCCATGTAAAGGGCAAGCAAGAAAGAGAGAAGGGGAACAATACAGTAGCTCCACGTTTCCAATACATCAAAAACTTTCTTGTCTCAAAACTTTAATATGTTTATCAATCATTAATTTCCATGCAAGGGTGTCGTATGTTTTTCCCAAATCAAGTCGTGGGAGCTCTAATCTACCTAATCTGGATAAGACATCCAATAACTTCAGTAGTAATTAAAGCATCATCCAAAATTTGATTCCGATTAATGAAGGCCCTTTTAGTCACTCATACCAATTTGAGCCACCCCCCAACTTCAATATATTACTAAGGATTTTACATATAATCCTATGGAGACAACCCACTATACTAATGGTTCTATAATTCCTAATTTGTAGTAAGTTACTCTTCTTTAGAATCAAGTGCCTCAAGTAGTGTTGAGACTTTGAGAAGTAGCTCCAACAAGAAAAATACCTTTGATAAAGGTAATAGAGTTTATTCTAATACGACTCCACATTGCCTTAATAAATTAATGTTGAAACCAATCCTATTCTATGATTTTAGGTTAGGTGGATCATAGCAACAAAAAATATCTTTGAATTCCTCTAAGAAAAGAGGTTGTTCAAGCCCAAGGTCTCTCTTCATTACTAATAGTGTGCAAATTTAGGTCAGAAAGATCTAGCTCTACTATATTTCCATCTTTGTAGAGTTTCTTGAAATAGAAAATAATGTGCTCATTAATCTATTTCTAATAGGAGACTAAGTTCCCATCAACTAGGGTGTTGTTAATTAAATTAGCCCCCCTCCTAAGTGTTTCCCAATTATAAAAATATTTAATGATCTCATTCCCCTTTAATAAATTTGCATCTAGTTCGCTCCATCTAGAATATCTCCTTTATTCTTTCACTCCATCCCCTAACCTTAAGAACTAACTAGTCAATTTCATCTATAGATTTGTAGAATGCAATTTTTTATGGACCAACAAAGACCCACCACGTGAAAAGAAATAAATACTTTTATTTCAGCCAATTAAATTAATTTTTTAATAGAGATAAGGAGCAAAATCCTAACTCCGACTTCTCTCTAAAAAGAGAGCTACCCCCTCATTAAGGGGTCAACATTTTAGAAGAACTAACAAGAGCCCAAGATTTTTTCTCTCGTAGAAGATAACAAACACTCTAAACACGTGTGTCTACTCGTGGAGATCAAACTTGTATCTTAATTAAGATTAAGCCTCTTAGGTCCTCTCTCAAGATCAAAATTCATTCGGGGCTGCTATTCAAGGAGATTGAATCAGATGATTTATTACACTTGTTTTTGTAATATTTATATAGAGATTGTACCCATTCTTTGGTATAAACACAAAAATTCAATTTGTTACTCAATTTCTTGTCTAATTCATTTAGGCTCAAAATTTGTATTTTTAAATTTTTGGCACGCTTGGTGGGACGTTCTTTGTCTCTCATCTCTTTCTCCAAAACACAAAGTATGCATTCCCTCAAAGACGAAATGGCCCCAAAGAAAGTCATCCCTCAATTTTCGAGGAAAGTTGTCTGATCCGCATCTCAAGGACTAGCAACCGCTAGTGTTACATCTAGCGAAGTCATGACTAGAACTATGGCAAAAGCTGCTACTGCAAGTGCTATAAAACAACCAGTTGGGACTGTCCCATCGCAGTCTCGTAACATCCAAACCCTTGGCTCCAACCTACCTCAAGAAGTCAACAAAATTGTTTCGCATCCTTTGAAGCAAAGATCTATTGCGGGCTTCAAAATGCAGCAAACAATTCCTGTAATTCTATCATTATGCTAGTCATTGGTGACAAAGGTGCTCAGGAGATTATAGAGATAGACACCTAAATTAAGCATCAAAATGAACAGATTCCTAGTCTCATTAAGAAGCTGGAAAAGCAACCATTCGAATCCTCTACCAAAGGCTTGGATGGTGAAGAATTCGACAAGGAGTCTAATCGCAATAAAGACTCTAATGACAAACACTTAAAAAATGAGTCCTCTCGACAGCTCAAGTGTTATGAGAAAAATTACCCTACCCATAACCTGGAATTAGCAGCTGTGGTCTTTGCACTGAAAATTTGGAGTCATTACCTATATGGGGTATCATGCAAGATCTATACTGACCATTAAAGTCTGAAGTATATCTTCACCCAGAAGAAGCTCAATTTGAGACAACGGTGTTTGCTTGAGTTGTTTAACGATTATGATTTGTAGATTCAATATCACCCAGGAAAACCAAATGTTGTAGCAGATGCCCTGAGTAGGAAAGTGCAACATAGCTCAAACACTGTGATGATTACTCAACTTAGTCTCTTGAGAGAGCTTGAGGACTTGAGAATTCAACTAGTGTTCCATGGGCAAGCAAATGTTCAATTATCAGCACTTAACTTATAGCCTTCCATAGTGGAGGAAATTCAGGGGAACCAGGAAAGTGATCCTGAACTCCAAAGAATAAAGCAAAATTTAGACAAAGAGAAGACTTCTGGGTTTGCAATTCATGATGATGAGACCCTTCAATTCCTGAGTCGCCTGTGCGTACCCAAAAATGAGAAATTGAGGAAACAAATCATAGAGGAGGCTCATAATACTCGCTACTCAATGCATCCAGGAGGCAGCAAGATGTACAGAGACCTGAGACAATACTTTTGCTGGAATAATACGAAGAAGGAGATTGCAGAATACGTAGACAAGTGCCTAACCTGCCAAAAGGTTAAAGAAGAGCATCAACGACCCGTGGGTGAACTTGTAACACCCCCAGCCCCTATGGCCGAAGACGTCACGCGTTCTTAACTTTCTTACCTAAATTCTGGGACGAAACGGACAGAGTTTCCCCTGAAAACTGACCGTTTCCCAGGCTTAAAGCCTTAC
>JACYFF010010365.1:73851016-73915401 GCA_017589665.1 Selenicereus undatus | reverse complement strand
GAGGTCTGAGGCCAAGAGAGGTATATCTTGGTTCAATGGCACAAATACCAATAACTTGGTCTGATAAGTCACAACATCCCACCTCTCACATTTCATTCATAAATCCATTAGATAAAGAATTCCACCTCAAATGGGTCATTGAACTCATTAGAAGCTATTAAGCTCACCAAGCATGGTATTTTCTTTGTGAAATCCATAACTGAATCATCGCTCAAAAACAAGCTAAAAGCACCATAAAAGTCCATGAATATTTATGTTCCCCTTAAATGACTTGGCCCAAAATACACAAAATGAGTGCATGATAAATCTCACTTGATCTTTACTATTGCTCTTTATACACTTACTCAAAATGCTTCCAACAATCACCAAACTCAAAATACTCATCCAAATTTCATGAGATCTTACAGGAAATTCAAAAATAATATGAAAAATCTACAATAAAAGTTTCAGAATTTTCCTCCAAGTATACACTGCACTGAAATTGTAATAACAACCTGATTTACACCCAAGCAGGTCAGTTCACTTCAAAAATTCATAACTTTCATTCAGGACCTCAAATGGAGACCTAAAACCCCAATATGAAAATATTAAGAAGTCCCCAAAAACGTTCATTTATAACTCAAAACATGATTCCCACAATAGGATTCCCAAAATGGGACTAAAACACAACTGTATCAGTTTTGATCTCATTCTGCACAGTTTTCGTAAAACGAACATAACTTTTTGCACCGACCTCGGATTAAGGATATTCAAGAGGCATTTTAAAGATAACACACTGAACTATATACCCACCAAAAATTATAATTTTTGCCTGGACCATTCATTACCAGTTTAATCCCAAAGTCAGTCCTAATTTCCTGAAATTCCAGCCCTTAACTGATTTAACTTCTCTTCCTTTTTCACATAAAAATCACTTGAAATAATTTAAAATCACCAAAATCCGATACAAAGAGATCATTTAAGGCCTCATATATATATCCAAACTCTAAACAACTTCATTGATACATAATTACTAAATTCGTATCCAAAACAGGGCATTTTTCTTCAAAATTCCATAACTCACTGATTATACCTCCAAACTTCATGAAATTTTTCCAGAAAATCCCAAATAATATAGATAACCTACAGTAACAATTTAATAATTTTTGGACAATCCTGTGATTTCCAGAATTTTCGACAGTGGCATATAAACAAATGCAAAATCATGAAAATCATGCTCTTGATCAAATACCCATAACTCCAAACATCTCCAAACTCAATAAAAATTGCACAATAACTACCAATTTGATCATCCAAACATAACCCATAAAGAAAACAACCATAAAACTTAAGATAAAACAAGTTAGGGTTTTGGGATATACCTCACTTTAGGCGTGAATTAGAGAGAGGAGAGGCTGTTTTGAGTGATTTGAGGGGTTAGACTTAATAGCTAGCAGCAAGGGCAACTCGGGGCAGTTGGGAGGTGGCCAGAAAAGTGGCCGGAACCACCAAAATGGGTGGCACAAAGGGGCAGCAACTCTGTTGTGAGGAGAGAGAGAGAATGGGGGAAATGAGTTTGTGAATTACGCTGAATATTTGTGTTGATAAATTGCCTATTAATAGCAACATGTGGCTGAAAATTATGCACCCAAAAATTAGCTTTTTACTAATTAAAATTAGGTGCTAAAATGAGCAATTAGTGAAATAACAAAAGTTAGTAAGGTTTTGGCCTTTTGTTTTGGGCCCAAAAAGCTAAATTGGGGCTTAAAAAATTATTTGGAGGGTTGACAAAAATAAAAATTTGTATTGCTCGAAATTAAATTTTAGCGAAGATAAAAAAAATAATTAATCACTAATTTATACTTACCGATGCCTAATATCGATTCACCTGATATTTATTCAATCAACGAAACTTTGAATTAACAATAAATGAAACTTGAGTTGCAAAGTGGTACCCAAAATGAAATATCTCCCAACCGGGAAGATTAAATAGGATGAATGAAGGTGGAACATTTAAATAACATGATGGAACTCGTTAAATAAATAAATGGAGCGTAATTGAATTTAATGAATATGATTTGGTTAAACAAATAACCATGAGTGATTAAGTCAATAAACATGGTAAAGTAATTGAATAAACATGATTAATAAAATAAATAAAAATGATTTAAATAACTAAATAAATAAATAAATATAGGTTAGGGTCAGGTTATTACACTCTTTGACTTTGAGAGTTCTGCTCCAATATGTCAAGATTCAAGTTTTTCATCTTCAACTATCTTCAAATGTAATTTTGATGCTACCTCTTTTGAAATTAGGTTTTGTAATTTTCATGTTTTTCGTATCATCCATAAATTTATGGGCTTTTATTTTAAAAGGTTTTATTTGCCTAAATTTAAAGTTATTATTTATTTTAACTCAGATTTAATTTTTACAGTTTACAGGTGGACTTCGAAAATCATGATTTTGGTAATCTGGTTTATTATTTTTTCATTAAGGGGTATTTTTCATTTTTTTTTCGTTAGGGTGTATTTTTTTAGGTGCACATTCCTGTAATTTACATTTTAGCTTCGTTGCTTATTTCAATTTTTATTTGGAGCTTACAGACATCAAAATGAAGTAAATTGGATAGAAGGGTAGAATTTGATCAAATTATGAGTCTACGAGGGTTAGTTTGCTCTGTCTCTACTTTGGCTGGAGGATTGGTGAATTAGGTTCGAGGATTTTGAAGACCCACTCCACTCTCTTGAAATAAATCTTGCTTCTCAACTTTTTTTTTCCATGCATCTCTTATTTTTTGCTCAATTTTTTTGATGTGATTTTTGTGATGATATTTCTATGTATTTGTTTTAAAGACCCAGCATGTGAAATGTGTATAAATTTTAAAATTATAATAAAACTATGTCTACAATGGTCATTAATCTACTCAATAACATATATCTTCAACATGTTTATTTTAAACATGCACCGTGCAAAGTACGGATCCAGACTAATTATTTAAAAAAGAATTAGGTGCAAAGGTTGATAATCAGGTGATCTAATCCCCCCCCCCCAAAATAGTTGACTGGTTAATTTCCAACTTTACATGTGGCACCGGGTATGAATTAAGTGACATAGCAGCCACCAGGCCCACATGAATGAGGCTTGCAGCATGCACCTATACCAAGTAAATTCTTGAGTCTAAATTTTGACTTCTAATAGTTGTTAATCTTGGATCAAATCAATAGGCAAATTATTTAAACCATAGTAGAAGTCCTAACTTGACAAAACTTGCTATCTTAAGTCTAATGACTTGAAGTCCCCTATGACCATAAAGGGCTAGCTGATGCATGTGCTAAGTATTTTAAGTTGATTCCAAAACTGTTGTTTATCGTTTTGATCATTAGCTAGGTGTATTGATGAAGCCGATTGCACAATGAAAATCATCCTTCAATGCTTTTACTAATGATGTGTAGTGAGGGGCAATGAAACCCCTCATATAAGTAGTGATCTACAACCTCTTTGAACAGCTAGTGCATTTTCCCATTTAAAACCTCCATTACTACCAATAGCCGCCAATAGCCTCAAAATTACTCCTTCCATCCCACATTGGTGGTCAAGTCTAAGAATGTGAAAACATAAGTATCAAATGCATTTACTTTGTTGAAATGGTTGTTTAGCCAATAAAAATATTGTTAAAGTATTGGAAATGTAGAATTTAACGGTGATGGAACTAAAAGAAAGAATGTTTTGTCAACAAATATGTCAAAGTATTGGAAAAGCAGACTTTGACGGCTATATGGAACTAGAGGAAAGGATGTTTTCGCAATGAATATGGGATGGAGTAAGATAATTTTGTTTAATTTCCACTACTTCCACAATAACTGGTCTATTGTCCTTCCTAATTTTTCTAACTACGTCTTTCTTCGAAAAAGCTTGTAGGGCTCCAATATTTCATGCAAGAATCTTCATGATGTGAACGGTTAGTCCCTTGGACCACTTGCTCTTGGCTATTCTTCAGGTTGATTTTGAGATATTTGATCAACTTTCTCCTTTCCACCTCACCTTGAAACCTTCCATCTCAATGTTCCAGGCTTTCTGTGATTCTTTAGTTGACTCCCAAGAGGATGAGGAATTAGCTTGGCAATCAAGTTGCATAACCACTGACAAAGTAGAGTTTCGGATTTTTTCTATTTTCTTTATTCTTTCGCTTCTCCATTTTCCTCACTTTCCTCTTTATTAATGACTTCGGTTGTCTCCCAGTTGGAAAATTTAGAGACTCTTATTACTTTGCTTCCCAATAGGGCACCTGGTTGTGTTGGTAGTAATGGCATTAAGATAGCTCCTTTTCCCCCTCTATAATTGTCCCATATAGGAAGTTTTGGCACTTGATGTGGGGTTTATATTTCCCCTCCTTAGTTGGCCTTATTGGATCATTTGGGCCTAGTTTTCCTAGTGGAGTAGGGAGAAGGGTGACCACCACAAGCGCACCGCCCGCCAGCCCAGTCCAGCCCGAGTTGGGTGCGGCGTGGCGTGGCGTGGCTGAGGGCTTGGGCTTGGGCTTGGGTCGGACCTACTAATCTTTTTGCAGAAACATTTTTAAATTTGTGTTTGTTGGGCTTCCCGATCAACGATTTTGCACTGATATTTCTCCACAATTTATTCCAAGTCACAACTATTTTTGGCAGCCAATTTACTAAAGTTAGCAGTCCATGGTAGCTAATTATTTCTTCCATAAGCTCTCCTGGATTTCAGCTGGTTTCTCTCCATCACTTCAGTCTGCTCTCCCCTATAAATAAAGCCTTCATCTCAACGAGAAGAACACACTGAAACACACTCCTCTCTTCTCTTCTAGTATGATCTTCTCTCTATTTTTCCAAGCCATATGTAACTTTGCATATTCCAAGTCTCTGGCCACGAGTGCACATGTTCAGAGACTCACCGTGTTAACCTTGGGGAGCAATCGGCTGAAGTGATCTGCAACTTGGTTGAGCGGACACTGCTTTTAAGGCAGTGGTCTTCCATAGCACAATGTTAACTCTCTCTCTCTCTCTCTCTCTCTCTCTCTCTCTCTCTCTCTCTCTACCATTGATTTCTTCCTTTATTTCTAACACTTTGAAAGCAATTTTTGGATTTTTGTTAAATCAATGGTACTTACTGTCCACAAAACTCTTCTTGACCTCTCAAAATTAGAACCTTTCGATGGAATCAATTACAAACGTTGGTCCCAGAAACTGCTCATATTCTTTGAATAACTAGAGGTTGACTACGTGTTATTCTCTGGCCTCACTGAAGAGAACAACACTTCTGAAACCACTTCTACTTCTGCTAATAGAACTTTTGAAGACAAATCCAAAACTATTGATGTAGAAATGATGAAGTTTGAGAAAGACAACAAAACGGTCAGGGGGAATCTATTGAACCATATTACTAACCCCTTATTTGATTTGTTTGTCACCTTCAACTTCGCCAAGATTATTTGGGAGAAATTGGAGGTCAAGTATGGAGTTGTTGATGCTAGGAAAAAGAAATATGTGATTGGTGAATGGCTATGTTTTCAAATTACTGATGACCAGCCAATCATGAAACAGGTTCATGTCTACGAGAACCTATGTGCTGAAGTTTTGAACGAAACATAAAGATGTGAGGGATACTACAAGCTAATGTGCTTATCGAGAAATTTCCACCATCCCAGAGTGACTACAGAAACCAACTAAAACATAAGAAGAAAGATCTCACCCTATAGGAACTTACCAGCCACAAGAGAACAGAAAAAGCGAATCATTAGAAAGATAAGATGGTTTCCTTTTCTCTAAATTCTTCCAATGCTAACTTGGTTGAATCTGTTGTGCCAATGAATAGAGACAAGTTTAAAGGCAAAGGTAAGAAGAATTAGAAGCCAAACTATCCTAAGAAGCAAAACAAATTCAACAATAAAATCTAGAAGCCGAAGGGGCTATGCTATGTCTGCGGCAAGCCAGGACACAAAGCATACTAGTGCCCACTTCACAAAGGGCAGTCACAATCAAACTGGAAGCCTGTAGCCTAAGCCAACCTTGCTTACGACACAAAACTCATCTGTGCAGTGGTCGAACAAACGAATGTGGTAGCAAACAATGCTGAGTGGATCTACAACACTGGAGCTTCAAGGCACTTTTATGGAAACAATGAACTCATGCATGACTTTGAAGATGTTTCAGATGGTGAATGTGTCTACATAGGAAACTTTGCAACAGCTGGAGTTATGGGTAAAGGGAATATTCTTCTTAAATTTACTTCTGGCAAATTACTGTCATTAAGTAATATGTTGTATGTGCCCTCCTTTCGTAAAAACTTAGTTTCTAGTATAACTCTCAACAAAGCTGTATTGAAAACTGTTGTTGGAGATGACAAGCTTGTTATCTCTCGTAATGGGGTTTTTGTTGGTAAGGAATACCTGAATGGGAGTCTGTTTGTACTTAATCTTACTTCTGAAACCCTTAATAGAAATGCTTCTACTTCTGCTTACATTGCTGAGTCTATTGATTTATGGCATGGTAGGCTTGGTCATGTCAACTTTGCATCCATCAAACGACCCAAACATATGAAACTTATATCTACTGTGAATGTTGACAATTTCGCCAAATGCTCTGTGTGCGTAGACCAAAAATATGCCAAAAAGCCCTTTAAGTCGGTTATTAGCAGATAAACAACATTACTAGAACTAGTACATTTAGACTTAACTAACTTCAAAAACACAACCAATAAAGGAGGAAAAAGGTATCACATCACCTTTGTAGATGACTGCTCTAGATACACCAAAGTGTACCTCCTTAGGTCCAACAATGACGCTGAGAAAATGTTTTTAAAATGCAAAGTAAACGTAGAAAACTAACTAGACTGAAAGATTAACAGACTTAGAATCCGATAGGGGTGAAGAATATAAGACTCACTCTCTCATAGCCTTTTGTTAGAAAAATGGCATAATACATGAGGTTAGTGCACCCCATACTCCCTAACAAAATGGAATAGTCGAATGCAAAAATAGAACTCTTAAAGAAATAATAAATGCCATGCTTTTGAGTTTGGGACTCCCAATAATATGTGAGGGAAGCTATTTTATTTTCTTGTTATATTCTTACTAGAGTACCCCATAAGAAGTTAGACCAAACCCCATCTGAACTATGGAAAGGATATGCTCCAAATTTGAGTTTCTTAAGGGTGTGGGGGTGTTTGGCTAAAGTTCCCTTTCCTGATTTCAAACGGGAAAACATATGTACTAAAACCTTCAACTCTATGTTTATTAGTTATGCCTAAAATAGTGCTACATATAGATTCATGTCACTGAATGACTTCTCCATAAGTGAGTCTAGCGATACAGAATTCTTTGAGCATGTATTTCCTTTGAAAAAGAGTAATACTATTGTGCATGAGCCCGTACCTATGCATGATAATGTGCCTTTGTCTGCTTCCAATGCTGGTGTTAGAATCTCAGTTGATGAACCTAGGAGGAGTAAGAGACCTAGTGTTGAGAACAGCTTTGGTCCTGACTTCCTCACTAATTTTTTGAATGAAGACTTTGATGTTAATTTCCTGTTTGGTGAACTAGTGTCTTCCTTCTTTATTAAAGAAGATCATAAAACCTATGAAGAGGCTATGAGATGCATAGATGTTAGTTTCTGGAAAGAATCCATTAAAAGTGAATTAGGTTCCATCATACCAAATCAAACTTGGGAGTTGGTTGAACTACCGACAGCTTGTAAACCTATTAGTAGTAAATGGATCTTTAAAAAGAAGTTAAGACCTGATGGTTCTATTCACAAATATAAAGCCAGACTAGTGATAAGGGGATTTAACTAGAAGAAGGGGGTTGGCTACTTTGACACATATTCTCATGTGACTAAAATAGCTGCTATTAGAACTCTAGTCGCCATAACTGCCATCCATGCTCTTGTAGTGCATCAAATGGATGTGAAAATAACATTCTTTAATGGTAGCCTAGAAGAAGAGATTTATATCACTCAACCTGAGGATTGTATAGTACCTAGACAGGAGAATAAAGTATGCAAGCTTAGGAAATCTCTTTACAGCCTTAAACAAGCTCCTAAATAGTGGCATGAAAAATTTGACAGCACAATAGTACAAAATGGATTTGTGGTGAAAGGTAATTGGTTCAAATTGTGCGATAATATGTATATGTGGATGACATGTTGATTTTTGGTACAAATGTGCATGTTGTTAATGAGACTAAAAAAAATCTTGTCTTCTCATTTTGAAATGAAAGACATGGAAGAACTTGATGTAATCTTAGTGATTAAGAATAGAAAACCTAATGATGGCTTTTCTTTATGTCAGTCTCATTACATTGAGAAAGCATTGAAGAAATTTAACTGTTTTGATGTGAAACCAGGGAGATCTCCTTATGACCCCAGCATACATCTTAAAAAGAATAAGGGGCCTAGTGTTTCCTAAACTGTGTATGTTAAAATCAGAGAAAGTGTGATGTTCCTTCTATACTCGACCTGACATTGCTTATGCTGTTAGTCAATTGAGTTGTTGTACACATAACCCTAGTAAAGAGCATTGGGATGCACTATTTCGATTGCTTAAGTACTTGAGAGGTGCAATGGACTGGTGTTTGCATTTTAGTAACTTTCCTGCTGTGATAGAAGGATTTTGTGATGCAAACTGGGTCTCTGATAACGATGAAGTTAGTTATACTAGTGGTTATGTATTTACCTAAGGTGGAGGAGCCATCTTGTGGAAGTCTGCCAAGCAAACCTGCATAGCTCGATCCACCATGGAAGCTGAATTTATTGCTCTTAAGTTGGCAGGTCAAGAGGTTGAATGGCTGAAAGGTCTACTTGCTGATATGCAATTGTGGGGGAGATAGCCTACAGCTATTTCCCTTCACTGTGACTCACAGGCAACAATTGGAGTTGCATACAACAGTGCATATAACGGAAAGAAAAGACATATCCGCATCAGACATAGTGCGGTAAAACAGTTGCTAAAATACAGTGTCATTTCCTTGAAATACGTGAGATCCGAGAAAAATCTAGCGGATCCTTTGACCAAGGGATTGACCAGGTGAGTTGTTCTAGATAAGTTTGGGATGGGTTTAAAGCCCATAAATTGAGATAGTATGGTGGATACCCTCTTGTAGTTAAACGAAGTCATATCATCCTTAATACGCACTACATTCTCATCCTTATGACGTGCAATAGTGCTTATAAGAAATTGAGCTCCTATGCTCTTAACGGATCCATAGCCCGCTGGGGTGGTGTTATTGAGCCGCAATTGATGGATTCACTACTTGATATATGTGAGGTTGAGCAAATTGTGCTCTTAGTGATTCCATAGCCATGGTTATGGTGTTCTATGTTGAGATGGACTTGATGAAATTACCTACGTAAGTGTGAAGTTGTGGCCACCTTCTATGAGAGACTCAGGGTTGTCTCTCTAGAGCACTTATAAGACCTAAGTAGTGCACGTGGACATAAAAGGCGCGAGTTTGTTATCGCAGAATACGCAGTGTCGACAAGGTTTGATATGTGTTTTGGAGGTCTTAACTAGGGCCCATCAAGTTCAAGATTCATTCACTCGTTAGAAATGGTTGTTGCCCTATTTCACTATGTGTCAATTCAATCGAAAGACATTCATACTTAAGTATCTAACCATTTCTTTGCCCAGATCCTTTCCTCACTGGTTTATATGCCATTAGTGGGGATTATTGGTAGTAATGGCATTAAGATAGCTCCTTCTCTCTATCTATAATTGTCCCACATATGAAGTTTTGGTACTTGGTGTGAGGTTTATATTTTCCCTCCTTACTTGGCCTTGTTGGATAATTTAGGCCTAGTTTTCCTAGTGAGTGTGGAGAAGGGTGACCACCATACACGCGCGCGTCCGGCCCGTCAGCCCAGTCCGACCGCAATGCGGCGTGGCGACCGGCTTGTGCTTAGACTTGGGTCGGACCTACTAATCTTTTTGGAGAAATATTGTTTAATTTTTGTCTGTTGGCCTTCCTAGTCAACGATTCTGCACTGATATTTCTCCACAGTTTACTCCAAGCCACAACTATTTTTGCCAACCAGCTTATTAAAGTTAGCAGTCGCAACAGCTAATTATTTATGTCCACAAGCTCTCCTAGATTTCAGCCGGTTTCTCTCCACTACTTCAGTCTGCTCTCCCCTATAAATACTGCTTTCATCTCAGTAGGAAGAACACACTGAAACATACTCCTCTCTTCTCTTTTACTACTATCTTCTCTCTATTTTTCCTAGGCATCTGCAAGTTTACATATTCCAAGTCTCTAGCCACGAGTGCACGTGTTCAGAGACTCACTGTGTTAACTTTGGGGACCAATCGACTGAAGTGATCTGCACCTCAATCGAGCCGAAATAGCTTTCAAGGCAGTGGTGTTCCACGGCACAATGTTAACTCCCTCTCTATCTCTCTCTGCCATTGATTTCTTCCCTTTATTTCCAACAAGTTGTTCCATGCTTACATTTTTATTTTTATTTTTTTGAACAAAGGCAATAGCTTTCATTCAATACCAAAACTTCCTAGTAGGGATATGTACAAACGATAGAAACTTTAAGTAGGAGCCACGTTCTAGAAAAGGTTCCCCTAATGTTAAGCCTCAAACTGTTGCTATACAATATTTGCTCCAATCCTTGTATTTTTTACAATGTGAAGCTAAGAAATTCTTCTTGCAAGAGATTTCAAGTCAAGTGTTGTATGTGGAAAATTTAAAACAACGCAGTTCATGTTCCACCAAATCTAGTAAACAAACGGTAGCAATAGTACATCTCAACATACCTGTATAAACTACAGGTTTCTCATGATTGATCATACATTTGTGTATTGATAGCAAGAAGCTAGGCAGATTTTGTATCTTTATCCAATTCGATGGGTTTTCCCTAGTAATTCTAGCATGCGATGCCTCCAATCGAAGAAAAGGTGCTTATGATTCTTAATGCTCCTCACACAAGCCACAAACCTTGTCTATATGCCACATAAATTCAACCAACTTTCGTGTAACGGGAATTTTGTTGTGTATAATTGCCTACAGTAGGAATTTGTGTAATGCACCAGTACCACAATGTAATTACACATCTTTGCTCGCTTAAGTCCCGACAAGCCAATTATGAGCAATTTTAGCCTGAAAATTTATTTATGAATCAATATCATTAAGTATGGCCTGAAAAGTGGTCTTCAATTTGCACAGTTTTCGTCAATACCAAGATGATAATCCTATAAATTTTTACTCTTTAGGTAGTGTATGTGAACCTACTTTCCCTAAGAATGTCCTTTTTGTTTGAAATTCTCCAAAACACTGTAGGATTGGTGTCCAACCTCAAATTACATTTATTACTTTTTTGTTAACTTTTATTTAGAGAAAAAGAATGAACAAAAGGAGAAGGAAAAAAGGAGAAAGAAGAAAAATAGAAAAAATGAGGAAACGGGAAAAGAGAGGGACAAAAAAGAAGATGACGTTGACGTGGATTAAAAAGCACGTAGCACTTGGATGGCAACTAAGTGCCAAACTTTGCTGTTTTCGTAGAAAGGCGTGAGCCAGCAACTAGGGATAAATTTCATGGAAAGTTTGATATTGATCCACCAAGTCTAGCATTAACTAGACCTAACAAATTGGAGGAGATGTAATTTACGATAAGTGATTACACTATAAAAATATAAGTATTACCCTAATAAGTGAGATAGGGACCCTCTTGGACTAATATAGGATCTTGAGTATAGGTGAGATCCTCTTAATTCAATGCAAAGTCTTTAGTCATGGTGCAAAAGCAGATATTTCTGGAGTGTCCTCCAAGCACCCCCAAACCCCGAGTAGGGGGAGCGTGTGTTGAGGGGGGAACATAGATTCTTGAAGAGTGAGAAGTGACTCAAACACAGGATGATAGAAAGAGGCATACTATTATGGGTGTGCCCAATTGTAATCTATCTTGTCTTATTATAGTAGGTATTATCTGTTGTTGCTGAGCGTGGTTTTTCACCTCAATGTTGAGGAGTTTTCCATGTTAAATTGTATGTTATTCCTTCTCCTTATGTGCGTGTGTAGTTTGTCAAACTTTCTAGTTGTGCCTTTATTCGACAAGTGGTAATAGAGGGGGTTTAATCCTAATAGACTGTTTTCTTGTTAACGCTTCATCCCATTGATAAATATCCTTTAAACCAAGGTCCCTATTAATGTTAGGCAAGCAGGCAATAATACAAGCAACCAATGGCTTCTTTTTGTAAAATTCAACTGGGATCCATAAGAAATTCCCACAAACCCGTTCAAGTTCCTTAATAATAGCTTTGGGGAACGAAGAAAATTGATGTCCAAAAAGTGACCACCCATTATAACAGAGTTAATCAGATACAATCTAACTGCATATGACAAGTTTTCACTCAGCCAGATTCTTATTTTTCCAACAATTTTGTCCACCAATAACTGGCAATCAGTAGCAGAATGTCTTGGAAGGGAAAATTGGAATCCCTAAATATTTTAAGGGAAGGGACTCATACTGGAAATGAGAGACTTGCACAAATTCTTTAGCGTCGTCATCAATCATATCACCAACACACATATATGATTTGTTTTCATTTACATGGCGCCTAGAGGTGGCAGAAAATTTTGAAAAACATCTTTAACACAAGCCATAGAAGAAGCATTAGCCTTCCAAAAAAAAAACCATCAAATTGTCAGCAAAGGAAAGAAGACTCAATTGCAGAGGCTTACGACATGTGTGAAACAAGGGTAAACAACTTGCTCTCCCTTACTCCTACTCTTGCTTACTCTTATTTGCTCTTACTCCTCTAACTTACTCTCAACCCAAATGGACCCTATAGGGCTCTATCAATTGTAGCATTGGGTCTATATTTACCTATTATTTATAAAATTACAAAATTACAAAAGTACCCTTACAATGTTCTCTAATACATTCCCCCAATCCGTAGGGGACGGATGTATAGACATATTGGGCTTTGAAATGCTTATCAAGCCCTTCATAATTAGACTAGATCAATCTAAGGGCCTGAGAGGGCCGATGGCAGGGTCATGAGGGTTAGCAGATAAGATTTTCTCAACCCTAATCATACGCAACCCTCATGTGCGTCGACATACCGTTGACCCTGACTCTGACCCTGCGGGTTCAGACCCGACCCTCAAACCTTCTTTATATAAAAAATTATATATTTTTTTATTAACTTTCATTTTTACCATAAATTTCAACACTAAGCTTCCTATTAAACAAAAGGCCGAAGGACAATAGATTATTCTAATAAAAAGTATTGTAATTACAAACAATGTGCATAATAATTAGTTCACTAAAACAACATCAAAGAGGAAGCGTATGACAGTTAAAAGCCAATAAGACCTTGAGAGGTTGAGTGAGGGGGGCTCAGAGGAGACGAGAAAATACAAATCCGAAATACTTGGAATGAATGAAACCCGCAGTCTTTTGTTTCATTTTAAATTTTTATTTTCTTAAAAAACTGAGGCTAAGTGTATCGGGTTAAAGGTTCAAGACTTCTTGTAATAGCCCGACCCTAAATTATATTTATTTATTTAATTAAGCGATGTTATTTATTTTTCACATTTATTTATCTCATTGAATCATCCCAGTTGAAAAAAAAATTTTCATTTCGGGCTCCACTTTGCAATTCGAGTTTCATTTACCGAAAATAATTTTTCAGAGAAATTGATATTAGGCCTCAATAATTATGATTTAAATGATTAAATTATTTTTCATGGCCTCATATTAAAAAAAAAACAAATTTAATTATCGCACCCGGTTTGACATTTTTTTCCAACCCGAGATCATTTAAGCCCAATTTCAGCCTAACAAGTTCCTAACCCATTTGCTTATCTAATTATCATCATTAAGCCTTAATCATCATTAGCAAAAGCTGATTTTTTGTGCTTAATTTTCATCCAAGTAATTTATTTGCCTAAGGTTCATTTTGCACCAAGTAATTTTCAAAGTACTTTCTCTCTCTTCTTCTCTTCTCCTTCTCTCTACCCACAACAGCAGCCCCCACCAGCTTTTATGGTGTTTTCCGGCCACTCTCCAGCAAGGATTTCAATCCCCAACCACCTCCCTCCACCGGCTATCATGTTTCACTCTCAAAATCACCAAATACCATCTACACCTCCACTTATTTCAAGCTCAAAGTAAGTGACTTCAATCTTGTTCTTTGAATTTTTGGTTTTTGCTTCTTGTTTTGGTTATTTTGATGATGGATCATGTTGGTTTTATTGAATTAAGAATCATCTTGGTGATGGATCATGTTGGAGTTGAAGCTAGGGTTAGGGTTTTATGTTAATCATGCAAGCTTCATGTTCAAGTGTTGAATTTTGATTGTTTTAAATGCGATTTTGTGATCTTTAGCATTGGTAATGAATATTAAGATGTTTATACTGATTTATATAAGTTAAAGAGTGATTTTAGTGGGTGGTTATGTGAAGAAAAGATTGAAAATATGTGAGTTAAAGCTGGGAAACAGACCTAAAACAAGGGCTACTTTGGGACTTAACTGGTACTGTTCGACACATCTAAAATTCATGATTTTTAGTGTAGTAATATCTTGATGAGTTATCTTTCAATAGGATTTTGGATTACTTAATTTTGAATTCTGCAGACAAAGTTATGACCAATTTACTCAAAACTGTGCAGAATGCATCGAAACTGGGAACTGAACTAGAACAGTAACTTCACGAAAACACTGGTATTGATTGGGTCACTGAAAAATTGTGATTTTTGGTGTGTGGATATATCAATGAGTTCTCTTTAAAATTCCTCTTGAATTGCCTTAATCCGAGTTCTGTGAAAAACGTTATGGTCATTTTACTACGACTGTGCAGATTGATCAGAAATTGTGCACGTATGTGTTCTACTTTACTTTTAGGGACCTTATTATGTGAATCATGCTTTGTGTCCTAAGTAAGAGTTTTAGAGGACATTGTGAAATTTTCATATTGGGGTTTTATATCTCATTTGGAAGTTGGGAGTGAAAGATATGGATTTTCTAATGCAGACCATCAAATGGTAATATGAGTGAATACAGAAACCGTGACATTTGGAATTTTTTTTTTTTGTAAGTTTCTATATAATTATGGGTATTGCAAGGAAATTACAAAGTGTAGTGAGTTCATTTTGATTATGTACAGAAGCTTACTTGGGTTGAAAACTGAGTTACATGAGTATGAAAATGAAATTTGAGAAGTGAGCAGATTAATAACTCAAAATCAGTGTCCTTTGGACCAAGTTAGGGTGTTATATGAACTTTTATGAACCTCGCAGCACCCCTTATGGCATAAACCATTTGTCACCCATTTCAGAAGTATTAAACCTTCTATTATCCATTTCAGAGGCATTAACCATTCTATTATCCTTTTCAGAAGCTTCACACCTTTCTTTATCCATTTCAAAAATATCAGCAAACCATGTGTCATTCATATCAATTAAAATCTTTTCATTATTACTCAATCATTTTCATTTGGTCTATTTTACTTCAATTTGTTGTATTTCAAGTTCAATAACTCTAACTGATTTAATTTGTTATTTGAAATGCACAAGTTATGTATCCCATCTTATTACTCAATTTCTGTTACACATATTTTTACTTACTCAATTAGGCGAGTAAGGATCATTTACTGACTACATATACTTATAATGACATTTATGAAACAGAGTTGAGGCCTAGTTATCGTTTCCATTGTGCATAAGTATTATCAAGTGAAATATCATTTTAAAGACTTCAGGTACATCCATTGCCTGTATCTTTAGAAATCAGAGTGTATTTATCAACGTTATCATGTTTTGGTAAGTACAGCAATGAATCAGTTTACACAGTGATTTATCAATTAATTAGTGACCCCGTCAGTTATCATCTACAGGGCATTCGCCCTTCAGTTACCCACGCGGCTTCAGGTCAGGTCCCCGATCGGCTTGGCAGGTGTACACCTATCCATAGATCGTAACAGTATCAAGGGGTTCACTATCAGATAATAACTAGCAATATAGTTTTACATTTATTTCATTCACTGTTTTAACTTAAAATGAATTGCAAAGCGGGCCCAATCAGTGTTCAATGATCATTTAACAATTCAGGAATGCATGTACTGAGCTTCGACTCACTGTTCGAAATGTTTTTCATGTTTTGTTTTAGGCAAATGCTCAGAGTATTGCCCTCATGCCAACAAATCAGCTGAAGAGAATAAGTGAAGCGGGGAAATCCAGATGGATCAGAAGTAATGTCGTATATGCATACTTTAACGTTGTATTTTGAATTCTTCTGTGGATGAAGATGTAGATTACATGGTGAATTATCTTACTATGATTTATAAACCTTACATTGGTTAACACTTGATTGTGAATGGATGATCATGTGTGAATGTGTATGGTTGAGATTATACGTAACTGTGTTATATATAGCACTCATGTTTCAAGCCTAGTCCTTTTGGACGGCGGTAATGCCCTTATCATTGGATTCATCAAATTACAATTGAGTGATTTATTAAGGAGAATATGAACAATGAAACATGTTTAATTTGGGGTGTTACACGTCTACTCAAGCCCAACCCTCATCATGGTTGGGCATCCTTCATTTAAGGGTCAAGACGGATGGGAAGCCAAAAAAAATAAAATAAAAAAAACAAAAAAAAAACCTTACCCTGATCCTCATGATTTAGGATCGGATCGGGACGGGTCGAGTAGGGCCCTGAACCATTGATGAGTCCTATTTATAATATTGACAAGATTTCTTTCAATCATATTTGTTGTTCCAAAGAAAAAATTAACAAAAAGAAACATAGACAACACAATATGATAATTTAATTTCGAATTATAAAATTTTATGCTACTCCTAATGATTTTTCACGGAAGCATGTCCGAAAACTAGTCAATTTTTTTTATGACTATGAAAACTAGTAATAGGATATGTCGAAGTTTTGTATGAGAAAAAAACTGTTTAAAGAAATCAACTTAATTCAAATGGGCCGACAAAAACTCCAATGAGTTTGACCCAAATGGGTTGGAGTTCCCAGATCTTATCTAATATCCTAAATTTCTTAGTGAGTTTGGGTCGAGTTATTGGGTCAAATTAATTTTTGCGAAGTTTAGAGTTTGTAAATTCAAGTTACAACAAGGTCCCTAATAGTTTGAATTTATAATTGCCATCTTGGATGGCATTTCTCTCAGCAATTGTTATTTTCAGAAAACATATGACCTAAATTAAGCCAATTGATACATTATTGACATCTTTTTAGAAATTAGACATCAACATAGGACCTCTTAAAAAGAAATACAACAACTCCTAGTGTGGGTCCTGCTTTCACGAGGTCTGGGGAAATCCAGATGTAAGCAACCTTACTTCTACCCGCAATCCTGCCCGTAGAGAGGTCGATTCCAAGATACCCACAAAAACCAGATTTTGTGAAAACATTTTATAGAAGAAAGATTTTGTGAAAATATTTTATGAACAAAAACTAAGGATAAGTTGCAGGGAATGAATTAAGAAATACATAAAGATACGACAAAACAGATGGTAGTAACTATGTAACCACAAGTGCAACAAGGCAAAGGGAGATATTGTACCTTAACAAATAGAGGTAGGCAAACAATGTCTCATCCCAGACGCATGAACTACCTATATACAAACATAACATACGAAAAAAATCACAACCAAACCCACTCTACCACAACCGAGTTACCAACTACGAGACTAACTCTCTGCAATTAAAGATCTTAATCCTATCCCGTTATAGTCTCCTATCCTGAGTCATGTCCTCCGTTAACCCTACAACTTTCAAGTCCTCTCTAATTAGCATGTCCAAACTCTTCTTTAGTCGTCCCTTCCCTTTTTTACCTATTAGGATATTAATTCTCTCACATCTCCTCACTAAAGCGTTCACACTCCTTCTTTTCACATGGTCAAACCATCTGAGTCTTATTTCTCTCAGCTTATCTTCAATGGGGGCCACTTTAACTAAGTCTCTGATCACTCCATTACTAATTCTATCCATTCTCATATAACCACACATCCATCTAATCATCCTCATCACTGCTACCATTAACCTTTGAACCTGAGTCTCCTTTATAGGCCAACACTCTGATCCATATAACACAGCAAGTCTAACCACCATACGATAAACTTTGCCTTTTAGCCCTACAAGTATTCTCTTATCGCACAGCACACCTGAAGCATACTTCTATTTTTGCTAGCCTACTTTTATGCGATGGCTAATATCTTCGTTAATGTCCCCTTCATGATGAATGATCGTGCCTAGATATTTAAACTTCTCGACCTTTGGTATCTGTATACCCTCAATGGTGACTTCTCCCCTCGCATCTTCCCTTCCACTGAAACAGCAATGAAGGTATTCAGTCTTCGATCTACTAATTCTAAAGCCTTTAAACTCTAGTGTATGTCTCCATCGCTCCAGTTTTCCATTAACTCCCTCTCTGGTCTCATCAACAAGAATAACGTCATCTATGAATAATATAGACCAGGGTAACTCATCTTGAATCCCTTTTGTAAGTTTATCCATGACTAGAGTGAAAAGAAAAGGGCTTAAAGTGGAACCCTGATGCATGCACATACCAACGTAGAAGTCATTGGTTACCCCTCCTGGCATCCTAACACTCGGCCTACCTCCCTCATACATATCCTTAATAAGTGGAATATACACCGGAGACATTCCTTTCTTTTCCAAGCATGTCCATAACACCTCACGTGGGATTCTATTATATGCCTTTTTCAGGTCAATGAACACTATATGAAGATCTACGTTTTTATCTCTGTACAATCTAATGAGCCTTCTAAGGAGGTAAATCGCCTTTGTGGTCAACCTACCAGGTATAAAACCAAATTGGTTCTCTATTATCGAGATATCCTTCCGTAACCTTTTCTCAATCACCCTCTCCCACAACTTCATGGTGTGACTCAGCAACTTTATACCCCTATAATTATTACAATCCTTAATATCACCTTTGTTCTTGTACAATGGGATGACTGTACTAAACCTCCATTCTCTTGGCATCTTAATAGTCCTAAAAATAAACATTGAAAAGCTCTGCTAGCCACTTTAATCCCTCTTCACCCAAACACTTCCACACTTTCACCGGAATCCAGTCTGGTCCCTCTACCTTCCCATTTGTCATCTTCCTTAGGGACTCTTTAATCTCGTCCTTGCTGATAGGTTCACAAAAACTAGGATCAAGTTGACTCTCACTACTCTCTCAACTCCTACTTCGAAAATCATTCACCATTTCACCATTTAGGAGTATAGAAAAGTACATCTGCCATCTCTGCTTGATTTCTGCATCCTCACATAGCACCCTACCATTTTCATCTTTGATGCACCTCACGACACTCAAATCCCTTGTTCTTCTTTCCTTAGCCCTCGCTAGTTTAAAGACTTCCTTCTCACCTTCCTTGGTCTCCAGTTTTTGATATAACCTATCATAAGTCATGCTCTTTGCTATAGCAACAACTTTCCTGCCTACCTTTTCATCTGCCTTATATCTAACTCTACTAATCTCTACCTCTTCATCCGTTCCGCTATTTGTGAAAACAGCGTATGCTTCTTTTTTCTCCTTGACTTTCTCTTTTACCTCCTCATTCCACCAGTAGGCTCCCTTAATTTTGTTGCCACCTCTTCTAGATGTACCAAGGATTTTCTTAGCCAACCTTCGAATACATTTTTCCATTGTCTCCCACATTGTATCTGCATCCTCTGCCTTCTTCCAAACTCCTTCTTTAGAAATCCTCCCTACTAACTTCATAGCGTTCTCCCTAGTAAGATTTCTCCACTTAACTCTAGGGACCCCAGCACTCCTCCTCTTCCATTTTGAACATTTGAGCTCCACATCCAACACTAGCAATCTATGTTGAGTTCCTAAATACTCACTTGGTAACACCTTACAATCCTTACATAATCTTCTACTATCTACCCTAATCAAGAAGTAATTAATTTGAGTCTTTATGGGACCACTCCTAAAGGTCACCAAGTGGTCCTCCTTCTTCTTAAAAAAGGAGTTTGCCACCAACGAATCATAGGCGACTACAAAATCCAAGACAGAAACCCCTCCATTGTTTCTCTCCCCTTAACCGAAACCTCCGTGAGCCGTATCATACCCGTCTGCTTCAACCCCAATATGGCCATTAAAGTCTCCTTCTACGAAAATTTTCTCGCTCCGAGGTACGTCCTGAATGACCATATCCAAATCCTCCCAAAATTGCTTCTTAATATCGTCCGACAAACCTATTTGAGGTGCATAAGCACTAACCACATTAAGGATTTTCGAACAAACCACTACCTTAATGGCCATAATTCGATCACTTTTACGCCTCACTTCAACAACAAAGTCAACCAACTCCTTATTAACCAAAATACCAACTCCATTTCTCGCCTTGCTTGAACCCGAATACCACAACTTAGATCCATCAACTTCTCTAGCTTTAGCCCCCACCCACTTAGTCTCTTGCACACATGTTATGTTGATCCTACGTCTACGTAAAGACTTAACTAATTTTATTGACTTACCAATGAGTGACCCAATATTCCAGGACGCTACACCCCTCCTACCCCCATTTTCCCTTGGAGGACAGGCTGAAGCAACTACATAAAATAAACATAAAATAAATGAGATTTATACTAAAATGGACACAAACCCCAGTTTTGTTGAATAGCCAAGGAACCTGTAGGTTGGCTCAGCAAATGCAGAACCAAATAGTGGTAGGTAAGGGGACAAGCATACACAGAAGCACTCCCTTCATGACTACATGTATAAAGAACAGAAAATTCCCTTTTCACCAGGTCCAACCGGAACTTCACTACCACCCCCACTTTATGTAAGCATCAACTGCCATCATTGCGGTGTTGCAGGCTAACAGCAACCATTGACATCACTGCTACCCAGACCTAGCAAATAGGTCATTTGTTTCGGGTTCAGGTCGGGTTAAGCTCGATTCGGGTTATATTCGGATTGATCAATTTTGGTTCTGGTTCTGGTTCAATTCAAGTTAGGTTTGGGTTTATCGAATGGGTTCAGGTGAAGTTCGGGTAAAGTTCAAATCGAATCAACTTTGGGTCAAGCTCGTTTGGATCGATTTGGGTGAAGGTCGAGTCAAAGTTGCTTGGGTATATTTTGGTTATGGGTTCAGGTCAATTTTGAGTCGAGTAGAAATCGGATCGAGTTACTTTCGGGTTGGCTTGTGTTTCAATTGGATCAGGTTATACGGCTATGAATTTCAATTGGATCAGTTTTTAATCCCTTTCTAATTTGTCCAAGATTGCATTTTAATTGAATTAATTTTAATTGTTCACCAAAAAAAATTCATATCAATTTAAATTTTTGGTCAGGTATAAATCCCCTCCTTCCAATTCGTCCAAGATTTATTTTCAATTAGGTTACTCCAAATGTATAACACAGAGAAGTAATCAAGTAGATGAACAAATAGTGCTATAAATCCCCCTCTCTCCAACCATCAAATCAAAGATTAAAAAAATAGATCAAAGAGTCGTGCCTAATCCACATAAACCATACAATAACTTCACCTACTTGATTTTATTTCCATTTTTATTACTTAAATGAGTCAAATCCTTATTAAGTCATTTCCTTCTATTTCGGAAGAAACTTACTTGAGTGGTGGTGACGCCCGAACTTACGTGTGGCTAACATATCAATTGAACGCGCAAGGTGATATGTACCTCCTTCGAAGAACTGTACGAAGGTCAACCCTGGGTGATTTTCTAGAGGAATGCCCCTCCTATGCTAAACTCAGTCTTAGGAAGAATTATGGAAGCAGATGCAGAGAAAAAAGCAGAGAAAAAGAGAGAGTTTACTATTTTCAGAGAGTGTTTAGTGAGATAGTCAAGTTGTGAATAGTAAAAGTCCCCTCAAAATGGGAATTGTTGAGGTATTTATAGCCTTGCGGATGGCACCCATGAACAGGATGGTAATTTCTCCATTTAAGGGGTCAAATTACCATTATACCCCTCCAGCATCCTTCTACCTTCCTTATGGTCAACTCTCACCTCACGTTGAGTTGGTCAGCGTCACATGCCGCCTTTCTATTGGACAGGTAACTAAATATCTCAATCATTTAGCCCCTCACATCTTAACGGAATGCCTCCCAAGGTGTTCGGGTAAGGTGTGCATTTATTTTGTCTGCCCTTTCGAACCATTAGGAATAAGCCCATTGGCTCCATTTGAGGCCCAGTTCATTCGCACATCACGAGGTCGAACCATAGATTTCCCTTTCTTGGGAGCTAGGAGGATGCCGAGCTCATCCTTTCGCAATTCGATTTTCGGATACTTCATATAGAGCCCCTACTTCCTTCGCCCAGATCTCTGCCTAGATCTCTGCCATCTCATTGGCCATCGCTCCGCTCTTGTTTCGCGAAGGTTGAGGTTGAGCGCTATACATATGACGTTAAGTTTCCCAAGATAGTACAGCTGATATTCTATGCCTCCGTTCTTCAGAAGGTGACTCGCTTCAAGATCATCTCACCCATCATAGCCCAAGACATGACCAAGGCTCTGAAGAGGTTCCATTGGGAGAGTTTTGAGACTTGGCTAGACACCAATGGTGACCAACTCACTTGGTGTTATCGGCAGGAAACGAGTGCTAATGTCCTGGTGGGCTAATGAGGGCGTGGAGAGTACTTGCTCATCAACATTTCCCCTTCCACTACCTCAGGGCATCCCTCCAAAAGGAGCAAAAGAGGTTCCTTCCGAAAGGGGGAAAAAATGATTCTTCCCCAGGAGAGAGCGTGTAGCCCCTGGAATGAAGAATCGAACTTGACTCTAGTACAAAGACGACTCCTTCCGAAGGCAAATGACGTGGTTGCTTATAGGGTGAAGACATGCCCCTTATATGTTGATCAGAAAGGGCTCCTTCCATAGCAGAATAAAGGTTTTCCTTTGTCCAAAAAGGAGTTTGGTTTACTTTATGGTCTTAATGGCATGCCAACGCTAACTATTCATTCATCGCTGATGAGTTGAAGCAGCTTAGCACCTTTACTTTATTCTTGTTTGCTTGTAACGAGCGTCCATGCCCTCTTTTGATGTGTATTAAAGCCACAAATGTACTTGAAGTTTTTGTAATCAACTAAACGTTGAGCTTTATCAATTTGACTTCACATAAATTCTCAATGCATCATAATTCACAGGCTCTTAATACTTTTGATTTTCATTGTTCGTTCCTGGATTTCTTTTTATAATCCAACCCATGGATGTTATGCGAATATATTCTCACATTACCCACATTCGTACGCCCAATGGATAAGCCGGTTACTTTTTTTAACCGAATAGAGGAATGCCGAATAGGAGAGGGGTCACCACTCCATTTGGTCAGCTTGAATGGGAGAGGGATCACCTCCCTATTCGGCTGGGCCAAATGGGAAAGGGATCTCCTCCCCATTCAACTGACTGAATGGAAAAGTGCCATCTCTCTCCATTTAACTAACCGAATGGAAGACGAGTTCCTTTCCATTCGGTTGGCCGAATGGGAGAGGTTCCTCTCCATTCGACTAATCTGAATTGAAGAGGTCCCTCTCCATTTGGCTTAATCGAATGGGAGAGGAATACCTCTCCATTCGGCTAACCTAATAAAAGAGGTGCTACCTCTCCATTCGATTGGCCGGATCAATAGGACAGAGCATGACAATAGTCCTCTGGCGAGCAAAAGATATCTTCTTGTTCAATAAATAGGACGAAGAAGAGATCCCCTCCCTACCTGATTAGGCTAAACCAAATCGAAGAAGTTGAAGTAGCCAAATCAAAAGTTGTTCGACTTGATGTCGTCATGGCCAAATCGGATAAGTCACCGCGGTCGATTCGAAGACTCTTCGACTTGGCCGAATCGAAGAGAACGCCACAGCTAAATCAAAGACTTTCTGACACAGCTTCGTCATGGCCAAATTGAAGGCTCTGTAACTCCCTATGCTTAGCTCTTGCTTGTCCCTAAGCAAGCTTAGCTTGGTACCACATGGACGGGGAAACTAATCCCTCAAGCACCCTTTTCAGGCATAGCAATAAAGGCCAACTAACAAGCAAAGTCACACAATAAACAAGTAAAAAAGATGAGGTGAGGGAGCAAGATAGACATGAAACTCTCGAAGGAGCACCTTACCTAATGGCGCATACTAAGACTAAGCAAGATCCTCAAGGCAAGAAAGGAGGTGGCTTACTAATGACCGGTAAAAGAGACTGGGAGAACCTCACTTTATGGTCAGGTGGAAGCCTCCTCTCCAAGTGTTTAAATATGTTCATGTATACTCTCATTGCTCAACTAATCATGCAAAAACCATAGGCTTGGAAGGGTCCTCATCCTCCACCACTCGGGGCAAAAACACACGCCCTTTGATAAAGAGGGCTTTGGAAGGGTTGACACGGGGTTCTCCAGTAGGGGTGACAAAGGGGAAGATCTTTTGGGATAAATGAAGCTAAATAGCCATAGGGCTAGGGAGAAAGAACACTTTCCACAATAAAGGGAAGGACGCAAAACATTACTTCACACCTACAACCCACTTTGAACACTTAAGGGAGCCAATTCGGTTTGGAATGCAAATCATCATTCCAAGCATCTTATTTACACAAACTTTCTCTTTTTTATCTTTTTCCATGCTTTATGCTTGCTCGTCTTTTTTTTCACTTTTACTTCAAAATTTTTCTTCGTTTTTTTTGTCTTTTTTTCAAGCAAGCTTACAACAAGGAACTTGATGATAGGCACTTAGTCAAGGATACTTTGGCTTCACTTCTTTCCCTTTTTAACACAAATTTCCACCACATACACCCAAAGTTGTTCCAACTCAAAAAGCAAACCTCACAATCGTGAATAGTGCTGCTCCACTAATCTCCATGGCATAAGGGTAAATAGGCCAAGAGTGAAATAAGTGTAGAAACAACAAAGATGGGCAAGGCTCAATGAGGGTAGAGCAACAAGGGTTTCAGCATCATTTAGGTGGCTTTTTAGGCTATGCGGCATAAAATAACAAGGAAGGCCTCGATTATATCAAATGATGTGTATTGTTTAATGTGGTTTCAGAGAGGACAAAGCCAAGTTCTAGCATTGTAATCAATGGTGAGCCACACAAGAAGAAGACAAAGAACCACTAATAACGAGTGCTCACATGAAGGCTCAAAGCTCACGGGTCAAGTCACCCCGGTGACATCTATTTATCTTATGAGGTAACCACTAGCTAAGCCCCTCCAAGTCAAGCTAAAAGGGTCTTAAGGACTAAAGTATGCACACAAGGCAAAACAATCACCAAAGGGAGCTCATACTACCATGCTCCAACAACCAAAGCAAATACCACAACTCAAGTATGCAATCAAGCTAATTAGTCAACATTTACCCCATGTATTCACATCATATAAGGGTTTTTTTTCAAAAGTTTTCAATTTTTTAATTTTTTTCATAAGGGATATCACAAGAAAGAAATGAATAGTAGGGTAGGAAGTGTACCTTGCAAGCCTAATGATGTCCTTCTCAACATTACTCCTCAAGATTAGAAAAGAAAACAAATATATACAATGCAAAAGAAGAATCTACATGCTCTAAACTACATGCTCTACTCATGCAAGTGCCAAGTATGCAATGATTCCTAAAATGCAACTAAATGGATTACCTATTCTAGTGGACTACTGTGTACAAGCATGAATGCCTCTCGATCTAGCCAATCACTCCTCAATCATCATAATTCCCAAGAAAGCCCCCTCAATGACAATAAGAAAAATCCATTTCAAAACCAATGACTCTCGCACTAAATAATCCCCCTAACATGAGCTTGCTAGCTCACCCGTCCATGCTTAAGACATGCATTGTCCCCAATGTCTAATCATCCAAGGAAATCAAAGGGAAAGGTGAGGAACTTACAAACCATCAATAAGGGCCGAAAGGGTCGCTAAGCCTCCAATCGGGCGAAGGGTAGGGTCAACCATGGTGCTCGTATGTGTAGTAAACATGGTGCTTCAAGTTTCGCTATTGGCAATCAAACTCCATTTGCTGGCGAAGCAACTCCTGTTGATCTTGAGCATGTTTCTATTAACACTCATCAATTACATTAATCCTCAAATTGAGGCGAGAGAAATGGTCATCCATGTACTGGTTGAAATGGGCTTCATTGGAACCTGAAGAACCCACCTCAGTACGGCTTCTAGTGAAAAGGGGGGGTCATAACCCTCCTCCTCATGTGGTGCGACCTAGGCCCTAGAACTCCTGACACCTCCCCCACTGCCAACGTTGTGCCCTCCTTGGGGTTGAGGGGTGTCCTTATCAATCTTCATACCAACCTCATCATCATACACCCAATTGGAGGGGCCGGAACAAGTGGGCTTTATAGGGTTCAAGAGGGGGAAAGGAGTCTACCATGGTGGTTGACAAAAATACGGCCACCCTCATTTTTGAATATCTTCGTGTTGTTACAAGTGGATAAATCTAGCCGCCCCCTTGGAATAACGAAGTTAACCGCCTAATTAGAGGCTCCAACTCTCAAGCATATGTAATAGTAGAACTAATGCCACCATACGCATTAGGAGATTTAGGAGCAGAAGCCTGAGAGACCAATTGATGGAGGATAAAAGCCCCTGTATCAAAGGTTTCATCATTTAGGATATATCACAAGAGGAAAACTTCACTCAATCGGGGCTTTGTTTTAACTCTCGTGTCATGTGACTATAGTGTTGGCCATGAGGCGGTGAAGACATCAGAGGGTGGGGTTGAAAATAGAAGTAGCCTTATTTTTAACCTTAGAGCCCACTAGCACTATAAGCCACGTAACTCCCCGAATTGTCTTTCACTTGTGTGCGCTTATCACAAGTGATTTCGACCCAAAATTCTTGTTCGTTAAAATTTTCATGGGCAGGGACCCAAACACCACCATAGGGGGGTCACAAGCGACAGTCAAATTCTGCTAGGTTCGTGCCAAAGGTCCTATTGAAAAGGCGAAATTGAATGTGAACGGGTCGGTTTTGGTACAGGGTATTCCAATTAACCTTGATAGAACTCATAAACTCCCAGCACAACCTCTCATATACAAGTTTATCCATTTTCATATATTCAATCCGACCGGCAACCTCAAGCAATTTATTCAAGCTTTCTAACAACCCACGACTCCCTAATAAGTCAACATCAATATACTTAGGCTCGGTTATTCGTTTACAAGCAAGGAAACCATAACGAGCAATGTGCTTTTGATCAACAAATTGAAGCTCATACTTGCTAATAACATAAGGGAGAGTAGCGTCATTACCTCAGGCTCGGTCTTAGCACGCTTAGAGGCTACCAATGATGAAGGTCCGGCTATTGTAGTTTTTTTTCCCATGGTTGAAGTGAGCCAAAATGTCCTCAAACTCCAAGTGGTTGGAACACCTCAAACACTCCTAAAACCAAGTAATCCAACTAAGCAATGGAGATACCCACTAGTAAGAGAACACTAAAATGTAGCAATTAGACCTCAAAAATGAGAGTTTCTCTCTCCTCAAGCTCAAGAACTCTTCAATGGAGGTGGTAAGTTGAAGATAGAGAAAGTGGTGAGGGAATTGTGTAAGGAGGTAGTCAAATGGAAGCTTGGAGAGAGGGGAAGAAAATTTCGGCATAGGAGTGACCGGAAAACACCTCAAGTGGTCGGATTTTGAGAGTGGGAAATTTGGGGGTTAGGTTTGAGTGGTGAGGATTTGAGTGATTGGAGAAAACAAGAGTTTTAATGGGAGAATAAGTAAGAGAGGTGAAAAGAGTGAAGAAAATGGTGGAAAATGGTGAAAATTTGAGCAGGAGAGTGGTGGATTTAAGGGTGGATATGGACCTTGGGAGAGGTTTTAGAGAGAGAAAGTTGCAAAGAAGGAAAAAAGAAGGGGTCGGGACTGACGACGGCTGCTGCCAGGACGACGGCCTGTCGTGCTAGCGATGGGGTGCCGTCACTAATCTCTGGTTTCGAGCTCCAAAACCCTGCAGGCCCAGGTGACGGCTATCGCATAGTCGACGGCCTTCCAGTTGCCTAGCTGTTCCAAGCACTACAAATTTTTTTCATTTTTTTTCGGTAACTCCTCCTCCTTATTTGAGTCAAAAGCCAAGAAGAAGGTTTAGAGTGCCTCCTAAAAAACGCTCTTTTAAGGTCATGAGCTTGACCGTGAACAGTTTTCAAGAACAAGCGACATCGAGAATGTCATGGGTGACCCTCTCGTCAATCGGCTCACCGGCAATGTAATGCTTCAGCTACGATCCGTTCACTTTGAAAGTGCCTGTGGCCTCCATCCCAACTTCAATGGTGCCACATGGGAAGACCTTCTTCACCTCAAAGGACCCGACCACCTTGAATGGAGTTTGCCCAAGAATAACTTCAACATTGAGTTAAAGAGGAGGACCAAATCACTAACCTTGAATTCCCTCTAGTGGATATGCTTATCATGCCACCTTTTCATCCTCTCCTTGTAAATTCTTGAATTTTCATAAGCGTCAGAGAGGATCTCCACAAGCACGCTCAATGGAAGTAGCCTCTTTTCTCCCGCAGGCTTCAAATCAAAATTAAGAAACTTGACGGTCCAATAGGCGTTGTCTCCAACTCGACAGGAAGGTGGCATGGCTTACCATAAATCAACTTAAATGGCGTAGTGCCTATAAGAGTCTTGAAAGTCATACAGTAAGCCCATAGAGCATCATCGAGCTTGTCTGCCCAATCTTTTCTTGATCTTACAACCGTTTTCTCCAAAATGATCTTGATTTCTCTATTGGAGGTCTCCACTTGGCCACTCGTTTGAGGATGGTAGCCATAGCCGTATTTGTGATGCAACCCGTACTTTTCAATAAAACTTTAAGTTTCTTCTCAATGAAATGAGCACCATTGTCGCTAATGAGCACCCGAGGGACTCCAAAACGAGGGAAGATTACCTTCTTAAAGAGGTGAACTACCACTCGAGAGTCATTGGTGGGGCTAACAATGGCCTCCACCCACTTAGAGACATAGTCAACGACGACTAAGATATATACTTGTTGCCTCGGGAGGATGGGAAGGGACCCATGAAATCTATCCCCCATACATCGAAGATTTCAACTTTGAGTATGTAGTTTAAGGGCATTTCCTTGCACCTAGACAAATTCCCGGTCCATTGACATCGATCACAAGCCTGGACATATTTGTGCACATCCTTGAATAATGTGGGCCAACAAAAACCGGCTTGGAGGATCTTAGTCGCAGTCTTATTGACGCTTGCATGCCCTCCGCAAGGTAAGTCATGGCAATGAGAGATGATGGGATTGGTTTTGTAATGCCTCGACCCCTTCCAGGTCGTGAGTAGTTACCATGAACCGCTTCAAGGATCGTCGACTATGCCCCACAAATCACCACAAGTCTTTTCTGCATGCTTCGTCCTCGCTCACACATTGCTTGAAAAACTTCCCAAGATGTCACCCATTATAAGATTTCTCCACAACAAGCATACTTAATTGATGAGTTCTTATGAATGGGCTCCCCAAAAAGAAAAGGTGCACCTTTAGTAATATAAGTAGTAACTCCAAATCCTTTTAAGCCGCACTAGGGGTGTTACAATCACCCCCACTTGAACCGCACAACGTTCTCGTTGTGTCTCACTAACTGACCAACTTACAAGTCCTCTTAACCGGCGGTCTATCCCAGTGTCTTTGCCCTAAGGTGACTGTCCAGGGCTTTCATGTCCACTAGCCCAACTCACGATTGTGGGTCGGGTCTGATACTGTCTATAACGCCCTAACCCCTTCCTGGGCGTAAGTAGTTACCATGAACTGCTTCAAGGATCGTCGACCAAGCCCTATACATTACCACAAGTCTTTTCGGTGTGCTTCGTCCTCGCTCACTGCACGTTGCCTAAGAAACTTCTCATAAGGTCGCCCATCATAAGATTTCTCCATAGCAAACACACTTAACTGCTGAGTTCTTATGAGTGGGGTCCCCGAAAAGAAAGGTGCACGTTTGGTGATATAAGTAGTCACTTCAAATCCTTTTAAGCCACACTCAGGGTTTGTAATGCCCGCCCCCCCCTCCCAGGCCGAGGCAGTTACCAGTAATGATTTTTTAAGGATCATTGACTAACTTCACAAATACTTCGCCCTCGCTCGGACACTGCCTGAAAAACTTCCCAGGATGTCACCCATCATAAGATTTCTCCACAGCAAGCATGCTCAACTATGGAGTTCTTATAAGCGGGCTCCCCGAAAAGAAATGTGCACCTTTAATGATGTAGATAGGCACTTCAAATCCTTTTAAGCCACACTAAGGGTGTTAAAATCACACCCACTTGAAGCGCACAACATCCTCGTTATGCCTTACTTACTAACCGACTTACAAGTCCTCTTAACCAGCGGTCCATCTGAGTGTCTTTGCCCCCACTAGGTGACTGCCTAGGGCTCTCCCATCCACTAGCACAACTCACGGTCGTAGGTCGGCTCTAATACCATCTGTAATGCCCCGGCCCCCTCCCGCATGCATCGTCGCCCACATGCTGCCTGACAGACTTCCCAAGAGGTCACCCATCATAAGATTTCTCCACAACAAGTACGCTTAACTATGGAGTTTTTATAAGTGGACTCCCTGAAAAGAAAGGTGTACCTTTGGTGATATAGGTAGTCACTTCAAATCCATTTAAGCCACACTCGTGGCGTTATAGTTTTCTCCTCGGACAAGCATCTTCGTAGTATACCATCTCCCCAAGCCTTATACAAACAAGGTTCCTCTTAAAAATATGATTTGGCTTGGTGGAAAAACTGCTTCTTTTTATTTGAGGTCATGTCTAGCAGTGTGATCCCACATGCCAAATAATTCACCAAATTCACATTTAAAGGTAGAGTGATCGGTGTACTCAATGACCCTGGAGCACAAGAGATATGGTCGAAATTTCTCGATTCTGTACACCACCGCAAGCAACTCCTTCTCAGTGGTGGTGTAGTTTTGTTGAGCCTCATCAAGTGTCTTGCTAGCGTAATAGATGACATAAGGCTTCTTGTCTCTTTGTTGCCCCAAAATCACCCCAGCCGCATGGTCGCTAGCATCCCACATAATCTCAAAAGGAAGGCTCCAATTGGGCGGTTAGATAATGGGGGAGTGATGAGTGCCTCTTTTATCCTGTGAAACGCTTCAAGATACTCATTAGTAAAAACAAATGGGGTATCTTTGGTCAAAAGTAAAGTGAGAGGCTTAGAAATTTTAGAGAAATCCTCGATGAAACAATGGTAGAAACCCGTGTGTCCAAGGAAACTTCTCACCCCTTTGACATAGGTGGGGGGTCGCAAGTGCTCTATGGCCTCTATCTTTGTTTTATCCACCTCAATACCCCCATTTAAAACCGCATGTGCTAAAACCACACCTTCTTGTTCCATAAAATGACACTTTTTCCCAATTTAGGACCAAGTTGACTTCTTCGCATCTATAGAGGACTTTAGCTAAGTTATCCAAGAAAAAATCAAAAGTGCCTTCATATACCGAGTAATCATCCATAAAAACCTCCACTGTGCTCTCTACATAGTCGGAGAAAATGGCAAGCATACATCTTTGGAAGGTAACTGTGGCATTACAAAACCCCAATGGCATTCTACAGTATGCAAAAGCCCCATAGAGGCATGTAAAAGTGGTTTTATCTTGGTCACCTGGGTGGATAGAGATTTGGAAGAATCCTGAGCCTCCATCCAAGTAACAAAAGAAAAATATAACAAAAGAAAGAATGCCCGGCTAACCATTCCAAGTCTTATCAAGGAAGGGGAGGGGGAAATGGTTTTTCTGGGTGGCATTATTGAGTTTTCTATAGTCAATGCACATGTGCCATCCTGTGATCTTTATAGTAGATATGAGCTCATCTCTTTCATTCTTGACAACGGTCATACCCCCTTTCTTAAGAACTACTTACACCATACTAACCCAATCACTATCCGAAATTGGATAGATGATTCCCACATCAAGTAGCTTGACAACCTTCTTCTTGACAGCCTTTTGCATGTAGGATTCAAATGACGTTGAGGTTGTCTAAAGGGTCTATGCCCACCATCAAGGAGAATTTGATGCATGCAAAATGAACGGCTATTCCCCTTGATATCATCAATATTATAGCCAATAGTGCCTCTATGCTCTCGAAGCATAACCAACAATTTCTTAATTTGGGCACCATTAAGCTTAGCACTAACGATGACAGGAAAAGTACAATTTGGACCAAGTAATTTATACCTTAGATGAGAAGGTAAGGGCTTCAATTCCGCCTCGGGAGCATGATTCTTGTCTTAATTTAACCTCCACATTGAGAATCTCCCTTGATTGGTGTCAAGGGAGGTATGGTTGGGCCGAGTTGAGGATCTTCACATACACCTCCCTTTCTTCTTCCAAATGAGGGTCAATGCTAATGCCACGAGTGCCAATCAAGCACATCTCTAGACGGTCCGAGGGAGGGCTAAGAGTTCCCATGTTCTTAAGTACTACCTTTTCAAGCACATCAACCCAGTAACATGCATCCTCGAGGGAGGGGGAAGCTATCGCTTGTGAAAGATTGAATTCAAGCTTCTCCTCGCCAACTTGTAAGAATAGCCTCCCATTCTTACCATCAATCATCGCACCGGCCGTGGCTAGGAAAGGGGGCCCTAAGATGATAGGTATTTGGGCATCTTCCTCAATCTCCATAACAAAAAAGTCACAAGGGATGAAGAATTTTCCAACTTGAAGGGGCATATCCTCTAGAACTCCAATGGGGTACTTGACAGAACGATCCGTAAGTTGTACCGGTATTGTGTTGGGCTTGAGTTTCTCCACTTGGAGCCACTTACATATTGAGTAAGGCATAAGACTCACACTTGCCCAAAGGTCACATAATGCTCAGCTTACGGGGATATCTCCAACGGCACAAGGAAGGGAGAAGCTCCCTAGATCTTTCAGCTTGGGGGGGAGCTAGTTTTTGGAGGATGGCATTGCACTCCTCCATGAGGGATACCATGGCATTTTCTTGAAATTTCCTTTTGTTAGAGAGCATCTCTTTTAGAAACTTGGCATAAGAAGGCATCTCGGATATGGCATCCAAGAATGGGATATTGATTTGGAACTTCTTAAGTTCCTCCAAAAATTTCCCAAACTTGGCCTCAAGGTTGGCCTTGGCAAGCCTTTAAGCGAAAATGAACCGGTAGCTTATAAGGCTCAACCGGCCTAGGCTTTGTGGTCTCCTCATGTTTGTCTTGCTCTTCACTTTCTAGGACCAAATCTCCCTTTTCTTCCAATATTTCTTTGCCCTTGTCTTTGACCAAACCTTCATCCTCCTCCCTGTGAGGTCCTTTTGGCTCATCAAGTTGCTTTCCACTCCTTAAGGTGATGAAATTCATATGCCCCTTGGGATTTGCCTCCGATTGGCCCGGGAGGTGCCCTTGAGGTCGGGATAAGTGGTTTACTTGTTGAACAATTTGGGCTTATTAATTCTCCATCATCTTTTGGTGTGTAGACATGCTCTCAAACTTGATTGAGTTGGCTCACGGACTTACAAAGAGCCTCATTTGTCTTAGTTTGAGTTTGAATGAACACCTCCATTAAACTTTCCGAGTTGGACTTTTGAGGTGGAGGTTGTGGAGGTGGAATTTGAGGAGCACGGTATTAAAAAATGGGAGGATTAGGATGATTTTGTGAGGGATGGTGAGGAGGGGGATTTGGATTTTTGTAGGAGAAATTTGGGTGGTGTCTCCAACACGGATTGAAGGTATCAAAGTAGGGGTCATTTTGCGGTCTATCGTTGAAGTTGTGGAGGGCATTAGCTTGTTCAACAGTGAGATCTTGAAATGAATGACCAAGATGGCACTCATTCTCACTATGACCTTGAATTCCATACACTTCACAAAGATTTGCTTGCCTAAATGACCTACTAGGAGCGCCACCATGAGAAGGAGTAGGTTGAAGTTGATCTACCTTTTAGAAAAGTGCCTCAACCTCACTTGCAAGCATAGTGAAAGCATCAATCTCATGTCGCCCTCCTTTCTTAGGGTGGCCCCGTTCACTTGTCCAATGATAGTTATTGGATGCCATATCTACAAGTAGTTGCTTGGCTTCATTGATGGGTTTGGCCATAAGAGCGCCTCCGCCGACCGTATGAATTGAGATCTTCATTGGTTGTTGAAGACCATTGCAGAACGTTTGCACCAACAACCAATCCAGGATTCCATGATAGGGGCACTCCTGTTGGAGCTCTTTGAAAGCTCCCACGCCTTATAAAGAGACTCACCCTCCATTTGAGCGAAGGAGGTGATATCATTTCAGAGTTTGGTGGTCTTCTCGGGAGGGAAATACTTGTATAAGAATGCCTTGGAGAGACCATCCTACATAGTGAACGAATTGGCATTCGAGTTCAAAAGCTAAGACTTGGCCTTATCCTTCAAAGAGAAAGGAAATAGCCTCAACCAAATGGAGTCATTAGAGACCCCGTTCATCTTGATCACTTAACACTTCTCCAAGAAAGAAGCAATGTGGTTATTGGGGTTCTCCATTGGGTATCCTCCAAATTGGTCTTGTTGAAAAAAGGTGATGAACGCTGGGTTGAACTGAAAATTGTTGGCCTCAACGGGAGGTCTCACGATGCCAAATGGAATGGCGTTTGGATCCGGCATCGCAAAGTCCCTTAATGGAGTTGTGGTGGAATCCATGTTAGCCTCTTAAGTTTGCCTTCCTTGCCTAATTTGGCTTCTTGCACATCATTGGCAAGTGATAAGTGCTTAATGTATATGTCATTTTAAGGTCATTTTTCTGCATTTTTAGGAGAATTTTGTGCTTTATGCTATAATTTATACTCCTATTCTTGTTTTATGCTTGGGTATGGTTGCTCGATGACATTTGCAGGATTTTAAATTGTTTAACTTAGGATGTGACCCCCATTTTGAGCACTTATTGACCTACCATGGAGGCACCCCAAGCCCTATCCTCGTGGAGCAAGAGAAGAGCATAATTCGGTTACAGGCAAGACCACGATCCAACCGTGGTGGCTGCCACGGACCATGGTGCCTATGTAACTGTGGCCTCTTTGTCTCCCTCTGGCTATGTGGCTAGGAAAGCTCGAGATTTTGCTTAAAAAGGCGCCCTCATCAGTAGAAAGAAGATAATCCCATCTTTATAGATAGTCATTGCCTTTCTCTAATTTTACTTTTTGTAGTTAGAACTTTAGTTTGATTTTGTGTGCAAGTGAGAATCTTGAGTGTGGAACTCGGTTTGTTTGCGGTTTGAAGACCTTGTTGGAGGATGTCATTGCCACGTCTTTCCCTCTCAAATCTCGCTGAATCATTTGGTTAGTTGTTTAATGTTTAATCATGAGTGAATAGTTTATCTTGTCTAGGGATTTGTTTGTCAATGGAAGTGTAGTTAGATCATTTTAATTCAATAGAATTGTACTTTCTTTTCATGTTGGTTTGATTTCGTTTTATCAAGAAATTATCATGTTGTGAGTGGACTTGGCCAAATTTGCTTGCACCCGTGAGATAATTGAATGACGAACTGAAAGGTGAAATTCGGTTGTTAGAGATAAGACCTAATATAGCAATGACTTGAAAGAGACATTTGTATGTTGGGAGGATGAATGAATCATCAAAAATATTGAACTTAGATTAAGACAAATTAGTTTGAAAGAACGACTTTGGTTTAGTTTAGGCGATTTGGTCGATTTCAAAAGAATAGAGTAAATTCTGAATCGATTGCAATTCCTCGAAATTATCCAATTTAGAGAAAAGTACATGTTAATCGTATGGTCCAACACCTGTCTTAACTAAATAAATCCCTAGGTGTTTTTCTTGATTGAATTTAGAAACTGTTAATTAGAAGTTGTCGAATCAAAATCCCCAATTAAGTAATTGCTTAGCATTTTCAAATAGAAAGAACTTGGTAATTTTGCTTTTGTTCTCTGTGTACGGTACTTTCTTTTTAACTACAACACCCTTACACTTGCGATAGTGTCAAGTTTTTAGAGCCATTGTCAAGAACCAAATTGCTAAATATTGAGTCGATCTTATAAGAGTGACTAAGTATCTTTCTTTTATTTTTATTTTTTTTTTCCACTTTTGATTGCTTGGGTAGTGTTGGTGATTTTGCTTGCAGGAAGATTATCCCTTTCATGCGAAGTCCATTCACTTACGAATGCAATCCTGAAATCGAGAGGACTTTTCATCAAAAGAGGAAGAAGCAAAAGGTAGAAAGACAAAGGAGCAAAGCTCGAGAAACTTCACCAAAGATGGAACCACCAAGAAGGGAACCTGAAAGAAGGACACTCGGGGATTTCATTACTCCAAGTGTCCAAGGTATCACCTCTAGCATAGCTAGACCCACATTGGAGGTGAACAACTTTGAGTTACGATCGGCACTAGTTTCAATGGTTCAACAAATATCGTTTGGAGGATCACTAATGGAGGACCCCAATCTTCACCTCTCAATCTTTTTGGTGGTGTGTGATACATTGAAGTTGAACAGAGTCTCCACTGATGTAATTCGCCTTCGCATATTCCCATTTTCTGTCAAGGATAAGGCGCGTGCTTGGCTACATTCATTGTCACCATATTCCATCACTACTTGGGATGAGCTAACTAAAACCTTTCTTGGCAAATTCTTCCCACCATCAAAGACGGTGAGTCTAAGGAACCAAATCACTACCTTCACTCAAAGGGAAGGTGAATCGCTTTATGAAGCTTGGGTACTAAGGTTATGCCCTCATCATGGACTCTTAAGGTGGATGATTATCCAAACCTTTTATAATGGAGTGACTCAAGTGGTGCGGTCCACCATAAATGCAGCGACGAGAGGCAATTTGATGAGCAAGATGGATGATGTACTTACTTTGCTTTCTGCTAAAGTTGATTATATGACTCAAAGGTTGGACCGTATGAATATGAATGCTGTGAATTCTAATGTCCCTAGCCCATGTGAAATTTGTGGTTCTATTAAACAAGTGACTTTGAATTGCCAAGTTGGGAGTCCTTTTTCCCAAGATTCTAGTGAAGCTATGTCCAAAACTGCAACCCGAGACCGACCAATGGACCCTTATTCCAATACCTACAATCCTGGTTGGAGGAACCATTCGAATTTCTCATATAGGTCTAATCCAAACCCTCCGAATATGCCCCCAGTAAACACTAGGCCGCCCCCCAATTTTCAAAGACCGCCTTTCCCTCCACAAGCTTCCCAAAAGTCCAATTTAGAGGCCATGATGGAGAATATGCTTTTGGCACAACAAAAGTAGAGTATATAAAGCAATTAGCCTCTAAGGTTGATGTGCTTACAACTCACAATAAGATGTTAGAAGCCCAAATTGCCCAACAAGCTAGCTCCTCATCTACACCCCCAGGTAGACTCCCACGTAAAACAGAATCTAACCCCCGTGAGTGTTGTAATTGTGTTACCTTGAAGGAAGGGATAGAGAACTCTATTAACCCTGAGGACACACTATTTGAAGAGGGTAGAAAAATAATCATGGTTGAGAATAAGGTGAGAAATGATGGTGACAAGGCCGTGCCATTCTTAGAGAATGAGAGCTTAAAGATCCCCACATTTTTTCCACCTAAGCTTCCTAACTCAAATAGTTTTTCTATCCCCTATCTTGTGGGAAAGGTGGAAATTGAGAGAGCTTTATGCAACCTAGGTGCAAGTTTCAGTTTAATGCCATATTCTTTGTTTCATAGGCTTCATTTAGGACCATTGCGACCTGCACCCTTTTCACTACAGTCAGCAGACGGTTCTGAAACGCAACCTTTAGGCGAATTAGAGGATGTGCCAATCAAAATAGGAGATATTTGGATATTGGAAGACTTTATCATTGTCGATATGACTGAGACCGATGATGTCCTAATTATTCTAGGTAGGCCCTTTCATGGCTATAGCAGGTTACCATATTGATGTAAAAAGGAGACAGATAACATTTGAAGTACAAGGGTGTTGTGCTATGTTCTGCCATATGGAGGAGAAAGTAGTTTCTCCTAATTCTTTCTTACTAAATGCATTTCCTCCTTCTCCTGCGGTTGGCATGGAGGACATTTTGAATTACCAAGATCCTCCTGATTTTGATTGGATTTCCACTGAGGATCCAGACCAAGGGTATGTTAAGGTGGAGTTTGCTGCTGTTATGCCGCCTAGCATACCCAAGGCTGAGGCCCATGCTTCTAATGAGTCTACTATGAGTGATTGTTGCAGGTTTGCTCAAGCGGTTCTCTCTTTGCCCTATGTGCAAGGACTTAATGTAGAATTTGATTTGGGAATTAAACAAGGTGATAGTGGCTAGTCTGATGGACCACGTACTCGGTTTGTCTTGTATGCTGACAATGTGCTATAGCGTCAATTTTTGATGACGAAGGACCTCCAACCTGAGCTTTTGAGGTGGTATCTTCATTTGAAGAAGTTCAATTTTGTGGTTCGTGATAAAAATAATGGCCATACACTCATCAATCTAGACCGAGCATAGTAGCATGCTCAAGCTCTTGACCTTCAAAGAGCACTTCTTGGGAGGCAACCCAAGCCCCTTTTTATAGATTTCAATTTCCATTTCTTGGTAGTTTTTCAAAAAAAAATAGAGAGGAAAGAAGCAGGAAACACATAAAAAAAAGACAAAATAAAAAAAAAAGAAGAGAAACAAAAAAAGAAAAAAAGTTGGGCACCACGACCAAGCAGCACTCCAATACGGCGCGTACGGTGCCTAGTCTACAAAACAAAGAAAATTATTGTCCAGCAGACACCACGGTCCGACCGTGGTGAGCTACTATGGACCATGGTGAGCTGTTATGGGCCGCGATGAAGGGTTTTTGACCGCGATGACCATCCGTTTTTCCCATCTTCTTCTTCTTCTTCAACACTTTCTCTCTCTACCTCCCTACTCTCTCTCTCTCTAAAACCACCATTGCTACACCTTCATTTCTCCCTCATTTTTTCTCATTTTCACTCAAAATCTCACCTTTTCACTTAATCTTTCTCTTTCTCCCACAAATTTCACCTATTTCCACCATTTCTTCTTCAACCTCATCTCACCTTCACCCATCTTCCATAACCACCTTCTTCCCTCTCTAATTCTTTTTCTTTTTCACTTAAATTTTTCATTTTTCTTTCTCACATCTTATTTTTTAGGTTTTAGTTTCAATTTTTCTTCCGTTATTTGCAACCATAGCACCCAGCAAGAGACAAAGGAGTATCAAGGAGGTAGGAACATCTAGCCAAGCACCATCCCGACCTCAATGGACCTCCCAAACTTCCACCAATGCACGAGCTCAACGTAACATTCCTCATCCTCTTGGTATAACCAACCCTGGTCATGTTGCTAGATATGCTTGTTTGAATGAACACATGGTTGTGGCAACTCGTTACTATGATGAGGAACTATTGAGTCGTTTAGGAATGTTAGATTATATATGGTGGTCGTTCGCATGAGGGGCTATGAGACATTTCATTGAGATTAAGAAGCATACATATCGAGAACTTACTTTAGAGTTCCTGAGCACTCTACATGTTGAGGTCACTCGAGGGCGTCAATGTCAAGCAGGGTACATTTCCTTCTATTTGCAAGGGCAATTTTATGAGTTAAACTTAGATACCTTCAATAGTATCTTTGGCTTTCCACCTAGTATGGATTTATCAAACCGTCAAGTCCCCTGAGAATTCAACCCAAATGCATTTTGGGGCGAGCTTTCGAGAAGTGTTAGGTATAGTACTAGTTCTTCCAAATGCACCCATATTCAGAACCCTTGCATTCGGGTAGCTCAGCGCATCCTTACTTGTTGTTCTTTGCTCGGGATGATAGTTTGAATGTCCCGAGATTGTCTGAGCTATATTTTTTATCTTGTATGCTTGATGGTGTTCAACTTGATCCAATTGTATAGTGTTGTTGTTAGCACTAAGGGTAGGATAGTCATTGGTAGTATCGTCACTACCATCGCTAGATTTTTTGGTGTTGAGCCCCACCCTGAGGATCAAGTATCTGGGTCCAAGCGGCTTTTAAACTAATGAACTTTTGTAAAGTATAGGTTGGACGTCTGTGCTGGATATATCATGGGGATTGGCTTCTGCCGGTTCCCAATGTTGATTGAACCACCTTACTTCACCGAGCTAACCTTTATTGGGTACGTGACGATCCCGAGGTTGTTCAACCCGCACCCTCTCCACCCCCATTTACTAGTCAAGCAAAACCTAGTTCTTCCTCCCAACCACCCCCCACTGAATATGCCAACCTCTAAGCCACCCTTCGGTCCATCCAGGAGGGCAAGTATCCCTTTAAGCATACGTTGCTTCTAAGAACGCCGCTCTTTGTGACTTTATCCAAGAGCGCCACGACGAGCTTCGTGGGATGCTTGCTACCCATACTCAATATTTCCAGGATTATAAGGCTTGTTTAGAGACCTAGCAAGATTGGCATATCTCTTATGGCCAACCACCCCATCCTCCTCCCCCATCTCTTTTCTCATTGTTTTTTTTTTTACTAGTGCCCCTTCCATTTTTCTACTATCTGCGCACATTGGGGATAATGTTTTGTTCAAGCATGGGGAGTTAGCCCATATTTGATGGCGTCTGATGCCTAATTTGGTTTGGTGTGTGCCTGTATATGCTTTGTATATATTATTCATGATTGCATTTGGAGTTTCATTGTAGGTTTTAATCGTATGTGGTTAGAAGCATTTAAGAAGTACATTTAGGTTTCTTTTCATTTTATGTTGCATTTTAGAGTTTCTTTTTCATGAGCTAGTTATTAGGAGCATGCATCTTTGAAAAAACATGAAAAAAATGATGAAAAAAAGAGGAGAAAAAATCCTTCGATGATGATCTTTGTGGACTAGGTAGACTTCTTTGGTTTAGATTGATCCTTTGAATTTGCCCAAATGTGCATAAAAATGTTTGAGAATGAGTTTTTGAAAAGGAACTTCTTGTTCTGATCGTATGTTAAGTGCAAGTTGATTACCCTATGACTCTTTACATGAGTTTTGACATGTTTTTACTAATGAGCTAGTTATGAGCTTGGTAGATGTCCTGTGAGGCTTTGTGCTTTTAAAGACTAATTTATCAAGTTAGTCTCTTGTCAATTTGTGAGTGACTCTTCCTTGATATCAATTCTTTAGAACTAGCTTTGATTCTTATTAAAGATCACATTTTGCATATGTATTTAGGCAATATGATTACGGGATTCTTTGACTTGTCAGCCCAAAAGACCAAATACCCACCTTTGCTATGCATTATATCCCTTGCTAGCCCCTTTGAGCTTATATCTGTTTTTATTAATTTGAACCTCCTACCATAACTTTTGGACAAATGATTTCCTAACCCTTAAGCCAAGACTAGAGGACCTTTTCATCCTTATACATCGAGTTTAATTGGGAACTAGTAAGGTGTATTGAGATCTTTTTAGTGAATTTGGTTGTTTGGAGAAGGGATTTGTGTTTTTGTTTTATATAAGAAATCCCTTGTCTTGTTGTACAAAGTTTAGAGAAGATTTGAAATTCAAAGTTTGGTATAGATTTCCCTTGGCTAACACTTTAGAAAACAAAAAAGAAAGAAAAGAACAAAAGAACAAAAAAAAGAGAAAAAAAGGGAAGAGAAAAGAAGAAAAAAAAGGCAACATAATAAAATAAAAAAAAGAGCATTAGCCTTGTTTGGATTGTAAAAAAACATTTATGCCTTTCAACTCTTTATCTCTTCAAATGAGGATGTATTTTGTAGATGAATTGTATTGGTCTAAGGAGAATGTTGTACGAATACATTGGAAACGTTTAGCTCTTAGTCTATGGCTTCTAGCTCCACATTTCCAAAACATTCGTTCTTGTCTTACCTTTACCCATGGCCCTATTACAACCTCATAAAAGCCCTCATGATTGTCTAATGTGTATTGCATTCTAGTGATGGCGAATTAAAGAATCTTTTCAAGCTTATAGTAGATTTGAGTCTATGGAATGAGAGTTAAGGGAACCCTCTTACATTTCAAACACATGAGTGATGAGTGCCACATGACTATAGTGAGGTTCTACCAGCATTATTAGCTCCATTTGTTTCATTATGTTAATGTGATTGTATTTAATGATTTGGGGGGATTGATTCAAATTTGACATTATGGTATATCAAGTGGTTTTCAAAAATTTCATTCCCTAGTCTATTTGCTAAATGATTTTAACACCTTTTGGCTCACTTTAGATCACCTTTGCCATTAGGATACCACAAATGTCTATCCTGAGGAGGTTTTTGAATAATTTTTGGTCTTAGCATTGCTTAGGGACAAGCAACAGTTCAAGCATGGGGGAGTTTGATAAGTGCTTAACAAATATATCATTTTAAGGTCATTTTACTACATTTTTAGGAGAATTGTGTGCTTTATGCTATAATTTATACTTGTATTCTTATTTTATGTTTGGGTATGGTTGTTTAATGATATTTGCAGGATTTTAGATCGTTTGACCCAGCATTTGGCCCCCATTTTGAGTACTTACTGACCTACCATGCAGGTACCCCAAGCCCTATGCCTATGGAGCAAGAGAAGAGCATAATTTGATTCCAGCCAAGACGATGGTCCAACCATGGTGGCTGCTAGGGACTGTGGTGCCTGTGTAACTATGGCCTCTTCATCTCCCTTTTGTTGTGTGGCTAGGAAAGCTCGAGTTTTTGCTTAAAAGGGTGTCCCTCAGCAGTAGAAAGAAGAGAATCCCATCATCATAGATAGTCATTCCCTTTCCCAAATTTTACTTTTTGTAGTTAGGATTTTAGTTTGATTTGTGTGTAGGTGAGAATCTTGAGTGTGGAACTCGGTTTTGTTGGTGGTTTAAAGAATTTTTTAGAGGTTGTCATTGCCAAGCCTTTCCCTCTCAGATCTCGCTGGATCATTTGGTTTGTTGTTTAATCTTTAATCATTAGTGAGTCGTTTATCTTGTCTAGGGATTTGTTTGTTAATGGAAGTGTAGTTGGATCATTTTAATTCAACAGAATTGTGCTTTCTTTTCATGTTGGTTTGATTTCATTTTATCAAGAAATTATCATGTTGTGAGTGGACTTGGCCAAATTTGCTTGCACTCTTAAGACAATTGAATGACGAACTAAACAGTGAAATTCGATTGTTAGACCGCTTGATAAGACCTAATATAGCAAGGACTTGAAAGAGAAATGCATGTTGGGAGGATGAATGAGTAATCAAAAACACTGAACTTAGATTAAGACAAATTAGTTTGAAAGAACGACTTTGGTTTAGTTTAGGCAATTTGGTCGATTTTGAAAGATAGACTAAATTTTGAATCGATTGCAATTCTTCGAAATTATCCAATTTAGAGAAAAGCACATGTTAATCATATGATCCAACACCGTTCTTAACTAAATAAATGCCTAGGCGTTTTTCCTTTATTGAATTTAGAAACTGTTAATTAGAAGTAGCCGAATCAAAATCCTTGATTAAGTAATTGCTTAGCATTTTCTAATAGAAAGAACTTCGTAGTTTTGCTTTTGATCTCTGTACTTTCTTTTTAACTACAACACCCGTACACTTATCGTAGTGTCAGCGAGCTCGAAAAGTAGCTTCGATCTCGGGGTCAAAGGGGACCAAATCACCTGAACCTTGGCTTCTCTTGTGCATACAACATCAAGTACTGCCAAAGGAGGTAAGCCAACTCAAGAAAGAATAGTGACAATTGAACAAAACAAAAACAAAACTCTTGCCTCCAACCACACTTCGAGTTACGATACCTAAGGGACCTTTCTCCTTGGCAACGGTGCCAAAATATTGTTCGCTTGGAAATAAGCTTTAAATTTATACCGCAAATGAACGGTTTATCATGGTGTACTTGGGGTGTTCATCCACTAAGAACAAGACTTAGGGTACATAACTTAATGATTAGATTGAATCTAGAGGGGTGAGGGGTAAGTTTGAGAGAGAAGGGAACAAGAACTAGACAAATAGAGGTCTAAAATTCAATAGGAGAGGAACTTGGGTGGAGGATATAGTCACTAGTGGCTACGTATTTATGCTAGGCATTGGTTCCCAAACACGACATAATTCACGAGTGATCGTAAGGGGGTGATTGGTTCGCTCAAGGTCGCCCAAACCACCTTTCAGAGAGTGAAGGTAACCTTAATCCACAAGCACACCTATTTTCATGGGGGCTCGAAGGTTGAGGTTAAAGAAGACTAACTTGCACCCAGCCAGGATTTGGGTTATTTTTATACCCAATGCTTGTTCTCTCTTCTTCCATTCACATAGGAAGAATACCCACCTCTCGATATGGTTATTCGCCCCAAGTATTGGATGGAATGTCCTTTCGAACATTTTATCGAATACTTGGTGGGTAGAGAATGAGACCCCTAAATAACTTGAAAGTTAAACCAAGATAAGATCACACAAAGCTTATCATGTAATCTTAGCTCTTAATCCTCAACCCAAGTCAAGGAAAACTACTCACTAATCATCATTGTAACAATCCAACAATTACAACCAAGCATGATCAAACAAACTAAGCAAAACCAAGTAAAGAGGAAAAGAGAGAGAAAGAAGAACGAACTTCAATTAATGGAATTGAGAATGAAAGTCCTCAAAATCTTCAATCAATAATAATCTTGGAACACTAATGTTGCCTTAACCCTAAATCAAGCCTATAAAGTGTTTAAAATGCTTTTTATGAGAGAAATTAAGCATCCCACCAAAATTTAGCAAAATGGGGTATTCGTTAAGACGATGGCCTGGTCGTCGCCACCTCTAAGAACCGGGAGCTTCTCCTACAAGCAGGCGACGGCCTGGCGGTCGACTATACGACTGTCGTTGCCTATGCTAGGCCCTTGAATCCTCTTTTTTTTCATGTTCTCTTGCTTCCCTTGGGCCTTTCTGTGACCGTTGTTACTCTTGTATTGCCTTTTTCCATGTACTAGTTGCCCCTCTTGCTTGAATAACTTTAAAAACACCTGCAAAAAGTCAAAAAGGGGATTAAACAAGGCAACGACCCTAGTGGAAGCAAAACTAGTTCAAATCCCTCTAAATCAAAGGAGAATCAGGGAAAATGAACCAAAAAGGGGATTAGGGAATAATCGAATTTGAGGTTTATCAGGCCTCGTCATGCCGAATCAGAGAGGTTGTTGCACCTGAATCAAATACTCTCTGTCATGACCTCATCATGGTCGAATATGAGAGACTGTCACGACCGAATCGAAGACTTTCAGACTCGGCTTCTTCATGGCCGAATAGCAAACGTTGCCGAGGCTGAAATAGAGAGTTCACTATGGCTGAATCGAACGCTCCCTAACTCGGTCTCATCATGGCCAAATTAGAGAGGTCATCGCGACCGAATCGAAGACTTTGTCGTGGCCAAATCAAAGACTCTTCGACTTTGCCTCGTCGTGACCGGATCGAAGAGATCGCTGCGGCCAAATGGAAAACTTTCCGACTCGGCTTCATCATGGCCGAATCGAAGAGGCGCTGCCGCCAAATCAAACAGGTGGTCATGGTTGAATCGAAGACTCCCTAACTTGCCTTGCCATTGCCGAATTGGAGAGGTCGTCACGTTCGAATGGAAGACTCTTCGTCTTGGCATCGTCAGAGCCAAATAGGAGAGATCGTCACGACTGAATTGAAGACTTTCCGACTCGGCTTCCTCATGGTTGAATTGGAGAGGTCTCCACAGTAGAATCAAAGAGTTCGCCATGGCCAAATCGAAGGCTCTCTAACTCGGCCATGTCATGGCCGAATCGGAGAGGTCGTTGCGGCCGAAAGAAGAATTCACTACGGTCGAATCAAAGACTCTCCAACTTGGCCTCGTCATGGCCGAATCAAAGAGTTTGGAATATAGATTTGATTGTTATGTCGTAAGATAATAAAAAAATTGGGGAAATTTTTGTTTGAAATAGGTTTTTTGATTTGTTTTATGCATTGTATTGTCATACTAATTTCTGCTCTGTCCTTCTGGAGTTTATCAGACTAATTTCTACTCTATACTCCGATGAACTAGATTGAAATCATTTTGGGGGATTCTTTCCAATCTTCTTTTTTGATGATCTCATCGGAAATCGTATAAAAAAATTTCTTATTTAATACAGCTTAATTACGCAAGTATTTTACGATTAATAAGCAATTGTCTCTTGTGCAGATCATGTACAAATTTACTATAATAAAAGTATACTCCCTTTTTGCAAATTACTGAGTTTATCCGAGTGATCCACAAATCATGAAAATCTCTCTTTTTCCTATCTCTATTCCACTTAGCCGAAACTAAAGCCCTTCTTTCCTGTTGAGCAATAGTTCGAGTAAGTTCTGAATGAGTCCCTTGACGGGATACACGACTTTTTTTTTCTACGTTTTCGAGCCATATATCCTCGTCTAACTCTAGTCATTGAATAAATGAAACTTTGATGAATAACTAATTTTTTCAATGTAAAAAATAAAAATCTCAATGGCTTTTGCTACTATAACCTTCCCAGCCACTATTTTTTCCTTTTCTAGAGATTTTTCCTTGAAATAAGACAAAAAAATAAGAAATTGTATTGGCACATCAAACAAATAAAAAATAAATGTAAATTCAATTTCAATATAGATGAATAAAGAAATAGTGGGTTCCTTCGTTGTATGGTGATTTCTTAAACGGTGAGGCCCTCTCTATACACCGGAGTTCTTTACTTCATTTACTGAGTGTTATTGATAACTTGCACAGTTCAAACTTTTTGGCTCTACCCATGAATTATCCAGTAATAGGTTTTTTACAATGAGATCCACTTATATAGTAACGGTATTGAATTTGAAAGATTAGTTAGATAGTTGTCGTATTAGTCCATTCTTGCAAGAATGAGAGCATAATTGTTTTGTTTTGCCCTAAAAATAGGACTCCCTGCTTAATGGATAACGCTCGCTACCAATGGGAAATTTTTTCTCCTCTTAAATCGGATTTACACCAGTGGAAACCATGAATTTCATATGAATAGATCTTTTTCATTTTAGATAGTGACTGGAGCTCTTCCATTTTATCCTATTCACAGGTAATGATCATTAATACTGGAAAAATTCTTTCCTTTCATTTGCTTTTTTGTTCCAACTCATAATCTGAACGAGCCATAGATACACCCTAGTACATGTTCCTCAGCGTTGAGAACATCCCCGAAGAGCGGGGGATTTCTTGACATTTCTGATTAGCTATCTTGTATTTCTAATAAGTTGGTTAATAGTTGGCATGTTAATTTATATACATAATGGACTAGTTCCAATCAATACTAACTATAAGAAGATAAATAAAATCTCAAATGTTTTGCTTTTTCAATTTTTCCTTTATATGATCAACAATTCCATAAACTTTAGCTTATGCTGATGACATATAAAAAACTCTTTCTAGATCGTGGGATATAATCCAGACGGGTTTGCCCATTCTTTCGGAATAAACTCTTTTGAAGGTTTCTCTGATAGCCAAAAGTGCTTCTAATTCACTGTAAAGCAGTCCTGCCTGTCTTTGTCGTCGTTGTCCATAAAAGCAAAAGTGCAAGCAAGTTGATGAATCATTATCCTAGCGTGAGGGAGTGCTATATGTTTTTTATATTCTCCTCCGACCAAGACATAAGATGCCATTGAAGCAGCTATCCTAGGCATATTGTATTTACATCAGGTGGGACAAATTGCATAACATTATGCATAGTCATTCCGTTTATTACCTCTCCTCCTGGAGAATTTATAAACAAATATAAATGCTGAGTATAATCGTCCATACCGAGATATAGCATAAGACACATAATGTCATTCGAGATATCTGTTTCAAGTTTTTCGCACAAAAAAAGTATTCTGTTATGATTAAGCTGGTCTTTTATATCAGCCCACTAGGCTTCTTCTTCTCCTAGAAGTCTAACGGGAACCTTGGGTACTGAAATTGGCACTAGTATAAGATTTAATGAAAAAACAACAAAAAAATGAATAAGAAAACCCCATACTAGTAAAATCTAGTTTGGGGTTTTGTTGTTTTAATCAATAATATGAATCCTTTTCCTATTTTCTATTTACAGTATGAAAAGAAAGCTTCAATAAAGAAGAAATAAAAAATCAAACTGCTAACAAGTATAAAAGCATTCACTAATGTACTATGTTTTCAACTCCCTATTGCGTATTGCTACTTGTCAAGTATAGAATGGATTCGCTTCTCTTTGTTCCTACCAAAAACAAAAATTGTTCCAACAAATATGTAACAAACATTAACCCTTGTTCCGAGATAATCAATTGATTGAACAAAAGATATCCATTTAATAGTCAAGGTATCCACTGAATAGTCATAGTCTTTTCCAATGCAATAAAGTTACATGGTGCTATTTATCTTTGATAAAGAAATGGGTAATTCCATAGGTTTACCTTGGTATCGTGTTCATACCGGCGTATTGAATGATCTCGGCTAGTTAATTTCTGTCCATGTAATGCATACAGCTCTAGTTGTCGGTTGGGCCGATTCGATAGCTTTATATAAATTAGCAGTTTTTGATCCCTCTAATCCCGTTCTTGATCCAATATGCAGACAGGGTATGTTTTCTATACCTTTCATAACACGCTTAGGAATAACCAATTCATGGGGCGGTTGGAGTATTACGAGGGGGCCTAGAATGGATCCGGGTATTTGGAGTTACGAAGGTGTGGCCAGAGCGCATATTATGTTTTCTGGCTTGTGCTTTTTGGCAGCTATTTGGCATTGGGGATGTTAGGATCTAGAAATTTTTTGTGATGAACGTACAGGAAAACCTTCTTTGGATTTGCCTCAAATTTTAGGAATTCATTTATTTCTTTCCGGCATGGCTTGTTTTGGTTTTGACAGATTTAATGTAATAGGCTTGTATGGTCCCGGGGATGGGTGTCTGATCCTGATGGACTAATAGGAAAAGTACACCCTGTAAGCCCAGCATGGAGCGTAGAAGGGTTTGATCCTTTTTTTCCAAGAGGAATAGCCTCTCATCATACTACAGCGAGGACATTAGGCATATTAGTAGGTCTATTCCATCTTAGTGTCCGTTCGCCTCGACGTCTACACAAAGGATTACATATGGGCAATATTGAAACCGTTCTCTCTAGTACTATGAACGCTGTCTTTTTTACAGCTTTTGTTATTGTCGAAATTATGCAGTATGGTTCAACAACTACTCCGATTGAATTATTTGGTCCCACTAGTTATCAATGGGATCAGGGATACTTTCAGTAAGAAATATATCGAAGAGTAAGTGCTGGGCTAGCCGAAAATTAAAATTTATCGGAAGCTTGGTCAAAAGCTCCTGAGAAATTAGCTTTTTATGATTACATTGGCAATAATCCAGCAAAACGAGGATTATCTAGAGCGGGCTCAATAGACTTCGACGATGGAATAGCTATTGGATAGTTAGGACACCCTATTTTTAGAGATAAGGAAGGGCGTGAACTCTTTGTACGTCGTATGCCTACCTTTTTTTGAAACATTTTCAGTCATTTTAATAAATAGGGACAGAATTGTTAGAGCTGAAGTTCCTTTTAGAAGAGCGGATTATAAGTATAGTGTTGAACAAGCAGGCATAACTGTTAAATTTTATGACGGAAAACTCAATAGAGTCAGCTATAGCAATCCCATTATTGTGAAAAAAGATGATAGGCGTGCTCAATTGGGTGAAACTTTCAAATTAGATTGTGCTACGTTGCAATCTGATAGCGTTTTTCGTAGTAGTCCAAGGGATTGGTTTACTTTTGGACAAGCTTCCTTTGCCCTACTCTTCTTCTTTAGACACATTTGGCATGGAGCTAGAACCCTGTTTAGAGATGTTTTTTCTTGTGTTGACCCATATTTGGATGCTCAAGCAAAATTTGAAGCGTTCCAAAAACTTGGAGATCCAACTACAAGAAGATAGGGAGTCTAATACAATATTGCTTTCTTGTTTTTGCCTCTATTTTTTTTTTACAGGATACTAGAGAAATCTTAATTTGAATCACCGCCCTTCCTTTTTTTTTTTTACTCTTTCATTTTTATCTTTATCAAGAAAATAATCCCAAGTAAACAGGTATGGAAAGCTATAATTGTAAACCACAATCGAATCTATGGAAGCATTGGTTTATACATTTCTATTAGTCTCGACTCTCGGGATAATTTTTTTGCTATCTTTTTTCGGGAGCCTCCTATAGTTCTTACTAAAAAGGTAAAGTAATTTTTCATTATCTCAATTGAAGTAATGAATGAGTCTTCCAATATTGGAAGGCTCATTACTTCAACTAGTCTCCGTGTTCCTCGAAGGGATCTCTTAGTTGTTGAAAGGGTTGTCCAAAAGCGATATATAAAGCATACCCTATAAAACTTACAAGTAAACCAGATAGAAAGATGGCGACTAGGGTTGTTGTTTCCATTATTATAGAATTTCAAGACCACAATGGTTTATTAAAAATAAAATGGAAAGGTATACAAAGTAGATCTCAATGAATAGAATCATATTTATGGCTACACAAACCGTTGAGGGTAGTTTTAGATCTCGTCCCAAACCTACTACCGTAGGGGTTTTATTGAAACCGTTGAATTCGGAATATGATAAAGTAGCTCCCGGAAGGGGAACTACTCCTTTGATGCGAGTTGTAATGGCTTTATTTGCAATATTCCTATGTATTATTTTGGAAATTTTAAATTCTTCTGTTTTACTAGAGAATTTCAATTAATTAAATCCACTAGAAAATAAAATCCAAAAGAACCTGGAACAGGAAGTTCTAGCCTTTCAATACAATACAAAATGAATTTTTCGAGTCCTAAATTCTATTTCTAACCCCCCTGGTAGTTCAATCGCAGAATTTTTTTCTTTCTGTATTTTCGAAATATGAGTGTGTGACTTATTACAATTGATCCTGTTGATAATACATAAAATGAGTCTGTCATCTTATCCTGATAGAGATAGTTCTACCTCGTCGGATATTCATCCTAGTATCTGGAACACAGAATATCTAAAATATATGAAGAAATATTTGAACTATGATTCAGTATGCCATGGGGATGTCCACCACCAGAAAGTTCGTCTCTACAGTTCGCGAGTTATCCTTGTCGCCCACTCGGACAAATAGTCTTTTAGTTCCAAGGGAGTAAGTGCCTTGTCTCCCAAATCACACAATAGGAGTCTCGTCTGCTTCCAAGTCTTTCGCATTGTATTGCAACTTCATAAGACATTCAAGACTGATGATATCAATGGAACTTCCAGTGTCTACTAAGTATCCGACAAACCATGGCGGTTGCTATCTTAAGTTGCATTACCAAGGCATCATTGTGAGGAGTTTGCAAGGGAAGCATGTCTTCCGAGCCAAACATCATGTTTGGTCCTATGAGCGGTTTCAATTCTCCGGTAGTCATGACTTGCTCAGCTTCCAAATCTAAGTTTTTCGGTACCCTGCATTCAATTCCTTATTATCAATCCCTCTAATGATGGTTGTTATTATCTTTGTATTGCGTTCAACATCATCTTTCTTTTCTTCTAGGTTGCAACAATTACGATCTTCTCTTCTTCGCCTTCTTAAGAAGCGATTGAGCTACCCCTCGTCGGCTAACTCGTGGAGGGCTTTCTTGAGTTCACAACACTCAGGTTGTGTGCTCGTTATCCTCATGGTATTCATAATCCTTTTTCTTGTTCCTAAACTTCACCGAATTCTTGATGGGCTTTGGTCACTTAAGCATCAGGTTACCCTTGATTTCCACAAGAATATTCTGAGGACTGGTGTGGAAGCGACCAACTCTTTCATCACCCTTCCTATTACGCTTGTCCGCTTGGAGACCCTTGTCATCCTCTCCTCTTTCCTGAGTGTCTTCCCGGATAAAGTCTTCCTCAGCGCATATCTCTACAGCTTGTATGAAATCTTGAGCCTTCTTAAGGCTTCTGCCAACGACGCACCTTACTCTCAGCAAGACAAAATTTGAACCTTCCTAACAGCAATCCGTTGAGGAAGGTCATGTAAGTCATTCCATCCTCCAAGTCCGGGACGGTTGAACCTCATCACGTATTGCTTCAAGTCTTCTTCTTTGGCTTACCAAATGTTGGCAAGATGAATGCTAGTTTTTCGTTCTCTTTTACTTGATATGAAGTGAGTACTAAACAATTTAGCCGACTGAAGGAAGGAGGCAATGCTCCACATTAGAAAGGCCATTGAACCACTTCTGCGTGATCTGCTCCAACGTGGCCAGGAAGTATCGGCAGCAAATTGCGTTGTAAATGCTCTGTACGCACATCCGTGTCTTATAGAAATCCATATGATCGTCCGGGTTGGTAGTTCCTTCGATTAATAGTTGGCATCTTGACCTTCTTGGGGCGTGGCACCTCCATGATTGCTCTGTTGAAAGTTATTGAGAAGGAATGCAAGGACCCTGTCTTCGAGGAGCCCCGGATCCGAAGCACGACAGGCCCAGGATGGTCTAGTTCAATCACAAAAGGTGATCCACAACGCCTGGATGGTACCCCTCGCTTTTTCCCCCCTCATAGCACTGGCCGTTCGGAGGGGGGATGAGTGCTACAGGGTGTCGAAGTTACGTCGGGATCATTCCCACAAACCTAGCTAGCGAAAGAATTCTTTCTTCATAGCATCCCCCTACCGAGTAGTGGGGGCGTGAGGACTCCTCTTACTCAACATGCCATCCAGCTCCACGACTCTTAGATGTGTAGGGAATTGTGACGAGTCGATAGGAAGCGACGCTATTGTGGGCTTTCTTCAGAGCTTGCTTAGCTTCAATGATTCTCCTAACATCCCCGCCTTGCAAAGCGCTCGTATCCTTTTGGGGGCATCGGCTCCAAACCTGCTGGTATGGAGGGGTGTATACAAGTGTTGGTTCATATTCCAACCCTCGGACAGGCTCGGGCTTATGCTCAGTTACCTTCATTTTTTTCTCACACACCCCTCGAATCACTGCCTCTTACACTTACTTTAGCGTCTCCCCCGGTTGTTCTAGTGTGACAAATTGTCAAGCAGAATGGCGATCCATCGAATTCTCTCCGGAGCCGAAGAGGTGTCATGCCCCCTTGGGGGGTCCTCGGCTGCCCTATGTTTACCCTTATCTCCTTGCTTCGACGCTTTAGATTGAGTGTTCTTGCCGATGCAACCCAAAACAGCGCCAATCTATTTTGGAAGAACTTACTTGAGTGGTGGTGATGCTCGGACTTACGCGTGGCTGACGTATCGATTGATCGCACAACCTGATGTGTACCCCTTTCGAAGACCTGCACAAGGTCAACCCCAGATGTTTTCCCAAGGATGGCTCCTCTGATGCTTAAGTCAATCTTAGGAAGAATTATGAAAGCAGACAGAGAGAAAAGAGCAGAGAGAGAGAGAGAGTTTACTGTTTCAGGAGAGTATTTAATGAGGTAATCAAGTTGTGAATAGTAAAAGTGAAATGTTGAGGTATTTATAGCCTTGGGGTTAGCACCAAAGAGCGGAATGATAATTTCCCTATTTAGGGAATCAAATTACCAATTTACCCCTCCAGCATCCTTCTACCTTCCTTATGGTTAGAGCATCCGCATTGGTGATCCAAAAATTTGGATCATAAGTGGGGACCCACAACCTCCACATCATGTTACAAGCCAACTTGTTTTCTCTTCTCTACATCCTATGGATCACCAACTTGGATCACCAAATGAAATAATATTTTATAAACCCCACTAATACCATATTATTGGGTTTAAGACTTTTAAATGCTTAGTTGGCAAAAAAAAAGAGAGAGCGAATGTGTGGGGGGCGGATCATAGCCATGAGCTGGACCGTGGGGCGAGCGAAGTGGATCACTGATGCATGGTATTGCTTGGACCGTGAGCCAAATTTTTGGCTCATGAGCCTTACATTGCGGATGCTCTTAACTCTGACCTCACGTTAACTTAGTCAATGTCATGTGTCGTCATCCTATTGGATGAGTCACTAAATATCTCAATCACCTTCCAAAATTGCAAATGCATTATTTCATTTGTTCAAGGTAAAGTTTTATGATTTGCTTTCGCCTCTCGCGTGCTAAATATCAAGTGAAGCTGTATAGGTAATATCATCACCCACTACTTTAAATTTGAATTGGATCATATTAGAATTGGGTCGAGTCAAACTCAGATTCGCGTCGATTTGAGCTCGGGTCATTTGTGTTCAGCTTGGATCAATTCAAGTATGAATATGTTCGGGTTTCACTAGATTCGGGTCACTTCAAGTTCGATTGCATATCAAGTCAATAAGCTTTTTGGATCAATTCATATTCAACTCAATTCATTTCAGGTTTCGAGTCAAATCAAGTCAATACAGTTCCGAGTCGGTTCAATTTTGGTTTGGTTCAATTTTGGGTTTGGGGTCAAGATCAGTTCAACTCTTTCAAATATCAGTTCGAATCTGGTGTCAAATCATTCAGTTTGAGTCATTTGGATTGGCTCAGTTTTCCCTGCCACCACTACCACCATCATCAACATCTCAAAACAGATTGCAAGGGAAAATGATTCAGCCAAGTCCAACAGAACAACGATGCTCTAAATACGATTTGGATCAATTACACAACATAAGAGAAACAACAAACGTAAAAAGAAACAATAACAATATTACAAAACAAGATAAAGTTTGTCATTCAAAGAATGACACCAGACATCTGAAAAGGGAAGATGCAATTTTCTGACTAGGATATACAGCAAAGTCGAACAAAATGAAAACTTAACTACTCCAACACCCCCCCCCCCCCCCCCCCAACCAAAAAAGGCGCATCATTCTTCCTTCGGTTGACAACTCATAAAATGTCCAAAACATGTACCACACAATTAAGCAAATCCAGCAAGGTGTCGAAGGAATGCATATTGCAGAGTGAAATTTTCTTTTCAACCATTTCTTCGACAATTCTGTGAAGAAAAAAGGTAGGCTCAAAAGTTGGATCTGCTCATGCTTCACGGGTATGACGCAAGCATTGCTACATCCACAATGTAATATGTTGAGGATTCCGGTGTATTCAGCATGTTCAACTAGTATAGCCTCTTCAAGGCTAGGAAATCACGTGAGAAGAACAATCAAGGTGAGGGGGCTCTATAAGTCTATAACCAGCAGAAGGTCATGAAGCTTCATATATAGAGTAGCCAGAGCAGCTGGAAGTTCAAGGATACCATCCAGGAAGAGGGTTTGTAAAGACATGTGGAACTTGCCATCATACATCTCTCAGCCTGTGTTCACCTGATAAGGAGAAAAGGAAAGACAATTAAACTGCATACATGTTAAATTGGCTCAGGTTCAAGCTCGGCTTGAGCTATTTCCATACGTATTTACATACATAGTTAGAAGGAACAGAAACATTTCAAATCAATATGATAGCGTGTCCTGATCTACAATTGTTTAGGAATGTTTTTCTATTGCAAATGTCTCCTGGCATCTAATGAATAAGGTTTCCTCAGTTCCGCTTTAAAAAGGGATCAAATGTTTCACAAATATTGCAGGAAGATTGAATGAATGCAGACGTATAAAGACTTTGGAAATTTGCACTTATAAAAATGAAGAGAAAAACACAGATGAAATTAATGCATAATAGTACACAGAGAAGAAGCCATGACAAGGACTCAAGCCTCTCAAGATAGTTGCACGGCATCACACTTCACCAAACAAAGTTATTGATTCTCATCCTTTTGCATAGACAATGTAAGAAACTAACAGTTTTAAGTCATGGAACATGTCAGTGCCTAGCGCTCAACAAAGACATTGCAGCATGTCAAGATTGCTGCCCAGCATCACACTTCACCCGATAAGGTCATTGATTCTCATTCTTTTAATTGGAAGAAAAATGTAACAGACTGACAGCTCAAATAGTGGATGAATGCCGGCCTTCTATGCTAAATGGCTTTCTTATAAAGAAGAGAAAAATACCATCAACAAATGGTATACAGTATGTGCTCACAGATTATTTTTGAAAATAGCAAGACATAATCAGCTAGTACATACAAAGTAGCCCATTATAAAAGTCGACTTCATTAATATGATCGTGGCATATCGACTCAACCAACCCAAAAAAATAAACAAACAAACAAACAACAAAGGTGATTGTGGCATATACAGACAATAAAGCTCGTCTATAGCCTTTTAGAACACTTCAAAAGCTAGGAGCTAGTAATTCTATGCTATGGCTGAATGGTACGAAGCAGCTTAGGGCCCCCCCCCCCCCGCCCCCTCTTTTCCTAAGAACAGCACTTAAATCAAATAATTGACTGGTTCAGGAAGCTTCAAGGCATCAATTAAACGAGGGATAACAAAGTTCTGCAAAATAGTTTATAGTGAAAATTCAAGGTGGTCTATGAATTTTGAACCTTGTTGCTAATATCCAATTCCTCCTCCAGGATTATCTGTCATTCTCCTTTTTGGTATCTCATGGATATGTTTTCTTAAAAGGAGAAATTTTAGATTTTCTGAATACAACAAGCAAATGTGATGTAAGACGCTCTAAGAGTAATTCCCACACCTAGAAAAATCACACAAGAACTTTCAAAACTCAATAATTCAATTCATTCAAATGTGTCTTGCCCCAGTGCATGATGGGACTTATATAGGAATCAATACAACTGGAAAAAGGAATAGAAAATATATCTAAAGATTACGATAAGACTACGATAACTAAAAATAATCTAAGAGATAAAAAAGATAAGATTTTATCCTAAAAGATAACCTACGAAGTTAATAAATTATAAAAATACTTCACGTATGCCAATATTAAGATATATATATATATATATTTCTTCTTAATTCTCCTTTATCCTGATCCTGCATCATTCTCCCTTAGTTGGAAAAAACTTGTCCTCGAGTTTTGTACAGACGTAAAAAGAAGGAATCTTAGTAAAGAAACAACCTCACTTCACTCCGCAAATGAAAAAACTGTAGGGCTTTCAACTTCTCCAAGAAAAGTAACAATATAATCAGCGGATGTAACTTCTTGCCAACTAGAAAAGTTCATTAGGGAAAAACAAATTAACATGCTCACTTTCAAGTCTTGACATCGAATGTAGAGTATTGTCCATGAAATCATGATCAGGGATTATAAATTCAGCATCAAAATATGTACTGACTACTTGGCCCATCTCGAATTTTCTTTGCATGCAGTCAGATTTTTGAATATCCATTGAATATTCATGGGGAATAATGAAAGAGTTGTTTGCTATTATCGTTGATTCTTCATTCACTTGGATTAATGGTTAGACATCTTCCTCATTAAGTGCCCCAGTAAAAGCATCCAAAGCATCCACATTGCTATCTCGAATGAACATTCCTTCATTGCAAACTTCATTTGCGTATGACTCAGAGTCCCCAACTTGCATTTCTTGATTCATAGAATCGAGGATGCTGTTGTTAACATCATTTGCCTTGATATCTGAAAGTTGATGATACTCTATGACTTAGACATCTGCTTCCATATTTTCATCTTCTAAAGTCTCTTCTTTCTTGTTCTCAATGATAAATCCCCTATCATATGCAGCTCTAGGAAGTTCATGATCCCACATATACTGAGGAATATAGGGCTTACAATCACAAATGAATTAAGTAGCAAAGTAAAAATCTAGCTCACAACAACCGTCGTAAAACTGGCGACCTTGAAGTTTGCGAAAAGTATAGCCAGCATCCCAGTAAGAGTAGAAATTCACTCGAACATGAAAATTACCCCTTGTCTGAAATTTGAAAATCTTTTCTACATCTCCGTAAGGAGAGAAAACTTCGTACAGAACATTTGTCGTAACAGGAAGTGCTTTATCATGAATTAGCACATACAATGCCCGTTGATTTGTTTCACACCAAACCATGGTTGCAACAGCAGCGATAAGGGCCTTCTAACAGCCGCAGTAGCGAATAGCAACCATAGACAATAGCTCGAGGCACCGTGGATGAATTTCGGCAAGAGGGGCGGCGTTGGCGGGACTGCACGGATAAAGAGGGTGTTGGCCCTCTCTGCCACTGACCGAATGTACTGAAACCTTCAATTTGCAATGGCAGTTCATAACTTAGGGTTTGGCGGTTTGGTGACAACCAATTGAAGCAAGAATTGATGCAATTTACCTTAATGAAATTGGGGTCTGTGGCTGATATTAAGTGCGTTATGCACCAATGAGATCAATTTTGGATGATTTTAAGCAATCAAGGGTGAATTTGAGGTCTAGGGTTTCAATTAGGGTTAAAGTTTTACGAATGGGTGAACAATCAATTGAACCAATTTTGATGCGATTCAACCGAATCGATTGAGGGGCTCGGGGCGAAATTCAGTAGGAAATCAAGGAATGAAGCCAATTTTGAAAGTCTTTGATCAATTGAGGGCGAATTTGAGGGCTAGGGTTCGCAAAATTAGGGCAACTCGCGAATTAGGGTTTCGATTTTTTGGAAATTAGGGTTCCGGCAATGATGGGTCACCGGAGACGGGTAGTTGGCAGCCGAAAGGAGGCGGCAGCTGCAAGGGTGGTGATGATTCGTGGCTGCCGACGCGTTTGGTGGTGATTCGAGAGTGGTACATGCAGCAAGGGTTTGTGACTTTGGGGATTTAGGATTCCAGAGAGTGGCCAGCTGTGGTGGAGGTTTGGTGGTGATCGGCCGACGGTCGCAACGTACTGGTGGTGGTTGCCGGTGGAGGCTACCCCTCCTAGGTGGTGGAGTCAACGGCCGGGAGTAAGGGGCTTAGGATTTCTGTGGTGTGGGCAGTTCCGCTGCGTTTGAAGATTTTTCTTCTCTTTTTTTTGTTGATTTGCAATAAGGAGCAAGGATCAAAAAAAAAGAATTGGCAGGAATTGAAAACCTCTCTCTAATACTAAATTGATGTAGGATGTTCTAAAAGCAATTCCCACACCTAGAAAGATCACACAAGAATTTTCAAAACTCAATAATTCAATTCATTCGAGTGTGTCTTTCCCAAGTGCACGATGGGGTTTATATAGGAATCAATACAACTAGAAAAGGAATAGAAAATATGTTGAAGATTACGATAAGATTACGATAGCTAAAAATAATCTAAGAGATAAAAAAAGATAAGATTTTATCCTAAAAGATAACCTACGAAAATAATAAATTATAAAAATACTTCACGTATGCCAATATTAAGATATATTTATATCTTCTTAATTCTCTTCTATCCTTGTCCTGCATCAAGGTGTGAAGAACCTTCCTAAATTAAGTTGAAGCACCCGCATGTTGATCCGTACAGTATTGAATGAAGATTTCATGAAAGAAGGAAGCTTAAGTTTCTCTTAATTTCTTGGGCAGCTCTGTCTAAGCTTCCCTTAATTTCTTGGGCAGCTGTGTAGACATCTTCTAATGTTCTTTCTTGTTTCCTTCTGTCTTCATTTCAAGGACACCCCACAACACTGGACAAGTCCTCATGCTGTACTGTAGATACCGACGTTACTGTTGCTGTCAACCAATTTCTGTATTGACAGTGACGATGGTTGGCTTGAAGGCTAGCAACCTTACATCCTTTGGGATTATATTAAACATTTGGTCTTGGTTGCTCTGCTTATGTTCATGTGTGACTCTTAGATACCAAGATATGAGCTCTCAAAGATGAACAGGTGATAAGAAAATCCGCAGACGAAAACAAGTGATCTTGGATCATAAAGTAGAAAATTTGCTTGACCCCATGTACATGAAAGCAAACTGGTTTATACTGCTTCGATGCATAGGCATAGAAGAAAGGAAAAAGAATGAAGGATTATGTAAACAAGTACGTCCATACTTCGAAGAGGAGATGCTTCATGCAAGAACATGTCGGATGAGTCTAGGAAAATGTGCTTCAAATGTGGTTATCCATCTGGACTTGATTTATCAATGCTCCCACTTTTCTTCAGCCCATTCCAAGCTTGACTTGTTTTCATCTACCATGAAACATTGGATCAAAAGAAACAAAAAAGGCTCCTCTCAAGTCTCAACTTCAAAGTCTTCAACACAACTGCATTCCAGCATATCTAAACCCATGATTTCTCCAGCAATTAATTTCTGTAGCTAATTTATTGAACCAACGGGCACCGTTTTTACTAACTTCTTTAGCGACTGTTGCAGTCCAGCTTCAACTTCACCTTGGACCGTCATATCACCCATTCAGTGCCAACTTTTGAACCTTAAAACCATAAAATGTCCTTGTTCCTATATGGCTACACTGTCAACTACGACAATGGTCGACCAGTACCAAGGCAACGGAGCCAAGGTCAAAGTGAAAGTCCAGTTGCAAATGAAGAGAAGTACAAGGAGGGTGGCATCTTGTCAGCAAGAAGAGGAGTTGACATCAAAGGAAGAAATCTTGTCAGGCGTAAATTGCTTGGGTTATGTGAGCAACAGCAATATGCTACAACATTGATTGTCCTGTTACTGAGTCCACTCCATTTAAATTTAGACATTTTCAGCCACAGCTTCTTGTTTTGCACTTCTGCATCTTTCGTTTGCAACTTGTCTCACTAGGCTCCGAACTTGGCCATTCCATCTCTTTGGTTCCTTAGTTTTATCTGCCTCTTAAAGTTATAAATTTAGACTGATTATGTTATTGCTTTTAAGATTATTGCCAGAGTTTTCTGGTAGACATGGATGAAGCCATGCCAATGTAGGTAAATGTGACTTAACGAAGGGAGGATTCCGCCACAATATCTGCAGTATGTCACTATGTCCCATAGACGGATTATTGACATAAGGAAGGCTTTGTCCTGAATGGCCTTGGATTTATACATATTATATTTGTTGACTTGATTTAGTTGTGTCAATGTCATAACATACTCTTTCGTTATTGAAGCATCTCCCACTAGTACCAATCCATTTTTAGTCATTGGGTTTCTAAAGCAGTTTGAATAGCAGGCAGCCAATCCTCTTTTTGATTTTCATCCCCTTTGCAGGAAACCTTGGCTCAACTTTGTTTCAACAATACTATGCTGTGCTCCAATTTTGAAGCAATGATGCCATCTCTGCTCATGACGGCTTCAGATTACAATCAACTAAGCAAGATATCCCATTAGATTTTCCTCCATTCCTTTTGGTGTGTAAAAGTAGACAGTCAAAAAGCTTTCAGATCTAGGGTGTAAGGTCCGACACAAACAGCCTATTTGCCATCCAGTTGCAGTGTTAAGGCCACATAAGTCTAACACCTCCATACCCTACTACAACACCTGACTCCAAAATATTGGTTTGCTTCGGTTTGTATTTGAATATCTGCGGAGATTTCTGCTTCATTGCACCAGAAGTAGGGTGCTTTCAAACTTCAGTGCATCTTCAGCTGCGTGTGAAATTGTGCATCGATACAAACACTGGCTACTATCTGGAGAATTAGCTCTTACCCATTATGCATCTTAAGTTGACAAGGAATCAGTGCAAACTAGTGAAAGGATTAGCACCCTGGCTGAGTCTTAGCTAAACTTCCATACAGCACAAGTTGTCACATTTTATCTCTTATCAGAACCAGACCATTCTCCTGAACTGAACAGGTTATTAGGAATTTCTGATGCAGCTAAGCATGCAATTTCATTAAACACCTGAGTATGTAGCAATCTAATCATTGACATGCTCACTTCTCTGACTAAATATGCTGATCATGTTCCACCATTCTTTAACTTAAGTATGTGTTCAATCTCCTGCCTGACTTGGCTCAAGGCCAAAAAGAGAACCTATAGGATAAGGCAAGAGATCCTGCTTTCAACAGCCAACAGGAACTAAGAACAAATTCTGAAACTGCCAGACTGCCTAGCTATAATTGGTTTCCTCCACATTGAATGATCAGCAGTTGGAAATCATACTTGCCCCACTTAGTCGATAGAATGATCACCGTTCGATAAAATGGATCCACAGAATGCATGCTTATGCAAAGGACAGAAGCTTGGCCATTGGCCTCTCTAACCAAGCCTCTTCACTTGTTGATAGTATGGACCCTTGCTTTTGAGGATTTTGCATTTCAAACCGAGGAACCATTGGTAGACTGCTCCCTGAAAGAGCCTTACTAACAAATTTAAGTCAGCCAGCTAGGGTTTCACCATGTAGAGCAACAATCAGTGGCTTCCAATGAAACTTCATCTTTTAGGAATGATTCTGGACCCATCCTTGTCATTTATTCTAAATGCCTAGAAACCTTTGGATATCACTTCTCCTCAGAGAATTCACTGAGTATCTAGCTATACGCTTACTTTCCATCTTCGCAAGACTGGCATCAGACCATGCAGCCATTCTTTTGATTTTAAGGAAAAACAAGATATGTTGCATTTTGGAACTAGCCCGGACCAGATACCAGTGGAAGTGTGGAAGTTTATGGGGGAAGTAGGTCTAGAGTGGCTCATGGAGCTTTTCAATGATATTTTCAGGACCGCCAAGATGCCCAGAGAGTGGAGGGCCAGCACAGTTATCCCACTGTATAAAAACAAAGGGGATATCCAAGATTGTAATAATTTTAGGGGCATCAAGCTGCTCAGCCACACTATGAAGCTGTGGGAGAGGGTGATTGAGAGAAGGCTGCAAGAGAAAGTAGAGATTTCAGATAACCAATTTGGTTTCATGCCAGGAAGGTAAACCATTGAGGCGATCTACCTCCTCAGAGGGCTCATGGGCTTGTTCAGGGACAAAAAGGTGGATCTCCATATGGTGTTCATTGACCTGGAGAAAGCATATGATAGAATTCCAAGGGAGGTATTGTGGAGGTGTTTAGAAGAGAAAAGGGTGTCGCCCGCGTACATTCGTGTAATCAAGGATATGTACGACGGAGGGCGGACGAGTGCTAGGACTCCGGGAATGGTCTCCAATGACTTTGCTGTCAGTTTGGGCCTGCATCAAGGCTCCGCCTTAAACCCGTTTCTTTTCACATTAGTTGTGGATAAACTCACTAGAGGAATCCAAGACGAGGTGCCTTTGTGCATATTATTTGCAGATGACATCGTTCTTATCGATGTGACCAGGCAGGGGGTGAATGATAGGTTGGAGAGTTGAAAGCACACGCTGGAAGCTAGGGGCTTTCAGTTAAGTAGATCAAAAACGGAATACCTCCACTGTTGCTTCAGCGGAAGGATAGAAGAGGGGGGAGAAATTGTGCTGGATGGGAGGGCAATCGTACTGGATGGAAGCTAGGGGCTTTCGGTTAAGTATCTGGGCTCGATCATCCAGCAGAATGGGGACATTGACGAGGATATTAACCAGCGGATTAAAGTGGGCTGACAAAAGTGGAAGACAGCGTCAGGGGTGCTGTGTGACAAGAGAGTGCCTATAGGATTGAAAGGCAAGGTCTATCGGATGGTAGTTAGACCGGTTGTTCTCTATGGATCGGAGTGTTGGCCTCTAAAAAAGACGCAGGTCCAAAGATTGATGGTAGCTGATATGAGAATGGTCAGGTGAATGTGTGGTTTTACGAGATTGGACAGAATTAGAAATGGAGTAATCAGGGGCTTAGCTGAAGTGGCCCCCATAGAGGAGAAGATGAGAGAATCGAGGCTCAGATGGTTCGGCCACGTGAAGAGGAGAAGTGTGGCTGCCCCAGTGCGAAGGTGTAAGATGATCAACCCCTCGGTGATAAGAGAGGGAGGAGTAGACAGAAGAAGAGCCTAGAAGAACTGGTTAGAGAGGACCTGAGAGTTATCGGTCTGACGAAGGACATGGCTCAGGATAGGAGGCTATGGTGGGATAGGATTAAGATCTCTGATTGTAAAGGACCGGCTCCGTATGTAGCAGTAGCTTAGGCGGTGTGGGGCAGGTAGGGTTTTTGGTATGCTTGTCTGCAGGTCGTGCTTTTCTAGGATGTGACGGCACCAAGCGCCCCTGGTTTGTTTGAGGTATGCCTCCGCTCCCTCTTTATTTGCTATTCGGAACCTTTTCTCGTCCTCTTTCTCCTCCTCGGTAACTGGTTTTGCAATCGTTTTCTCTATAAACCTTTTTCACAAAACTATTTTGTGGGTCTTATGGAATCAACCTCTCTATGAGTAGGAATACCGGTAGAGGTAAGGTTGCCTACAGTTAGATCTCCCCAGACCCCGCGAAAGCGGAACCCACACTGGGAGTTTGTTGTTGTTGTTGTTGTTGTTGTTGCATTTTGGAACTAACTAAAGCAAACTGTATTTGGTTCATATGGAAGATGTGATTGAAAATGATATTCAAGTATCATATATCATATATGTAATCCACAGAACTAACTCAGACAAGCCAATTCCTGGGAATCCCACCTAGATCAGGTGTCAATAGGGCAAATGCCAGCAATCTTAAGCTACAGTCGAATCACAAAGAAGCCAATTCCATTTAACCCTACACATCAAAGGGACAGACTACTGTAGCTTTGCTACACATCAGATGCTAATCCTTCCTTTGTAGGAATGCCAGCTTGTATTCATCCTTTTGTTCATATTGCATTGGCAGTCTACTTTTCTTATCAAATGAAAAAAGATTCAAAGCACTTTCTTAATCATTGAAAACAATGTCCCCTAGTTTTTAAGCCTTTTGGTTCCTTTTGAGGTCTTAATTGAGCTACAACAAACAGGTGTCTGTTTCTTCTGTTATTTGACCTTGGTCTTTGGCAACATAAAGTGGACTAGGACCTAGTATTTCAGAGAGATGGTTTCCGTTATTGAATTTCTCTCT
>JACYFF010010365.1:73839625-73851006 GCA_017589665.1 Selenicereus undatus | reverse complement strand
AATGGAAACAGGGATTAGGGAAAAGACAGCACCAGAAGAAAAACGGAAGAAAAACGGGTATTGAGTCGGGAAGCACTTTATTTACTCCAATTAAACAAGACACATTATCCTTCTTCAAAAAGTAACCATTTAAACACAAATAATTGAAGTAAAAACCAAGAAATGAGGCACCCAGCCAAATAGTTTTATACCATTACCAAGTAAATCTTATCAGTACTAAAACACACTGCCTTATCCAACTTCCAACATGAAAAGACCCAAACATTAAGCCATCCCCTTTCCTCTCTACCCTCACATTAAGCCATCCCCTTTCCTTTCTATATCAAATTCATCCATACCTTCTAACTGTGCCATGTAGCTAGCAGCTAAAAGGACATCAAAGAACCTCAAACAGGTCTTGCCATAGGTCAGTCAGCTAGTCACTAATCAACTCAAAAGAATCCCACCCTTCCCACCCCGCACAAGTTCCCCCACCCCCCGCCCCCCCCCCCCCCCCCCAAAAAAAAACCCAAAAAAAAAAAAGAAAACTGAGAGAGCCCAACCTGTAAAACAAAATGTAACTGTGCCATGTTGCTTCTCATTTCGCTCTCGTTTTCTATCTCTACACAGTCTCTTCTGGTTAGCCCATGACTGTAGCCTAAGGCACTGTTCTTTTCGTTAGGAAATTGCATGTGTGGAATGGGTGGGAGTGGGAAAGAGGGGGAAGGAGGGGGTGGTAGCAGGTAAGAGTGGTAATTTTTTTTAAGTGTGGGAACGGGCGGGAAGGAGTGGGAAGGACTGGGAAGGAGTTGAATGAAGTAGAAGAGTTGATGTAACAACAATACAACAACAACAATACCTCCCAGTGTGGGTCCCGCTGCCGCGGGGTCTGGGGAGATTCAGCTGTAGGCAACCTTACCCCTACCGGTATTCCTACCCGTAGAGATGTTGATTCCAAGAGACCCACGAAAAAAGGTTTGGTGAAAAAGTTTTATAGAAGACAGAAGAGTTGATGTAAGTTATGTATTTTTTGTTTTTTTTTATGTAATTTTTTATTTGTGATACTAATTACCGATGATAAAAAAAAAATTTAACTGAAAAAAAATATTTTTCTGTGTTGACTTAGGTACGAAATATTATTTCATGGCCGTTGTTACCCAAAACAAAATAGTAATTTTCATATTCGTAAAACAAATTACGGATGTATATTTTTTTCATATATTAGCCAAATATATATAATGAAAAGAATACACATATGTTCAGGCCTTATTCTTTTCGTTAGTAAATCCAAATTTACCAACCTTAACTAACTTTAACCTACATCAACCCACTTTTCGAACTTCAATAAAAAAATATTAATTTCAACCAGCTTCAGCCCACTTCAGCCCACTTCAACCAATTTCAACTCATTTCTCACTATTTTAACCAAGTTCTACCCATCATACAAAAAAAATTCAATCCGCTTCAACCCATTTCAACAGTTCAACCTATTTCAACCCACTTCAACAAAAAAATACCCATTTCAACCTACTTTAACCCACTTCTATCAATCTCAACCAACTTCACTCATTTACCAACCTATATTTCCCAATGAAAAGAACAGACCCTCAATACACGGAAAACAATCATTTACAATTTGTGCGAAGAACTTCCAATATTTTGTTACTAACGCATACGGAAAAAATATCTGCTCAAAATACACGTACAATACATCTGCACTTCCTGTCACGAGTTACAAATAACGTCAAAAAAAGTTACACATTCCTTCATCATGCCGAAAAAAATATCTGCAAACCTGGCGCCAAATTATGATGAACGAAAATAAAGTTGTTACACATACAGCAATAACCATCCACACTTTGGTGACTTATAACAAATATTTCAGAACCAACGCAAAAAAAAAAAAAATTAAGTATCTCTTCCATATATAGAATCAAACCCAAAATATCTACCAGTCACAAAAAACTAACATTTGCTTAACAAAACAGAAAAAAATTATTTATTTCTTCAACATATATAACAAAAATTACATCATCTACAATTTCCGACACAACTAACAAGTATTTTCATAACATCCGAAAAATAGATTAAACTTTTCATAATTGTTATCAAACTATTCATACACACGATTACATAAATTATAAAAGTTTTCAAAATATGAAAAATAGTAGTTACATGTAGGAGTGGGAAGGAGTTGGTGAAAGTGGGTGAGAGCGGGAAGGAGTGGAAAGGAGTAGGATTTTCTTTTTAAAGTGTGGGAAGATGTGGGAAAGGGAGGGAATGAGCGGGTGAGAGTAGGAATGAGTGGGCTGGATCCATTAAACTGCGAAAAGAACAGGGCCTAAAATATAGATCCTTTGGACAAGATTTACATGCATTCACGAAGCATGTGGGAAGGATTTGCAGTAGAAGATTAGAGAAAGCAGAGATTTGCTTCAAGGCCTTGGAGCCTTGGAGGGGAAGGTGTCAAAATAAAGGGGTATACTTCCATTTCAAATTGAACCAATAACACAGAAGGAAACCTCCAAACATTTGGTCCACAAAACCTCACTTAACAATAAGTCTCGACCTCAACCTGATCAAAAGAGCATCACCATTTTTAACAACCAAATTGCTGAAAAAGTCATTTGGCAATTCTTCAAGTTTGAATTATAGCGGACTAAAGCAAAACAAACCATTAACTGTCTTTCCTTCTAATCATGTAGAAGTAGGCAGTCAATGACTTTCAAATCTATATCCATCGCAACCATCCTTTCTCCAATTTTAGTGTGGGGTAAGGCTGTGTACATGTAAACCCCACCCCACCCCCCCAAAAGCAGGGCAAAAAAAAAGGGTTTTTCAAACTCAGGAAGACTAAAGGGTAATCCCTTCGTTTGGTTTCGTTCTAACAGAATCTCATAAGTAGCTTATTTAAGGATGTGCACAAACCAGGAAGCAAACTGGCAAAAGCTCGCAAGTTACACATCCGGCAGAGAACAGCTGACATGATAAGCTTGCACTATGTTCAAAATTTGACCCTTTGCTGAAGTGGATGTGACTTTAGCCGCAGAGAAATCCCAATATGGGCGATGCACTGGAGGCAAGAATAGTCCCAACTGTCTATCCATAGACAAAAGCCGACCACATTTGCTGCACCTCAAAGAACATCGATTTTTAGGTACACACCAAGAGAAATTTATTCTAAGGAAAAAAAAGGAAGAGAGAAACCAATCACCTGCACACTTGGGTAAATAGACTTTGATAGCTGCTAATCCAGTGCTTTAAAGCATGTAGCTTAATCAGTAAACAAAGAACAGACTCATAATGCCACTAATGAAAGAGGATGTCAGGGTCTATCTCTAGTAATTTTGGTATGACCGTACCAGAAAAACATGCAGAGCCACTTCTGATTTATTACCAAGAAAATATTGCAACGCCACGTTTGCTAATTCCTGCAAACAGGTTAGCAGAAAAAATTACAGCTAAAATAAATGTTCACATGGAATTTTCAGATGTGAATTAAGTTGGAAAAAAGATACTACCGTGATATGCCTATATACATGGTAAACAGATAAACCTCTTGCGTGCACATAGCTCCCTCCCTGCAAAATGGAAGTCAAAAAACGACAGGAAGTGACATAAAAAGATTCTTTTGTTTGTAGGTTTTTCACTTTTTCCTTTTTTGGGTTTTGGGGGGGGGGGGGGGGGGGGGGCGGCGGGCGTATTACAGCATGTAGCAGTAAGATTTACTAAGTGGACTATCCCAAATTGAAACTCAAGACAAAATTGTCACAAGAAGCAAATTTAGGTGACTAAAACAATCACTCATGTTACATAAATAGAAATGCTATACTCGTAACAATTCCATGAAAAACCTTGGTATATCATGCAACTTTCTTTTTGGGGGGATAAGGAATATCATGCTAATAATTGGGTTATAAGTCAATCTTTCCACGTGTAAGTACCAAGTGGTTACTTGGTAATCTTTCTGAAAAGTTCAGGCACGAACCACCATAATCCTGGCTGCCAAGCCGATTGGGCGGGTGAAGTGGCCGCCAACCATGGAAAGGCAAATTCTTGTAGTTTTTGGCCTTTCACAAAATCATAGGTACCCCACTAATCAGCATCGACCAGGACACAAATAGGCTAACAAGAACACCAAGGCGACTAGGTATACAACAATGGTCTAATAACAGCCATGAATATTTAAAACAAGAACCTAGATTGGTTTTGAACCATGACAAGATTGAAGATTCTACCCTGAGGACGACTTGCACTATATCAACATGACAACAATAAAGTATTCAATGCAGAAGTGAGGTACCTCATCTGGTGAAAAGAAGGCTACTGCATCAGGATCTTTAGAACCAACAGGATGTAGTGATACAATAGCTCTAAAGACAGAAGGTACTAACAATTCAATGACAGCAACTCTTTCTGAAGGAACATCATCAAAAGATCCAGGCCTTAGGTTACTTGCCCTATGATTATGCTCCATTGGTGTGTCAAAGGAACCTTCATTTGTCACAGAAGGGAGTGCAGTAGCTCTCTTCAACCACTCCAGCCTTTCATAAGTGAAGATCTTCATGTTGGAGATTTCATTCTCCAGATGTTTTAAGACATCTGCAAGAGTTCCATAGTCACTAGGTTCTGGGTTCTCCATGACAGATTCTTCTGGAACGCATTGTTTCTTCAAAGCAGATTCACAGTCAAGGTGAGGAAAAAATCTCTTCCTTTGATCTGTAAACGACTTCAAAGCTAGCCTGAAAGTTTTTAAAGAATGACTCAGATACTGGATATTGCTGCTTTGGTAAGAGGAATTACAACAAAATGAAACACCCGCTGATCCATAAATTTGACCAACAAGCTCACAGATCGGATACAAGCGAAACCCACCCTTCCTTTTGCACTGGTTTTGGCTATGCATACGTTCTTTCATGAGATATTCAATGTAATAGGAAAATAGTATTCTGTTTCCTCCCATTTTTTTCTTTCCTTTAAGGCCTTCGCCCTTCAGGGTTTAAATTCACTCTTCATCAATGGATTACTACCTTTCTAGACACAAAGATGACAAATGGTACTAGCAACGGACAACTTCCCTATTTGTCCTGAAAGTCCTGCATCACCTCCCTGAGAGAGACTGCGATACCTAATAGAAGTTCCCAACTTAGTTTTAAAACGCGCAAGGCGCACTAAGGTGCATAGGCTCACAAGACGAAGGGGCACGCATCATGGATTTGAGGCGCACTTCGATGCAAAAATTTTTTAAAGCTTTTCACATTTCACAAAGCACGTTTTGCAGAAACGAGTTGGATAAAAGCATTAAAAAAGTGATAAGAAATCAATATAACTACTTATACCGCAAACAACCTTAAGATAAATTATCTTATCATCGTAGTTCCCCAATTCACATACTTATCATATAAGCGTAGCTCACTTTTTAGCTCCCAAGGAAGGAAAGAAGAAAAAGGGTAAAACCTAGGCTAAGAAAAAGAAGAAAAGGGGGGAAGATATAGCCTTGCATCCTTGAGGCGCACCTTATCCCCTCAGAGGTGCTGACCTGGTAGCCTCATGCCAAGGCACGCCTAGACGCACCTCATGCGGGCTTTTCAAACTAAGGTTTCCATAAATCTTTCAGCAATTGCTCGGTTGTGGCTTGACACCGGTTGAACTGATGGTTGGTTGTGGCACTCTCTAAATTCCTTGATTAATTCAGCATTAATCACCATCTTGATTCAGATCTGTGGTCAGGGAGGGGAGCCTCTACATTGATCTTTTTTTTGGGTGGGGTTTTTTTAATTGTGTAAAAAACAGAAAGGGATATGCAAGAGGCATTGTGGCCAATTGCTAGCAGCCAAGGGCAGAAACTGAGCTTGGCTACAGATAGAGGTGTTAAGGATTCTAGATCAGATACCACTCTCGTGATCATCACGACGCGGCAGCAAGAGGCAACGGCGGCATAAGCACTATGGCAGGCAGCGGAACTGTGCACTGATAACAACCGATGCAGAACAGAAATTATACACAAAAGTCTCAACTTTTCATAACGCAATTCTCTCTCACATAATGAATCTACGGCAGCCTATTATAGGCAAATACCTAACCTAAACTCCTACCTTGGATAAAAAGAAAAGGGTAAAATATAAAATCAAATTCTGGTGACCTGTTCTAATAAAATACAAAGACAATCCTAATAAGATCTTTCTTTAGAATTCCATTCCTATCTAAATAATAGGTTTACAGAAAATATACATAAACAAAATATTATCCTAAAATTATAAAATGTTTTAATATTGACAATATGGGTGGCCATACCATAAAGGACGAGATTAAGCAGGCCTTAAAGAAGAACACTAAAGGGAAGGCAAAGGGACCAGATCAGATACCAGTGGAAGTTTGGAAGTGTTTGGGTGAAGAAAAATTAGAGTGGCTAATGGATCTTTTCAATGTTATTTTTAGAACCGCTAAGATGCCCAGAGAATGGAGGTCTAGTACAGTCATCCCTCTATACAAAAGCAAAGGGGATATTCAAGATTGTAATAATTTTAGGGGTATAAAGTTGCTCAACCACACATTGAAGCTATGGGAAAGGGTGATTGAGAGAAGGTTGCGAAAGGATGTTTCGATTTCAGAGAATCAATTTGGTTTTATGCCAAGCAGGTCAACCATAGAGGCGATTTACCTCCTTAGAAGGCTCATGAATTTGTACAAATATAGAAAGGTGGATCTTCATATGGTATTCATTGACCTGGAAAAAGCATATGATAGAGTCCCACATGAAGTATTATAGAGCTGCTTAGAAAAGAAAGATGTTTCACCCTCGCATATTCGAGTTATTAAGGATATGTACAAGGGGGGTAGGACAAGTGCTTGGAAGCCGAGAGGGGTCACCAATGACTTCGCTGTTGGTTTGAGTCTGCATGAGGGTTCCGCCTTAAGCCCTTTTCTTTTCACCTTAATTATGGATAAACTTACAAGAAGGATTCAAGATGAGTTACCATGGTGTATGCTATTTGCAGATGACATTGTCCTTATTGATGAGACCAGGCAGGGAGTTAATGACAAGTTTTAGCAATGGAGGCATACGCTAGTAGCTAGAAGTTTTAGAGTAAGTAGATCAAAAACGGAACACCTCCATTGTTGTTTCAGTAGAAGGGCAGATTTGGAGGGATAAGTCACCCTGGATAGGAAATTGATACCTATGGTCGATAAGTTTAAGTATCTTGGCTCGACCATTCAGCATAATCGAGATATCGACGAGAATATTAACCAGCGAATAAAAGTGGGCCGGCAAAAATGAAAGTTTACATCAAGTGTGCTGTGCGATAAGAGGGTGCCCCGGATTGAAAGGCAAAGTCTATTGAATGGTAGTTAGACCGGCTGCTCTTTATGAATCGGAATGTTGGCCTCCAAAAAAGATGCAGGTTCAAAGGTTGATGGTGGCAGAGATGAGGATGGTTAGGTGGATGTGTGGTTTTACGAGAATATACAGAATTAGGAATGAAGTAATCAGGGGCTTAGCTAAAGTAGCCCCCATAGAAGATAAAATGAAGGAAACAAAACTCTGATGGTTTGGCCATGTGAAAAGGAGAAGTGTGCACGCTTCAGTGAGGAGATGTGAGATGTTCGACATCCCTAGAGGTAAAAGAGGGAGGGGTAGACCAAAGAAGAGTTTGGATAAGGTGATTAGAAAGGACTTGAAAGTTATGGATTTGACGGATGACCTGACTCAGGATGAGAGGCTGTGGCAGGATAGGATTCAGATCTTAGAGCGCTGAAAGTCGACTCCGTAGTTGTCCTTTGGCTGCAGTGGTTTAGTGCTGGTAGAGGTTTGTCGTGCTCGTATGCAGGTTGTCTTCTGGGAGGAGACAACGTTTGCTTACCTCAAATTGTTAAGGTATGATGTCGTCCCCTGTTTTATTGTTCTTGTATTTTACCGCTTCAGCATCTTGTCCTTTTATTGTATCTTAGTCATTCCCTGCTACGTGGCCTAATTTTTCCCATTAAATGTTTTCACAAATACTCTCTTCTATAAAACATTTTCACAAAATTCTTTTTTGTGGGTCTCTTGGAATCGACCTCTCTACCGGTAGAAATGCCGGTAGATATAAGGTTGCCTACAGTTGGATCTCCCCAAACCTCGCGAAATCGAGACCCACACTGGGAGGTGTTGTTGTAATAATATCTCTAAAAGTATTTTCTCATGTCCATTTGCATCATTTTCCTACAAATTACCAATCCTCGGATGTCAAAAAGGAGAATCTTTAAGAATCTGTTTGGATCAAAGAGAGAAAGGTAAAGGGGAGGGGAAGGAAGGTTAGTTAACTCTAGTTCCCCTTGTTTGGGATAATTAAATGAGCGGAAGGGAAGAGGAAAAGAGGGGAATATTTCACTCCCATTCCCCTGCGTTCCCCATTTTTATTCACCCCCGAAATGAGGGGGAATGGAGGGAATGGTAGAATTGTAATAATTCTCTCCCTTTTTTCCTCCACTCCCCTCTTATAACATATCCAAACAAGGCGAGTCTAAATCACCTTCTTTTCGTTCCCCTCCCTTCCCCCTCTCCACCTCAATCCAAACAATCTGTTATAAGAGTTTTAAAGAAAATGAACAAAAAGTAAGTTCTTTGAAAGCAATTGTGACAAATTAATCAAAGAATCCAATGATAACTAGTTGGATGCAAATTTCTACTTTGTTGCTATGGCATTAATTTCAAATCCAACTCATGTCAGCCACCCAAGCTAGACACAAGGTAAAAAGGGCCAGGAATAAGACAAGCAAATCATGATAAAAGTCACAAATAAATGTGAGAAGGTACTAAAAAGAGAAATTCTAGAATATTCATTGGGAACGCAAACTTTCTTACTTACCTTGTCCTGTCAACTGCAGATGCACCAGCCTGGCCAGCAAGCTGCCGTTTCCAGGCATATGCAACAACTGCACCATCTGGACAAACCAAAGGCATGTGCAATCCCCAGGAATTGCTTCGAGATCGCAGTGCTTCATTGAGGACCCCAGAAGTTTCAAGTTGACGCCCTAGCATATGCAAAAGAATCCACAAGGGATTTTAAAATAACAACAAAGTTCAGAGGAATATTAAGAGATCAAAGTGTGTTTAGCCTTGTCCTAGTTAACTCAAACAATAGTAGCTCCAAATGACCCAGATGAGAACATTTTTTAAGAATGACGATAGGAGCAGAGCAAAGACATCAACAGAAACTAATTTTTAGACACAGAATCTACACATACACAGTAGAGGCAGTAATGGTAACAGTAGTGATAAGATTACGTTGAAACAGGAATAAAATAGAAAATATGAAAACAAACTGAAGGCCCACAGAGGTTATAATTTGTATCAAGATGGCAATGATAAAAAATTGGAAAACAAAATACATGGACGCATGAGGAGATAATAGTAGTACATGAGGAATCAGGAAATCTAGAACAGGGTTAGAATGAAAGGGAGCTAGAAGCTATTTGGTCCACCTCCCAATTTTGTAAAACAAGATAATTGGTGTAGGACGCAATCATTCCATGATCTGAAGCACTAAGGATGTCGTCCCAATTCCAAGAAACTAGTATTTGGACTCTGAAAACCATTTATTCATTAATCTACGCAAAATTTAAAGAGGATAAAGAACAATAAAGACAAGACAACAGTAACTACTACCAAAAACTTGCAAGTCAAGCAATCACGCAATATCCACGGATTCAACAAGCTGCTAGCCAGCTAGGTCTTTTGACTTATTACAAAGGAGAAAGGGAAGAAGAAGGGGAAAAAGTAAGGTGAAATAAATTGGAGAGATTTCCTCACATGGCTTATTGTTACAGCCCTAGCATCAGCATCATGGTTTTTTACTGCCTCATCAGACAGCATCAATTTGGAATAGAGGTAATGTTCGGCAACTAATGCCCAAATTTGGTACATGTTTTAAGCATCCACCTTACAATCTATCAAGTCAATACTTGGTTTTACACCAAAAGCACCTGAGTAATGGTAATGTACCATGATCACATGTAGAGCATTATCATTCTCAAACTTCTCAAGCAGTGGCAGCTAAGGTGCGATATATGTGCCCTCATTTCATGTGAGCAGTTGTTTGCCCTCATTTCATGTGAGCAGCTGTTTAACTTACAGCCTGGAATTACTAGACACAGACAGCTCGGCCAGCTGCGACAACAGATTAATCAGGAATCAAGACTAATTACTAGTGGACAGGATAACTGGATGCAGAATTCCACACCAAAAAAAAAAAAGTGAGAACAAATGCAGTACACCCTATCCACATTTGCCGCTTGAATCATACTTACATCTTGAAAAATTCATGTAGATTATAGTCTCGCATCACATGAATAGTATAAATTCTAACAGGAGTACTTAGAATAACTAGGATAAGGGCGCAGAGGAGTTAAAGTGTCTTAACAGAATAAAAGAGTCAGAATTAATCCCAGAGACTCAAATTTAGCAATTCAGTGAAATGGAGGCAAAACATGGCCCAACTTACAACTCAATAAACGCCAAGGTCTCTTCGCTCCCAAAAAAACAAAATTAAAAAAAAAAAGCCGCGAAGGTCCCAAATATTCATGCTTCCACACCCAAGTAAATAATTAAACATCTAAAACATTCAAATTAACTCCAATATCGAAGGAGAAAATATAGTCTTCCAATTCAAACTCGCTTCCACGCATCAACTATAAGCACAAAAATTGAATATCTACACCACATCCAGCACAAACAAGTTCGAACAAAATACAAACAACGTAAAACAATGAATAAAGACTATAGAAGTAATGCAATTCAATTAAAATTTGGACCCGCAACCCTAGAATGAGAATTTACTGGGGAGACTGACCAACATTTCGAAGATCCTGGAGGTGCTGGCGCATGATGGAGTCTTCTTTAAGGATGAAATTGAGAGTTTTTGAGGAGTGGTGGGATTCAGCTGAGACGAACAAAGCCTCGAGAAGGCGATCGGCGCCGAGCCTAACGTCGGCAATAAGACGAGCCGCTTGCCCTAGCCGATCCATCGCCATTGCCACTTGCTTCGGTGGCGCCTCCCCCGTTGTTTCCGTTGTCGCCGCCGTTTGAGGTGGCTGTTGCTGCTGTAGTTGTTGCTGTTGCTGCTGCTGGGTTTGCTGAGGCTGCAGCATTCTCTCTACCTCCCCCCCCCCCCCCCGGGGGCCTGTAGCCAGTAGACGTTGCTTCGCTCCTCGCTCGCCGCAGTATGCCCTCGTCTCGGGGAATTTCGAAGTTCAAAATTGGAGATGTATGTTCGGTAGGGAAATATTTAGCCTATAGTTTTCAAATTTATTTTTTTTTTGGAAACACTATTTGGACAAGGTCCCACAAACAGACACAATAATAAGCTCTGCTAAATCGCCTTTTAAAAAGCAATGATTGGAAACGAATGACAAAAGAGGTC
>JACYFF010010365.1:73809266-73820324 GCA_017589665.1 Selenicereus undatus | reverse complement strand
TCTAGTTTTACAATCATCCCTGAGGATGATACCCGTAATTCGTACAACGATAAACCGTACGCTTGCGGAAAATTACTAACAACATCAAAACAAGAATCAAAACTAAAATAAAAATCAAAACCAACAAGATCAAGTTTAGGGTTTCCTCACTTTGATGCTTGGAAGCAAGAGATGTATGTGGTGTGAGGTGGAGGAGATGGTTGGTGGCGGTTGTGGTGGTCGGAGGCAGCCTCTGGCTGGCCGAAACAGTAGTAAACAGCAGCAGGAGGGAGGGGGCAGCCGTGAGGTTAGAGAGAGAAAGGAGAAGAAAGGGTGTGTTGTTATGTTTGCTTGGCTAGAATGACTCCGAAAAATGCTTAACTGAATTTTATCCCTCCAAAATATCTTTGTTGCTAATTAAAATTAGGCACAAAGGATAATAATTAACTTAATTTAATAACACTAAAATTTTCGGGCCAAAATTTTAACCCAAATGAATTGGGCCCCAAATCGGGCCCAAATGAATTGGGCCGAACTTAATGAATTTGAGCCCAAATATTTTTGCATGGCTAAAAATTAAATTTTTGTGAAATTATAAAAATAATTTAATGCTCAATTATAATCATCGAAGCCTAATATCGATTCATCTGAAATTTAATCAATCAATGAAACTTGAATTAACAATCAATGAAACTTGAATTAACAATCTGTGAAACTTGAATTGAAAAATGGGACTCAAACGAAATATCCCCCAACCGGGATGATTAAATATGATAAATGAATGCGAAAAATTTAAATGGCATAAGGTAATTCGATAAATATATAAATTGAGTGTAATTGAATTAATAAACATGATTTCATTAAACCAATAACCATGAGTGATTAAATGAATAAACATGATTAAATAAATAAATAAACATGATTTAAATAAATATGATTAGCCCAAAGATGATCGAAACTTATGATGCGTATTCATGCATGCAAAACCGCTTCAAATAACAATAGTTGGTTTTCATTGCTTCCCTCCAAAGAGGTATGATTAGCCCAAAGTGCATAGCTGCTTAATCCAACGATCGGGTACCTAGATCCTCAGTAACTTCACTGGCTCGATTACTTTGGTTCAAAATTGATATTCTCTTTGAAAGAAAAGAACCTTGTTACTAGTGAGAAGGTCCTCACTACTGGTTCAACACCTTGTCCACTAATGGAAACTGTTCTATGTCTTGATAAGTGCTCTAATACTAGTACGAGTGAGAAATATCAGGCCCCATGTAACTAGTCCCTAATTGTCCTTGAATAGTCGATCTGAAGCAACCAAAGGCCTTGCAAGCAATAAATGAATAGTGCCCAAATAGAAGCAAGGAGTTCAAGTGTGTGACAGTAAAAATATGAATATAGTGATGACTGAGCTGTAAGTAGAATGAGTCAAATATGCTTAGGAAGAACTGCAAATCACACAGTAATGCACACTGAGGGTCATTATAGGCTCCATTATGGAAATAGAGAATTAAACGACTGTGATTGTCAGGGTTTGAATCGCCTATAAGAAAGGTTGCTCAGATGTGTTTAAAGAACTCCCCATAGACAACACATGAAATTTTCCATAAACACTCCATTATAACTCAAGAGAGTGTTAGCAGCAAAGAAATGATGCCTCTGAGCAATTCAAGGTAACTAGGGCAGGAATAAGTCAATGATAGGTAGTAATGGGAGCATTGATGAGGTAATGTCATAGTGTGAAGACCAGATAATTCCTATACATGACAACTTAATATTACTTGTACCACCCTAATAATGCCAAGTAGCGCTCCATAAGCTACTAATTGTTATCACCATACATAAGCACTCATTGTAGTGCTTTTCTCATAGTAGTTCACCTCAAAGATATTGCCCCACCAAGCATTTCCTCATCTAGAGGTTTACATCTAACTTGACATTGTATAAATCCCTTAAGAAGTTGCAAATGGCATCCGCACTTCGGCTTCAACCAGCACTGTACTCAAGGTCAGGTATATTAATTCACTGCAATGAAACTCTTAAATTCTGGAGTGAAACGGATAGAGTTCTGCCTAAAAACTAGCTAAAATTCAGGCTTAAAGCCTTACAATAGATACCTGAAATGGAGAGAAGCACTTCAATAGCTCAACGGCCACACGTCTGAGTTTATAACTCAACGGGTCATACACCCAGAGTGCACGATTGCAAAAATGTAAACAAATGAGAGAAATAAAACATACAATACAACTCCCAGATAAATGAGTGCATGCCTCACTAACAGGTGAACCAAATGGTTCCACACTCCACTTTGCTAATGCTTGAATCTTAGGATATTCCCAAATGATTGAGTCACCCAAATGAAAATTGTTCCTCCATAGAGGCCCATACATATGAACTTATAGTCAATAGCTCATTTCACTGGTCCAGCATAACTCATACACACCTTGATAGCTAACTCAAAAACACTTAATAGCTCACAGTGACCCTTAAAACCTTAGCTCTGATACCAAATATGTAACGCCCCCAAAATGCCAATGACATGATTTACGAAAAACTGCAACGAAAGACTTAATAATAAAAGGTGCTACCGCCGTCCTGATAAAGACAAGGCTCACTAAAACCATTTAATCTTGCAACTCATGTTCACAATCACAAAATCTATTAAACTGAAACACTTTAAGACCAAAGTTCATAATAGTTCAACTTCAATACCATTGACTTAATCATACCATGTGCTAACTCGCACTCCACACTACACAAATATATTGATTATAGACCCAACTTGACCATGAGGTCGATCCCAACATTCGTGCTATGCAGAATCCACTGTGAGCATCTGATGACTTCAAAAAGGGCTTGCTAAATGGAGAAACATGTGATACTTCATCACTTAAAATGGAAAACATGAAAACAATTTCAAAATGTGAGCAAAACTCAGTACATGCATTCCTGTGTTATAAAATGAGCATAGAAACGCTGGTGGTGGGTACCCATCTTTGCAATTCATTTAGTTGGCAATAATAATGAACATGAAAGTAATATGAAACTAAATTAATCATTATTATCTAGATGTGAACCCCTTGTAATGATATGATCTATACATAGGTGTACACCTGCCAATCCGATCAAGAGTTGGCCTGAAGCCGCGCGGGTAAATGATGGGCTGAAGCCCTATAGATGATAACTGACGGGGTCACAAGTTAAATGGTAAATCACTGTATAAACTGATTCATTGATAAACTCATTAAGAGTTGTAACTTGATAAACATGTTCTACTTTCTGAAGATACAGGCAATGAACGTACCTTGAGTATTTAAAAATGTCATATGACTTGATAAAAGTCAGCCGTTTCATAAATGTCATCTGACCTGAAAAATATGTTATGACTTGATAACACTTATTTATAACGGGGAACGATAACTAGGCCTCGACTATGTTTCATAAATGTCATTGTAAGTATATGTAGTCAGTAGATAATCTTCATTCACATAATTGAGTAAGTAAAAGTATGTGTAACAGAAATTGAGTAATTAAATGTTATACATAACATGGGTATTTTAATATAACTTCAAAACTGAATTGGTAAAAGTAATTAAATTTGATATAAAGTAAATGAAAGTAAAATAGACAACAGTGACATAAATAAGATTACAAAGGAAAAAGCCTTGATGGTGACAATTGAGGGAGTGGCCTTTTCTGAAATAGGTTGCTAATGTGGGTTTAAGGCTCGTTGATGTATAGCTTGGTTCAAGATAACAGCGAGTACACTAGATTGGTTTGATAAATACATTTGATACATTTTGAATTGAGTAATTAATAAAGGTTTGCGGCCAAGAGAGATATATCTTGGTTCAAATTAGCACAAACTGCAATAAGTTGGTCTGATAAATATGATTTCTGAGTCACAACTCTCCCCACTTCTTATATTTCATTCATAAATCCATTAGGTATAGAATTCCACCCCAAATGAATCATTGAACTCAATAGAAGCTATTAAGCTCACTAAATTTGATATTTTCTTTGTAAAATCCATAAATGATTCAAAGCTCATAAACAAGCTCCCAAATTGTATACTTGTCTTCTTCTTTCTTCTTTCTCATTAATCAAGCTAAAGGTTCCATGACTATCCATGAATATTTATTTTCCCCTTAAATGACCTTACTTCGCCCAAATACACAAAAAGAATGCATTATTAATGTCACCCAATCTTTATTATTGCTCTTTACACAATTACTCAAAATGCTTTCAAAAATCACCAAACTCAAAATACTCAACCAAAATTCATGAAATCTTATAGGAAATTTTAAAATAATATGGACAATCTATAGTAAAATTTCCTGAATTTTCCTCCAAGTGTTACGCTGTACAAAAATTGCAATAACATCGCAATTTGCACCAAAGCAGGTCGGTTCACTTCAAAAATTCATAACTTTTGCCCTAGACCTCAAATGGAGACCTAAAACCCCAATATGAAAATATTAAGAAGTCCCAAAAAACTTTCATTTACAAAACAAAACATGATTCTCACAATAGGGTTCCCAGAATGGGGCTAAGACACAAGTGTGTCAGTTTTTGGTCCATTCTGCACAGTTTCGGTAAAACGACCATAACGTTTTCCATAGACCTCGGATTAAGGCGATTAAAAATCCATTTGAAAGCTAACATGTTAAAATATCTACCCACCAAAAATTATAAGTTTTCTACGGATCGATCATTACCAGTTTAATCCCGAAGTCTGCCCTGTTTCACTAAAATTTTCAGCCCTTACTGTTTTGGCTTTTCCCTCTCTTTTCACATAAATCCTCACTTGAAATCATTCCAAATCACCAAAAACAGCATCATAATCATCAATAAAACTAAAGACTATAAAATTAAATGTAAATCAACCCATATACGTGGTTTTAACTTAAGTTTGCATGAACATGATCGCCTCTAAACCCTAGCAGGATTCAAGCTCAACTCCACCAGGATCAACACCAAAATAACTCTTATTTCTTATTAAAACATCATGGTGAATGATCACAAATATCAAAATAGGAGTCAAAACTAAAATAAAAATAAAAACCAACAAGATCAAGTTTAGGGTTTACTCACTTTGATGCTTTGAAGCTAGAGATGTATGTGGTGTGAGGTGGAGGAGATGGTTGGAGGTGGTTGTGGTGGTCGGAGGTAGCCTCTGGCTGGCCGAAACAATAGCAAACAGTAGTACGAGGGAGGGGGCAGCCGTGAGGTTAGAGAGAGAAAGGATAAGAGAGGGTATGTGTGTGTTGTTATGTTTGCTTGGTTAGAATGACTCCAAAAAATGCTTGGCTGAATTTTATCCTTCCAAAATATCTTTTTTTGCTAATTAAAATTAGGTAAAAATGATAGTAATTAACTTAATTTAATCACACTCCAAAATTTTAACCAAAAATGAATCGAGTCGCAAATCAGAGCCTAAACGAATTGGGCCGAACTTAATGAATTTGAGCCCAAATATTTCTGCATTGCTAAAAATTAAATTTTTGTGACATTATGAAATACAATTTAATGCTCAATCATAATCATCGAGGCCTAATATCGATTCACTTGAAATTTAATCAATCAACGAAACTTGAATTAACAATCAATGAAACTTGAATTAACAATCTATGAAACTTGAATTGCAAAATGGGACCCAAATGAAATATCCCCCAATCAGGATGATTAAATACGATAAATGAATGCGAAAAATTTAAATGGCATAAGGTAATTCGATAAATATATAAATTGAGTGTAATTGAATTAACAAACATGATTAGGTTAAACCAATAACCATGAGTGATTAATTGAATAAACGTGATTGAATAAATAAATAAATATGATTTAAATAAATAAATATAGGTTAGGGTAGGGTTATTACAACCTTCCCCCCTTAAAGAGTTTCGTCATTGAAACTTATGATGCGTATTCATGTATGCAAAACTACTTCAAATAACAATAGTTGGTTTTCATTGCTTCCCTCCAAAGAGGTATGATTAGCACAAAGTGCATAGCTGTTTAATCCCGCGATCGGGTACCTAGATCCTCAGTAACTTCACCGGCTCGATTACTTTGGTTTAAAATTGATATTCTCTTTGAAAGAAAAGAACCTTGTTACTAGTGAGAAGGTCCTCACTACTAGTTCAACACCTTGTCCACTAGTGGAAACTGTTCTATGTCCTGATAAGTACTCTAATACTAGTACGAGTGAGAAATATCAGGCCCCATGTAACTAGTCCCTAATTGTCATTGGATAGTCGGTCTCTTACTACCTTGACTAGAAAATCCTTTTGAAATACTTCATAACCCATATGAGACTTTGGTTATTTCCTTGTTTTGCCAGCACAACTCTTTTGTGAACCTTGTATCACCTCAACATGTACTTGAATTTCCCCTCTTAATGCTTACTTGGGTTAGCTCTGACCTTATACTCAATGTTTCTTCTGGCTCACTCCAATATAATTAGGCAGTGCTTGAGATTATGCCCTTATAAAAAAGTCCTCATCTGATATTCCTAATGCATCACATGATCTCCCTTCATCAGACAACTCAAGGATCTGCTCTCGGTCGATAATGGGCAATGTAATGACCGTGGTTAGGGATGAGAGTGATGTAGCCAAGCGAATCATTGCATACAAAAGAAATGAACAATGAGATTAGAAAAGATTTATAACGGAGGGATTAACATGGGGGGTTAGAATAAAGATAAACATAAGTGTATCATGAATTCTGAAATATAATACCACAAGAATTGTGGTTTATAAATATTGATTATAAAGGATCTAATACATAATGATCTAAGAAGATAGATAGCCCAGTTAACTTTGAGTTTAGCTGATGATTTAAAAAAAAAAAAGCAAGATGGCCAGCAACGGAGTTCCACAGGGTGACTTTCTAGATACCATTGACTGGATAAATGCAATTGAGGGAGTGGCCAAACAAAATACAATAAATAGATAAATATATTGGATAAACAAGGTACAATGGATAAATAAATAGCTTGAATAAGCAAGGTCTAATGAATAGATAAATGGATTGAATAGGCTGCAGTGGAAACATGCATTTGCTCATATAGAGCCAAGTCAAGTACGACAATAAGATTAAATAAGGATTACTGAAGTTTACTTATGAAGATATAAGATATAGGTGTGACAATTGCAAGTGCCATAAATAGATCAATAGATTGAACCGGTAAAATGCAATAGATAGATCAATAGATTGAACGAGCAAAGCACCAATGGATAAGTGAATAGATTGAACAAGTGACATTAGAAACATGCCTTTGCTCATATGAAACCAATTCAAGTCCAGTAATAAGATTGAACAGAAAAGCTAGAGTTTACTTATGAGCATGTAAGATATATGTGTGGGAGTTAAAGTTCAAAATAAGGAGAGTGAGGGGATTATGACAATCGCAATCACTCACACCAATGAGAGTTGAATTACATTATGAATTCAGAACAAGTTATACGAGTGTATTATTATGAATAAATTAGATGTAAGGTAGATGTGGGAATCAACTCTCAACGAAATGAACTACAACTCAAGATCATGAAACAGAGATGGTGAAGGTCGAAAGCACGAGGAATGTTGATAACCATATAAGGTTGAACAAAAAAGACTTTTGTTGTTGGTAATTAATCCCCTAAATCATTTATTCAAGGTATAGGGCACTTGTTTTTTATAAAGATCTTGTGCAACTCTCTGTACACAGTACACAACTATAAGGTTCTGTCTTTTTTCTTCATATAAACCTGAGGTTCCCCACAGGGACGCACTTGATCAAATAAATCCTTTACAACTCATCCACTGAATCTTTAATTCTTTGGACTCTGTTGGGGGTCATATGATAGGGGTTTTGAAAATGGATTGAGCATCTTGAACTAGGTTGATCTGAAAATCAATGTTTCTGGGGGGAAAAACAGTCCTGAAAGTCCTCAGATGAAACATCTCTAAATCCACCAACTGTAAATATGGATATGGATATACCGAGTATGGTTGACATATCACTAATATTCAATGCATTACTGACATGATAATTCACTTGCTTGCATAATGTAATTAGGGGGATAAATAGGGCTTTTCTTCCCTTGGCTGGTAGAAACGCACGTTTAGCCAATCCTCATCTCTCAAGCTAAACTTAAGATCCTTACCAATCATCTTAGTCCTGTAAGTACATAGCCAGTTTTCCCCCATAATGATACCAAATTTGCCAATCAAGCTGGATTGAATGTCCAGTGAATATGGTTCTAGCAATGCTACTAGAGGCATGTATATAAAAGATAAACATTCAACTGCTTACTGGTCTCAGTAAATTGAAATGACAGGGGTGTAATCTAAAACGTAAAGAGATGTAACCACAACATGAACTCTTGCAAATATATTTCTTTATTGGTTAGAAAAGACCGACATGTAAGTTGAATGAATGGAAGGACGAAAAATCGTAATGAAAGAGGTAAGGCATAGAAATGACCTGCATATACAAGACATGCAATTTATTTATGATGGTTATGATAGTAAAGTAAATAATCGATGTTATGAAGTTGAGAGAGAGTATTAAGTAATGAAGGTGAAGAAATGTAATGGGTTACCAAAGCGGCTTTAGAAAAGTCATACAGTATCTGCATGTGAGTAAAATGATGAAGATAAGGGTCAACACTATCAGAAGGGAAATTTTATTCATCTGGTGTTTGAAAGGACAATACGTCAAGATAAAGGAGTCAATCTTATGACTGAATATGATGACATCCATCAATAATACATTTTGCAGTAAATGGAAGTCTTGTGTAGGCATATAAACTTCAAAACTGCTGGCAGATGGAAATAGCACAAATTGTTGTTTATCATTACTAAGCTAGGTTGTACTAGAAAAGAAAGGATTACCAAAATAACTTGAATAACGACATGCAGTCACGACCATAGAGTAGTATGCCAGCATAACGTTACGGTGCTATAGAAACACAAACAATATGGATACATTTAATTGCTGAAAGGGTACTCAATGACTGGGTCTGAAGCAACTAAAGGCCTTGCAAGCAATAAATGAATAGTGCCCAAATAGAAGTAAGGAGTTCAAGTAGGTGACAGTAAAAATATGAACATAGTGATGACTGAGTTGCAAGTAGAATGAGCCAAATATGCTTAGGAAGAACTGCAAATCACACAGTAATGCACACCGGGGGTCATTATAGGCTCCATTATGGAAATAGAGAATTAAACGACTGTGATTGTCAGGGTTTGAATCGCCTATAAGAAAGGTTGCTCAGATGTGTTTAAAGAACTCCCCACAGGTGACACATGAAATTTTCCATAAACACTCCATTACAACTCAAGAGAGTGTTAGCAGCAAAGACATGATGCCTCTGAACAATTCAAGGTAACTAGGGCAGGAATAAGTTAATGATAGGAAGTAATGGGAGCATTGATGATGTAATGTCTTAGTGTCAAGACCAGATAATTCCTATACATGACATCTTAATCTTACTTGTACCACCCTAATAATGCCAAGTAGTGCTCCATAAGCTACTAATTGTTATCACCATACATAAGCACTCATTGTAGTGTTCTTCTCATAGTAGTTCACCTCAAAGATATTGCCCCACCAGGCATTTCCTCATCTAGAGGTTTACATCTAACTTGACATTGTATAAATCCCTTAAGAAGTTGCAAATGGCATCCCCACTTCGGCTTCAACCAGCACTGTACTCAAGGTCATGTATATTAATTCACCGCAATGAAGCTCTCAAATTCTAGAGCGAAACGGACAGAGTTCTGCCTAAAAACTGGCTAAAATTCAGGCTTAAAGCCTTGCAATAGATATCTAAAATGGAGAGAAGCACTTCAATAGCTCAACGGCCACACGCCGGAGTTTATAACTCAACGGGTCACACACCCGAAGTGCATGATTGCAAAATGCAAACAAATGAGAGAAATGAAACATACAATACAACTCCCAGATAAATGAGAGCATGCCTCACTAACAGGTGACCCAAATGGTTCCACACTCCACTTTGCTAATGCTTGAATCTTAGGATATTCCCAAATGATTGAGTCACCCAAATGAAAATGGTTCCTCCATATATGCCCGTACATATAAACTTATAGTCAATAGCTCATTAAACTAGTCCAACATAACTCATACACACCTTGATAGCTAACTCATAAACACTTGATAGCTCACAGTGGCCCTCAAAACCTTAGCTCTGATACCAAATCTATAACACCCCCCAAATGCCAAAGACATGATTTACGAAAAACTGCAACGGAAGACTTAATAATAGAAGGCCCTACCGCTGTCCTGATAAGGGCAAGGCTCACTGAAACCATTTAGTTTTGCAACTCATGTTCACAATCACAAAACCTATTAAACTGAAACACTTCAAGACCAAAATTCATAATAGTTCAACTTCAATACCATCAACTTAATCATACAATGTGCTAACTCGCACCCCACACAACACAAGTATATTGAATATGGAGCATACTTGACCATGGGGTCGATCCCAACATTCATGTTATGCTGAACTGTGAGCATCTGATGACTTCAAAAAGGGCTTGCTAAATGGAGAAACATGTGATACTTCATCACCTAAAATGGAAAACATGAAAACAATTTGAAAATGTGAGCAAAACTCAGTACATGCATTCATGTATTATAAAATGAGTATAGAAACACTATTGGTGGGTACCCATCTTTGCGATTCATTTAGTTGGCAATAACAATGAAAATGAAAGTAAAATAAAACTGAATTGCTCATTATTATATGGATGTGAACCCCCTACAATGATATGATCTATACATAGTTGTACACCTGCCAATCCGACCAAGAGTTGGCCTGAAGTCGCGCGGGTAAATGATGGACTGCCATATAGATGATAACTGATGGGGTTACAAGTTAAATGCCAAATCACTGTATAAACTTATTCATTGATAATCTCATTAAGAATTGTAACTTGATAAACATGTTCTGCTTTCTGAAGATATAGGCAATGAACGTACCTTGAGTCTTTAAAAATGTCATCTGACTTGATAAAAGTCAGCTATCTCATAAATGTCATCTGACTTGAAAAAATATGTTCTGA
>JACYFF010010365.1:73736088-73758669 GCA_017589665.1 Selenicereus undatus | reverse complement strand
GAAGCACTTGGGATGTTTCATTTGACATCTCTAAAGCCCTTGATTAATGTTAGCAAGGTGGGATGATATTATATTTCTATTAACTGAACTCTTGAACTTCATTCCCGAGACCATGGAAATAAAATGAGATGGAGATAGTTTGACTCTTTTCATCTTCCTACCCTGCATTGAAGTATGTATATTTGCTAGGGAAGAACATATACGTGTTGTGTCTATCTCAAGTTCTATAAAGCAAATCTCCTACAATAAAGACTCTTCCAAGGCTGACTATACTTATATTATATTGATGGAGAGAATTATGACACTGACTGAATCAGTAAACGTATCGGAGTATGCTCAGATACATGTGTATGTCTGAGCAATGCTACTTTTTGCGACGAACCTGTATGTTCCTCCTTTTTTATTTCCTGCCGGTTCGTGGTGGTACATTATGATACTTTGTTGTCACTTTATTCGCTAGAGGGTCATGTTCGTATCTTTGGTTTCCCTATAAATGCATTTTCTAGTGGAATTTCCTCCCCACATATGTAGCTGGCTTCTCTTTACCATAGTGTTTGTGTTACTGTTGACCCCGATGACTTTCTACTTTGGGTATTTGCTTTGTATCCCTTCCTAAATACCCACATGATTTTTGGGTCTCAACCCTGCAATAGGGTATGGTCACTGCAATGGAATTTCAACAGTTGGAAATTATTTTTATTTGGATCTCTGGATTTTGTCACTTCATAGAAATCATTTTTTTTCTTTTGTTTGGGGGGGGGGGGGGGCGCCGGTGTGCTTTCCCAAATGCCTCTACTGGGATTATGATGTCCACCTCCTTGCCATTTAGGCAGGGTAGAATACCCCTACACCACCTATCTGATAGTTATCAAAATCAGGTTCTTATCTAAGTGCCAACTGTTTCTGATGAGGTCATCTGGGCTTCTTTTCTGCAGTGTTGATTACGTTGTGCTAACCAGTGTGGATCGGGACGATTTACCTGATGGTGGAAGTGGCCATTTTGCTCAGACAGTGGAAACTTTGAAGGTACATAAATTTTTCTGCCAACTTTCTAAGTTTATTTCTTTGGTTTTCTATCCATATCATTTTTGAACAAGCAAAAGATGGCTGACATGAAAACATTCCATATTGCAGGAACTCAAGCCTGAAATTATGGTTGAATGTTTAACTTCTGATTTTAGGGGCGACTTCAAAGCTGTAGATGTTCTGGTTCACTCGGGATTAGATGTTTTTGCTCACAACATTGAAACTGTTAAACGGCTGCAGCGAATTGTTAGAGATCCTCGGGCAGGGTGAGTTATGTACTCCTTTTCTTTTGCTATCAACAATTTTGGAACGGTCTTTCTCCTCGAATGTGCTTGTTTTTCTACTCTAGGTTGATGCCTAAGTGTAAGGCATTGGTTTTGAAAACGTGGATTTCATGTCACTGGGTGCTGGAAACTTGCCCTGATTGGATATTTTTCAAACTGCATTGCTGAGTTTATTATTGATTGAGATGGGATTTGTTATGCATCTTCTGAACAAGAAACTGGTTGATTGTAAATTTGAACCAATTAGCAGTCCTCCACCTACAAGTTCCCCACATTGTTAAGGGTGAACAGGCATGTTTACTTTCTGCTTCTTTTATTGTCTTTCTGCTTACAAGTTATGATGAGACTTGAGTGTAGGTTTTGATTTGCTGGATGAAGCTGCGACTTTTTTAGCTGTATTTTCAGTTTACTCCTGCTGACCTCCTCGATTTGGAATAGCCTTTGCCTTTCCCCTTTTTGTGGTTCAGCACGTTCATTGGGAATTCCAGCATCACGTGCATGTCCCTGATCAGGTAGAGCATTTCCTCAATCATCTTCCTTCATTGATGTCTCAGGAGGCCTAGGGATATTATCATCCCTATCTACTGCAGAAGAGGCCTTTTTATCTGTGCCCTTCTGCAATTCAGGCTATGGACCACTGGTAACTTCTGTTCTCTTCTTCTCATCACTGATCAGAATCGTTCTTACGATCAATATTGCCTGTTGGCCTTTTTCTTTTTGGTTGGGCACCAAGGCCATCTCTTTTCTTTATCCCAATAATTTTCATCAAGGGTCCCACTAGGAGATGGCGAAGCTACATCAGCCATCTCAGTCGCTGATGTCTTTGGAGAAGAAAGAAACTGGAGCATCGGACTCTTGTATTTTCAGTATGTTCAGCAGCATCAGCTACAGAGTCCTCTTTTTTCTTGCCTTGCCAAATTTTTGCTCTCTCTTTCTTTGTCCTTTGGATTCTTAACCGCCTCTTTGTTATCTGCAAGGTTCTGGTGAGGTCTTTGAAGCGCTTGTTTTCCTCCCTTGTTATTTGTTAGACTGTTGTTGCTTAGATCCTGCATTCCTCAGCTGTTCAGCATCTACTCTGTAGCATTTGTCTGTTCGATTTGACAGCATTTTTAACTCCATCACGAGCATCGTGGTGGTCCTTGGACACATTTTTTAACTGCTGAAGCGGCTTCACACTTTTTATGATGATTCCCGTTGCTCCTAATAGGAGATAGATACGTCTGTGTCTTAATTTCTTTGCCTATTCATTCGCCTTAGAAACCCTAGAAACAACCATGTTACAGGGGGTTGGATTTGTAACTAAACGTGTGTTAGTTGCTGAACTATCTTAGTTAGTTAGGGGGTTTGTTGGGCATTAGCTAAAATTTATAAATGGGAGGAAGGATTTCTCATTGTAATCTAACCAAGAAATTAAAACAAGAAACCTCTCTCTACATCTATCCTATGCCCATCTCTCTCTTACTGGGTCTATCCGTAGTAGTGACATTCGAAGAGCTCCTTGACCCTTGGGTCTCTTTCTAGATCATGCATCAAAAGCCTTATTTATTCCTCGCCTTATTGTTATTGGTGTTGGCTCAACTACTGGAGCTAGGGTTTATATTCTTGTTGGCAGAGTGGTTGGAGGGCATTCTGGGCCATCATTTGCATTCTCTTACCTCATAACTGGTATAGCAGCTGGCCTTCCAGCTTTTTGTTATGCGGAGCTTACAAGCCTGTGCCCTTCTGCAGGACGTGCCCATCATTACTCCTACATATGCGTTGGAGAAAGTGTTGCTTGGCTAATTGGTTCGGGTTTGGTACTAGAATATACTGATGATAGTTTTGCAGTGCCCAGGGTCTTGTCGCGTTAGATCTGGGCTTTTGGTGGCAGGAACAACCTCCCATTCTGGCCTATAAGCATATTCTTGATCTTGAGATTGATCCCTATGGGGCAATACTTGGAGTCACTAGGCTTTATGTATAGGAATTAAGGAAAGTACATTTGCAGAAGGCATTGTTGCTTTAGGAAACATATGTCCCATGATTTTTATTATAATTGCCGGGAAATACCTTAATATCAAAAAAGGAGGCCCGAATATGAATCTTAGTTTGAAAAAGCGCGCCCCTAGGCGCAGAAAAGCCGGGGCGCCAACCGTTGTGTCTAGGAAGAGATCTAGCGCAACCCATTCCAAAATCCCACCCAAGTGCACTTTTTTGGGCTTTTTGCTGTGGTGCGCGACGTGGGCTTAGGGCGCTTTTTGGAACATAATAAAAGAAAAAGAAATATGTTTTGGGGCTCAAAGTAGTAGACTTGCGACAAACCTTGGTGTTTCTCCAAGGCTTTAATCGCTGCTCTGCCCCCAACTCTTCTTCTCCAAGTTGAAACCCTAGCCCTTCTCTTAGGTACGTGTTCTTCACTTCGTCTTCCTAATCCTTCTTCTCCTTTGCTCCTTCCGTGTTTTCGCACCCCACTAAGGGTTTTTTAAAATATTTATTTTTTCCGTTCTATTTTTAGTTTCATCCTTCTTCTTCTCTCCCCCTTCACTGGCTTCGAACCATAGTGAGGTTTTGGTTCTTCTCCTTTGCTCCTTCACTGGTTTTCGAACCACTGAGGGTGTTCTTTCTTTGATCTTTTCTGTCTGCTTGCTCATTTTTTTATTTTTTTGTCGTGCTACTGCCTGCAGTGGCTCCTCTGTCTCATGTTTGCTTGCTTTTTTTATTTTGTTGTTTTGATTTGTTCCCATTTTATTGTTGTAATTAATTGTGTTGTTTTTCTTTTGATAATTTTAGTGAATTCAAGTCTTGTATTCTTGTGTTGATTGTTGGTTTAAATGGAGGATCAATCCGGTAATGCATCGGGTTCGGTCTTTTCTAAATCCTCAAACTCGGGAAGAAGTATGTAAAACAAGATCAAATCAATAAAAATAATTCTTATTGCAACTCTTGTGGAGTGAGACCATGGGAGGAGTCTATTGGCTCAAACAACATCTAGCCGGTGGATACTGAAACACGGTGGGTTGTAAAAAAGTCCCTGAGCATCTTAGAAAGGAAATTCAAGACTACATGGAGTTAAAAAAATCCACTAAGGAGCCTTTTAGTACATTTAGAGAAATGCCACAAGACTTCTACTCTCTTATAGTGTGTTCAGAGACGTTATGCTATTATGTTATCGTAGTTTATTACCATTTGCGGTGTTTTCCATGGTTATCATGATGTCCAATACCTTATTTGATGCTTATTATAAAACTTGTTTTCAAAAAAATATTGTTTGGGCATGACTTTGAGCATTTTTTACTAAAAGTGCGCCTTGCGTCCAAAAAGCCCACGCCTCCACCCCGAAGCCTGCTCCCCGAGCCCTAGGACGCTTTGCGTTTTGTTGTACCTCGGGCTTTTTCAATCTAAGATATGAATTATCTTCAGGATGTTTCATATATGGAGCAGCTGGGATGCTTGCTGGGTTTGCAACAATCTTTTTTGCATTCATCGGCTTTGATTTAGTGGCAAACACTGCAAAGGAGGTGAAAACCTATGATACCCGGACTCTTCATTTTGCCCAGCCTTACCTGTGTCAGACACGGCACTATGCGGATAGGACATAGGATCCTTGTCGGGCCCTTATCCAAACACTAAAGCAACAAGGGTGAAAATAATTAGGAAGATATGATCTTTTTCTTTCTTTATACGGTATTATTTTAAGGGACCTTTAATGTTCAATCGTTTGACAAGTTGACAACCTTGGAACTATTGAAATATTCTAAGAAGATTAACTTGAAATTGTAACTTCCATATGTAAAATTATGAGTCCTCATATTTGTGTCGAAATTTTGGACGGCGTCCTCGTGTCCTAAAGTTAGAGCTTTGATGAGTAGGACACTCGGATCCGTACCCGTTTCCGACACCCCATACCCGAGTCCATGTAACATTGGTGAAAACCCACATATCACTGGAAATAATTGCTGCACTTTCTATATGTTGTGCATTGGATATACTGGTACCTATTGATGTTGTCATGGTACCCTATTATGCGATGGACCCTGGCGCTCCTATGTCATCTGGATTCACTGGTGACGAAATGCAATGGGCAACATACATCTTTGCTGCTTGGCTTTTATGGCTCTCTCGACCTTAGATTGAAAAAGCCCGAGGCGGAAAAAAGCCCAAAGGGTCCTGGGGTCGGGGTGCGGGCTTTGAGGCGAAGGCGCGGGCTTTTTGGACGCGAGGTGCACTTCTAGTAAAAAAATGCTCAAGCTTATGCTCAAATGATATTTTTTTTAAAAACAAGTTTTATAATAGCATCAAATTAGGTATTAGACGTCATGATGACCATGGAAAGCACCGCAAATAGTAATAAATTACGATAATATAACATCATAACGTCTCTAAACAAACACTATAAGGGAGTAGAAGTCTTATGGCATTCGTCTAAATGTACTAAAAGCCTCATTCGTGGATTTTTTTAAACTCCATGTAGTCTTGAATTTCCTTTCTAACATGCCCAGGGACTTTTTTACAACCCACTGTGTTTCGGTATCCATTGACTAGATATTGTTTGAGCCGATAGACTCCTCTCATGCTCCTCACTCCACAAAAGTTGTAATAAAGATTATTTTTATTGGTTTGATCTTGTTTTCCATACTTCCTTTCTGGGTCTGAGGATTTAGAAGAGACTGAACCCGATGCATTACCGGATTGATCCTCCATTTAAACCAACAATCAACACAAGAATACAAGACTTGAATTCACTACAATTATTTAAAAAAAAACAACACAATTAATTGTAACAATAAAATGGGAACAAACCAAAACAACAAAAGAAAAAAAGGAACCAAACAGGAGACAGAGAAGAGCCACAACAGGTAGCAGCACACAAAAAAAGAAGAAATCTGCATCTGGCTCGGAAAAAAAAAGCTCCAACAGCAAGGAGCAAGCAGACAGAGAACAACAAAGAAAGACCACCCTCGGTGTTTCGAAAACCAGTGAAGGAGCAGAGGAGAAGAACTAGAACCTCACTGTGGTTTGAAGCCAGTGAAGGAGGAGAGGAGAAGAAGGATGAAACTAAAAATAGAAGGAAAAAAAAAACCCCTCAGTGGGGTGCGAAAACATGGAAGGAGCAGAGGAGAAGAAGGATTAGGAAGAAGAAGTGAAGAACACGTACCTTGGAGAAGGGTTGGGGTTTCAACTTGGAGAAGAAGAGCTGGAAGCAGCAATTAAAGCCTTGGAAAAGCACTGAGGTTTGTTACAAGTACACTACTTTGAGCCCCCAAAAAACGTTTTCCTTTTTTATTATGTTCCAAAAGGTACCCTAAGCCCGCGCTTCGGGCCTCAGCAAAAAGCCCAAAAAAGCATGTGCCTGGGCGGGCTTTTGGAATGTGCTGCGCTAGACCTCTTCCTTGGTGCAACAGTTGGCGCTCCGGGCTTTTCTGTGCCAAGCGCGCTTTTTCAGACTAAGCTCTCGACGACTCTGATGTGCTCAATTCTGCCACAACTGCAAATTCTCATCGCAATGGCAAAAGAGGGTTTGCTGCCATCCTTTTTCTCAGATGTCAACAGAAAGTCTTAGGTTCCTGTCAAGGGCAGTGTGGATTACCGGAGTTGTTGCTGCTTGCAGGCATTCTTTATGAATGTTTCACAATCAGCAGGGATGGTGAGTGTTGGCACACTATTGGCATTCACAACGGTGGCTACATGACTATGTCACTTCCAAGTACAAAATACGTCCCACCTGACGTTGAGCCACTGCTGTCATCACTTCGGGATTCTATTGATGCAGTTTCATTGAGATACAAAGTGTGCAAACAAGACTCTGGCACTTGTAACGGTAGCACTAACTCTCTTCTCAATAAAGTAGCTGAGAAATTTGATTTTCTTTGCTTGTGAAGCGACTGAAGGCTGTTATACAATAGGTGATGACAAGAGAAGGAAAATTGCTGGCTGGAGAATCTCTCACTTGTGTTGGGCTCCTGCTTACAGCTGCAGCTTGTGTGTGCAGTTTCCCAGCATGATACAATTGATAGAGGTCTTTGGGAGAGTTCATCCCAAAAGCTAGCTCACAAGTGTTTTCATGTGATACACTGTCACTTCTACATGACTATCTCGGATATCTCTCGAAGACAGAAAGCGAACATATAATACTCCAATAGAGCAACAGATTATGTTTGTAATCAACATACAAATGACACTCCCATGCTCAATACAACACAGAACTTGTATATAATCAAGAACTTAGTTTAAAAAAGCATGCCTCAGGGCACTGAGGCGCGAGGCGACCCTTGTGGCGCCTCACAGTGGGTGAAGCGAGGCGAATCCTTTAAGCGCAGTGAGGCGTGCGCCTTAGCGCGCCTCAGTTTGAGGCGCGAAGCGACCGAAGCGAGGGCTTTATTGATCAAGTGAAGCTATAGGACAAAGGGGAGAACCTTTGACCATTAAAATCACCAACTTCGTTAAAATTAACACTTATCTTAGTCTTATATCGTGATTTCGAGCATAATCCCTTGTGCAATTGACAAAATCTAAGATTAAAAAACCCTAATTTTTGAACTGTTCAGTATGGAGACCTAATGGTGACAAAGGGGTGCGATTATCCATCTTCATATTGTTCCGGTGGTGGATCGTCACTGGAATTAGTGTACTGGGCTCCAGTTACTAGCTTTCGTCTTCCAAGGTGGGGGTGCGGCCGTGTGGGGGGTCGTCAGAAGTCTAGATGGGAAGGGGCTAGATTAGAAATTGTGCATATTATTTCCTTTTTCATTCATACTTTCATTTAGTGAAGATTTCCTATAGTCTGAATTTGTTATATTGTGTAATATTCTTTTATTTAGGAAAGAACCAGCCATATTTTTATTTTATTATATTTTTCTAACTTAAAGAAACCATTTTTTCTTTCCTCACAATTTTTATTTTTTTCTTTCCTTTAAAAACTTATAGCAAGAATGTTTGTTACTTATTAGCATTTTGATTTGTCTTTAAATAATATAATTTGCTTTTTATTGTATTTTCAACTATTTTACGGACGTTGTTAACATTGTAACGGTTTATATTGACATCTAATTCCATATTGATACAATCATATAACTCATTTGGGCAAAATCTATCTACTGAGTACATTTTAAGTATTTCTGTGTAAAGGTGCGCCTCGCATCCATGACGCATGCGCCTTCAACTCGAGGCTCATGCCTCGCGTCTTGGAACTCTTTGCGGCTTAGTGCGCCTTGTGCCTTTTAAGATCAAGAAATTAAGTTCTCAAACATCAAGGTTGATCATCTGATGCCTCTAAGGACAGAGTGCTGCAAAGATGGAAGCATGGGTACCGAACATTTGATAAATTGGGATAGATATACTCTACAATCTTCCACCTGCCCTTTCACCTCCATGATGTCAACCCCACCACCCTCTTGGATCGAGAATAACAATTAAATATGCAAGTTTATAGAAGGCATTAGTCATGAGAAAAAGCCAATGATGAAAGCATCACTTGACCCCCACCGGGATCAACTGTAACACACTTGCTGCAAACTGGCCATGGCATATTCCGTGAATCCATCCAACTAAAGGGGGATTTTCTTTGGATTTCACTTGACCCCCACCGGGATCAACTGTAACACAGGCAGAGTATGTACTCAAGTTTGACCAAAGTCAAATCCAAAGAAAATCCTCATTTAGTTGGATGGATTCATGGAATATGCCATGGCCAGTTTGCAGCAAGCTTTTGTGAGTAATTTTTCTGGGAAACTATACTTACCTAGCCGTTTAGACTCACATTTCTCATCCCACTTCATGATAGCTACGAGCTTTATTGGGAATCTCATCAAAACCTGCTGTGCATTGAGGTTCTGTTCCTTTTCATCAATTATGTTGGGTTTCTCCACAGTCCCTACTTCATTTTTGTTTAAGGTACACAAGCCCTTTTTGTTACAGTCCAACTATTCATCTTGCTCCGAAGCTTTTCCTTGCATAGGCCTGCATCTTCAAGGACCAGTTTTGAACTTGAATATTCAGGTTCTGTGTGTTTGGAGGTGGAAGACTATGTAGATCATCTCTTTGTGTATTGTCAGTGGGTTTCTTTGCTTTGGGATCTCTCTCTCTTTGATGGGGTACGTTGGGTTCAACCATCTAATGTGAAAGATGTTGTAGTGGCTTGGAGGAGAAGGATGAAGAAGAGTTGGGTTCTTGGGTTTGGAATATGCTTCCTTTGACTATTTGGTGGTCTACTTGGAAGGAGAGATATTGACATATTTTTGAGGACAAAGCTATGTTCTTTCAAGATTTTAAGCTCTACTTTTTGAGAGTGTTGTACAGTTGGTTTGTTGGGCTTAATGGTAACAAAAATTTGAATTTTTTCGGTTTTTTAGATTGTATTATATATGAAAAGCTTGAGGGCATAATGTTCCTGTATTTGCCTCATGTGTACATGGGTGACATGCCCTTCATGTCTTTTTAATACAACTCTTGATTATTTACAAAAAAAAAAACGAAAAAGAAATTTGAGAGTATGGCTTGTACTGAAGTTGGTGAGAACCTGTTTGCCATACACAGGAAGTTAATGGGCGGTAACTTTAACTGCAACTCTCTTCGATATTTCGTCAAACTCTTGGTAGGCATTGGACATGGGTTCACTCTTAGTCATTGTTGCATTTCCAACTTCATTCTCTATCATGCAATGAGTGGGTCTACACTTCCACCAGTATTCTCCTTAAATCTTGCACTAATATCAAGAATAAAATCATTGAAGAAACTTTTGCCCTGGCCATTACATATCTTGAGGACAAATTTTTAGCTTTAGTAACCAAATGGATAGATCCACAGTAACTTTGTAATGGTGAAAGGATTAGAACAATTATTAACCAATGTCGTGGGTTATTGCCATTGAAACTAGGAAACCTAATTTCTGGTGCAAAATTGAAACTAATTCTGACCTGAAAAGTAGGCATTGGATCAGCGAGGGTCTTGGAAGGACTCGCACTGCCAGCTGATGTTGGATGTTCTTTTGACTATGTAAATGCTCCCAAAGCTTGCCGAGAAGATTTTGTTCTTTAATTATTTGTCTCTAAATAGCTACTTGTTGGTCGATTTTTTGTTTTTGTGGTTCAAGCATGTTATTGAGAAATTTTTCCATGGCTGCCATTGATGTTGTGCAATGGTTCTTTATGTCTTTGGTGTGGCTAAATTTTCAACATGATAAGAGGGAGGGCTCTTACACCATCAATGCAGGACCTAGGAAGAGACTGGGGGGAGGGGTGATGAAAGACCTCTTTGAGGGGGACTTGTATGAAGGGGTTGGGGGAGGGGGGTATGGATGTAGGATAGATGTAGAGAGAGGATTTCCTATGTTGATTACAATAAGAGAACCTTCTGTTTTCACATTTGAGGCTGTATCTAACAAACTTCCTAACACAAACAGTGACGACTGACATAAATGCTTAGTTAGAAACCAAGCCTCCCGCAATACCCCCCCCCCCCCAAAAAAAGCGCTGGGGGGGGGGGGGTGTGTTCACCATTAACAACTACAACAATGCAAAACAAATTCATCTCCACAGGAGTAATCAAAAAGCACAAAAATTGAAACTTCATTGTTGAGATTGAGAGACAGGGGAGAAAGAGGAGGAAAGGGGATAAATCTTTACGCTTGTGGCAGGGGAGAGTGCGGAACTTATGAAGAGAGGAAACTAGGGTTCATTTCAAACTCTGGAAATTTTCTTCCTTTTCTTTGGTTGGGGGGAGAGGGAGGGCTGAGGAATGATGCCCGCTCAATTTGGTAGAGTGCACTTGAAGTTTATCAGCTTTCTAAGCAACTTGATCTAACTTGAAACCAACTCTACCCAACACTACATCTTGATTGGCAAAGCTGAAGTTGTAAGAAAGAAATAAACATGATTTTTTGGCCAAGATAGATAGAGCCTCACAATTGTTTTGGTTACATGAGCATCATTGGAAGGGGAGATAACCTATGAAAATGTCGATGTTGGTTATGACTTGTGGAGTAAAGAGTTCACGGCCAACTTTTGGGATGTTTTGGTATGTCATTTGCAATGCTGGAAGAAGTCTCCGGCTTCCATGTTAGTGGCGACTTCTATCAGACTTGAGAGGGTGTCCATTTGTGCCTGTCTGAACTCTCATATTTTGAATGGTTAATAGATGTAATTTATTGCTTTATGCCTTGAAATGAATGTGAAACTAGTAATTTTATGCTTCTAATGGTACTTTTGATGCTTTGTTTCGTATGTCACCTCTGTTCAAGTCAGAGTCATACACTAGAACCAACATTATCTGAAGTTTTGGGATGGAGATTCTGTCTAATCTTTTCATATGCATGTACAGACATTTCACCTAGCTTGATATAAGCTATAATGATTCTTGTTGATAATGCAGGTATGAACAGAGCTTGTCTGTTCTCAAGCATGCGAAAATTAGTAAGGAAGGGATGATAACAAAAACTTCTATAATGTTAGGGCTTGGAGAAACTGATGATGAATTAAAGGAAGCCATGGATGATCTACGGGCCATTGATGTTGATATTTTGACCCTTGGACAGTATCTACAGGTAAGCAAATTTGCTGGCTCCTCCACTCCTCCCCCACCTGCTTTTCCACTTGATGGTCCATGTTTGCATTGTTACTTATATTCTTGATTATGTGTTTGGCATTTGTTATTTTTATATGGCTGTACCTTTACATCAAGGGCATAAGACTCTTTCATGTGTTTCCTCACAGCCAACACCATTGCACCTTACAGTCAAAGAGTATGTTACTCCTGAGAAATTTGCCTTCTGGAAGGAGTATGGAGAAGCTATAGGTTTCCGCTATGTTGCTAGTGGACCCTTGGTAAGTTTGTTTGCTTGCACTGCTTGAAAAACGTCTGTGATATATGCATTGCTTGCGTGAACTGAAACCCAGAACTTGGTTGAGTAGGATGGCAAGACCTTTATAGCAGACAAAAGGGCCATTGGGTTTTCTTCAATGGCTTGGCCTGATATTGGATTGAGGTTGAAATGGGTGATGGAGAATTCCGCACAGCTTGGTCCAGTTCTGGTCATTTTGGAGCCTGCCATGTGTTTGTCAATAAACTTGCCCAAATTATGCAATTAAAATTGGTCAAGATAATTTGGGTGGTTCAGTTTTAAATTGGTTGATTTGAGTTCTACTCAAAGTGGCTGGTTTCTGCTTTGATTCAAGTTTGGTTGTGTTCCCCCTCCCCCCTTTTTTGTAATTGTTCTTTTTGGAAGATCTAATTATACAAGGACACAAGGTACCCCTTCTCTCAATGGTTCCCCTAAGGCATGATTCTGGTTTCGTTTTGTCGTGTGCAAGTAGGCACAGATATGTTTTTCCCAGACCAGAGGGCGGTAGCATTTCTACAAATCACACACTGCAAATTGTTTTTAACTTCTGAAAGTCCATTGTCACTTATCTTACAAGAAATTCAAAAGAAATATAGAACACAGGGTGAATAGGTTGTGAATCTAAGTAGATCCGGACATTCTGTTCCTGTTTTATGCATATGAGCATTGACTTCTGGGCTTGATGATATTTGGATACAATTTCCTGCCTGTAGGTGCGATCTTCCTATCGGGCTGGGGAGCTGTTTGTGCAAACTATGGTGAAAGAAAGATCCAAGAGCTCCTTGGCGTTGCAATAAGCAACTAGATTTTGCCATATACTTGTATACACACATGTGGTAGCAAATTGATTGTATTCAAAAATACCTTTGGACAAGTTGCCGAGTACTTACGCTTCACTTGCATTGGGGCTCCTTGTTGCTAGCTCCCTCCCCCTCAAAAAGAAAAAAGGAAATGAAAAAAGGTCGATTGTGTTCTTTCATTGTAGGATGTCCATTTTCCCCATATTATGATGCAGTAAATTTCTAGGAGATCATTCACGATAGAATGAAAGAGGACCTCGAAAAAAATACTGATATTGACAATGGTGGTTAATGGAATGGGAATGAGAGAGAGAGAGAGAGAGTGTGTGTGTGTGTGTGAGAGAGAGAGAGAGTATGTGGGATCAAAATCTGGATGCTTCTTGCATCCAATTCAGTGCCTATAACAGTCACCAATACGTTGCCTTCCCCTAAGATTCTGCTAACTAACTCTGTCAGAATGACAGTGCCAGCTCAGCATTCCCAAAACAGACTAACAAGGAAATAAAAAAAGAAATAAAATAGCATAAAAGCTAGAAAATACTAGTTTTAGCTTAACACAATTTTTGCCTGTATCAAAGCTTCTCCCTTTGACAGCCTTGCCCTCAAGGCTGATTGATCAAACAACAAATTCTGGGTACTTCCTTTCAAAATCCTCCGCACACACCCAAGTAGCTTGACTTTCATCCTGATTAGCCCAGTGGACTAGGTACTCAACAACAACTCTGTTTTGCCTTTTGACTATCTTCCTAGCCAGTATCTTATGAGGTTTGAGAACCACATCAACTCAGGTGCCCCTCAACCACTCAGGAATATGAGGATACTCAGGTAACTCCCCCACAAAAGACTTAAGTTGGGATACATGTATAACTGGGTGAATTTGCGCCTCTATAGGTAAATTCAACTTGTACGCAACTTGCCCCACCTTGTCAATCACCGGGAAGGGTCCAAAATATTTTGGCCCCAACTTGTTATTTTCCCTATGATACACTGAAATTTGCCTATAGGGTTGAAGTTTCAGCCATACCCAGTCACCTTCTTGGAAGACTTTATCAATCCTATGCTGGTCAGCCAACATCTTCATCCTTTGCTGAGCTTTAGCTAGATGCTATTTCAGTGTTCTAATCATTTCCTCTCTTCTGAACATAGTCCTGTCAACCTTAGCATTTGCACTTTCTCCAGGTAGGTAAGGTATGCGCAATGGGGGTGGTTGGTTATATAATACTTCATATGGAGAAATTTGTGTGGCAGAGTGAAAAGTGGTCTTGTACCAAAATTCAGCGAATGGAAGCCATTTTGACCAATCCTTAGGCGATTGCAAGCACATACACCTCAGATATTGTTCCAGGCACCTGTTTAGGACTTCTGTCTAGCCATCAGTCTGAGGATCGTATGCAGAAGATAATAGCAAATCTGTTCCCAAGACTGAGAAGAGAGATTTCCAAAATGAGCTCAGAAAAATGGTATCTCTGTCGCTAACAATGCTTCGAGGCAGGCCGTGTAGCTTGTAGATATTATCCAAAAAAGATTGTGCAACTGTTTCAGCTGAGTAAGGGTGATCAAGGGCAACGAAATGAGCATACTTACTCAATCTATCAACCACCACCTAGATGACCTCTTTCCTATGTGATTTTGGCAACCCCTCTATGAAATCCATTGAGATGTCGACCCAGACTTCAGTAGGTACAGGTAGAGGTTGCAAAAGCCCATAAGGAGAGTGATGGTCATATTTACAAGTCTGGCATACTAGGCGTTCTCTAATAAATGTCCGTTCATCCTTTTTCATGCCCTTCCAAAAGAAGAGTTGTTTAAGCCTTTTTAAAGTGGCATCTCTACCTGAGTGCCCCCCTACAGGAGATGTATGTGTCCACCGTAATAACTTAGCTCTGAGCTCCACATCAGCCCCTATCACGAGCCTTCCTTTCCTCCTTAATTGGCAGTCTATTAGCTGATACTTGGGGTAACTGGAGGGATCTTGCTGCTTCTTAAGGATGATTTGCTGTAAATTAGGATCCTGTTGCCATGCTTGTTCAATCAAAGTCATAAGATCTGATTGAATGGTTGAAAAAGCCATTAATAGGAAGTCATTACCAGGTGCCCTTGACAAGGCATCAGCCACTTTATTCTCTACTCCACTTTTATATTGTATCTCATATTGGAAACCCATCAATTTTGTCAACCAAAACTGTTGGAAGGGAGTAGAAAGCTTTTGTTCCATAATATGCTTCAAACTTTTTTGATTTGTCCTGATGATGAATGGCCTTCCCATCAAGTATTGTTCCCACTTTTGAATAGCAAATACAATTGCTAGGAGTTCTTTTTCATAGACAGACAACTTCTGCCATCTTAGACCTAGTTTCTTGCTTATAAAGGCAGTGGGATGCTTGTTCTGCTGTAGTACAACTCCAATTCCCTGAGCTGAGGCATCAGTCTCAATCTCAAATTGTGCCTCAAAATTAGGTAGGCCCAACACAGGAGTTGTTGACATTGCTATCTTCAACGCCTTAAAAGATTTTTCCGCCTCCTCCCCCCATTTGAACCCATCCTTTTTCAGTAATTCAGTGAGAGGTCCACTGATATTAGCATACCCTTTCACAAACCTTCTATAATACCCAGTGAGACCAAGGAAGCTCCTAACATCCTTTTGACTCTGTGGAGTTGGCCACGAAGTGATAACCTCTACCTTCTTTGGATCAGTTTCCACACCCCGTCTAGAAATATAATGGCCCAGGTATTCAACCTTCTGTATTCCAAATGCACACTTGCTTTTCTTAGCAAATAACACATTTTCCCTCATGATCTGGAAGACTAACTGCACATGCTCTAGGTGTAAGTCCATGCTTTTGCTGTAAACCAATATATCATAAAAAAAAACAAGAACAAACTTCCTCAAAAAATCTTTAAACACAAAGTTCATAAGTGACTGAAATGTGGCTGGAGCATTGGTGAGCCCAAATGGCATTACCAAGAACTCATAATGCCCAGAATGGGTCTTAAAAGCTGTTTTGGCCACATCTTCACAACCCATTCTTACTTGGTGATACCCAGACCTCAGGTCAATTTTTGTGAACACCATAGCACCAGATAACTCATCTAAAAGTTCCTCAATAACTGGGATAGGAAACTTATCTTTTACAGTTTGCTTATTGAGCTCTCTGTAATCAACATAGAGTCTCCATGTTCCATCTTTTTTGCCAACCAAAACCACTGGTGATGCAAACAGACTTGCACTTAGTTGAATCACACCCTTTTCCTGCATTTCAGAAATCAACTTTTCAATTATGTCTTTATGCTTGAGAGGGTATCTGTATGGCCGTATGTTGATGGGTGATGTTCCTTCTTTCAAAGGAATCCTATGGTCGAAGTGCCCTCTAGGGGGTGGAAGACCAGAAGGCTCCTTGAAAATATCCTCAAATGAATCTAGGAGGATTTGCATTGGCTGTGGAATATCAATAGGTGCTGCAGTCAGGGTCAGCAAAGAGAAGGATTCTTCAGGTGTGCACTGTAACATGAAAAGCTGAGCTGCAGTCTGCAATGCTTTTGGAAGGTTCTCCTGAGACATAAGTTGGGCCACCCCTTTCTTAATGCCCCTTAATACATGTAGTCGATTAGCATAGGTAAACTTCATCCTTATTTGACTAAAATCCCACTTGATTGTACCCAGTGTTGACATCCATTGGACTCCCAGCACCAGGTCACAGGCCCCTAAAGGCAACAAATAAACCTTAGATTGAAATTTAGTGCTATGTAGTGTCCACTTAAACTCTTTGTAAGTATAGTGACACTGCATTCTGTTCCCATCCGCTATTGTGACTGATTGAGCTATCATAGTTTCCAATTTACATCCCAATTTTTTTGCAAGGTTTTCATCAAGGAAGTTGTGAGTGCTGCTCGAATCTATCAGGATGTGTATCTGTTTCTTTCCCACATGGCCAACCCTCATAGCCTGGAAACCCACACTGCCACTCATAGCATGTATTGAAATTTGAGGAACAACATTCTCCACCTCATTCTCAGCCTCTCCAACGTCTTTATCCACTTCTTCATTCCCATCAACTTCATCCATAACCTCCACTAAGAACAATTGCTTTTCTTTGTTACCGCATTTGTGTCCTCTCCCGAATGGTTGGTCACAAAAGTAGCAAAGACCCTTAGCTATTTTCTCAGCTCTCTCTGCAGCTGGAATAAACCTTGGGGTTTTCTGCCAATAGGGAGTTGGGTTTTTGGCAATAGGCGCAGGATTAGGATATTTGGGAGTTGGAAACAACGCTTTTTGTGGAGTTTGGGTTAGGGAATTAGGCGTAAAAGGTTGGGATTTTTGTGGGGTTTGGACAAAATTTGATAAGCTTTTATAGGGTTTTTCAGGGGGTATTTTGAGGGCTAGGATATGTTCTTCATGCAGCCTGGCTTGTTCAATAGCTACATCCAGTGTTGTGGGATTAGAAGCCCTTACTAAGGGTTTCACAGCAGGTTTAAGTCCCCTAATGAAGCTTTCTAAGAAGTAGGAGTCAGGCATAGTGGGGTTTCTTATCAACAACAGGGCCTTCAGCTCCTCAAACTTAGCAAGGTAGTCATCCAAGGTTCCCACTTGTTGTAAACGATTAAAGTCCTCTACAACCTTACTTCCCAAACTGTCTTTAAATCTAGCACATATATCAACTATAAATTCTTCCCATGCAACCCCCCTTCTACCAATGATATAGCAACTAAACCAGACATCAGCTGCTCCCTTGAAATGAAGAGACGCCAAATCCACTCTTTGGTCCTCTGGAAATCTACACAGGCCAAAGTACCGGGTGCATTTTTTGATCCAACTCTTAGGGTCATGACCCTCAAAACAAGGGAATTCCACTTTGGGATTAAATTGGAAATTACCTCCATTCAATCGTTGTTCCAAGTTTTTATAAGGCTGAGGATCTATTACCCTGGGTTGTTCCTCCAACCTGCTCAGAATCTGATTGAGCATTCTTTGGTGTTGATCATCAAGGCGTTGTTGTTGGTCCTGCATTTGCTTTTGTTGTTGTTCCAACACTTGTCGCTGTTGATCAGCTATCCTCTGATTCTGATCATTAATCTAGGTCTAAAGCCACTGTCTTTGTTCTTCTAGGATGGCTCTAAGGGACTCTTCCACAACCCCAATGATCTTAGCTCTGATACCAATGATGCAATAAATTTCTAGGAGATCACTCAAGATAGAATGAAAGAGGACCTCGAAAAAAATACCGATATTGACAATGGTGGTTAATGGAATGGGAATGAGAGAGAGAGAGAGAGAGAGAGAGAGAGAGAGAGAGAATATGTGGGATCAAAATCTGGATGCTTCTCCCATCCAATTCAGTGCATATAACAGTCTCCAATACGTTGCCTTCCCTTAAGATTCTGCTAACTAACTCTGTCAGAATGACAGTGCCAGCTCAGCATTCCCAAAACAGACTAACAAGGAAATAATAAAAGAAATAAAATAGCATAAAAGCTAGAAAATACTAGTTTTAGCTTAACACAATTTCTGCCTGTATCATATTATTGCAGTGGACATATCAAATGATGATTTGGCAATCTGAGTTAAATTAGAAAGTATTTTGTGTATATATCGGAAGAAATCTTCGTAGTCATCACAATATTTCACACATCTGATGAAATATCCAATTGACCTAATTTAAATTAAATAGAATGAATGTCTATGGGAAAGGGATCATCAGCTTCTTACAATTTAAATGAATGCTATTGAGTAATGGATATATGTGGACATAGAGCATGGTACTTTATCCATGTATCATCATGTGGGAGTTTTTGCTCTTAAATTTCATCGAGGTTTTTCCTTTTTTCCTCCAAAATACTAATATATTATGTTTTGTATCTAATGTGCCACTATGTTGTGTTAACACTTTGGGACCCAAATTACCTTTTAAGAACTCGATGACTTGTTATCATAGGTGGACATTATGTTTTATTTTTTCCCTTTGTCTCATAACAGTACATCAATAATAATGATTACTATTATTATTATTTTTGTTAGAAATATAACTCAAAAACCATCTTTCCTCTCTCACCTCCTCAACCCTATCACTACTGATGCCATCGCTACCTCCAGAGGGCTGGCCGCTGGCAACTTCGGTGGTCCTACTTCCCACTCACTTTCTCTCCTTTACGCCCTTGGCGCAACCACCTAACCCTCCTCTATGTATCCTCTTTGATATTGATGCCGAAAATGATTGGTCAAAAGATCTTGCACAAATTAGTGGAAATTGACCATAGATCTTTTCTCCTTTGTTAGCTTGACTTTAGTCTCCACTCGTTCAACAGTGCTTGTTTTATATTGCACTAGGACGTTCCTCATTTCTTGTTGTTTAGGGTCTTCACAAAGTCTACTGGGTACCCATGCGATAAGGGCTAGTGTTCTGGGCCCATTTTACCTTTGTAAAAAAAAACAAAACAAATGGCCACCTGTTGTGGATCCATACAAGGAGTGATGATATCTTCACACCTTTAAGGGAGCTCATTAAGGGCATTAGATACATTCTATACATGCTCATCAATACGGGTAACTTGTGCGGGCACAATAGCAAGTTGTCTTATACTTGTTTTGGTTGCCAAAAGTGACCATTTTAAGAGCCTCTAGTACATAGTTTTTGTTCGTGATCGGGGTCCTTTGTGGATTTAAATGCGGGTTTGTGTCTTGTGCAACTTATAGTACTTGATGCCTAACTTTCCTTATTTCTTTTCATTCTCTCTCCAATCATGTAGTGCCCGACGGGTTCATGCTATCTCAAACACAGATAGGATAGTGGAAAGTTGCATGCTATTGGGAAACTTGAATCCGGGCAAAAATTGAAGCAGCCAGACACTGGATTTTAGTTTTAGGAATCAAGTAAATCTTCGAAGGGAGTGGCTTGGGCAACAGGAAACAAGGAATTCAGAAAGTGAAGGGAGAGGTCAACAGCATAAAAAAAGGGATTTGGGTTTAAGAAGAATCATAAATCACACATTAATGCTTCTAGTTTTGTTCATAAGATCTTAGGCCTAGTTTTCTCCCCCTTTTTTTACTGTTTTTTTTTTTGTTCCACCATTGTTGTAGACAAAGGCTTGGTTGAAGCATTGAATTTCAATTTTCTCCTTTTCAGAGTCATATTTGCTGGAAATCTGGGTTTTTCGTTATATGTCATAGTTTTATTTCTAATGGCGTGTTTGGCAGGGGGAAAAATCATTTTCCATGAAAAATATTTTCTCAAGAAAAATGTTTTTTCACTTACATTTTTAGGTGTTTGGTATAATGGAAAACCATTTTTTTTCCACTTCATTTTTTGCTATTTGATAGAATGAAACCCCCTCAGCCCTCACTTCATTTCTTTTTACCATCAATCCCCTCCGTTGCTCACTGCTCTGACCCAACCAACAAATTCTATTTCTCTCTCCTCTTCAAAATCAATCCCAAAACACCAGCAAGAAATATACCTGGTAATGAACGCAGAAAAAGAGAGAGTCAACATTAATGAATCTCAATTTTTTCACTATTTTCAGGGATTGCCCAATAGAATTGGAGTGATATTAAACCGAGATTAAAGAAAATGGGAAAGGAGGAGACGATGGATTTCTCAGATTGCGAAGTTCTTGAAAATGGCAACAGTAATAAGGCTAGATAACTCAAGAAGGAATTACAGAGATTGACGATGGAAATCATCGATTAAGATGATAAAGATGAAGAAGAGGGGAAGAATGAGAGACAAAATGAGAGTAAAAATAGAGTGATTCTGGGCACAGTTAAAAGAAAATAGAATGAGAGACAAAATTGGGCAACGAATGTTGGGCCCGGAAAATCAATTTTCCTACTTTTTCATGGGAAAACAATTTCCTTCATATGGGGTAAAATAAATTTCCCTTGAAAATGATTTTCCCCTCCACCTTTTACCAAAAAGTATAAAATGAGAAAATCATTTTTCGGAAAAATGGTTTCCCCCTACCAAGCAGACTGTAAATCAGGTTTCTTTTGCTTGTTTCCTATACTCTGTTTCAGCATTAAGACCCCCGTTTTTGCTCCGAATTACACTGTTGAAGTTATTCGCTTTTCGAAGCAATTATTGGCCCCTAACCAAATAATTCTTAATAATTACTAAATCACCAAGTGACAGACTTAGGTAATAATGATTTAGTTTTAGTTTCCTAATGAGGTAAAAAGCAATAGTTTCGCTTTTCTTTTATTGAATTGTGCTTGTGTCTCTATAATTTTTTTCCACAAGGGTAACAAAGGACAACCCGGTGCACAAGCATCTTGCGTTTACGCAGAGTTCGGGGAAGGGTCGCATCCAAAAGGGTGAATTGTAGGCAGAATAACCTAACTTTAACAGTGGCTGATTCCATGGCTCGAACCCGTGACCTTTTGGGCAAATGGCTCGAACTTGTGACCTTTTTTGACAAGGGTACAAGAAAAAAAAAATTACAAGGTTAGGCCCTTCTTCTCACAAGAGTACGCCCAACTAAATCCTCAGCTAAAATTATCCTAAGAGCTTGTGTCTCTATAATTGTTTTGCTTTTTTTACCTTTTTTTTTGACGTGATGCATCATCATCTTAATAGATTTTTATTCAGTCATGAAATGTTAGCAACCCAAGTTAATATTAATATATAGCTAAGTAAAAAGTTGGTTAAATTTTATATTGTCATCTTAGTGGGATCAATTCATATTTACCGGATTATAGTACAACTGGGTACTGTGCGCTTGCGGTTACTGCTTTTTCACAACCAGAGTGGTGGAAAGATCTGGGGTAGTGGCTCCTCATCCACTAATTTTAAGCTAATGAAGTTTGCAAAGTTACTTGAGCGGGGAACGGGGTTGCCTATTACAACAAATTTTAGAATTTTCGCTACGGCAAACTTTGTCCACAATTTCCCATTAGTGAATGGCATAAAGAAAGCGGGGTCTATTAGGCAGTTTTTAAACTTGTTGGAATTCCCAACTAGTTTTTCTAGTTTTCAATTCTTTCATTGGTCGGATTGGGACTATCATTATGGATTTTAGCTATGATCTTTGTCGTTCCTAGGTGATATTCCCTTGCTTCGCAAGGTTGGCCTCAATTTTGCTTTCCACTTGGTTCAAAAGTGCTAGAACATTTGTTGATGATTCGCCATGTTCAAAGTTGTTTTTGTTCTTAGGACAAGCCATTCATGTTGCTCGTAAAATTGAGACTTTGGACCTAAATATGATCTTTGCACTGTCCTCCTATTGCCTAGATCAAAGACGATAACATCAAGGTTGCTAGGCTAGATTTGGGGGAAGGCCAAATGGATGGATCGAGGGCGTAGAATCAAAGGTGAGGTTAAATGGGTTAAGTTAAAGGTAAGGTTGATGGTTGAATTCAGAGGTCTAAAGAGTATGGTGGTGCTGATTTAGGCTTAGAGCCAAGGTAAGGGTCGAGGTTAAAGTATATAGGTGATGAATAAGGTTCGTAGAATTAGGATCGAGGGATTTACTAGGTTTGGATATAGTGGGGATGACGTGCATTGGTTTGAATATGCGTGAAAGATGCAACTCTACAGCATTAACTCTAGGCTACACCATGCTCGGCGAACCTTCTTAGTGTGTGTGATGACCTACCTTATGTGATATCAGATGTATAAAAGATGAACGTGTACCACATCTAAATATCAGATGGATCTACCTTATATAT
>JACYFF010010365.1:73612276-73711088 GCA_017589665.1 Selenicereus undatus | reverse complement strand
TATATATATCATTTGTTCAAGTTTGCAAGAAAAAAGAGAATCAACAAAACATGTTGAAATTCTGTTAAATCATTTGTTGTGAACAAATGCTGGGTAAGGGTCACGAAGGAAATGGGTCGTAGGTGCTTCAAGGAAAAAAAATTCAAGACGTTGGTCAAGCTCCACCGACAAAGGTCTCGTACGTGACCTTTTTTCGAGGGGGCAATTTGTAGGTACTAAAAAATTATTCGTGTTGTACCAAATAAAATCAAATTAATTAATTGGGGCATCCCTTTTAATTTATTTAATCAAGCCAAAAAGACTTTCAAGTCGAAACTCAAATGACTCTCAAGTCAAGCCCAATATGAAGCCCAAATGACTTCCAAGTCAAGGCTCAGTCAAAATTCAAGTCAAGCCCAAATTGAAGCCTAAAACGACTACCAAGTCAAGTCACGACCTAAAGCTCGAACAACTTCCATGTCAAGGCGCAATCAAAACCAGGTCAAAGTCAAAGTCAAAGGTCAAAGCCTAAATTGATCCCTAAGTCAAATATCAAATGACTCTCAAGTCAACAGTCGATCAAAGCTTGAGCCGACTTCCAACTCAATGCTCGACCCAAGCCCGAGAAACTCCCACGTCAAAGTCAAAGTTAAGCGAATGACTCCTAAGTCAAAGCAATCCAGGATGAGGCTCGATTAAAGGCCCAAAACCCAATTCAAGGCTCATCTTGACATTCAAGTAGGAGGGGGCAAGCTTTCCTATAAATAGGACCCTAGCCCCCTTGATTAAGAGGTTATAAAAGTTTGGAAAGAATTAAAAAATCCATCCAACACTCAAACACTCTCTTTCAAGGAAGATAAGAAGCACATCGAGTGCATGTCATCCTCCCTTGAAGATCAAAGACTTGTCTTGATTGAGATCAAGCCTTTAAGGCCTTCTCTCAAGCTAAAGTTCATTAATTTGAAGAATCTATTCAAAGATCAAATATTCTCTCTTTTAAGGAAGGCAACAAGCATATCGAGCACGTGCCATCCTTCCATGAAGATCAAAGACTTGTCTTGATTGAGATCAAGCCTTCAAGGCACTCTCTCAAGCTAAAGTTCATTAATTTCAAGAATCTATTCAAAGATCAAATACTCCCTCTTTCAAGGAAGACATTAAGCACATCAAGCGTGACAAGCGAGTCCCGTCATCCCTTGAAGATCCAAGACTTGTCTTGATTAAGATCAAGCCTTCAAGGCCCTTACTCAAGCCAAAGTTCATTCAAATTCAACAAGGAGAACAAATCAGAGGATTAAACTCATTGTATTCAATATAGATTGTACCCACACATTCAAATCAATATAAAGGTTCAATCTTGCATCCAAAATCCTGTCTAATCTATTTTAAACTTGAAATTTTTATTTTCCATGGGCCTCGAATATGTGCTTGCATGGAGTTTAAATAAAGGCCATGGAATAATTTTTTGCAAGATAACTTTGGAATCAATTTTTAATGAGTTAACTCTTCTAGTTCAATTGCCTATATGGCCATACTGAACCTCAATTTTTCCTATCTGAAAGTTTTTACACCTTTTGATTGTTGTATGCTTGCCTAAATGAGATGGATTATTATTGTTCCTACTACTTTATTAAGGGGAGGTTGTCAAGATTACGCAGAAGCTCTTTGATGGCCGTTGAAAAATGGGTAGTTTTTCAATCAACTTGAAAATTACCCCTCTTTCAAAGAAAAACAAGCCAAGTGTAAATTTCATATCTATGGTGACTTAATAAGAAAGAGGGGTAGTTTTAAGTTGAGTCCTAGATTTCTTTCCATGACAAAATCTACAGTTTAAGTGTGGGGGAATTTATCAAGTCATAATTTATTCATGTTTTTAACAACTATTTAGCTTTTATATTGTTTTATCTAGTTTACTTTATTTTATTTATTTTTAAGGTTAAAGATTAATAAATATAGGAGAAGAAGAAAAGAAGTTGAAAAGTGGGTTTTTAATTATCGAATGACTTTTCAAGTGGATTTATCAAGTCGGCTAAAAATAATGATTCACGATAAATAATTATTTTTATTATGATTTATTTTGAAGGACTAGGGTTGAGAGATTACTAGTCCTACTTGGAGAAGAAGTCGGAAACCTTGGACGAGAGGAACCTTGCCAAGCCTTATAGTTCGATAATTCGTGTTGTGAAGTCGCTAATGCCTCCTAGACGCAAAGAACTCCTAATGCCACCAGCATCTTTACTGTCATATTATCATCATCATTCACCATTTGCTAATCACCCTCATCTTTACGCCTTACCTGTATCACCTTCAACCACATCTGCATTGTCCCACCACTATCATCATCGAGGTCCCCAACATCACGACCACTTACATCCTCCTAGCAGTGATACCATCATCATCACTCTCGTATTATTACTTATACTGTTATTGTTTTTTTAAAATTAAGTTTAGTTTGTTAGTAAACATGAAATATTCAGATTATATTTTGTGTTTTAATTTTTAATATGTGTGAGTAGTTTAATTATTTAGTATACTGTATTTGAAACCATGCTAAAGTAATTATTTTGTAATAGGTTTTGTACTTTATTGTCTAATTGATTTTTATTTCATGATTCTATAATGATTTGTGTTTATTGTTTATGATATTTATGTTATGATAATTGGAATGCATGCTAGTTAGTTTAATATAAATTCATATGATAGTTTGAAAGCCTTCAGTACATATAAGCTTTTAAAGCCTTCAGTACTTATAAGCTTTACTCTTTTAGGCATAAGTATCACCCCAATTGATCATGGATGCCTCAAACTCATATCTTTTAATTAGAAAATCATTGTAATTCTTTGTTAAATGATTTGCTAGTAAGTTGGTTGCAACTTACAAGGTGTTAGATGATGTTTTTCTTATGCTTAATAGTCTAGTTTAATTAAATTCTAGTGCTGGCGCTAGAGTTATCAAAATTGACAAGATTTATATGAGGGATAGACCAAATTAATCTATAATCTAAGGAAAAATCGGGAAGATCCGCTCTGTGGTTATCTTTTGTAGTCTAACTCATGGAAAATTCAATTTGTGTGTTGACGATAAATATTAGTTTGCTTGGCGAATGTGGATTATGTGGAGTGTTCTCATAAATTTGGTATCTTTGATAATTATTTATTTGCTTTTTCATTGATTACTTTAGTTTGGCAATTTTATTTCTTAAATTTGTTGACTTTGATATCAAATCTCTTTAACCCCCCCCCCAGAACAATCTTTATGTGTGTGTTAGTAATTTTACATTACTTATATGTTGATTTTTTGTTTGGTGTAATTTTCATGTTAATTTTCAATTCTATTTTTGCTCTCATTTATCAATTTGTTAGAAATTAGGTTAAGCATGGTTGCTTTTGTTTTTTTTTTTTTGAGTGTTTTGTGCCCCTTTATGGTTCAGAAAAAAAGTCCTAATATGCTGTTATTTAATTTCAAATTTTTGGAAATTATTTGATAGCTATCATAATTATGTCGTGAATTTGATATATGTGGGCTTTACTTTAATAGATCCAAAAATTAAGCTTTTTTTTTGGTTTAATGTTTTTAGTGTTTAATAAAGCCTAGAAAATTAGATTTTATAATATGGTTAATTTTTTTATTTAATTTGTATTTATTTATATGTAGTTCATTAGTTATTTAATTTTAGATTTTATTTTCTTTTAGTATGTTTTGCTATTATTTTTGGCTTTTTTTTGAAAATAATTAGATATGTTTATGGGAGTGTAAATTTAAGTCTTTTTAGATTATTAATTTAGGCAATATTTTGTGATTTTGATATTAATTTTCTCCTTGTTATTTTTTTTTAATTTTTAGTTTAATATCGTGTGATTATTTATGTTCTTATTTTTCCAGAATATTTAGGTTAGATATTTAATTTTTTATTCTAGAATTAGGCTTAGACTATTTTGGAGTATTAGCTATCTTGAGTAATTTTCCATAGTTTTCTTTCCTTTATTTCAATTTATTAAAAGAGAAATAAAAAAAAATTGAAAGTGGTAATTTTTTAACTGGATTTAAACTACCTCAATATTATATCCTTCCTCATGGACTCGGTCCCTACTCTGCTATGTTATATTTTTATTTAGATGCATAAGTAGTGTTTTAATGTGTAGCAGCAGGACATGCTTTACATTATTAAAACAAGCCAAACTCGACCTGATGCTAACCCATATAAATGGTCAACCTCCCTTATTTCACATCTATTTTACTTGTCGCAGTGGCCAAGAAAGGCTTCCCAATAATGGTTTGAGTATGTACATCCTTGACTATATCATGAATAGTAAGGTCCATTAGTATAAATAGACATGACAAAACTGGCTTGAGATTCGAAACTCGAACCAAATGGCCCAGACCCATACCCGACCCGACATTCAAAATAGGCTCACCCAAAAATGGACCAGAAACCTGAATTGACCCGAATCGAACCAAACACAATCCAAAATTTCTGACAAAGTTGCTTATGTTTGCAAGAAAAACCTATTGAGCCAAAAATTAGTTGAACCGAAGTCGACCCAAACCGAAGTTCATTGACCTAAACCGAATTGATTTGAAATGTCGCTTGACCTAAAATATGACCCGACCCAAACTTAAAAATACTTGTACTCGATCCTAATGACCTGTTTGCCTGGTCTAAGTACAAAGACATTACCCACTTTGATGGGTACAGCCACTAAAAGACACATATGGTAATTCAAATAAGGGTTTGCTAATGAAGTGAAATTGTGGTGGGTCTCAAATGGCCCAGGTCTAGTCTCTTGCACATAGAATAGGACATCAAGCTCACACATGAGTCCAAGTCAGAGAAAGCTCTCTCTATGCAAACAATCCCTATTAAGTAAGGGATGGAAAAGCCCTTGAGGTCCTTAGGCCTTAAAAGACACTTATTTTGGACCACAATGCTACACTTCTCACTAAGGGCAATGGCATTATGCTCATCAATTTTTCTATTTCTAGAAATAATTTCTTTTGAAAACCTAACATACAAGGGCATTTAAGGCAAAGCATCTATGGAAGGAATGTTCATATGCAACTTCTTAAGCACATCAAAAAACTGAACATAAAGCATTGCTTTAGCAAATCTTTATAGGAAAGGCAAAGAATCCATATATGACTTAGGGGAATGGGGCTTGGGAGACCTTATGTGTCTCACTTTCATTCTCGTGTGTATCCTCACCACTCACTCTAATGGATTCCTTATAACACTTCTTTTGGACATTTTCCACCCCCACATAATCACAACCAAGGCCTCCTCGCTTGTTTGGCACTCCTGAAGCTAATGACAATGCAATACTTTTATAGAGTGTTTAATCTTGGGTTTGCTAGCAAGTCTATGAGATTCCGGCATATAGGAAGAGCTATGTTGTTCGATAATTTGTGCTCTGACCATCTTGTTGTGAGTACTTAGCCTATCAAACTTTAAGGCTAATTGCTAAAGGTAATCACCTTGCTTTTATTATGCCCTGCACAACTTGTGGGCAGGTGATGATCTTTGAGGTTTAAAGGGTTGTCTAGCATTGACTTTGGGAAAAGGAAGTGACTCACTCTAATAGGACAAGTTTATGTTATTGATCCAACCTCGATTATAAGTCTTGGAGTAGGGATCATGCTTTATTCTAGACTTAATGCTATTAACATGTGGAAATTGCTCATAAGAATTTGGGAAAAAGGTCCTCAACTTGACAATCCAAGACTACATGGTCAAAAGATCGACAACTACCATAAATAGGGCAGCGGACATACGTAGTCAAAGTATTAACATTCAAACAAGCAAGCCTTTAAGTTATAGTATCCACTTAACGATAGGTAAAGTCAAAGTATCAATATCAACATTACCTTCGACCTATATGGCTTATTGGACCATTAATAGTTGTTGAGTTCATCTCCTCAATGGGATTCCATGCACCATCCACCACCTTTTTAGTCAGTATACGTCCTACCACAGCATCAATGGTGGGCCTTGTGGCGAGAGTAAGCCTATTGTGGAAAGTGTTGACAATCATCTGTTTTTTGACTCCATAATGAGGGAACAATCTCCAAAGCTCCTCAAAGTCCCTACGTTGCTCAGAGGAAAATATTTGGCGAGGAATGCTTTTGTGAGCTCATCCCAAATGGTAAGGGATCCCAGCTGCAAAAAATTCAACCATGCCCTTCATGTCTTTTAATCACATGGGTGACAAGTAGAGGAAAACTACATCATTAAATTCCTAACTGATCTTTAATATGTCACACACTTCTAAGACCAGTGCATGTTAAGGTCCTCCATGGCTGTGGCACTGAATTATAATTATTGGACCATAGAGGTCCATAGAGTTGAGCACTGACTTGAGCTCAAAGTTTTAGATGAAATGCCTCAGGTGCTCATGGAACATAGACTACATACAACGAAGCCCAACAGAAACTCATTAAAAATCAGTAGAAACTGAGTAATTGGCATGAAAACTTCCGGACACACAACCCAAGTTAGACAACACGAGTGCCTATGTAAAATGCTAAACATTCAAAATCTTGCAACGTAAGATGGGCAAAGTTGTGTCCCTAAGAGCATGCATGTGCTCCTCATACTTCCACCCAGTTCAACAACAAACATGCATGGTTTCTCTTTAGCCAACTACTGTAGATTTGTTTTCTCACGAACATAATTAGGCTTTACATTTCTAGACCAGTCCCGATCGATCTTTAGCCAGTTCAGTAGGCTAGGCTCTTTGTGGCTCAATTGGTTTAAGTCGGAATAGGGTTCTTGCTTCACGCTTTCAAAATTTTGTAGGTGGTTTACATGGTCAAAATATGCACAAAATCATTCAAAATACGAACCAAGCGAAAAATGGAAGGGGATATAATCACCAAAAATAGACACTAATATTTCAATAGGAAAGCACTACCTCCTAAAATCCTATGCAGAGTAGCCACTAATCATTGTAGCATCGACACAGAGCCCCTAGTGGTTGACACATGACAAAGGTGAAAATAAATATAGTATAAAGAAACTAAGAAAGGAAAATGAATACAAGCTTGCCTCTTGCTCGACCCCCTTGGCAGGTAATCTACCTCATCTGCCTCCAAATGGTAGACCCAAAGCGTGCTGTTCGCCTTATCATGGCCAGACCATCTTCTTGATTATAGTTGTAATAGCATAAGGAGCACACCTTTAGGCTAAGGACTAAGATGAGGAATAAACACAAAGAAAAGTCAGAGTATTGCTTGACATGTTGCTCCACATGCATTTATATATCTCACCTCATGGATTATGATAAGGACAAGATCAGGAGTCTTAAAGGACAAGCACAAACATAAGAAACCTAAATAGGCAAAACAATGCAAAAAATTTGAACTCATAGGAGGAATGATGGCCCCATCAGGCGAGTCTGCACAAAATCATAGTAATTAGCCTTATAAGTGTAGGTTTAGTACATTGTTCCAACTTTTAGTGGTCAGAATTCTTCCATCTTGAGTGTAGCCATCAATTTGGTAGCTATTAGGAGTCCTAAAGAACCAAAGGAGATAGCGCAATCCGTGCATTCATGTCACTTTTCTCCCTGTATATGAAACATGCCCATAACTAGTAAGGACCTATCTACAACATTAATTGATGCCATAATGCTCTAGCCCTCTCAATCGTGGTTGGGATGTTGTCTACCCAATACAGGATCCCGAATCACCTACAATGTAACATGAAAACAAGGAAGTGAAAATAACAAAAGCAAACAACAAATAGATGGTATGAACTTACGCCATCTGACCCTTTACCATTTTTACAACCCCTAAACTAGTTAATATCCTTTAGATGGCCAGATTCACCAACCCATTAGCTCTGTCTCCAATGCCCCTTCATCAGAACTCTACTAGAGGCCTTTGACTTGGGGCGCATCTCTATAAAGTAATCCATAAATCCAAAGATGAAAATAAGAAAAAGGAAACCAGTTAGACAAATAATGACACACCATCTTTCTTGAGAAGAAAGCAAAATATGGAATCTTCTTGCCTCAAGTACATGCAAAAATCCACCAAGGCTGACCTTCTACACCTACTAACCATCGCATTGGCAAGTAGATTGTCAGTACATGAGCAAGGTGGTATAGGCAGCATGCCCCAATCCAATCGGCTAATTTAATGAACATATTCAAGTGTTCACATCTAGTGGAAATGCACCTAGTTCACCTTGTTTGTTAAAAAGGTCATCTTAAGCAACAAAACTCTAAAAAGATGAGCCTATAGCATAAAGCTTGACCCCTCCACCTAAAGCACATTCTCTAGTAGGGATTAGTGAAGAGAATTGGACTCGTACAGTTACATTGCAATGAGAAGGTTGAACTCATCTTGGAAGTGATGCAGGGTATGATGCTAATGCCCAATGGAGGGAAGGTGACCAAGTTATGAACACTCTAATCCTAACCTTGTTCTTCCTTAACAATCCAGATTTGAGAAGCATTTTGGACAATATCTTTGGTGGTGTTGCTAAGCCGTCTTATGAGAGGCTCTAACTTTATTGGACTCCCTAAGAAATCTTCTTTTGTAGAGTAAAGTCAATTTTGGTTTATGACCAAGGCATTTTGGATGAATGAATCAAAATAGTCACTTACTTACCTTGGAAAATAGTCACTTACTTACCTTGGATTACATTCTACATGGTTTTGAGTTTTGGGTGGAGTCACCACCTTAAACCTTATTTTGGGGTAATAGTTTTGCTTGGGATGTTAGATAACACCGTAAGGTGCCATTTCATGAAATCTAGGTGAAGTTAAACTCCGCATGGTGTTTCAGTTGCACTAACTTGACCATTGCAATTTTGGTCCTCTACTGACCCGTTTTGAAGAATTGGTTGTTTCTATATCTAGAATTTGACTTAGGACTAATTTTATTATTTGGGGGGGGGGGAGGAGAGGATTTTATTATCCTAATGTATTCGCTATGCTTTAAAATTAGTCCTAAATCAAGTTTAGCAATCAACTTGAGCACGTATAGTGTTGATCTAGATTATCCTGATTAAACCAAACTATTTTGGCTTTGGAATGGCTTCACTTGGAGGGTTTGCTCACCCACCTCCTTGGTTCCTTGGCACCTTAGACTATCAGGGACACCATCATGAAGAGTTAGTAGCTTTTGAAGGCAACTTGGCCAATAAACAAAGAGAAATAACTCTAGCTTCATCCGGATTTGGTCAGCTGAAAAGGAGGTCATCTCAGTAGCCATTTTCTCTCTCGCCATATGCAAGTGGCTTCTTAGTGTCACTAGTCATAGCAGCCAGACCCTAAATCATATTTATTGATTTAATTAAGCCATGTTATTAATTTTTCAACACTTATTTATCGCATTTAATCATTCTGGTTGGGAAAAATTCATTTTGGGCCCCACTTTGCAATTCAAGTTTTAGTTATTGTAAAACTTTTCGGTGAATCGATAGTATGCCCTAGTAAATATGATTAAGCGATAAATTATTTTTTCATAATATCACAAAAACTTAATTTTGAGGTACGTGAAAATTTTATTGCAATGGAATGCTATTTTCTTTTATGAGCCTAATTCATTAGAGCCCAAATGATGATCTAATGAGTTGGTGCAAGTGAATTAAGCTAATTACCATTATTTGTGGCAAATTATAATTAGTAAAAAAGCTACTTTTTGGATGGATAAAATTAGCAAAAATGAGTTAGAAGAGTTAAAAAACAATCAGCTAAGTTAAGCCACTTTTTTCTTCTTCTTTTCCTCCTCCACCATGGTTCTCCCTGCTCTGTTGCTGCCGTCTGTCGCCTTCTTTGGGCTGCCGCCAATCACCCACCTCACCTACACCACCAACCACCACTAATACCCCCTCCTCTCTAAATCTAAGCCAAAAGTGAGGTAAAACCTTAACTCTTTTCTTGTTTAATTTGGATTCTTATGAATGATTTGGTTATGGATCATGTTATATTGATAAAAAGAGTGTTAGTTTGGTGTTTTATTAGGTGTCGATGAGTTTGGAAGCATGTAAGAATTTGAATCATACATGATCATGCAAGCTTGATGTTGAAAATGATGAACTTTGAGATTTTTGACTTAATTTTGTGATCTTTAGTATAAAGAGTGGCTAAATGTTGCGGATGATTATTTTTGGATGTTATTAAAGTAGCTTGGTGTGTAAACTAGAGAAGGCCATGAACAAGGGTTTGTATACGTGCATGGTGTTAATCTAACTTTTGGACTATAAGATCATTTGAATTAGTGGATATGGAATTACAATACTTTTGGTGTAAAGTGAGAAGATTGTGATTTTGGTTAATTGGTGACGTATGGAAAAAAATCCCAAAAATGAATAAATAAAGTGATTGGAATGAAATTTCGAGAAAATGTATTTGTGGATGCATTTTGGATGAATTTACAAAGAAAAACAATGCAAAATACGTCAGGCTGATTATGGAGTGATTTTGGACCTTTTTGTCAAGAGAACTGAATATAAGAGGGGAACAAGGGTTTATAAATTTTCGAGGAGGAAATTACCTGGGTTTAATCAGAAAGGAGAGCAACCATGAAATTTAGAAGCATTATTAAGAGTTTCGAATGATTATTAATGTTGTTAAGTTTAACAACTTTGATGGTGCTTAGAAGCTTACTTAGGTTGGAAACTGGAACTGAATGGACATGTGAATGAAATTGGAGAAGTGGGGAGAGTAATGACTCAAGAATAGTATTTGTCGGGCCAAGCTAGTGTGATTAAAGCTATGTTGAATATAGCTACACCGCTCTATGCCTTAGACCCTTATCATCCGTCTCAGAAATATCAAAAACCCATGTTCCATTTATAACCATCAAAGCTTTTCCATTATAACCCCAATTATTTTATTTTGCTCTATTTTACTCTAAATCATTTTACCTCAAGTTAGATTACCTTAATTTATTTAGTTTTAGAATCATCTTTGCGTAACTTATCTTATATTAAATTGTTTGAGCTATGGATGCTATTTAATTAATAAAATTTCTATTAAAGTTACAAATTATGAGATTGACTGTTGTTTACTAACATATACCTATAATTACATTTTTGAGGTAGAATGGGGGCCTAGTATGTCGTTCCCCATTGTACATAAATGTTATCAAGTGAGATTGCCTTTAAAAAACCCTCGGTACGTTCATTGCCCGCATCTTTAGAAATTAGAATGTATTTATCAAAGTTATAATGTCTTCCTAAGTATATCAACGAATCAGTTTATTTAGTGAATTATCACCTAATTAGTGACCCCGTTAGTTATCATTAATAGGACAGTCGCCCTCTAATTACCAGCGCGGCAGTAGGCTAGGTCTCCCGATCGGCTTGGCAAAAGTATACCTATCTATAGATCGTATCAGTCAACAGGGGTTCACTACCAGATAATAACTAGCAATACAGTTTTACCTTCATCTTATTCACTATTTTAAATTAAAATGAATTGCAAAGCGAGCGTCCAACAAATTTTTTGTCAGTGATCATTTAACAATATAAGAATGCATGTATTGAGCTTCAGCTTACATTTCAAAATGTTTGTCATGGTTTATTTGAGGAAAATGCTCAGTGAATCACCCTCATGCTAACAAACCAACTGAAGAAAATAAGTGGGCAAGGGAATTTGGATGGATCAGTAGTGATACTAGTTCATGAATATTTTAGGAGCTGTATTTTAAGATCTTCGGTTGATGAAGTTGCAAAATTTATGGAGAAATTCTCTATTATGGTGTGTAAACCTTATGGTAGTTAGCAGCTATTTATATATGGTTTTGATGTTGTTTAAATATGTATGGTTGTAATCTGTGCTTAGCTATGTTATATCTAGTGCACATACTTAAAGCCTTGTCCTTCTGGACGCTGGTAATGCCCCAACCATCAGATTTATCAGTTTTAATTAAGGGAATAATTAAAGGGAATACAAATAGTGAAACATTCGCATTGGGGGTGTTATAGATTTTAGTATAAGAGCCAGGTTAGGTTTCTCTTGATGGGTCATCGAGTATGGAGAGTAGAGATAGGGGGTGAGAAGGTTCATTAGTGAGGGTTATTATTATATCGTTAGAGATTTGTGATAATAGAAATGTCTGTTTATCTCTCACATGTCCTTCTTTTATATTCTTCTTTTTTAGATGGATCCATGTATAGTGAATCTGATGCCGGATACATCTATGGTTACTCACATCTCTTTACTAGTTGCTAGTATGGTAGCCCACATGTAGGACCCCTTTTATGAGTTTTATAACGTTATAGTCTGTACACGCAACTGTTGTGGTCCTTACCTACAGTTGCCCCTTGGATTGAGTTTAGGACTCGACATCATGACCTTATGATGGCCGGAGCCCTGGGGTGGGACGAGCCTAGATTCCTGCTTCACAGGGCTTGGACTACCATTAGCATCGAGTTGTTGTTTAGAGAGGAGTTTAAGTTGAGGGAGATTACTATAGAGACTCTGCAGTACAAATTTCCTTTACACTTTGAACCTGCCTCACCTGCACCACCTACACCCATTCAAAGACCTCCACTACCACCTTCACTAGGCATCTTTAGCCACCCGACAGTCTAGTGTCATTAGGATATGGAGAGGGGATCCCTCTATCTGATGAATCAACGAAGGTTCACAGTTATGGATCTCCCTGATGTACTAGAGTTAGTGGAGTTTAACTCTGACGATTAGCTCATAGGGGACCTTAGGAAGGACCTAGAAGAGGGCCCTGAGAAAGATCTAGAGGAAGACTTGAAGTTGGGGGAGCGTCAGACTGATCATGATGTCGAGGATGCAGGGGGGCGCATTAGACAATTATTTTGACTCAGGCGAGGAGCCTGGGGACGAGTCTGACCCAGACTACAATCTATCTAGGGATCCTTAGGTTGATTTAGGTGCTGACTTCTTAGTTAGGTTACAATTTGACCTACACATGTATATAGTACGGTTGGTTGGATAGATGAATTTTGTGCAAGTTACGACATTGTATATAGTTAAACAGATCCTTTAAGTTGTATTGACTAGTCCCGCCTTCTTTTTGGGCATGTGGTGAACTTAGTTTGTTGGGGCTAGGTAGTGTTTTAGTTAAGAGGTCGGAGTAAGGGCTGATCTTAGTTAGGCAGTTGGATGTGATATTCTTTTATTGAACCATTTATATGTATGTAAATAAACAGTTATGGCAATGATATAATGAAGCTTTTGCTTATGTTTTAATAATATTTGAACCATGTTAGTTTGTATCTATTATGTATACTTATCTTGTATCTTAGTTATAGTTAAGTGATTGAATTGTCTATTTATGCATAATCAGAATGTCTGAATCTATGCAAAACAATGCAGAGACCCACATAGAAGATAATTTGGACCATGGTCGAGGGTTAGGTGACTAAGCTTCGTGTAATGTGCCACCAAACCCTAGTGGAATGTCCTCGAGCTCCCCTGAGTTGGCTAGTAATATTAGGAACCTTAACTACTAACAGACCTTGGTGTCTGAATTGATGAAACAAATTCACCAAGTACCTTCTAAAATCCCTCCTAAATATGATAAACTGGCAGATAGGCTAGCGTAGCAACCCTAACGTTTATGATGGAAAGTACGATCCAATGGAGCTAGAGGAATGGATTAGAGGGATGGGGAACATTTTCACAGTAGTAGAGGTTCTAGAAGAGAAAAAGTGAACATTGGGATGTTTTACCTAACCGGGAAAGCAGGCATTTGGTGGAACACTATAAATGATAGGTTGTTAGGGCCTGAATTCACTTGGAATAAATTCTTGAAAGAACTAAGAGCCAAATTTTATCCAATTACGGTTCAACAGTAGAAGGAAAAGGAATTTATGGAACTAAGGATGAGTGGTAGTATGATGATAATGCTATATACTAGTAAGCTTAAGGAACTATCCAGGTTTGTCCCTGAGTTTGTGTCACCTAGAAGATTGACGATAAGCAAATTTGAGAAGAGCTAAGCTTTCTATATCCTTAATAAGCTAGCTAGTCAACCAATCCGTACCTACCAAGATTTAGATGAGCGAGCAGCTAAAGTGGAACAAGTGAAGATTGAGTTGAGGGCCTTGAACCTGATCAATTAGAAAAGGAAGTAGACCAAGTGGGGAGCTCCAAGAGAGAGTGTAAACTAGAACAAGCCTACTCTCGCTTCTCCCAAGAGTCATCCTACAGGTCTAGCGGAGCCTTATGGGAAATGTGAAAGAACCAACCACACCATTCATGAATGTCAAGTAGGAACTAATAAATGCATGTGATATGGTAGCCCCGAGCATCTCATTGCTGCCTGTCCCCGAAGATTGAAGGTTGTAGACAAGAGCGCAACAAAAACCTTGGGTCCACCTCGCTAAGGGTCCCCACCTCTAAGGCTTACATCGATAGGAAGGGCGTATGTGATGAGTAAGAAGGAAGCTGCCACCTATGGCATAGTAGTTACTAGAACTCTTCTTTTAAATTCAAACCATTTTGTGTATTGTTTTATTCGGGTGCTACTCATTTATTTATATCTACTAAATCAGCCATGCAATTGAACCTTAAGAATATGAAGGCAGAAACCAATTATAAAATCAAGTTACCCAATGATTCTATAATTGAGTGCCCTATCATCTATAAACTTGTTCCTGTTACTATTGATAGAATCATCTTTTTTGGAGACTTGATTCAATTTTGATTTGTCAGACTTTGATATCATTATGGTGATAAATTGGTTGCGTACCTATGGGGCCAAGATTGATTGTAAAGACCGTAAGGTTGTTTTAATGGATGAAAAAGGGATAGAAATATGTTTTCATGGGCAACAAGATGACAAATCATCTCCCTTAATTTCTTCTATGAAAGCAAGTAGGCTATTAGGTATTGATGGTATGCCATTGACACTCAAGAACAGGAAGAAAAAGTAGAAGATATTTTTGTAGTTTGTGAATTTAGAGATGTTTTATCCTAAAGAGTTATCAGGATTGCCCCCTCAAAGAAAAATTGATTTTGAGATTGAATTGGTCCTTGGTGCCCAATCCACCTGTAAAGCACCGTATCGTATGGCCCCAATAAAGCTTAGAGAACCAAGATTCAGTTAGATAAGCTATTATAGAAGGGATTTGTCAGACCAACCATATCACCATGGGGTGCCCTAATTTTATTTGTAAGGAAAAAGGACGAAACCTTGAGCTTGTGTATCGATTACAGGGAGCTGAACAAGATCACCATCAAAAACAAATACCTTTTGCCCCGAATAGATGATTTATTTAATCAACTACAAGGAGGAGTCTTCTGTACCAAGATTGATTTGAGGTCTGGATACCATCAGCTTAGGATTAAACCTCTCCAAAATAGCGGTTAGGACCAGGTATGGCCACTACGAAGTCCCCATGATGCCCTTTGCCTGACCAATGCCCTCGCGTCCTTTATGGATCTTATAAATAGAGTTTTCAAACCCTATTTAGACAATTTCATAGTGGTGTTTATAGATGACATCTTAATATACTCCAAGGATAGAGATGAACACACTGCTCATTTGAGGACAGTGTTGGAGACCTTGAGGAAACACCAATTATATCACGAATAAAAGAAGTGTGAGTTCTGGTTAGAAGAAGTGGTATTTTTAGGACATTAGTTTCAAAGGAGGGGATTATGGTTGACCCCTAGAAGGTGAAAGCAATTATAGAGTGACCAAGACCCACCAATGTCACTAAGATTAGAAGATTCTTGGGCTTAGCTAGCTATTATTGAAGGTTTGTGAAGGATTTTTCAAAGATAACATCTCCCCTTACCAATTTGTTGAAGAAAGCTATTAAGTGTGAGTGGACAGAGAAGTGTGAAAGGGCATTTCAAGAATTAAGTCAGTGATGAACTACCTTCCCCAATCCTGACACAACTAGTAGAGGGTAAGGAGTACACTATCTATTGTGACGCATCAAAGAATGGGTTGAGGTGTGTTTTGATGCAAGAAGATAAAGTGGTAGCTTATGCCTCACAACAGCTTAAGCCTTATAAGAAAAATCACTCTACCCATGACCTGGAACTAGCGACTGTGGTCTTTGCTTTGAAAACTTGGAGACATTACTTATATGGAGTACCTTGTAAGATCTAAACTGATCATCAAAGCTTAAAGTATACCTTCACTTAGAAAGAACTTAATTTGAGACAAAGGTATTGGCTAGAATTGCTTAAAGATTATGATCTGCAGATCTAATATCACCGCGGAAAGGCAAATGTTGTGACAAGTGCCCTAAGTAGGATGAACAACATAGCTTGAACATTGTAGTAATTACTCAATTGAAGCTCTTGAGAGAGCTTGAGGACTTGGGCATTCAATTAGTGTCACATGGGTAAGCAAGTGTTCAATTGTCAATACTAACCTTACAGGCCGCCATAGTGGAGGAAGTTCGAGTGAACCAGGAAAATGGCCCTGAACACAAAGGATAAAGCAAAATCTTGAGAGAGAGAAGTCGCCTGGATTTGTTGTACATGAAGATGCGACCTTGTGATTTCAAAATTGCCTGTATGTACCTAAAAATGTGGAGTTAAGGAAGAAGATCTTAGAGGAGGCTCACAACGCTCGACACCCGGTGCATCTAGGAGGCACGAAGATGTGTAGAAACCTAAGACAACACTTTTGGTGGAATAATATGAAGAAAGAGATTGCAGAGTATGTAGACAAGTATCTGATTTGCTAAAAGGTTAAAACTGAGCATCAACATCCAGTGGGTGAACTGCAACCTTTAGAAATTCCCACTTTGAAGTGGGACTATATCTCAATGGACTTCGTCATGCGATTACCCCTTTCTCCTTCAAAGAAGAATGCCATCTGGGTGATAGTTGATCAACTCACTAAATCTACCAATTTTCTACTAATTCAGGATACTTAGAAGAGTTGAGAGACTGGCCCAGCTATATGTTAAGGAGATCGTTCGATGCATAGAATTCCAACAAACATAGTATCAGATAGAGATAAGAGATTTCAAGCCTATTTTTGGAAGGTGCTTCAGAAATCCTTTGGAACCAAATTGAATTTTAGTAGCTCTTATCATCCTGAGATAGATGGGTAAACTAAAAGAGTGAATCAGATTCTAGAAGACATGTCAAGGGCTTGTGTATTGGAGTTCGAAGGGAAATGGGAAGACGACTTACCATTGGTGAAATTTTCTTACAACAATAGTTACTAGTCCACCATTAAAATGGCCTCGTTTGAGGCTCTATATGGAAGAAAATGTAGAACCCATTTGTGGTGGAGTGACATAGATGAGGCATTGACCTTAGGCCCATAACTGATCCAAGAAACTACTGAAACAATAAGGAAGATTTGGGAGCATGTATGGGTTGCCCAGAGCCAACAGAAAAGCTATGCTCATAAAAGAACGAGGCCTTAGGAGTTTCAAGTAGGAAAATTTCGCCAACTAAGGGTATAAGGAGGATTGGAGTGCAAGGGAAATTGAGCCCAAGATATATTGGAGTATATGAAGTTATTAAAAGGTTAAATCCCATAGCTTATTGACTGCATCTACCTACAAAACTCGAACATGTGCATAACGTGCTTCATATCTCACAACTCAAGAAGTACATTTCAGATTCTGATCATGCTGTCGTAACTGACCCCATTGAAGTATTGAGGATCTAGTGTATGAAGAACACAAGTGCAGATCCTAGATCGCAAGATAAAGCAGTTACACAACAAGCAAATAACTTTAGTGAAAGTACTTTGGACAAATCATACCTCCTCAGAAGTCACTTGGGAAACTGAGGAAGAAATGAAAGCTAAGTACCCTGTAGGTGGTTTTTGAGGGGTGGAAAATAAACTAAAGAAAAAAAAGAAAAGGAAACCTCAAGCACATGATTGTCAGTCGTAGCACTTTGAGGGTCGACAAGGAAGACGTTTAGATTATGGTCATTTAAACAAAATGATTAAACTAATTAACTGAACTAAGTGATATTATTCAAAGCAATCTACCAACCTAATTCAACTAAACTCATCTAAACTACTAAATCAACTGATTCGACCAAACTACTAAATCAACTAATTGCTTCTAACTGAGAAGTTAAACGACCTAAATGAACTAAGTAAACTAGACCTAAACTAAACCAAACTAAGATAGAATTAAGCATGATTTTAGCAGAACTAAACCAATACCAATACTAACAACATTATTATTCAACACTACCCAAAACCAAAGAGTTTACCGATACCAAGTAAGCATAAACAACTACTAAATTAAAGCATTCAACCTTAATTAACTACCACAATCATTCAACCAAAAAAAATAATGCTACTGAATCTAAAACAAAATCCATCAGCTTCAGTAAAATCAGAACAGAGAAGAAGCAAACCGAAATACTGCCTGTCTCTAACCCATGAACGCCATCGCCTCTAGCAGAACTCGAACTGGGAAGGGGGGAATAAACCGAAACCAGCAAACTAAATTTCAGGCCTCCTTGCTTTGCAGCTCAGCCCGCACCATTCATGGCTGAATCGCCAACGTTCATTCTAGCAAAATCGAAACAGAACAGGTGAAGGGAAATCGGATTTGAACAGGGAAAGGGGAAGAACACGAATGAAATTGCTCAAAATTGTAACCAAATAAACCCAAAAATTCTCACAATTACAACCGAAAAATCGAACCCTAGAATGCGAAATTCGAACCCTAAACTGCAAATTGAAAACGAAACTGATAATTAACTACCCCTAAAACTGAATTAAACCTAAACTAACCCTAAAATCTACCTAAAAATTACCTAGAATTACCTACTGTTGGAACCCTTCAATGGCGCCGCCTCTTCTTACACCCGAACCACTTCGAAGCTTGACCGTCGATTTGTGGTGTCGTGGATGGTGGATGAAGGGGACAGCAAGGGGTATATGCTGGCGTTTGGGAAGTGAATTACGGGTGGTGGGATGGGTTGGACGAAGGTGAAACCATGGGCGGATTTCAGGGGTTTGAGGATTCTGGGGGCTGGAGTGGTTTCTGGGTTTGGGATAAGGGAGAGAGAACGATGTGTTGGAAGAGAGAGAGAGAGGAGATGAGCGAGATGGGATGGAGGGTCGAGGGTTCTGGGGGTTTTCGAGTTCTAGAGAATGGGGTTTGGGTTCTCTGGGTTGAAGACAGGGCAACGCGAATGAGGGAGAAGAAGAAGACAAACGCGAAGAAAGGGGGGGTTTACTTAAGTACTGGACCGGTTTTCTGAACCGAGTTTGCTGAACTGGCCGGTCCGGTTTATGCTGGAGCGGTCTGGTTTTGTTTCTTCAAATTTGGACCGGTTCTGTGGAATTTTGGATCGGTTTTTGAATTCTCGTCATTTTCCCCATTTTTCTTGTATTTTTCGCCATTTTCAGCCCTTTTTTCACATTTATTAAAAATCTGCAAAATAAAATAAAATTAGTTAAAAACCGGTGAAAAAGTACCTTAAAAATAGTACATTTTTAGCTCAAACAAATACTCCCACACCAAGAATTTGCTCGTCCTCAAGTAAAACAAACTAAACTAACTAAAAGAAAATAAAAAATAAGGAAAAAGAAAATCCTAACTCACTGTCGTAGGAATCACGATTGCATTTAGCATATGCAACAAGCCCTTTGAACCCCTTGGACTCCCAAGTGGACGAGTGAGGTCTCGTGAGAGTTTCAAAGTGAAAATTCCCACAAAATTATTCAAAAATAAAAGAAAATCTTTTTGGGTTTTCTCAAAACTGATATGTACAAAACTCGGAAAACATATGCACAAATCCTAATCAGCTCAATCACCCATATACTCATTATTAACCTATATATACATAAAATGTACTTCAAAGCCCTCTACCTCTAAATGACATCAAAACACTAATTTTCACTCCATTGAACATCAAGATTTGAATCCATCCCAGTGTTTGTGTGCAAGTGTATCATCATCTCTAGGACTCAGATTTACCAGAATAGACTCAATCCCACTTGGTTGACATAGCTACATTATTCTTGTACTAACTTTGGAAGCAAGCTTTCCCAGTAGCAATATTACCTCAAAGGGTAACACCCAGTAGCACGTGCCTCAAAGGGTAACGCCCAGTAGCGCATGCCTCAAAGGGATACATGTCATTCCAAATTTTATTCTTTCTTTCTTTATTCATAATACAATTTTTTTCAAAATAATCATGTCACAAGCTAGTAGGAGAATCATTATGGAAACCTAAGACCTAAAGATAATGATGAAGGAATAAATAAAGACTGGATCACACAACCTCTAATGAACAACTGAAGTTAGAATCAGGGCTTAGAATATCACATTCGAAGTTGGAGACTTATCATGCACATCTTATTTATATACAAACTAACAACTAAATCACAGGGGATTCAAACCAATCAGAAAAGGCACAAACGTCCCCAAAAACAACAAAAATTTGAAAAAAAAGGTGGCACCTCACCCCCACACCAAAACTTCACAATGTCCTCATTGTGGGAATTAAGGCGCCCAAAAGCAAGCACATAAACTATACAATCGAAAAATCTAAAATATATACAACTAGAATACGAGGAAGATCAAAAACAAAACCAAAAACAAAACAAAACACACACATATTCACAAAAGCCAAGAAAAACGAAATCACAAAAGAAAGTCAAAATCGAAACTAAAACCAAATAAAACCAAAACAAAAATCAAAACTAAAATCAAAGGAAACACACATAGTTACAAAAACAAAACCAAAACAAAAATCAAGGACCTACTAAATTGCAAACTAAACTAAAAGAAAACTAAAACAGACTAAAAGAAAAGAAAAACAAAAATGAAACAAAAATGAAACAAAAAATGACATTACTAAACAAAAATAAAATCAAAGGAAAAACTAAAACATGCTAAGCTAAAGAAATAAAATAAAACATAAGAAACAACCCTAGATATTCACAATTAAAAAGTATTTACAAAACCTAATATATACAACTAAGCATGAAAAAGAAGAAAATAAAATAAAAAGAAAAGAAGGGTGGAACGATCATACCAGGTTGGATACAGGTTGTACCCAAACTATAAAGCTTATGGAGCATCAGCCACTCTATCACAACTTACGAGCATCTACTCTTATCAAAACCAACCAATGCTCGTAGTAGCTTATCAAACGATTGGGCATAATCCTCACAAAAATTAATGTAGTTAGAAACATGAAGAAGGGCCCAAGTAAAGTGTATAATAGCAATGCAACTCAATGCTCTTTTGAGCTTAACAAAGCTCACAGCCCAATCAGAAGAGAGATATGTATAAGTAAAACCAGATGCACTAATCAGTAGTTCAATGAAGATATGACTATATGAATGCATAAACCATCTAAAGTGATCTGATTTATCAAAATGAAACCGCACATCACCTCCAAAAGGAAAAGGGAGAGGACTAAAACAAGGCCAATCAAAGAAAATATGAAAATTAGAGCTTAAATGACGGCCTAAATTCAAGTCCTGAATTTCAAAGGGGTCCTGGAGTCTATTTATGTCTTTATCATCACGAGTTTGGTCTAAACAAGGAATATCAAACACAAAAGTCTCAAACTCGACAAAAGTGGACTCGGGAGGGTCTAAAGATGAAAGAAGAGAAGGGGAACTGCAATATTCAAGAAGGATGTCAGTTTGGGGGGGATCAACAAAAAATGATTCATATTCAACACGGAAATCCTCCTTCCGACTCATATTAACATCGAACCCACAAAAAGATTCATATTCGATTTGCAGAATATCATCATCTGATTTAAATAGAAGATCAGAAGTGATGGGATCAAAAGAGAATGATTCAAATTCAACATGAAAATCCACATCAAGACCTTCAGTACCATCAAGCATAAATGAAAAAGACTCATATTCTGCACAAAGAATATCATCATCAAAGTCAAACATAGTGGGTGCAGTCACAGTCACCTCATCACATAACTCCTGTGAAACATCTGTCGATTCATCCAAATCATGAAGCTCAACTGTAGGTATGATGCTTATTTCTAACTCACTATCAAGATCAGATTGTTTACCCACTTCTAATTCACAAAAGCTGTTCAAAGTGGTGGGTAGGTTGACAGAAACTAGGACATCGTCAGTGACGCCCTTAGGTGAGTTAGTGCAAGGTGCAAGGTCTGTCGATAGAGACTGAGGGAGGTCACTTTCTTGTTCTAAACTAGGCAAACACATGTTTTCATTCAAATCAGGCCTAGTAGAATAAGAAGGTGCAAAATCATCATAGAGATTAATGTCAGGTTTAGGAGATCCTAAACTAGAATCAATCTCACTAAAAGTCTCCCTATTTTGGACAAAACATTGAGAATATTCAGCAAATCTCAATTTCATAGTTTTTACCATTTGATTAGTCATATCATTAAGTTTCTTTTCAAAACTTGCACAGGTAGTATCAATATAATCACGATAAGGACAAACAGAAGCATCATGATCGAGAAATTCACAATAGACGCACAAAACAGGAGGCATATAAGAGTGAAATGAGTCATAGGAGTTCATAAAATGATTTGAAGGGTAAGAATTAGCTTGAAAATTATACTCTTCGTGAGTTGGGTATCTAAAAGACTGTTTAGCTTGGTCAATCGTATAGGTTTCTCAAGCTACTTTTTCAAAGACATCCCAGACCTCATTTGGAGTTTTAGATATCAATTCTCTTAAATCTCCAGGAAAAATTGAACGGATGTAACTCTTTGACTCAAAGTTTAGACCCTCAAGAATGACCTCACAAATTTCCCATTTTTCAAAATTATGATTCAGTTGAGCACGATAATCATAAAGCCTTGAAATGTAATTCCAAAAAGGTTTGCACTCAAATTGTGGGAAATTGAAAACTCCCATTTTAAATTTTTTTTAAAGTTTTTTTTTTCTCAAAAATTTTTCAATTTTTTTGGATTTTCAATTTTTCACTTTTTTCAGGTTTTGAATTTTCTGATTTTTTTGTGGTTTTCAAAATTTTCAAATGTTTTTGAGTTTTTAAGCATTTTTCATTTTTTTTGGATTTTTGGAGGATTTTCAAATGTTTTTGGATTTTTGGTTTTTTCAAATGTTTTTGGATTTTTTGAATTTTTCAAAACACTAACAAGGAAACAATATTAAAAATCAATTTGAAAATATAGTTACGAAACAACTAAACAAAACATGACTAAGTGCATAACAACGAAACAAAGTAACAACTAAACAAATCAAATACGAAAGCGACTAAGAAAATAAAAAAAACATGACCAAATCTCACCGTCTTCCCCGGCAACGGCGCCAAAAATGTAGGTGGTTTTTGAGGGGTGGAAAACAAACTAAAGAAAAAAAAAGAAAAGGAAACCTCAAGGACACGATTGTCAGTCGTAGTACTTTGAGGGTCGATCTACAGGGAAGACGTTTAGATTATGGTCATTTAAACAAAATGATTAAACTAATTAACTGAACTAAGTGATATTATTCAAAGCAATCTACCAACCTAATTCAACTAAACTCATCTAAACTACTAAATCAACTGATTCAACCAAACTACTAAATCAACTAATTGCTTCTAACCAAGAAGTTAAACGACCTAAATGAACTAAGTAAACTAGACCTAAACTAAACCAAACTAAGATAGAATTAAGCATGATTTTAGCATAACTAAACCAATACCAATACTAGCAACATTATTATTCAACACTACCCAAAACCAAAGAGTTTACCGATACCAAGTAAGCATAAACAACTACTAAATTAAAGCATTCAACCTTAATCAACTACCACAATCATTCAACCAAAAAAAATAATGCTACTGAATCTAAAACAAAAACCAACAGCTTCAGTAAAATAAGAACAGAGAAGAAGCAAACGGAAACACTGCCTGTCTCCAACCCATGAACGCCATCGCCTCTAGCAAAACTCGAACTGGGGAAAGGGGAGAAATAAACCGAAACCAGCAAACTAAATTTCAGGCCTCTTCGCTTTGCAGCTCAGCCCGTACCATCCATGGCTGAATCGCCAACGTTCATTCTAGCAAAATCGAAACGGAACAGGGGAAGGGAAATCAGATTTGAACAGGGAAAGGGGAAGAACACGAATGAAATTGCTCAAAATTGCAACCAAATAAACTCAAAAATTCTCACAATTACAACCGAAAAATCGAACCCTAGAATGCGAAATTCAAAACCTAAACTGCAAATTGAAAACAAAATTGATAATTAACTACCCCTAAAACTGAATTAAACCTAAACTAACCCTAAAATCTACCTAAAAATTACCTAGAATTACCTACTGTTCGAACCCTTCAATGGCGTCGCCTCTTCTTACACCCGAACTTCGAAGCTTGACCGTCGATTTGTGGTGTCATGGACGGTGGATGAAGGGGACAACAAGGGGTATGTGCTGGCGTTTGGGACGTGAATTACGGGTGGTGGGATGGGTTGGACGAAGGTGAAACCGTGGGCGGATTTCAGGGGTTTGAGGATTCTGGGGGCTGGAGTGGTTTCTGGGTTTGGGATAAGGGAGAGAGAACGATGTGCTGGAAGAGAGAGAGAGGAGATGAGCGAGATGGGATGGAGGGTCGAGGGTTCTGGGGGTTTTCGAGTTCTAGAGAATGGGGTTTGGGTTCTCTGGGTTGAAGATAGGGCAACGCGAGTGAGGGAGAAGAAGAAAACAAACGCGAAGAAAGGGGGGGTTTACTTAAGTACTGAACCGGTTTTCTGAGCCGGGTTTGCTGAACCGGCCGGTCCGGTTTATGCTGGACCGGTCTGGTTTTTTTTCCCATCAAATTTGGACCGGGTCTGTGGAGTTTTGGACCGGTTTTTGAATTCCCGTCATTTTCCCCGTTTTTCTCGTATTTTTTGCCATTTTTAGCCCTTTTTTCACATTTATTAAAAATCTGCAAAATAAAATAAAATGAGTTAAAAACCTAAGAAAAATATTATTAAAACGAGCATAAAACCGGTGAAAAAGTACCTTAAAAATAGCACATTTTTAGCTCAAACATACCCTCACATATTTGAGGTAATCTTGCATGTTTTGAGGACGCAATTCTTTAAGGGAGGAGGGTTGTAATAGTCTGACCCTAAATCATGTTTATTTATTAATTAAGTCATGTTATTAATTTCCTTGAATTTATTTGTCGCATTTAATCATTCCGGTTGGGAATATTCATTTTGTGCCCAACTTTACATTTCGGGTTTTAATTATCGTAAAATTTTTTGGTGAATTAATAGTAGGTCCCAGTAAATATGTGAAGCGATGAATTATTTTTCCATAACATCACAAAAAATTAATTTTGAGCTATGCAAAATTTTTATCGCAATGGAGTGCTATTATCTTTTCCAAGCCCAATTCATTTGAGACCAAATGGTAATCCAAAAACTTGGTGCAAGTGAATTAAGCTAATTACTGTTTTTTGTGCCAAATTATAATTAGTAAAAAAGCTACTTTTTGGATAGATAAAATTAGCCAAAATGAGCAAGAAAAGTAAAAAAAAATAATCAGCCAAGCCAAGCCACTTTTTTCTTCTCCATTTCCTCCTCTACTCACGGTTCTCCCTACTTTGTTACTGATTTATTGTTGCTGTTTGTCGCACCCTTTAGGCTGTCGTTGGTCACCCACCACTGCCAGCGCCACGAGCCACCACTAACAGCACCTTCCACTACCCTCCTCTCCAAATCTAAGCCTAAAATGAGGTAAAACCCTGTCTCTTTTCTTGTTTTATCTGGGTTCTTATAAATGATTTGATTGTACATTATGTATATTGATAAAAGTAACTGTTAGTTTGGTTTTTTATTATGTGTGGATGAGTTTTGAAGCATGTAAGAATTGGAATCATGCATGATCATGCAAGTTTGATCCTGAAAATGATGAGTTTTGAGGTTTTTGATTTAATTTTGTGATCTTTAGCATAAAGAGTGGCTTAAATGTTATGGATGATGATTTTAGATGTTATTAAAGTGGCTTAGTGTGACAACTAGAGAAGACCATGAACTAGGGTTTGTATACATGCATGGTCTTAATCTAATTTTTGGACTGAGGAAGATTATTTGGAATGGTGGATATGAAATTATAATGCTTTTGTGGTAAAGTGAGATGATGTGTGATTTTGGTTAATTGGTGAAGTATGAAAAAATCCCAAAAATGTATAAATGAAGGGATTGGAGTGAAATTTTGAGACAATGTAGAAGCATTTTAGTTGAAATTTTAAAGAAAAATAATGAAAAATATGTGAGGTTGATTATGGAGTGATTTTGGATATTTGGTCAAGAGAAGTGAATATAAGAGGGGAACAGATTTTATAAATTTTCGAGGAGGAAATTAACTTGGTTTTGAATGATTATTAATGTTGCTAAGTTTTGAATGATTATTAATGTCGGTAAGTTTAACAACTTTGATGGTGCTTAGAAGCTTGCATGGGTTGGAAAATTGAACTAAATGGACATGTGAGTGAAATTGGAGAAATGGGGAAAGTAATGACTCAGGAACAACATTTGTCGAGCCAAGCTAGTGTGATTAAAGTTATCCCAAACCCAACTACACCCCTCTTGGCCCTAAATCCTTCTCATCCGTCTCAAAAATATCAAAAACCCATATTCCATTTATAACCATCAAATCCTTTCAATTATGACCTCAATTATTTTATGTTGGTCTATTTTACTCCAAATTATATTATCTTGAGTTAAATTATCTGAATTTATTTAGTTTTAGAATCATCTCAGTGTAACTTATCTTATATTGAATTATTTGTCTTATGGATGCCATTTGATTAATAAATTTCAATTAAACTTACAAATTATAAGAGCGAGTGTTTTTCACTAGATACATATACCTATAATTATATATTTGAATCATAATTGAAGCCTAGTCTACTGTTCCTCATTGTGCATAAATATTATCAAGTAAGATTGCATTTTAAAAATCCCAAGTACATCCATTGCCTGTATCTTTAGAAATCGAAATGTATTTATCAAAGTTATAATGTCTTCGTAAGTATATAAATGAATCAGTTTATTCAGTGATTTATCACCTAATTAGTGACCCCATCAATCATCATTTGTAGGGCACTCGCCATCCAGTTACCTGCGAGGCCTTAGGTCGGGTTTCCCGATCGACTTGGCAGATGTACGCCTATCTATAGATTGCAGCAGTTACCAGGGGTTCACTACTAGATAATACCTAGCAATGTAGTATTGCAGTCACCTCATTCACTATTTTAAATTAAAATGGATTGCAACGCGGATGCCTAACAAATTTTTTTTTCAGTGATCATTTAACATTGCAGGAATACATGTAAAGAGCTTCGGCTCACATTTCGAAATGTTGGTCATGTTTCATTTTAGGCAAATGCTCAAGGAATTGCCCTCATGCTGACAGACCTATTGAAGAAAACAAGTGAGCAAGGGAATCTGGATGGATCAGTAGTGATAATAGCTCATGAATATTTTGGGAGTTGTACTTTGAGATCTTCAGTTGACGGAGTTGTAAACTTTATGGAGAATTGCTTTATTATGGTGTGTAAACCTTATGGTAGTTAGCAGCTATTTATATATGGTTTTCATAATGCTTAAATGTGTATGGTTGTAATCTATGCTTAGCTATGTTAGATCTAGTGCATATACTTAAAGCCTTATCCTTCTGGAAGGCGGTATTGCCCCAAGCATCAAATTTATCAATTTTGATTAAGGGAATAACTAAAGAGAATGCAAACAATAAAACACGCACATAGGGGGTGTTACACCAATCATGTTCAAGACTAAGTTTATTGCAAAATAAACATAGAGTGGCTTGACTCATGTTATCTAATAAGCTAGTTTACTTTCTACTTTAAGTTTAGTTGCTTAAGCATGATTAAGGGGTTTCCTAAGCATGAAGGAAACTCCCTTTTGGCGGGAAAAAGGCTTAGGCTGTTTGTTTTAAAAGCACTCCTTTGTTGCTTGTAAGACATACCTTGAATGTAATTGCTTAGCATTACTGCTTTCACAAAACTCTCTTAAATCTCACTTAACTAATCTGAACTGATTGTTAAACTGAGTGGTTTCCTTTAATCGAAACTTGGTGGCATTACCTTTCTAGTTTAAAGAGTGAATTCCTTCCTAGTCTGGGTGGTGGCTGAGCCTTTATCCCATTCATATCTCTTGGTTCTCATTGATGATCAATCTAGCTCAGTCTCAATATGAAAATCCTGGAAGCTTGCTTGAGTTTTGATTGAGCTCTTGCATTAAAGTGGTATCAGAGCATAACTTGATGAGTTTTTATTTTACCTTCCTGGTTTTTCCTTTGCTCCCTAGCTGAGATTTTACCCATGCATGTTTCCCTTAACCCCACAAAGAACCCTACTGCCCAAACACAGAACCAGCCACTAAGACATTTACATTCCCTCAAACAGAATCACTAAAACCATTCCATATCCATAAGGGATGAGTGTGATTCTTCTTAACCTAGGATCCTTAGGGGGCTTAGTCTGGAAGAAGCCGGTGAATTAAGAAGAGGAATTCCATTCACTAACTCCAAAGAGATGTTATAATCCTTATCTAATGAGATCACCAATATCATAACTAGATTAGATGAAGTCCTTCCTAAGTTCAGAGATGATCCTTGAGGGAGAAGGAGAAGGAACAGTGGCTCTCAAAGAGGTAACTCAACTCCTCCCATTCCTCTTCATTCCAAGGTGAACATTCACCTAGAGGTAGGAGGAGCCGACCCGAAGTCCATGAGGATGATTTGGGGGTACATGGGAATTAACCCTCCTTAATTTGAAGGTCCATTGGATTCGGACCATTTCCTAAGTGGATTAAAACCTAGAGAGATTCCTTGATAGATATCAAAGAATACTGTGATGAAAAAGCCTTCAAGATTGTTGTCTTTGAGCTCAAAAAGGAAGCATGACTTTGGTATGAAAACTCTAAGAGACAAATAGCTAAGAGGTGAGGGCACATATCAGAACTTGGTCCTAGTTAAAGAAACTCATGCATAAAATGTTTCTCCCTGATCATTACAAGCATGATCTATACCTAAGGGTATCAACATTGAATCAAGAAATAATGAGTGTGGAAGAGTACATTCGTGAGTTTGAGCAAATCCAAATCCGTACTAGTTTGGAAGAAGAACAATAACAAACTGTGGTGATAGGGGACTTAATCCCAGTATTTCTGAGGAGGTTGAACTCCAAACTTACTAGTCCTTTGAGGACATTTGCAAATTAGCCATTAAAGTGGAGAGACATTCCAAAATCAAGAGGCCTTTTATTAGCTCTTATTCACGTCCTAGCGCTTAAGCCAAGTCCTATTATGTTCCTAAAGCCAAAGCTATATCCAAAAATAGCAATGGATGGGACAAGGGTAAAGGAATTGCCAAGGAGTTTCCTAACAAATCAAATGCAAAACGATGCTTAAATGGAAAAGGGTATGGTCACTTTTAGGGACACTTTCCAAACAGAGAGCACTCACCATCAAAGAAATAAAAACAAAATTGATTAGATTAGCCTTGAATCAAGTGAAGATGAAAGGGAAAGAAAGGAGAAAGCTACTAACCTACCTCCTAATGTGGGAGAGTACAAGAGGAGGCCGAAATAGAGTAGATTGGAAGCGAGTGGGGGTGGTGATTAGAGAGTAGGCTATTCCAATTTCCAAATTTCTTTGTTTTTGTGTCCAGCTCTAGTTTTAGGCAAGCAAAGTAGTGAAATTTGATTTCCAGTTGTTCAATTCCAGTTGAAATTTGCAGTTTTGAGTTCGAATTCAAGTTGTGTTTCCCTTCCTTTTTACAGTGTTTCCACTTGCAATTTTGTGCTATTTTCCAGTTTGGTGATGCGGTTCTCGTGCAGAATGAAGAAGAGTAGAGAGGTTCTATGTTGGTCCTGAGTTATTCACATCTTAAAATTGATGCACACCTTTATTCGTTCCGTTTTATGCAATCGTTTCTCTCACATATTTGGGCTTGCTTGAATAATCATTGAGTATGAATAGAGTTAGGCAATGAGTAGTTTTAGTGATAATTTGAACCGTTAATTTGCACTTTCACAAAAAGTTAAAAAAAAAAAACTTCTGGATTACATTAGTTGGTAACTATTTTTTCCGTTAATATTAGAATGATGACACTTGCGCAGTAATCTAATTTCACAACCCATCCTTGAGAACGGTACCCGTTAGTATTACAACGATAACCGTATACTTGCGGAAAAATCACAACAAGTTTTTGACGCTGTTGCCGGGGATGGCGTTATGAAATTAGGTTGTCTTGAGTCGTAGTTTAATTATTAGAGTCATTAGAGTTGTTTTCGTTTTAGTTTTAGTTGAGTCGTAATTTTTGTTTTAATAGTTTAGTTTAGTTTTAATTTTGAATTTAGTTTATATTTTGATTTCAATTTTTGTTTTTGTTAAGATTAGTTTAATTTCAATTTTTAGATGCTATTTATTGCTAACAAAAAAAACCGGTACTAATCAGTTTGGTTTATGTGCAGTGAAAAAAAAAATTCAAGGTTGAACTGATCCGGAAATATTTACAGTGCAGATTTTTTACCAATTTTCCCATTCTGTTTGAATTTTGTGGACCTGTTCTGGTGTGATTTCTGCTGAGCTAATATTTTTCCTAGATTCAACATAATTTTTAGAGTGTGTGTGAATTTTTCTGGAATTTTTGGAGCTGTTTAGACTTTTCTGTGAATTTTAGAACTAATATTCTGTTTTCATTTTTCTACACTATTAAGGGACAGAAAAAATTCGAGAAAAATTATATTTATATCCTTTGTGATTGTGTAGACTTTGTTGTATATTTAATTCTGATTTTAGGAGTTGTATTTTCTGTCTTAATTTTATTTTAGAATTGGGTTGTTTTGGTGTTATTTATTCTCTAATTTTCTTTTAGTTTGTTGGTGGTCGTGTTTATAGTTTTCAATTTGATCATATTTTGTTTGTGTAATTTACTCCTTTGTTTTGTTTTGTGGTTTACAAAAAAAAGATAAAAAAAAAGATGCTCATGGTTTGTGATTTGTCTCTTTGGTCTTTCTTTTCTTTTGGTCCCAATGTTTTATTTTTGTCAGTTTATTTTGTATGCTTAACTTGATTATTTCAATCTCTTGTTTTTGTTTTAGTTATTAGTTTGTAATTAGTGTCCTAGAGTCATTTTTCTTTCAATAAAAAAAAAAGACTTCAAGAATGCTAGTGTTTAAATTCCCACAAGATGAGCATGAATCTTTTTGGCATTATTTGTCTAGACTTAACGATTATTGTGCTCAGTTGAATCAAACTTTTGAGAAATGGAAAATTTATGAGGTCATTGGTTTGGGTGTAAATGCTGAATTTAGGGGTATTGTTGAGTCCATGTGCTCAGGGGGTTTGCTAGAATTGTTGTCTAGATCTCAAGATGAGGTTTGGGATTTCTTTGAAAGGTTAGCTAGGGATACTTATGAGTTTGAACAAGCTAAAATGAACTTAAAGTACCCAACTCATGCTGAGTTTGCCTTTTATGCTAATCTTTACTCTCGAGGTTATTTTATAGATTCGTATGACTCCTCTTATGCTTCTGTGCCTCTGTTTGGTGCGATTATTGTGCATCTTCTACTCATGATGCTTGTTCTTATTCATATCGTGACTATTTTGATGCTCCATGTGCTAGTGTTGAGAAGAGAATTAATGAATTGACTGCTAAAATGGTAGACACCATGAAAGCGAGAATTATTGAACATGCTCAATGTTTTAATCAAAGTAGGGAGAATTGTAATGAGTCTGACTCTTGTTTAGGATCTCCTAAATTAGGAGTTAGTCTTTTTGATGATTTTGAGCTCTCTTGTCTTCCTAGGCCTAGCTTGAATGATGCCCAGCCTTTGCCTAGTTTAGAACAAGAAGATGACCTCCCTATGTCTCTATCTCCCGACCTTGCACCCCACAGTAGCTCACAAAAGGACGTCCTAGTTTATACCGACCCACCCACCATTTTTTATGACTCTTCTGAGTCTAAAGAGGGTCAGGCATCTGAGAATGCTAGTGAGTTAGACATAAGCATCACTACTATAGTTGAGCATCATGATGAGTCAGAATATATTTCTGCACAGGAGTCATGTGAAAAGGACATTGGACCCACTATTTTGGACTTTGATGATGATATTCTGTCTGTGGAATATGAATTTTTTTCATGTGGGTTTGATATTACTGCAAGTTTTGATGAGCGTTTTTGTGTTGAATATGAATCATTCTCTTTTAACTCTCTAATACCTCCTGAGTCATTCCCTGTTGAATATGACTCATTTTGTTTTGACGTCAATATGAGTTTGGATGTGGACCTGTGTGCTGAATATGAATCTTTTTCTTTTGACCCCATCCAAGCTAATCTCCTTTTTGAATCTCACAAGTCTAAATTTATTGAGTCTAAGGCCATTGCCACTGAACATTTTGATTTAGACCAGACTCATGAGTGTATTGAACTTAAAGGACTTGTGGATTTAGGACCCACTATTTTGCCTAGACCGTTCATTCAGGACGATCACATTTATAGGCCAGTGACCTATATGCTGGCTACAATTAGGTATGTCTGCCTATTTTCTGATTGGGCCCAATAGTTTGATAAGTTTAAACAGGCCCTTAATTGTGCTGAATTGACATGGTGGATGTACTCTTTATGGTTCCACCTCGTTGCTGTTTTCTGTTTCCATCTTCTTGAGAGTTGGTCTTCATTATATGGTAAGCTACTACGTGCTTTAATGGGTTTTGATTTGACTAACAACTTGTGATTTGTGATGGAGTTGCTGATGCTCCATGGTCCTCATTTGAGTGAGGTTATAGCTTAGGTGTAGTTCAGCACCTAACCTGGTATGCTCGTTCCACTCCCTTCTCTTCCCTCTACTTTTTCGTTTCTTTTCTTTCTCTTAGTTGTAGCTATTTCGGACTGTAATGAGTGATCGATCTTGAGGAGAAATTTGGAATTTGTTGAGCCATGTTGGCTGTGATCATCCTTGGTTGTATTTTATTTGGTTCTTCCTTGTTAGTTGTGGATATCTAAGATTGTTTTCTTGTTAGTTGATTTTCTTTGGTTTTGTTCTTCATTCTTTTCTCATTGTGCTTTTGGTTTTGATTTTCGTGATTTTGGGTTTTGTTGGTCTTAGTTTGTATGTAGGGATGGCAAAATGTTGGGGAATACCCGTCCCCGTCGGGGCCCCGCCCCAAAGTGGGGAAAAATCCCCATCCCCAACGAGGACGGGGAAGGGGACGGGGAGGAAAATTAATCCCCGCTCGGGGATGGGGACGAGGATGGGGACATAGTTCAACCCGTCCCCGTTCCCATTTCCCCACCGGGGATTTTTCCCCGTTCCCATCCCCGTCCCCGATTCCCTTATTGAGGAAAAATCCCCACACCTGTTCCCAATTGTAATTAAAATTACAAAAAGAGCCTTATTTTTAAATTTTTTAAATGAACCAACTAAGGTTATATTTGTAATTTTCTTTGTAAAAACCCTAGATATATATCGGATTTAGTACTCATAGCCGTGCAAAGTTTAGAAGGTAGGAAAAAACAACGGGTAAAAATCCCTGTTGGGGCCCCGACGGGGATTAAATCCCCGCCGGGGATGGGGACGAGGGAGAATTTTTCCCACGAAGCGGGGAACGGGGCGGGGACAGGGAGCGGGGATCCCAGCGGGGACGGGGACGGGGAATATACTCCCCGTCCCCAACCTGCCCCGTTGCCATCCCTATTTGTATGTATCTGTGTTCTATCTCGGTTTATGTGTTGTTTTTTGGTGCCTTAGTTCCCACAATGAGGACATTGTGAGATTTCGGTGTGGGGGGGGAAACTTTGAAAAATTTGAAAAAAAAATTTGAATTTTTTTTCGAAAAGCTTTGGAAGAAAAAAGAAAAAAAATCCAAAAAGATTTTTGTTTTATTTTTGGGAAGGTTTTATGCTATTCTGATTAGTTTAAATTCCATGTGCTTTGATTTTTAGCTTGCATATGAACCGATGTGCTTGATAGGTCTCTGTCCTTGGTGTGGCATTTTTGGCTCTAATTCTAATCCCAATTGTTCATTATCACTGTGTAATTCAATCCCTATTTATCACTGCCCATAGAATTTAAAGAACCTAAAGGGGCATGAGTCATATATTCCGCCTTGCCAAGGTTGTATGTCTTTTTTCAATCGACTCAAGTCCAAACCATTTGGACCCCTTAGGGGTTCTAACCAGGGCGCGCGTAAATCCCAAAAACGCATAGTTTCTCCTCCAAAAATAACTTCTCCAGTCGGAGAATGCATTAGATACTTACCTAAACCAGTAGGTCCTTGAGCGGATCGCACGTTAGCCCCAAGACGTTGGTCTCTAAATCTTCATTGCCTTTATATCATCCTCATTGTCTTAAGGTTTTAGTTTTCCATTGTCGGCTCTCCCATTTGTTTGTGACAAAAGAAAAGAGAGAGAAAAAAAAAGAAAAAAAAAAACAATAGAACAAAAAAAAAGATGCAAAATTTGAAAGAAATGAAAAAAAGAGAATAGAAAAAGAACGTGAAATAAAATTTGGAATGACAAGCAACCCTTTGAGGCATGCGCTACTGGGTGTTACCCTTTGAGGGAATATTGCTACTGGGAAAGCTTGCTTCCTATGTTGATTCATCAATAATGTAATTTGTGTTAATTAAGTGGAATTGAGTTTGATTTTGGTAAACCTGAGCCTTACGATGATGGTACACTTGCACACGAGCACTGGGATGAATTCCAAGTCTTGATGTCTAGTGGGGTAAAAAGTTAGTGCTTTGATGTCATTCATGGGGAAGAGGATCTTGATGAGTACATTTTGTTTATATGCGGGCCAATATTTTTGCTACATGGGTGGTTTAGTTTATTACAATGTGTATATATCTTTCCCCAATTTTGTATATATTATTTTTGTGGGTATCGCTTTTTTTTTTCCTAGGATTTTTAGTTTTGTTTTACTTGAGGACGAGCAAAACTTAGGTGTGGGGGTATTTGTTCAACCTGAAAATATGTTATTTTTGTACCCTTTATTATCTAATATTTGCTCGAAATAAAATATTAAATTAGGATTTTAATATGTGTTTGTTTATCTTGTAGGAATTGGAAGAAAACATGAGAAAACAATAAATAATGAGCTCGAATAAGGAATTGGATCAAGAAGAGAGGCGAAAAAGAAGATACTAGACAGGAGCCCAGTCTGCCAAGCCCAGACCAACTCCTTTGCTTCTCTCCTCTCTCTATTCTAGTACTGGGCTGGCAAATTTCCTTACCTCCTTGCTCCCGACCCATTTTCCAAGCCCAGCCTGCCCATCTTCATTTTCTCACACCTGCTCCCCTTAACTTGTCACACGGGCCTCACGTGCAGCCAGCCTACCCCCATCATCCTTGCTTCTTCTTCTTGATTCCCAGCAAGCCGCAGAATAGAGGAAGCATAACAGAGCACACGACCCTTCATCTTCCTCATGCCATAACTGATTACTCAACTTTTCTCTCTCCTCCTTCATCCTTTATCAACACTCACTACTTCATCTTCCCCTCCCAACCCTTCTCCTTCACCGCCTTGCCTAGCCAGCCGAACTGAAACAGAGACACACAAACAGAGCTCTTCGGCTTCCCCATAACCAGCCACGGCTGCCTTTCTCTCTCATCTTAAATCCATTCCCTTATTTCAAAAGGCGGCATTAACTGGAGCAATCACAAGGTCGGTTACAAAACGGGGATTAAGTGAGGATTAATGGGGGAATTAAGTGAGGATGAAGAGTTGAATGGAGGCTACAAGAGGAGCCCGAAACAGAGTAGATTGGAAGCGAGTGGGGGTGGTGATTAGAGAGTAGGCTATTCCAATTTCCAAATTTCCTTGTTTTCGTGTCCAGCTCTAGTTTTAGGCAAGCAAAGTAGTGAAATTTGATTTCCGGTTGTTCAATTCCAGTTGAAATTTGCAGTTTTGAGTTTGAATTCAAGTTGTGTTTCCCTTCCCTTTTACAGTGTTTCCACTTGCAATTTTGTGCTATTTTCCAGTTTGGTGAAGCGGTTCTCCTTAGGGGTGCTCAAAGTCGGTTAACCGGAGTTTCGGTTAACCGAAAACCGGTTAACCGTTTTTTCGGTTCGGGAAAACTACGAAGCGCGAACCGAACCGAAATTACCGGTTAATCAAAGAAACCGGTTTGACAAAAAGTCAAACCGTAAACCGAACCGAAATGTACGGTTAACCGGAATTTCGGTTCTGCTAACCGAAATTTCGGTTCAGTTTGCGGTTAACCGAAATTTCGGTTCGGTTTACAAAACCCCTATACACATAAATTTACATTTTTTTTGAGGGTTTTTCTATGAATCTCCTAGTCTTAGTTATTGTATTGTTCATGGCTTTTGTTTCTTACTAGTAGCAACTTTTTGCTTTTTTTTGTTTACCTTGAACCAAAACAAAGTTGTCCACCATCTCATTTTTCCCTATGGCTATCCAACTAAGCCAAGTCAACTAGGTGAAGAACTAGCAATTGCCTGCAAATATAAAATTCTAACACTTAAGGGGTGGGGGAAGGGATGGGGCGATTAGTTAGTGTTACAAATCATGCATACGTAATTAAAAGTTCCAACAAATATTACAAACCAAGGATGAGGGGTAAAACATCAAGTATCTCAATTTCCAATAAAAACTACAAATTAAAGTTTGCATCGCAAGGGGGTTGAGACTTGGGACTTGAGAGCTCCAATGCTCCACTTCATAGATCACTTGAAGCATCAATAGACTCATCGATAATAATTGTGGGTTGCTCCAAAGCCAAGTCTTTAATACCTAACAATAAAGTTCATGTAAAATAAAATTTTGATTATACATATATTATTAAAATTTATAAAAATAATAACAAAAATGAATAAATAATAAATGAGAATGAGAAAACTCACTTTTCTCCACTTCCTCAATCTCAACAAAGGTGTCTTCTATTATGAGAGGACCATGTGACCTTCTTAACCAATCTTGACAACAAATAAGAGCTTCCACCATTCTAGGGGTCAAGGAAGTGCGGAAAGAATCAAGAACACGACCCCCCGTGCTAAAAGCAGACTTAGAAGTCACAGTAGAAACCGGCATAGCAAGCACATCCCCAGCCATTTTGGCTAGAATAGAGTATCTCTTTTGTTGATCCTTCCAAAATTGCAAAATTTCAAATATATCATCATTTCCCTCTTCACAATCATGACTTAAATACTTGTCTAACTCACTTTTCTTTTCACTTTTTAGAGTTCCCTTCTCTTTCTTATATCTCATACTCATAACTTGGTTGACATCCGTCCTTTGTTCATCATTTGAGCCCACATCACAAGGAGCACTAGAAGGAGTGACACTACTTGGTGCTTCCATTTTTCGATTTGGTGGAGGAACACTAGATAAGTAATAATCAAGCAAAGATCTTAAAGTGTACTTGACTTTAAGAAACAACATATTGGCACCTTCATCATCATAATTAGTCCTTATCACCCATTCAACGTAATCCAATTTGTATCTTGGGTCAAGGACTAAAGCAATGAACAATAAGACATTGATATTATCAACATTTGCCCAATACTTGTCATATTTGGTTTTCATTTGATATGTCATATTTCTAATGCTCTCATCCACATTATTACAATAACCCGATATCAAGTAGCCAACTCCACATATTTGGGGTACATAAGAATTACCCGTCACATAAAGAGACCCAGATAACTTCAAAGTTGTGTCATAAAAAATTCTCAAAAGGGGCAACAATGCACCAACTTTTTTCCAATCATCATTATTAGGTGGACCACCACGCTTTCTCATTTCTTTAATGTAAAGACCACCTTTTGACTCCAAATTACTAAATGCCTTTCTAAATTTCAAAGCACATTCAAGCATAAAAAAAGTAGAGTTCCGTCTTGTATCAACATCTAAACAAACAAGACCTTTTTCATTGATGCCTTCCTCTTATACACAAGCCTTAAACTTTTATAACCTTGCAGGTGAAGACCTCACAAATCTTACGGCCAAACGAATTTTGACAATAGATGGATCAAGATCCTTTAATCCATCTTTCACAACAAGATTCAAAATATGCGCCACACATCTCATATGTAAATAATTACCATCCAAGACAGTAGTTCCCCAATGATTTAGTCTTCTTTTCAAATATTGAATAGTAACATAATTTGAACTTGCATTATCAACTGTCACAGTCAAAATATTTTTCAAATTTCATTCAATTAAACACTTCTCAATTGCTCTCCCAATAAGCTCACCAGAGTGGCCACCAATAGGATAGAAATTGATTATTCTTTTATGCAAATTCCAATCATCATCAATAAAATGTGCAGTGAGACACATATAACTCAAATTTTGCCCTGAAGTCCTAGTATCAGTGGTTAAACATACTCTTGAAGGCACCTTCTCAAAGAAACCCTTTAATTTCCTTCTTTCATCAATGAAAAGAGCATAACAATCTCTAGCTATTGTGTGTCTTGAAGGGGGAGAAAAATTTGGATGCAAACTCTTGCAAAAAGCACGAAATCCCTCACGTTCAACAAACATAAAAGGCAACTCATCTATGATAATGATCTTCACAAGCTCTTTCCTACTAAAATCTGGATCAAATTGCCAACAAGAAGGAACATTCACGTGCTCAATAGATCCATCTTCTTTAACAACTCTTTTTGTTTGAAAACTAAGCAATTTTTGTTTTTGATCCACATTAGCAGCATATTTCTTGCATCTCTGTAAATGATTTTTCATGACACTTGTCCCATTTCTAGAACAAACATGAAACAATTGTTCACAATATTTGTATTCAATCTCTCCTTCAACATTGGTTTCATCATAATGGGTCCAATATATGGACTTTCTCTTTTTTTCAGAAGCGGATGAAGTACTTACATTGGGTATAGGTGGCTTGCTTGCCTTACTTCTAGTAGAATTTGCCTCATTTGATGACCTTTTTTTGGTCTTTGTTGGTGCCACGTCCTCTCTATCTTCGACATCATCATCATTAACAATTATGTTCATAGGAGCATTTTCATTGGTCGTATCACTGCTCGAACTTGAAAACATCGTATTCTACAAACAAACGACTGAAACGAGTAAGTCATTGAATAGAGAAAACCTAAAACTTTTGGTTAGGGGTTAATTATATATAATTAATTATAATAATTATGGTTCAAACTCATATAGTATATGTATTCAACACTTTAAACCTAAAACTTCATTTATTCAAAGCTTGCCATGACAAACTGAAAAGTGAAAAGTGTGAAACCATGTAGGCAGTAGTAACTAGCAACTAGCAGCCTAGCATTAGCAAGTAGCAATTTCAGCAAACACTTAACAAACATATAAAAAAACTCAAAGAAGAGTCCATCAGCCATTCAGTCTAGTAGTTGACAACCGGTTTCACTTGGCCATGAACAATAATTTTCATGGATCTGAAATTTACACAAGTCAAGTGCTTCGAGCATGCCATCAACATTAATTTCCATACAATTGTTAACTATAAGTAATTCACAATTTCACATAAACAACAAAGCTAAACTATTATACTCACTAGTCCGATGAATGACGGACAATAACCTGGGCATCTTCTGAAACAACTTGAAAATAAAGAGAGCTTAATGTGCCTCTAGGAAATTCATCATATCATTTCCCATCAAACGGACAAACATTTCCTAATTAATCAAACATCTCCTCCTGAAGATTGCACGATTTGGCTTAGATTAGCTTGAATTGGAGCACTAAAGTGTCCAGTAGTCAACACTACTTACTGTAATTAGTACTCAGCCTGAGGAGAATCCGGCGAGCGAACAGGGAGCACGAGCAGATTCCAGCGAGCACGAGCAGATTCTGGCGACCACGACCAAGACTCGAGAAACGGTGACCAGAATACGGCGACCAGGACTCGACCAAGAGCAAGACGGCGAAGACGCAACAGAGCAGGGAGAGAAAAACGGAGGTCGGTGGGTGACTGGGTGGTGTGTGTGGCTTTGCTGTGGTCGTCGGTCAGTCCGGTGGGATGACTGGTGACGACGACTCGACGAGGGCGAGAGGCTGGTGACTCCGTGACTGGTGAGTGAGTGGTGGTGGGACGGTGGCCGGCGGGTGGGTGTGTGCGATTGGGAATAGTGGGAACTGGGAAGTTGCGAACTGGTGACTAGTGAGAGCAAGAGTGCGACTGTGCGAGAGCGAGAGGCGAGAGGGAGAGCTGCGACTTCACTTACTGACTTTGGTGACTTAGGGTTAGGGAGTTCGGTTTGCTGCCAATTAAAAAAAAAAATTTCGGTTCGGATCGGTTAACCGCGGTTAACCGAAAAATCTATCCCCTGAACCGAAACCGAATCGCGAACCAGGGAAAAAATTCGGTTCGGTTAACCGAACTGAAAACTTCATAAAATTCGATCCGGTTAACCGGTTTTTCGGTTTTTCGGTTTTTCGGTTCGGTTTTCGGTCTTGGTTTTGGTTTTTTTTACTCACCCCTAGTTCTCGTGCAGAATGAAGAAGGGTAGAGAGGTTCTATGTTGGTCTTGAGTTATTCACATCTTAAAATTGATGCACACCTTTATTTGTTCTGTTTTATGCAATCGTTTCTCTCACCTATTTGGGCTTGCTTGAATAATCATTGAGTATGAATAGAGTTAGGCAATGAGTAGTTTTAATGATAATTTGAACCGTTAATTTGCACTTTCACAAAAAGTAAAAAAAAAAAACTTCTAGATTACATTAGTTGGTAACTATTGTTTCCGTTAATATTAGAATGATGACACTTGCGCAGTAATCTAATTTCACAACCCATCCCTGAGGAAGATACCTGTTAGTATTACAACAATAACCATATACTTGCAGAAAAATCAAAACAGTAAGGCAGAGTTTAGGTCATGCTCAATTGTTCTAAGTTGATTATAAAGAGGAGTCCCTCAACTAAGATTACTTTTGGAGGCAAAGTCCTTTGATATGGGAAAGATAATGTTCTTATGGGTTCTTCGAGTTTAAATCACGGAGAGATACCGTGCCCCCTATAAGAGGGACCAAATTCTATTTAACATTAGTCTCTACAACTCTAGTACGAATATGATGCAAAATGCATAATCAAGAAAATGTTGAAATTTTGGATATTTATTGTTTTACGTTGCAATCTTTTTCAAGTCCTTCCTTCTTAAGTATCCCTGTTGGAGTTGCTACTAAAGGTGCCCAGTCTAGAGGCCCCGATCCCACCTCTAGTGAAAGCCATTTCCCTTTTGGTAGGCTCATTTGAAAGTTCTAGTTATGTAAGGAGTAGAGTACTGGCCACTGCATTTTAAAATTATATAAAAATCTTATAGAAAATAACTTTCAGAAAACAATCTCCACCATCATGAATGGCGATTAATTTGACTCCATGGTGGTAGTCAAGAGTTGGGTCCAAAAGTAAAGGTACACCTGATTGATGGGACACATTGACATCACCCATTTAATATGACCTCTAAGATTGATTCAAAGGAAGCATAAAATATCTAATTCCATTAAGTAAGGTCCATTTTCAAGCCACTTTGAATCTTATGGTAATTTAGCAAATTAAAGATAGGATTTTTGGTGATCTCTTACATTAGTTGTGTTAACATTCTAAGGAAGCCATAAAAGAAAGTAATAAGTTTTAGTAACCACTTAGATTAATTATATAGTTTTATAATTGCATATGTTCAAAATAAAAAATTACACTCATAAGATCATAATAAATAAATAAAACAAAACCATATGCATAGAAAAGCCTAGCGTAAACTCATCAAAAATATGGAGAAATTGAACATTTGGTGCAAAAACGGCCATGTTGGACAACATGGGTGAGCTATTTAGGCACTGGAGGTTCAAAATTTTGAAAAACAACATGAAGAAGGTCGTGTCCCCCAAGATTGTGCCTATGCTCCTCACACTTCCACCTTCTCCTAAACAAAACATGCACCTTCTCTCTAGGCAATCGAATCAGATGGCTTTTTCCACAGCATAGACGACCCCTACATTTTTAGATTGGTTTTTAACCGGTTTAGATGCAGCATGGTTGGATTCTTCATGGTTCCACAAGATCAAGTTGGCCTTGGCTAGTGCTAGCCGATCATGAAGTTCTTGCTTCACTATTCCTTAAGTTTTAGGAGCACTTGGGTTTACTAGGTTACAATTTGCACAAGATCATTCAAAACGTAAAACCGAGCGCAAAATGGAACAAAGGGACATAAACTTACCAAAGTGCACAATAAACCCCTAGGATGCAACCATTATCACCTAAAAATCCTATGCATAACAAACATTTATCACTTCAACATAGCTGAATAGGACCTTAATAGTTCACACATGACACAGGTTAAAAGAAGTGCAAGACAAAGAAAATAAGAAGGAAACATGAATGCATAAGAGCCTACCTCTTGCATACGGGCCCTTTGGCCGTTAATCCACCTCATCGGCCACCAAACGATAGACTTGGTAAACACCATGCTTCTTATTATGTCCATGCTCTCTTCTTGGTTATAGTTGTGATGACATAAAAAGTACACCTTAATTGAAAATACTAAGATGATGAATGAAACTTAAATAAAATGTAAAAGAAAACATCTTTTTCCATTGAGGTATAACCTGTTAAGGCTCTATGACATTGGCAATGGAAACATCATCGATCTCTACGTGGTGCCCCATACCCGATGTGTTCATATAGTGCACCTCATCTTGCATGATGCATGATCGGAAACTTAAAGAAGAAACACAATACATGAGAAAGCTAAAATAAACTATTAATAGCCAAAACGATATGAACAGTATGAGCTCATAGGGGAAATGATGGTCCCATCAGGCGTGTCTAGAGAAAATCATAATAATTGACCCTTATAAGCATAGGTTTGGCACGTTGCTCCAGCTCTTAGTGGCTGCAACTCCTCCAGCTTATGAGTGGCCATTATTATGGGAAACATTAGTGGGTCCCTAGGAACCAAATGTGATGGCACGAGTTAGACAGAAGCTTCCTTGCCCGTCTCTTCTTAGTTACCAAATTTGCCCATAAGCGCCCACGAGTAACACTTGTTGGTTTGATAAGCTCAAGCCCTGTCAGTAGTGGCCAGGATGTCGTCTACCTAACCCCAGCATCTCAAATCACCTAAAGCAACAAAAAACAATGAAATGAAAATTATAAACGCAAACAACAAGGAGATAATAGGTACTTACATCGTTCAGCACTTGATCACTTAGGCCGCCTTAAACTAGTTAATATGCTATAAGTAACCATACCATCTTCCATGAGAATAAAGCAAAGAAAGGCTTCCAAGAACTTCAAAAACCACAGCTAGAAATAAGAAAAATCAAAGATATTAGACGAACAACTCAGATCATCTTTCGCGGGAAGAAAGTAAAAGACGGAAACTTCCATACCGCAAGCATACACCACTGGCTACCAATCCTGTCATCGTGAACCTGTTGACCATCCAATTGGTAAGCTATCCGTAAGTATAGGAGAATATGGGATAAGTGACTTGCTCAATCTAATTGACCAATTTGACAAGCATATTTAGGGTTGCATATCCAGTGGGAATGCACTTAGTTCGCCCTGCTTACTAAAAAGGCAAACCTAGCTAAGAAACAAAGCCATAAAGAGATGAATATGTTACTTAGAGCCCAAGCAATCTATTGAAGCACAATCCGTTGCTGAGAGTACCAAAGAGAGTTGGACCCATACTACTACCACGCAACGCTGGGGCAGAACATGTCTTACAAATGAGCTTGATTATCCTTCAAGGTGATAACATACCTTAAACGAACTTATCCAAAACTTATCCTCGATTACCAGCACAATTTCCCTTATAGGCAGGTCAATGGTGCTAGCGGTGTCCCTAGACCGCTCTAATAAGCCTTGGATTAGTACTCGGTCGGAGCTCTTTTACCCCTTACACACTATTATGGATTGGTAGAAACTAGTGCTTCTTAGCCATTGTCTTGGTTGCTTGTGTGGATCTTTTAGACAGATTCTTCGCCTTTAGAAAATCGTGGCACTTCCATGGCTACCATAGTAGAAATATGCTGGTGGCCATTATTAGAGTATAACAAGTTGCGCATGTCAATCCACTAGTCGGGGTCCAAGTTTTGACCCTGTGGTTTTGACCCTTTTCTCTTTTGGAGATGGACTAGATCAATTGCAAGGTATGGGACTTGTCCCACATCGGTTGTATGGGCAACTGATGAGGGGTTCATAGACCAAATGGACTCTCTCACCTAATAGGCTAGTATTTTGGGAGGAGCTCTCCTGTTTAGTCTATAACAATTGGTATCAGAGCCAACTCCGACTGGTGGCCTGGGAGAGCCAGCGGTGACCAACAAGGACTTGGAGTGGTGGCCTGGGAGAGCCAGTCGTGACCAACGAAGACGTTGACCCTTAAAGGGGGCCGAATGTTATGGACTGGGCCAGTTGCAAGGTATGGGACTTGTCCCACATCAATTGTATGGACAACTGATGACTTGATGAGGGGTTTATAGACCAAATGGGCTCTCTTATCTAATAGGCAAGTCTCCTGTTTGATCTGTAATAGGCTCTAGGCTCACATGCATTGGTTATCTAACCCATGAAAATAAACATAAATTATTAAAACTCACTTTCTCAACACGCTTAATGGGGCTTTCAGCTAAAAACATATTTTTAGGGACAAACATCCAAATAGTTGCAAATAACTACTAAACCTAAGCATCATAAATACCTAATTAGCATATAAAAAATGAACATTTGAGAGAGGGGAAGTAAAAATGATAAAAAGAGGGGCCAACAATCATAATTAAGGCTGTCGACGTCCTTTTATAACCCCAAACTTCCGCAGTATGCTGCTAGCTCTTTTATAACCACTAATGGGGGTCCAAGTTTTGACCCTATAGTTATCATGCCACAAAAGATCATCTCTATGAGAATGAGTGGGTCTAGGCTCACATGCATTGGTTATCTAACCCATGAAAATAAACATAAATTGTTAAAACTCACTTTTTCAACACGCTTAATTAGTCTTTCAGCTAAAAACATATTTTTAGGGAAAAACATCCAAATAGTTGCAAATAACTACTAAACCTAAGCATCATAAATACCTAATTAGCATATAAAAAATGAACATTTGAGAGAGGGGAAGTAAAAATGATGAAAAGAGGGGCCAACAATCATAATTAAGGCTGTCAACGTCCTTTTATAACCCCGAACTTTAGCAGTATGCTGCTAGCTCTTTTATAACCCTATCACTTGGTAGTATCTTTTAGAATGAGCACATAGCTACTAGTACATGAATTTTTCTTTGCTTACTAACGCACCCTTTGATGCATTCCCAATAGTATAACACTCTTCCAATTTAACTAGCTGCCCTTTTCTCTTACACCTATAACTTATACAACACGTTCACATGCATTTCCTTTACCTGGATAGGATTATAGATCTTGCAAGATAGAATACCCTAAAAACATATAAATACTTTAACTGAAGCAAAAATCCTATGCTAAGATACAAGACCCTGAAGACATACATAGAATTCACTTGATGGGACCTAAGATCCTGGGGTGGCACAAAAGTCCCCAAAGGCATACCCAATCTTTTTTCTTTAGGGTTTAATAACCTAGGGTTCGACTTTGATGATGTTGAGACTTATGCATCCATCCATAATTTTTGGGCTTGGCCATATGGGTTTACCTCACATAACAACGCATCGTCTTTCTATTTTGGAGTAGACGCCTTCGTTTATCCAAAATACACACACATATCCCTTAGGGCTCCATCATCCTGGGACCATTGGTTCTTAAAATGACTTGAACACACACATGCACAATCATAGTTCTGTGGTCAATTGCACTAATCCTTTGAAGCTCGTGGCTATAGGACATCTACATATATCCTACATGACATAGCATACACTTCCCTTTTTCTTGATTAGCCACGTTCGAGGTTGGGCCTTCTATAGCCACCTCAACATGTCCTTATATTGCAGACTAAACTCAAACAACATGTTACATGCACAACAACCCAAATGACAATAAGTACGAAGCACACTTGTCGTGCAACAGTAATTTCCTAAGATCTAAGAGATTACTTCTAACATAAAATAATTTCAAAATGTAAAATAAAAAGAACATACAATGGGCACAGAATGTGGCTTTTACGAAGGTTTCTAGTATGGAGGTTCAAACTTGGGGTGACCATGGATGCATTAACGTCCATTAACACCAAACTACTTAACCTATGTAGTAGCCCAACACCAAGGCAGACTACTGGCTTCTGTAGTACCAATAGTCTGGGTGGCATGATTATGCCACACCCTAGATCAATAGCATAGATAGGGTCCTCAATAGCACTTGCCTTGTGCTAAGGGTAGTTGATTGGCCGTACCTTGGGGCGTTAGCTAAAAGACGACAACCCTTGTTAACCCTAGCAAGGTTTGAAAAAAATCTTTTCTAAAGGAGCACCCTTCCCCTTAGATACATGTATTTATGCCATATTTCCCTCTCATCTTCTCCCTAGGGAGACCACTATTCTCTGCAATTCTTCTCTCTCTCCCTCCTCTAGTTTTTTGTCCTTAGGAACCCCTAGAGCACTTTGAGATACTTTGATTTTTGTGCTAGCCTTCAACAATCCTAAATGCTTGTTCTTGTCAGAGCAAGGGGCTTTATAATCTAAGATCAATATATTCCTCTTAGCTCTTGCATTCATCTTATTCTTTCTGTTCTTACTCATGATTATGATGTGATTTTTTCTTACTTGAACCTTTATATATTATGCAACGCTATGTAAATAACAAGCAATCACAATTTTATTTCTTCTTTACTAGCATGTTACATGACATAATTGAAGTGATCACGTAAAAGTCCTTATTGTTGATATGCTAAACCACTAAAAGATTAAACTTTTATAAAGATGATTGTTTTGTATGAGATTTAGACCTTAATATTGCCATTTGAATCCTTTATGTAGGTCTTATTGAATGGGTGATTTTGGTGGTATACTCTAGTCCTAACCATTGGCTGCACCCTTACCCCTAGACCCAATGCTTTGCTAGTTTGCATTGTAATTAAGTTATTCCGTATCTAGGATCGGGGGATTGTTTTCTTAAAAATTATGCTCAAAAAGGTTTTCATATTTTCCCTAAAACATGACAGTAACTCTAGGTTTTTTTTTTTTTTCCATAGCTCAAACTTTTGCAAAACACACACTAAAAGAACAATCCCATCACTAGAGGTGAGATCGGGGTCCTTAAGCTACGACGTCTTTACAATCCACCACATATAAAATTAAATATTTTGATGGAAATATAATTTTAGAAGGTGCCACGTGTAAGAGATGTTGGAGGTAAATACTTATTTCCTAATCAACTTGCAGACATAATTGTTTAATAAACTGTGGTTAATCCTTCCTTCAACTCTACAAGGTTTGTAAATTAGGGGTTTCGCCCATCATTATGTGGCCTTTTTATTAAACTTGAGAATTCAGACAGTCTCTACATAGAGCATAAGAAACAAACACAATGAAAGCACGTCTCGTTCATATATACTCAAAAGACAAAATATTCTTGTTGATTTGACCCACCTTTATAGACTGCCATTCAAGAATGTCGATTGATATTCATTCAATCGATATTAAATAAGAAGTTATACCATACTTTCCTGGCTAAAGACTTTTTTTTTTAAGAATGGTCAAAAGAAGACAATAATCTATGGGAATTTATTCAATATATGAGGCACTGGACTATTCAAGATAAGTTACTCATTATTTTAGAATGGCACAAGTGTTGCATGGAAATGTGGTGCAATTAATTCATTGACTGTCATAGTCTTCCCAAAGGGCAATATGAAGATTCATGCTAAACGTATACAATGGTCGTCTAGCAAAGTGATCGATTGATGGAGTTACAAATTGATGTTCTGGTAAGACATTATAGGAATTGTATAATAAAATTTCAATGTTGTCAGACAATATGATAGTTACATGTATGGGTGCTCACATTTTTTCATCTCATCTAGTCACATAATGACTCCATGTTCGTGGGACCATTAACCTATATTGACTGTTATGCAATAAAATCCTTTTTTGGCTTCATTTCTCTTGTACGGCAAAAATAAACTAAAAAGACCTTTTGATTTTTAGATTCCTTAATAATAGGAGTAAAGATTATTCAATTTACATTATACTGTTTCCCCTAAAGCAGATCCAAATTTGAATAAGTTATTCTTTACCTTCCTTTCTTAGTGTTTATCTCCGATCTTTTCGTCCACATTTTTTTTAGTTTGTAAAAACTGGAGAGAGAAGAGGAGAAGGGAGGGGAGGGAGCTCCAAAATTTTTTTTAAAAAAACAATCTCTCCTCCTCTCTGCTCTTATATTGCACAAAAATGGCTTCTCCAACAAAGAATTTTTGCCCTATGATGATCATAATTGCAATTTTTAATGGATTATCGCTTTTTTATATTGTTGATGCTCAGTGTGGTAACAAACCTCGATTGGTAAGTATCTTGAATCATTATTGACATTACTCATTACAAAATTTGTTTTAATTTGAATTGCTTTAACATTTGAAACTTTTTCCATTGTTTATATGATTGATTTGACACTATAGTTTATTTCAATTAGGTCAAATTTCACCATTTTAGAGTTAATTTGATTCTTTTAGACTATTGTGGTGCTTTATACATCGAGGCATTCGTGTTCAATTTCGATTATTAGGTATTATGCTAAGGAGCCATTAAATCATCAAATACATAAATGTGATAAGTTGATGTGGTTATATTTTAGGGATATCTTTGTGTGTCATGTATTTGTATGAAAGCTTGAATAATGGATTCTTAGGGAAATTCATTGACTACTGGATTAACAGTCCATTCCTGTTGCCTAATAGCCAGAGTTAGACTACCATTCACCAATTGGTAGTGAACGTAGACAGGTGATGAACCATATTTTAGACATTGTTGTATGTTAAATTAGCAGTGCTTTAGGATTATACGACTCCATTTGTAATCATTTCTCAAACTTTCCTCATCGACTATAGACAAATCTTTGAAGTATAGATTTGCAAGTATAAGGTAAACATGGATAATACCATTTGCTAGGCCCTAAAAATCGAATAAAAATGGAGTAAATTATATCTATTACAGACCTCAAAACCTCTATATCATGCTAAAAATTAAAACTAAACTTCGTACATTAAATCTTAATGATCATAGGTTTTTATTTAGAAAGTTCAATATGTTATCTAACCATGAAATATGTAATGTGGTATTGGGAATTAATCATTGCAACAAAATAATACCTAATTACATATGTGCTGTATTGCAAAGTAAAAGATCGTTTCTCTTCGTAGTGTTTGAGATGTAGATGATTTTTTCCAAGGGACACATTTAATATGTATGAGAATGATAAATCTTCACCTAAAAATGAAAATTTATATGGGAACAATGTTGTAGAAGCCCTTAGGGTTGCTAGACAGAGGGTAATAAAGTGGATAGACATGATGATCTTTGTCTTATTGATGATGGCATTTGCATTTGCATTTGCATTTGTAAATTATTAATGAATTTTAGCTTCCAAAGTAATGATCAATATAAAGAAGATGCATCGAGAAATTTATAATTTATGGGAAAGTTATAATTGAGCTAAAGACTAGGATAGACCAAACCAAGCCAATTGAATTCATCCAAGCCATCAACTTAGAATTTTTATATTATATAATCATTCATTCCGTCCCGCTCTAGTGGCAAAATAAGGGGAAAAAATCATTTACTTGTTTGGTGCTTAGTTTTTCATTTGAAAGTTTTGCTTTCTTTGTACAATCATTTATTTAGTTGAAAAATTCAAAATCTTGTGAACTTTGATATTATTATTTTGCTAACTTGATTATGCTTTTCAATTTAAAATTATTTAACTTTTATTAGAGTAGGTTGTTCATTATATGTCATTGATAGCGACAATTTGTACAAAATAGAATGAGATGCTTTTAGCTCTCTATTAGGGAAAAAAGTTTTAATATTTATAAACCCCAAGTACAAGGTGTATCGTTGAGTACTTGGGGTGTCGTCCATAGGGAACAGTGTTTCCAACTACTAGAGCTAACTAAAGCGTCTCGAGCTAGGCAAAATCGAAGGAATAGAAAATGGAACTAAACAACTAAAGCGAAAACAAAAGGACTATAATTAGACCTAAGATGAACTAACTAATCAAGTTAAGCCATCACCTTCCCAAGTTACGCTAGTATTCACAGATGGTAAGTTGCATCATTAAAACCACCCAAGCCCTCTCTCAAGGGTCATGAGCTAGCCTAATTAGCCTAACCACCTATTTTCATGGGGTTAGTCCAATTAGACAACAAAATTAGCAATCCCCGGACCTAACTCGATCGGATAATATTTTCATGTCCCGAACTCGACTATTCCTTCTCCTGCACTAGCTAAGTGACCTCACCTCTCAGCATAAGCCAATCGCCCAAAAATATGGATGAAAGTTCTTTCAAGCATTTCATCGAGCACTTGACGAGCGTGAGAGAAAACTCTAAGTTCTAAGCATAGATTGGGTATGATTAGGCCTAATACAAGAGTAATTAGCCATCAAGAGGCTAATCGTAATTCAAGTCAACAAAATCTACCAACTAATCAACAACAAAGCACAAAAACCCAAATTCAAACCTAAGTTGACAAAGAACATAACAAGCATGAAGATGGAGGAAAGAGAATAAAACTAATCAAATATAATGGCCTAATAAAATATGGATTAACAATGAAAACTAAGCATTAAAAATAAATACAATCTAAACTAACATAATCATAACACGAACAAACAAGAACGAAACTGAAATATAAAGGTAGAGAGAGAGAGGAGAAAACTTATAGATTGATAGGAAGAACTTCAAATCCCAGTGCTTGAATCCAAAATTAATCCATTACAGCCCCAATCTAATCCTCTCAATGGGGTTTTTATTCCCTAAAGCATAAACTAAACTACCTTAAAAATCGCCTAGAAGAACCCCGAACGACCCCGAGCAAAAACACCGAAAAGGGGTTTAAATAGAAAAACACCGAAAGTGGAGGGGGGCACGATCGTGTCAGGTGGCATGGCCCAACCATGCCAGGTGGCACGACCGTGCCACATGGCACTTCTCTGGCGCGGTGGTTGGGCCCCCCTGCTGTTCCTTCTTGCCTGTTTTTGCTGTTTTTTTTCGCTTTGTCCCGTCTTCGCTACTTTTTGTGACGTTTGCTCGATTTGAAGTTTATTACCTGCAAAAGTAAATAAAACAAGTAAAACTCCTAAAGATTAAGTTATTATACGAGATAAAAGTGGGTGAAAGAGGCATGTAAAATAGGACAATTTATCGCCCAACAAATACCCCCACACCTATCTTTTGCTCGTCCTCGAGCAAAATAAAAGAAAAATTCACTTAAGAACCTAACTCACTTTCGTAGGAGTCATGGTTGCATTTAGCGTATGCAACAAGCCCTTTAAACCCCTTGGTTCCCCTAACTAGACGAGTGACATCTCGTGAGGGTTTACAAAAGATATACCCACAAAATCTCAAAAAGGAAAACAAAGAAAAGAGAAACAAAAATCGAAAAATAAAAATGACAAAACACAAAATATACATCGGGGTAAATTGTACACAATCGGATCAACCAAAACCCCCTAGTAACTCAAATATCAGTCTGTACATAAGCATCATATGCATTTCAAGACACATCATCCCAAAGAATGGCATCCAGACATCAGCTTTTCATCCCACGACGCATGAGAACATTGAATCCATCCTGGTGTCTGGTGTGCAAGTGTATCATCACCCTAAGACTTTGGCTTACCCAAATCAAACTCAACTCCAGTTAACTGACACAAGCTACCTTATTGATTTGCTAGCATGGAAAACAAGCTTCCCCAATAGCAGTATTACCTCAAAGGGTAGCACCCAATAGCGCATGCCTCAAAGGGGTACCTGTCTTTCCAAACTCTTTTCTTCCCTCCTTTTTTTCTTTTTCTTCTTCATTGTCATTCCAAACTCTTGTCACACCTCAAAGGGATACACCCAATAGCGCATGAGTTTGTTTGTTTTTGTTTTTGGAAAAGGAGTGCAAGTACATCCAAGGGTAACTGTGCAGTAGACAAGTGGGAGAGCCGATCATGGAAGACTAAGAATGTAAGATACTGATAATACATAAAGCAGGACCGGATTGCAAAATTACAATGGACTTTTGGAGTTAGAACTGAGGCCTAAAATGACAGACTTGGGACGAATATTTATCATGCATATTATATTTATATACGAGCTAATAGCCAAGGTACTGGAGATCAAGACTGATCAAGATAGTACAAAACTCCCCTAAATAAATAAAAAAAGGAAAAATTATACAAAAAGAGAAAAATTGAAAAATTTACACAAAAATGAAAATTTTTCACAAAAATCAAATTAAAAGGGTAAATGACCCCACCTCCATACCTAAGTCTCATAATGTACTCATTGGGAGCTAAGGAGTCATCACCAACCACAAAACACACAAAAATAAAGAAAACAAAATCACACACAAGACACACAAAACAAAACAAACACACACAAGAACACTAAACTTGCACACATATACAAGCTAGCACACTCTCCCAAAAACACTCACCAAATCAAAAACAAGACCACACATATATACAAAACTAACCACCAAAAACAAAGATGTACTAATCTATCAACACCACCAATCACAACACACAAATATTCACAAAAACAGTGATCATAGCCATCAATGGCTCAACAACATCCCAAATTTCTCCTCAAAATGATCACCAGAAAAGTACAATCCTAATATCCACAACTAAATAAAAACAAAAAGAATGAAAATAAAAAATAAAAACAGGGGGGGAAGAGTGAGCGTGCCACTTGGCACGGTCGTGCCCCCCAGTCGCGCACTTGTCCATTTATTCCTCATTCGGGCGTTTTTGCTAGGGGGTCGCTTGGGGGTTTGCTTAGGGCTTCTCTCTGGCGATTTCTAGAGCAGGTTAGGTTAAGTTTTAGCAAATAAAACCTCAATAGGAGGAGTAGTTTAGGATTGAAGATTGTAATATTGGATTCAACCTTTACATTTCAAGTTCCTTCTATCAATTCAAGACTAAGCTTTCTTCGCCTTTCTCTATTTATTTCATTGTTGTTCTTGTTTATGTTTTGTTGGTTTAATTCTTGTATTTGATTTGTTTAAGTTTATATGTTTAGTTTTCATTGTTAATTTATGTTATTTAGTTGTTTAGATTCGTTTTATTTTATTTTTTTTGTTTTGTTCTTCAAGTTTATGTTCTTGTTTGTTAGTTTATGTTTTGATGTGTTTGTGATGTTTAATTGGTAGATTGTGTTGGCTTGGATTGTGATTAGCCTCTAAACTAACATAATCATAACAAGGACAAACAAGAACGAAATTGAAATATAAAGGTAGAGACGGAGGAGAAAACTTATAGATTGATAGGAAGAACTTTAAATCCCAGTGCTTGAATCCAAAATTAATCCAATACAACCCAAATCTAATCCTCTCAACGGGGTTTTTATTCCCTAAAACCTAAACTAAACTACCCTAAAAATCGCCTGGAAGAACCTCGAACAACCCCAAGCAAAAACACCGAAAAGGGGTTTAAATAGAAAATCAGGCGAATGAGCGAGTGGAGGGTGGGGCATGACCGTGCCAAGTGGCACGGTGCCACCTTGCCACTTCTCTGGCGCAGTGGTTCGGCTCCCCTGCTGTTCCTTCTTGCCTGTTTTTGCTGTTTTTCTTCGCTTTGTCCTGTATTCGCTCCTTTTCGCGGTATTTGCTCCATTGGAACTTATTTCCTACAAAACGTAAATAAAACAAGTAAAAACCCTAAAGATTAAGTTATTATACGAGCTAAAAGTAGGCGAAAGAGCTGAGGCATGTAAAATAGGATAATTTATCGCCTAACACTATCCGATTCATTTTTCTATGCTTATGGATATTTTATTTACAACATTGAAGGAGGAGCATAAATGGATGAGATATAATGAGTAAAAAAAAGTGAAAGAAATATCAATACTATGTTGATGAGACATGCTTTCTGCAAGCATTTACTAGGTAGTTAATTGAGCAAGTCTCAAGTTAGTCTAATTTTTGTCATGTCTAATTTTCTTGGCATGCCCTTAGCCCAAACTGAATTTTGTTTCGTTGGGTCCCCAATCCACACTTTCATTTTTAAATAAGTGATCCTCGTCAATCCTATTCGACTGTAGACAAATGAAACACTTATGGCTATCCTTGTCATGATCTATCAGAAAAGTTGTTTGTCAAAATTTTTAAAAAAACCAGAAATTGTTTAGCAGTTACAACACTTAAATTCTACTACTTAAGTCCACCATGTTTAGTCCTTTTGATCTTTTAATTGCTTGGTCTTCTCATTAATAATGAGAAATTTATTTGATCATTGAACCTGACAACGGATAACCTAGTAGTTGTAAAGCTTGTCGAGAGCTATAAATTTAACCACTACTTCGGTTATTAAATATTTTTATAGCGTAGGGAAGTAGGGATCGATTCACGAGGAAAGATTGTTTTAAAAAGGCTAGCTTAATCCTAAATGATTTTACTCATCCAATTTATTAAATCTAATCTTAATAATTCTAGAATAATTAAAATCTAATAAATGAAAATCTGAAAAACACCCAATGGTGCTCCTAAATATCTTGGATTATATTCTGGAAATAAAACAGTAAAAAGCTTTCCTAAATAATCTAGAAAAATAAATTCAGAATAGTAACTCAAATTCTAATTAAAAATCAAAACAGCAAATATTAATCAGAAAATAAATATTAAAAATTTCAAACAGTAACCTAAAATATTATTCTTCAGGCATATAAGCTTATAGCTCCTCAATTGTATCCAAATAATTTCAGAAAAAATCAAATCAGAAAATTACCACAGAATATCAATGCAGAATATTAGATCTGAAATTAGAAATAAAATAATCTGCATAAATATAAATACGAAAATAATAAGAAAATTACCCTAATTCTAGGACACAATTTTCTGCACTTATCAATGCCTAATAATCATGAATTAACAATTAAAATCGAAATTTTCAGAATTAATAACCTAAAAATCTGCGCATATCAATTTCACAAAATAATTCTGAAACAATTATCAAATAACTTCCAAAAATTACGAAATTAAATAGGGGCAGACTAGGAAACTCTATAAACTATAGGAACTGATAAAAATTGAAAAATAATAAAAATAACTATTTTTAGTCTAATTTCTAACAAACCGGTAATTAAATACTAAAATTGAATATAAATCAATCTGAAATTATAACCACTCTAAAAATCAAAATCTAAACTATCTAAAATTACCTAGACACTCCTAAAAGACTATACTGTTGGTGGGGGGTCGATTGAAATTGTATTGAAGCTAATAAAAATAGAACAAAAATTAACAAACTAATCAAGTTAACTCTAAGCAACAAATAATGATCAAATTTGTCAAATTTATGAAGGATACTTAGCATAATCTTAATCCACCATGCAAATTAATATTTATCATCAATACACAAGTTAATTTGATTCATGAGTTAAACTGTAGAAGATATCCACTAGTGGTTCTTCCCTGTGTTTTCTTAGATTTTAGTTTACTTAGGTCCAACCCTAATATAAACCCTACTAATTTGATAATCTTTACACAAGTGCAAAAATTTAACCAAACTAGAGAATTAAGAATTAAAAAAACATCATTTAACACTTTGTAACCAATTTACCAGCAAATCGATTTAACAAAGATCTAAAGCAATTACCTAACTAAAAGAGATGGGTTTGAGTCATCCATGATTAATTAGGGTGATACTAATGCTTAAAAGACGATAAATTTTACGTATTAAAGCCTTTTACACTATCATATGAATCCGTATTAAACTAACTAGCATGCATTCTAATTAATATAACACGAATATCATGAACGATAAACACAAATCGCTATAGAATCATGAATACAAATCAACTAGACAGTAAAGCATGAAACTTGTTTCAAAATAATTAATTTGGCATGGTTTCAAGTAGATTATACTAAGCAAAAAAATATTACTCACTCATATTAAACATAACATCACAATTAACCAAAGGATTCATGTTTAGTAATAAACTAAACAAAAAAAAAAGAAATCAAAATCAAAATCAAAATAGAAAGAAGAAAGGAGTGGCGTGGTGGCGGGATGAAGATTATTATGATGATTGATGGCAATGGGTTGATGATGTGATTATATGGTGATGGTGAGGAAGATGGAGGGAGGTGTGTGTATGATTTGTTAGGTAGAAGAGGTGACGTGATGATAGAGAGTGGGCGTGGAGGTACGGAAGGAGCAGCCGTGAGATGATTGTTTTTGGAGGAAGGAGCCGTGGAGATGTATGAGATGATTTATGGTGAGGTTGGGATGAATCATGATGGTGGTGGTGGTGAATGATTATATGGTGGAGATTATTTAAATTAGGGTTAGGTGTGATATGGGCCTAGGCTTAGTAACTAGGTTTTTTTTTTTTCTTTCTTAGACTCCTTCTCCCCCAAGACTTCTAGCTTTACTCCAACTCTTGTAACCCTAGTCCAAATAAATAATTATGGAAATAATATTATCCATAATTATTATTTTTGCATATAGCTAAACGCGTAAAACCCGCGCCTCGACGACTTTTCTTCTCTTTTTTATTAAAATAATACTAACCCTGAAAAATATATAAAATAAAACAAATTAGACGAAATAATATATATAATATAATCAAAATAATTATAAAAATAATGCATGATTTTTGGCTTAGCAAATTCCTCCACACTTAGACTTTGGATGTCCTCGTGCAAAGAAATCTTAGACTCGACGTAAAACTGGCTCTTTTTCTTCCTTATAAAGTCATGCATAACTATGATATTCATACTAAGCCTTGGCTTGCTTTAAAAACAGTGTTATTGAGTTAATTAGTTTTTTCATTCAATAAGTGAATACCTGCTAAACATCCAACTATCCTTAGAGAGTTTATTCATCAACCTCACAACACTTCTGTAATGATGTAACAAGATCAGTAATTATCCATCTCTTTTTGATTATGCAAACACTAATCAAGAGGTTGAAAAAGAATTTAAGATAGAAAAATTTAGGCATAGTCTAGCTATAGAGACAATTGAACTAGGTAGAATAACTTCATTAAATTGATTCCTAAACTTGCCTTGTATTTATTTTCTTCTTCTTCTTCTTCTGTTCAAACTCCACTTGCGCACCTATTCGAGGCCCATATAGGATCTTAGAAATTAAACACTCCCTGTCTCACACTCACCCGAATAGATGTGCTGGAGCAAATATTTTATTAACATCATTACTTTTATTTATTTTATTGGCTCACTAGTGTGGAAAGCAAGCTTTCCAGTGGCAGTATTGCCTGAAAGGGTAGCACCCAATAGCGCATGCCTCAAAGGGGTACTTGTCATTCCCAACTTTGACTTTATGAAAAATAGACAAGTAAAATCACAATTTTAATGAATTATTCAACTAATTCAATAGTCTAGGAGATGGGCCAGGTCATTTTATTGCCTCTGAAGCGGATATATTACATGACTAAATAAGATGGATAATCAAGAGAATTACTCATTAAAAAAATGTATGAGGATCAACTCAAACTTCTCTAAAGGATAACTATCATGCTTAGAAGTTTTCACTTATAAAAGAATAAACTACAAAATAGATAATAAAACAAAACAAAAAAAATTTCTAAACAAGCAAGCCTAGCATAAACTCATATCATGCATTATTTATAAGAAAAGAAAAGATTTTTTGTTTTTTGATTTTCTATTTTTTTTTCAAGAATAAAAACTACAGGAATTAAATGCAGGATGCACCCCCCACACTTAATTCATGCATAGTCCCTAATGCATGCAAAAAAGAAATAAATAATGAAAGTAAAAACAAAATTAAATGGGTACTTCCCTAAAAACATTGGGTTACCTTGCTCCCAACTAGCGCCTTTGTTTATAGTCGTTGGCTTGACTTCATGAAGCTCCTGGATCCTCTAGTTGGATATCTTCCAGTAAATCATTATTAATCTGATCAAGACTCTTAGTAAGCATAGTCAAAAACTCATCTTTATTGGATAAGCCATAAATATCTTGGGGCAATTCAGCAATGACATCAAGTGCATACACGTAACTCACATCAGCAGGAAATCTCATAGCATCAAAAATATTAAATTTAATCACTTCACAATCAAATTTCATGGTTAATGTTCCTTCATGCACATCAATTTTAGTCCTAATTATTTTCAAAAACGGCTTGCCAAGCAAGATGGGAATATCATGACATGCTTCACCCATGTTCATTACATAAAAGTCAGCAGGAAACACTAGTTCGTTCACTTGAACCAAAACATCCTCTAACACTCCATCAGGAAAAGTGTTGCTCCTATCAGCTAATTGAATCACTATGCCAGTTTTCTTTAATTCGCCTAGGTTTAGTTTGTCATAAATGAATTTACGCATAACGTTAATAGAGACACCTAAATCAAGCATAGCTTTATCAAAACAAAGGTTTCCTACTTTGCAAGGAATAGAAAACACACAAGAGTCTTTACACTTAGGGGGAAGTTTTCTTTGAAAAACAGCAGACACATTTTTCCCCACACTTGTCTTCTCATTACCAATGAGCTTCCTCTTGGTAGTGCATAATTCTTTTAAGAACTTAGCATAATGAGGCACCTGTTTAATGGCATCAAGGAGAGGTATATTAATTTCTACCTATCTAAAAGTCTGTAAAATCTCTTGGTTAGCCTCATTTGCCTTAGACGTCGGGCTTCTAAATCTACTAGGGAAAGGTGGGATTGGTTTGTAAGATTCTCTTTTCTTTTCTCCTAATTCCTTAGTAGTTTGATTAGACTTTGTATCCAACTTTGGTTCAACCCCTTTGACCTCTAACTCAGACTTAACCTTTCCACTCTTCCTAGGCTCTTGTAACTCTTTCCCACTCCTAAGTGTTATGGCACTAACATTCTCCTTAGGGTTAGGGTAAGGTTGAGATGGTAACCTATTTTGCATTTGAGCCTGCAAGTTGCTAACTATGATATCAGTTGTAGCCTGTCTCTCTTGAACTTGCATAAGAGCTGTTTCCATACTTTGGAACCTATCATCCATCTTCTTTAAATACACATGTTTTGTTAAAAGAAATCCGTTAAAGAGCCTTATCTGTTGTGTAATGATAATTAATATTAAAGTTCTTGGTACATGCATTAATCCTGAGTGACTACTATATGCCATGCAGCTTTGTTGTCACAAATGCGTGACTATAGGCAACATAGGAGGTACACATAGTTCATGAAGAATATATGAAATTCATTCTAGTTCAGAAGATGCAACTAACATAGCCCTGTATTCTGCCTCGAACTAAACTTAGCAACAATTTTTTACTTAGTTTTTTCATGAAACTAAGGAATTGCCAAGAAATACATAATACCTAGTCATGGACCTAGAACTCATCTTACATGTTCCTCAATTTTCATCACTATATGCAATAACGTGTAGACAGTTGGTTTTGGGTTAATAAAGCCCTTTGCTTGATGTGCCTTTAAAATACCATAGGTCATATTAAGTAGCTTGATAGCTTCTGTCTCTAGGTTGCTGTAAAAACTAGCTAAAATGTTGCACAACATACGAGATATTTGGCCTTATGCGTGTTATATATAACGACCTTTCAATGACTCTTCTATAAGGCTAACGATTATACAAAATATGCCCTATATCTAAGGACAATTTAAGAACCTTTAGTAAAAGGAACTCAGCGAGTTTAGCTCCAGTCAAGCTAGAATCTATTAAAATGTCCATAACATATTTCCTTTGATTCAAAAAAGTGGTTGCCTTATATCTAGAAATCTCAATTTTAAGAAAATGTCTTGCCAACCCCAAATCCTTAATGGTTAAGGATATGTTAAATCTTCTTTAAATTTCATATACAAAGGTTGTCACTCCCTGTAATTAGAAATAATCATGTACATAAACCAAGACAAGGTTTAGAGTCATTTGACGTTTCTAGTGACCAAAGAATAATCACTCTTTTCTTGCACAAAACCTTTGGACAACTAAAACTTTTAAAGCTCTAAATTCCATTATCTAGAAGCCTGTTCAATACCATAAAAATGCTTTTATAGTTTACACACTTGCCCTAGCTGAGCTATGGCATACCTTCAGGAGATTCAATGTTTAAATTCCATTATCTAGAAGCTTGTTCGATACCATAAAAATGCTTTTATAGTTTACACACTTGCCCTAGCTGAGCTATGGCATAACCTCAGGAGATTCAATGTAGACTTCTTTATCAATGTAACCATGCAAGAAGGCATTGTTTATGTCCAATTGATGTAGATGTCAATCTTTGGTAGTAGCTAAAGTAATAAGGATCCCAATAGTAGTGAGCTTTACAATAGATGAGAAAGTGCATTCGTAGTCCTCATCCTTCACTTGCTCAAAGCCTCTAATATCTAATCCAGCGTAATGTCTCTCTATATACCCATTTGGCATGTACTTGGTCTTGTAAACCCACTTAAAACTGAGTGCTTTCTTACCTTTAGGTTGACTAGACAACACCCTAGTCTGATTCTATTCTAATACAACACGTTCACAGTTCATGGCCATTACCCATTCTTCATATTGCTTTGCTTTTGCATAGTACTTAGTTTTCTGTTCGTGCAACATGTTGACAAATGAGGCCACATAATTGGAGAATAAATGTCTAGATTTGAAAATGAAGAAAAGGGGATAAAGTCCATAAGGCGTATGAAAATCATTTGAACGTGAAGCAAGTTAGTATGAATGAGATGAAACATGATTAGGTTGATGTGAAATAGACTCATTAGTAGCAGCGAGCCTTAGGCCTGGTAGGTCAAGCTTTAAGTCTAGATAATCTTCTTAGAGGTGTCTCTGAATTTTTAGAGGAATAAGAAGAATTGATAATATAAGAATTAGTGGCATTAGGAACATCTTCAAAGATCTCATGATGAGACAATAGAGAGGAAGACATATCGTGATGCAGTGAGATAAAATGGTGTGGAAGTGGTATGATAAGAAGTAATATTATTGTCAAGATTGGTCGAACAAGAGTAGAAGACCTTTTGTGATCTAGGCAAGCAAGGAAGGGCTAAAACGGGTAAAATTGAATTAGGAGAGTCCTTGTCAAGAGCTAAACTAGGAGTGACTCCTCTACTCTTGAAAGGAAAAATATTTTCTTGAATCAAGACACCTTTGATATGAAAAATTTTCTTTGTTTGCAAATTAAAAAGTTTAGAACCTTTGTATCCAAAAGTGTATCCTTATAGAATGATATGTGTGCCATGGGGTCAAATTTCTCCTTTTCTCCCGCATTAGCGACAATACACAAACAACTTATAGTTTTCAAAATAGTACAAGCAAGAGTTTACCCATAAAATGGTTCAAAAGGATCTTTCTTACATAAATTTGGCATCGACAACCTATCAATAATATGAATTGCAGAAATAACACACTCTCACTAGAAATGTGTTGGGAAGTCCTGTATGAAACCTAATGGCCTTAGCAGTGTTAAGAAGATTTATATGTTTTCCTTCTACAACTCCATTATGTTGTGGGGTTTTGACAATAGATTTTTGTTACAAAACACCCTTTGAGGAAAAAAAATATATATCTAGGCAAGCATATGTACAAACTTAGTTCCATTGTCAGATCTTATCATGAGTACTTTAGTTGCAAATTGGGTTTTAACTTGTGATAGAACTATTTAACATTAGAGTCAACTTGAGTTTAATCTTGTAATAATTGTGTCAAAGTGAATTTACTAGAATCATCCACTATGGTAAGAAAGTAATTTGCACTAGTTACATTAGCAATTTTATCAGGGCCCCATAACAATTACCTAGAGAGAGAATGTAGAGAAAAGTAGGCATAAAACCTTCCTTGACAATGGTGATGAAAGGCAAGGACAAAGAGAGCTCCCTCACATTCAGAATTGTCTACATCAAATGTGACTATAGTAGAGAAACCTGGGAATAATTTAGACAAGAGAACACCAGCTATGGTTGGAATTTATGTGAATGGGCTATCTAATCCTAAAACAAATGGAATAGTGCCAATTGCTGGCAATGACAAAATTCTACCAGGAGAACATATGCGAAGGGCATTTACCACATGGATTGATGCCTTACAAAGGACAAGACAATTAAACTCCTGGGCCCAAGAAGTGGAGCAAGAAATGGTGTCTATGCTAATATTGAGCCAGAGATACCAAATATGGGTTTTAAGTTGAACTATATTCAACGATTAACTCACAATGATATGAAGCTTCAATGTATTAAGGTAAATGACATCCAGCCAGAAATTGACTACTAGAAATCATCGATAACCTGTTTTATTATGGGATTAAACCCCCCTTTAAGAGTAATGGAGGGTTTCGTCAATCACATTTTGGCTATGAAAGTTGATAAGATAGTCACTAAACTAAATAGTGTGTTTATTGTGCGATCATATGGATGCAAAGGGTTGAAACTAAATATACTAAGCTTTGACGATAATTTACTGTTATTTTATTAAACTGAAACAAAGAATGTAGCACACTTGATGATTGCTTTCAAGCATTTCTCTGAATGCTCAGGCTTAAAAGCAAACCCTAAAAAATCGCAAATTGTCACTGCTGGAGTAACAGAAGTGACAAAGGATAAGTTGGTGGTTTTAACAAGGTTTAAAATTGGTTTGCTACCATTTTGGTACTTCGCAGTGATTGCGAAACCACAAAGAATGAGCAATTCAGACTTCCAGACAATCATTGATAGAATTATAGCAAGAGTTACAGCTTGGCCAGCATAAAAGTTCACATTTGTTGGCAAAGCATAGCTCATTAACACAGTGTTATTGAATATGTTTACGTATTGAGGCCAGATCTTTATGCCTCCCAAACATATCCTTGAGAGAGTAAACATTACTACATGACTTGTAGGGCTTTCCTATGGGGTCTTGGTCCTGAGAGGAAGAAGCCTACTTTGGTAGTTTGGGATACGTTATGCCAATCAAAAAAGGAAGAGAGCATGGGAGTAAGAAATGTCATCAAATGGAACACAGCTTTGATAGCAAAGCACGTATAGAATGTAGCTTCAAAAGCAGATGGTTTATGGATAAAGTGGGTGGATCACTATTATTTAAAAGCGCAAACCATCTAGGACTGCAAACAATCTGCAAAAGACAGTTGGTGTTGGAGGAAGATACTTAAGGTAAGAGAGCTAAAATCAGACATGGTTTTTGAACTCAGATAGGCAAGTGGCTAGCTACACCATCTAGTAAATATTTTATTATATCATGATATCAATGATTTAAAGGTGATAAGCCACAAGTACCTTGGTACAGATTGATTTGGAACAAAAAAAATAATACCAAAATGTGGATTTATTTAATGGCTAGCAATACAGCATAGACTGCTCACACAAGGCAGGCTATAGGCATTTGGAATACTAGGGACCAATCTTGTGTCCTGTGTGATGAAGTGAATGAAAGACATGAGCACTTATTCTTTTCTTGCCCATTTCATGATGACTATTTTGGTACATGTCCTGGATGAGATTCTGCATCTGCGTATTAGTGCTATAAACTGTGAGGGTCGGCAACAACACATCATCACCCAAACTGGTTCAAGAAGGTAGATAGACAAACCGTTTGTGGCAATATCAGTGATAGTTTGTCATTGTTAGAGAAAAAGAAATAGAAGAATATTCTGGAATGAGAGGAAAGATTTTCACTATATCATTATTGAATGTGGAAAAACGATCTTAAATAGACTTAGGAGGATGTAAATATGGATTCACATCAAGGTATGCCTTGATTTTGTGATGTATAACATTTTGTTTTGGCTGAATAGATGAGCTGACAGTTCTACTGCCCAAAATTTTTTTTATCAGGCCCCCAAAGATCCGTGAGGATAAGCTGGAAAGATTAGGATAAGCTAAAAAGGTTTTCTTGTAGAATAATACTTATATTGAAAGGAAGCCAATCAAACTTGGCAATTGTACATGTTTCACAAAAGAAATCCATGGGCAAGAAAGGCTTACAATCATAAATGTGTTATATCTTAGAAAAGGAAATACGACTTAATCTGGCATGTAAAACATTAAGATTAATAGATTTACATGCTAAATTATTGCAAGAAATAGAAGCTAAAATCACAAAATCAACCAAACTGCAAGAAGCTTCAAATTAATAAAACATTAGCGACAGAACTAGATGCCTAGGCTGTAGAAGACAAAGGAATAGTAATAAAGCTCACCAGCATTTTTACCAACAACCATAATCAATTTGGTTATATGGTCCTAGAAAAAACAATGACTAAGGTAAAAGATGGTATTAAAATTATTATTTGTTAAAAACTTAAAACTAAAAGTAGGTTATACTTGCAATCTAGCACATAAAAGGCCTTTCATAAACTTAAGGTAGGTGACAACTAGATGTGGCCAATAAGAGTAATGGACTTTTGAAGATCCATTAGGTAAGGGCACTATAATGGGACTAGATAGAGTCAAAAGATTTTGGTAAGCAAGCTCAAGTCAAAACTCATGTGTTCTCTAGAACTTGTGTCTATAATCCTAGAACATATAGCACTATTGGACATAGCACAGCTAACATAAGAATGAGAGCTAATAGAAACCATATACCCTTAAATTGAGCAAAAGTATTACAATCTTAATGCACTTCCATATTCTTTTTCTTTTGACCAATCTCATCATTTCTTGAGCCAGGGAACAAACAAGATTGCAATCTCCTATAAAAGGAAGAACCTACACCAGTAGTATTCCCATCCTAATTTCAAAACAACTCTAAAGAGTAGTATTTAGTTTGTCGGAATTAGAATTGACCAAATTTGCAGTGACTCTCATGTTGTTTTTTGGCCTTAGCACCTCCTTTAACCGCTTGATACCAATCTAGATATCCAATGATTTTGAAGCATTGATCAATTGTGTGTCCAGGCTTTTGACAACGATCACAAAATTTGTTTCCCATATTAAATTCTTTCCTTCTTTTAGGTACATTTTCAATAGCAAAAGCATTAGCTGATTGATCTGAATCTCCAAAAACACTAGGTTCAAAACTCATAACATTTGACGCCATTTCTGTAGCAGCATTTAAATTAGGATGACTTTTCTTTGAATCTTTGAAATCATAGAGTAAGCCTTCTTGAGATTTGGTAAGGAATCCAGGAGCAATATTTGATCGCTCATTATTTCATAATTTTAATTCAGATGCATCAAAAAATGCATCAATCTCTGCCTTTCTCTTAGTTCTATAGTTTTCTTCATAGCTTGACATGTAGAAGCACGAGCATAGACTATAACCTCGAACAAATTATCTGATTAATCCCAATGTCTTTTTAGCTTGTTATAATAAATAACCATAAAGTCATTTGCTTGATGTAACTCTAAAATTCCCTTGTCCATTTATAAAGTAGTGGACCATCACTTTGACCAAATTGTTCGGTAATTTCTTCACAGAGTTGTTCAGCCAAATTGACTTAAAAAAAACCTCAACTAGATCATTGGTCACAGAGCTCAAAAGCCAACTTAGTTATCACATCGGATCCATTGATTTTACTAACATGATGTAACATTTGGCTTAGTACATGAGCCATCAATCAATCCGAGCTTTGTCTTAGTCTTCAAAGCAATTTTAACTGCTCAACTCTACTTCTAGAAATAAGGTCCATTTAATTGCACATTAACCAATTGCAGTCTTGGAAAATCAGACGATATATAAAGCAAATCAGTATTATAATTACTTTCTTCATGATTCCTTCTCAACGAAACTCCTCATATTGTGTATCGTTACTCATCATGATGAAAATCGAGTGATCAAAGAAGAAAGAGATCAAGATACCTAAATTAGACAGTTATAGGCTAGATCAATTGTTGAAACTAAACAATCGGTTAAATCAGAATAAAATTGAGTTTGAATTTGATTTTGGCTTGATTGATTGATGACCCAAAACAATCAATCGAGAGACAAGAGAATTGAGGGAAAAGAATTTGATTGAAGATCTTTAGCCTAGCATGCTCTAATACCATGTAAAATGTGTTGGATGAATGATTCTAGGGAGAAAGCATATGAAGAAAGAGAAGTTCCCAACTTGAATGAAATAATCATTTGGAAAACTATGCAAAGAAAAACAAGAGCCAGCTAGCTATATACAAGTGTCCTTGACTGAGATAAAAATCTAGCTCCTAGTCTGATTAAGTTAGTAGTTGCTGGTACTGAGTTGACATATCCTTAGCCAACTCCTTAACACCCCATTTTAAGATGAAAAACTAGTAAAGCGATATCTTTGACCCGTCTCCTTGTTCTTTTGTTTGGAGTGTAGACATCTTTAAATTGCCCAATTTGTTGTAGATTTCCTTGAGTTTCATTATGTTTACATCACAAGGCAAATTGCAAATGAAGATGCAAAGCAACTTGTAATAACTGCACCACTCGACTTTCGAGAATGAAGCTCCATTTTCGATCTTTCTCCTTCTTTTAGTAATTATCTGATTTTTCTCTGAGACACATACTCGTGAACTATCCCCCTGCTTAGCTTCTTCCTCCTATTGTAGGATAGATGGTGTTCTCCCTTTAGCGTTTTACTTTCTTCTCTTATACTATATCATTGAAGTATGCATTAATGAGGAATAAGATTTCTAATTGGTCGATCTTAACAATTTTTAAAAATAAAACAGGAAAGAAAGTTAAAGTTGACTAAATTAACTAGAACTTGATTACTTAATTTAAGTAACCAAAGATCATAATTGAATTTAGAGCTGGTAGAGAATTGATTCTCATGCTCTCCTCACTATCTTAATTTTATTAAGAAGAGGAACATATATGAAGAGGAATATATATGTACAGAGTTATGCATAAATATGGTAATTACAAGGAATGGGTAAGTGCAAGGATTTGCACAATAAACTAAATTAGTACAGCCAAAATACATAAAGAAACTAAATATATCTCCAGAAGATCTGAATCTTCTAATACTCTCCCTCAAGGTGGACCGTGCATATGAGAAACACCCAACTTCCTTAGGAGACAGCGGAATTGATGCCAACTGAGGGCTTTAGTGAAGATATCTGCAATCTGTTCATGAGTAGGAGTATACTAAGGCTTAAGAACATAAGAGAGAATACATTTACGGACAAAATGACAATCAACCTTGATATGCTTGGTACCCTCATGGAAAATGGGATTGTTGGAAATATGCAAAGCAGCTTGGTTGCCATAGTATAATCGAGTTGTAGAAATAGGAATGCTCAAAAACAGAAGTAACTGGCCTAACCAAACAAGTTCACTCGTGGCATTGATCATAGCACGATATTCAGCTTTAGCAGAGGACCAAGAAGCAATAACTTGTTTCTTGGCCTTCCAAGCAATAGATGCCTTCCCCAATTTAACAAGGTAACCCGTGATAGAACGACGAGTCAAGGGACAACTAGCCCAATCTGAGTTACAATAAAGATGTAAGTCCTGAGGGTTACTAGCGGGCAGCAAAATCCTTTGTCTTGAAGAAGATTTTAAGTAGAAGAGGATGCATAAACCGGCGTCCCAATGTCCTTGTCGAGGATCTTGTATAAACTAACTAAGAATATGAATGGAATACATTATGTCTACTCTTGTAATCATGAGGTAATGTAAGCATCCGATGAGACGTGGATATTGAGAAGCATCAACTAAAGGTGCACGTGAGTTAGTCAAAAACTTAAGATTACGGTCCATAGGACAGGTACATGGCTTGGCACCAAGTGTCCCAGTTTTAGTAAGAATGTTAAGAGCATATTTGCGTTGGCACAAAAATAGCCCTTCTTTGGACCAAGCCACTTCAATGCCCAAAAAATATTTTAGGAGACCCAAATCTTTAAGTTTAGAACATTGTTGTAAATAGCTCTTGAAGCCATAACATTGATCATGACTATTATTAGTAAGGACTAGATTATTGACATAGATAAGTATGGCCAAGAATATGCTATATGGGCAATAAATAAAGAGAGAATGATTCAAAGGTGATTGAACAAATCTATACCGGAGTAAAGTCGAGGCTAGTTTGAAATACCATTGTCCAGGTGCTTGGCAAAGCACATATAGATACTTCCTCAATTTACAGACTATATTCGATTTAGGAGGATGAAAGCCCGGCAGAGGTTTCATATAGATATCTTCATTTAGATCCCCATGGAGCAATTTATTATGCACATCCATTTGATGGAGTTCCCACCATTGGGAAGCTGCAGTAATTAATAAAAAATGGATAGTTCCATCTTCGCGATAGGAGTAGACATTTTATTAAAATCCACTCCTTCGACTTGGCTATTACCCAAAATAACCAAATGTGGTTTATATCGTTTAATAGACCCACCGACACTATACTTGGTCTTGTACACCTATTTGCATCCAAGTGGCATTTTGTTGCGAGGTAAAGTAGTAAACTCCCACATTTTGTTACCTTCAAGGGCAGAAATTTTAGCTGCCACTGCATTGCGCCACATAGGATCACGAATAGCTTGGCAAAAAGACATGGGCTCAACGTCAAAAGTTGTAGAAGCCAAAAAGCCACGATACTGAGGATAGAGGCGATCATATGAAATAAAGTGAGAAACTCGATAGGACCCGAAGAGTTATCATGGAGCGGCGATGAGGTGGGATGTTCAATGGCGTGACGAATATAGTCCCATAGATGTGTGGGAGGTTTTTTTGCTCAGTGTAGCTAAGTGGAGTCAAGTGCTGGATCAGTCCCATGATCCTATTCAGCAATGTGCTCCAAAAGTGGACCTGAGGAGTACAGGGAATCAAGGCCTAACATGGCCTGTAGATCCTCGCTAGTTGCGGGTCGGGGCATGTATACACTGTCTCACGTTAGGCGAGGCCACGAAGAAGTGCTAAGGTAGGGCGGCTCCCTCTCAGCAGGGTTTATTCTATCAGAGCCTAGTCCAGCCGATATAGGCTGGCAATCTTCAACACAAGCCAATTCATCCATAGAGGGAAAAACCATATTGGATTTATCAAATTAGGCTCCATTAGATCAAGTATTTGAGAAATCGGTTCAGCGCAAAGGAAAATTACCTCATAAAAATGAACATCTTGAGACACAAACAACTTTTTTGTCTCCAAATTATATAACAACCACCCCTTTTGCCTTGAGGATACCCTAGAAATAAACACGTAGTGTCTCTTAAATCAAATTTATCTCGGGATTTGTTATGATTTTGTGTATAACATAGACACCCAAAGACCCGTAAGTGATCATAGCTAGGTGCAACTCCAAGCAGGGCTCTGTAAGGCCTTTTAAAATTCAACAATTTTGTTAGGGTCCTATTGATGACGTATGTAGTTGCTAAACACATTCACCCCAAAATTTTAAAGGAAGACAAGCTTGAAACCATTAGGCCCTGGCAACATTAAGTATGTGTCGATTTTTCCTTTCAATACAACCATTTTCTTGTAGTGTATCAACACAAGATGTTTCATACAGGATTCCATTTTTTGCAAAGAAAATTGGCAATGGGCCATTGGTAAATTCAGTCTCGTTATCACTACGCAACCTTTAAACTTGTTTATCAAACTGTGTTTTGACCATAGAGCAGAAACTAATGAACTTGTTATAAATTTCTGTCTTATCATTTAGTAGGTATACCCAAACAGCACGGCTATAATCATCCACAATACATAGAAAACAACAATAATCACTGAGGCTACAAGTATGATATGGCCCCCATAAATCACAGTGTATTAAGGAAAAAGGACATTGAGCTTTGGTATTCCTAAGGAAAAACGGACTTCATTTTTGTTTAGCTTGATGACAAACATCACAACATTCATCTAAGCCTTTATTCAACTTGAAACCAAAATCAGTCGACAAAGAAGACTAGCTACCGAAATAAGGATGCCCAAGACGTTGATGCCAAAGATCGCAATCTCTAAGGTTAGTTGTCGTAAATGCCTTTCCTCTGATACCAAATTTGAGATAATACACCTCACTCCTCAGTTCACCAGCTCCAATCAGCATCTTCCAGGTGAGGTCTTGAATAAGATAACACTGAGAGCCATAAATAATAATGCAATTCTTATCATAAGTAAGTTGCTGAGATGATTGCATTTAAACTTTGGCGAATAGAGCATGTTTGTCAGAAATAAATAGTGCCCAAGGTTAACCATCCCTACTTGTGTGACTTTCACCACAACTTCATTGGGTATCAAAATATATATTGCTTGCAACAAATCACGAATATCATTAATAACAGCAATATTGGAAGTCATATCATAGGATTTGCTGGAGTCCAAAATCCACTCAAGAGTAGAAAAAGTCACTTTCATACCACCATTTGGTCTTTCTTGGCTCTCCTTTTCTTTAAAGATAACATATAGGGCATCAATTTGAGATTGAGTGAAACCTGCCAATGTCTCTGCCTCGTTAAATCTGCTACGAGCTTCTCCAGAGTGAGTTACCCCTTGGTGTCCCTCTGTTCCTTCGTCGAATTTCACCTACTGTCTTCCAACGAACCGGCTCCGCTAGCTCTGTTCGAGCTCCCTTTGGCCATCGCTACTCGATTTGTTCCTTGAGTTACTCGATTCGTCCACCGTTGGTACCAGTTGGGTGGAGACCCAATGAGCTCAAAGCATTGGCGCCTCTCATGTCCTAGTTTTTGGCACTGACCACTCTTCGGGCGAATGGGTGGTCTAGATCTACTGGCTGCCACTGCCTTGAAGGCTGCCGCTTCCACAACCGCCTGATGTTATCTCCCTCTATTTATCTTTTGTTATCTCTCTTCTCTCCATACCATGGAGTAAACCTTATTCAAGTTATGCAAGGGTTCAATAGCAAGGAGCCTTGATCTTATTGTCCTAAATTGATCCGAGTCAAGGCCCAAAAGAAATTGATGAACTTTCTCCCTCTCCTAAAATTTGCTCATGCTGAACTCCTTCAACCAACTACAAATTGTGATTTGTTGGTAAGCTCCTAACTCATCCCACACTTCCTTAAGTTTAGTGAAATATTCAGTGACATTTAGATTGTCCTATGTTGTGAGTGTGATTTCCATTTTGAGTTGATGCACTCTAATTTCGTTACCATGTGAGTAACGTTCCTTTAAGTCCATCCAAATCTCGCTTGCCTTCTCTACATATGCAACTGAGCCATGTAAACTTTTAACTATCACGTTGTACAACCACATGATAACCATTGACTTGCATTTTTCCCACGCACGAACTTCTGGGTTGTTGTTCTCTAGCTTCGTTAAAGATCTATCAAGTATGCAAAATTTAATGTTGGACTTCAAAGCATTCATCACTATTCTACTCTAGTTTGCATAGTTTTCCCCATTGATAATTATAGGTGAAATAATGTTTTCGGGATGATATGCGCTGCATAGGTAATAAGGAGATTGGGGATCATTCATATTGAACATAGAAGTCAGATTATTGGTGTTGGTTTTGTCCTCTCCAATCATAATCGAAAGATTGAGTTAATCAGAGTCGAGGCTCTGATACCATGAAAATTTAGAGGTGGGAGAGAATTGATTCTTAAAGCTCTCATCACTATCTTAATTTTATTAGGAAGAGGAATATATATGTACTGAGTTGTACATAAATATGGTAATTACAAGGAATTGGTAAGTACAAGAATTTGCACTATAAACTAAATTTGTTAACGTTCCTTCCTTAATTGGTAGGAGTTGTTAACAATAAAGGAAAAAAAAACAAAAAGTAAGTAATTGAAGATGAAGAAAGAGAGAGAGAGAAATAAAGACAAGAAAAAGAAAACGGAGGACACATTCAAAATATTCTTAGAATGAATAAGGGTGATGCGTTTCCGTAGGAGAAAATATTTCAATTGTAATAGTTCTCCCAACACCTCTTTAAATAGAGACATAGTCTTCCTTCAACATAACAACAATAAGTAGCAAATACAATCAAGCGAGAGAAACATTTGAAAGGAAAACCACCAAGAATTGGTGAGGGTATTCCACCAACATTATGTGAGAGCTATCTTTCTATGTGCCATCCGAGTGGGTGAGATATTGAGTTTATACCCTCTAAATTGTTTAGAGGAGATATATTTTGTAATCCTACTATAAAAATAGTGGAAGCATATTTGGATTGATAGTCCCGTGGTTTTTACCTTCATTTTGGACGGTTTTCCACGTTGAAATTCATGTGTCCCCATCTACAATATTTATTTACTTGTATTGCCTATCTTAATTGAACAAAGAGGGGAAAAAATTTGTTTCCACATTATTCTGCCTTTTTTGAACAGTGGTATCAGAGCTCAGGCTGGGAAGCCATATTCTTGTGTAATCAAGATGGAGGGTATTTTTACTTATGATGGTGACATGATCAAACTTACTGCCAACAATGACTCCTATTGGAAGGCCATGATGGAGGGCCATCCAATTTGCAAAGACCTTGCTGAGCCTATTTGGAATAAAAATATGCCAGAAGGTAAAAATGAAATTGAGTGGAAGCTGTTAAATCGCAAAGCAGTTGCGATAATTTGAAGGTACATAGATATAAGTTTGTATGAGCATTTGTCAAGTTTTGACAATGCCTAGGAACTTTGGACAAAATTGAGTCCTTAATCCAAAAGATGGCGCCGCGGCAACCGAGCGCCGGTCGTAAGACGGTTGGTGAATCTCTAGTATAGTGACGGATAAAATATGATTGAGCACTTGAACAATTTCAAGGGGCGTATAAATCAATTGGCAAAGATCGAGATGCAACTCGATGATGAGTTGCAGGCACTACTGCTTCTCAGTTCATTGCCCGAGAGGTGGGACACATTGGTAGTTACATTAAGTAACTCCGCCCCAGCGGGAAAACTTACTGTGGGTACTGTGACAGACAGTCTCTTAAATGAAGAAGTTAGAAGAAAAGAAAGAGGTCTTTCAATTCAATCTGAAGCCAACTTCATTGACAATCACGGTAGAAATGAGAACCGGGAAGAAATAAAGGACGTGATACGTCCAGGGGCAGATCTAAATGTCGCCTTAAATTTGTTTACTATTACTGTGGCAAGCTAGGCCACAAGAAATTTGATTGTCGATATTACAAGAGAGACCAGAAGGTTGGAAAAGTTAAGCCAGATCAGATTGAGTACAAGAAAGAAGACAGAAGCACTACTGTTGTCGCAACAGATGAAAGTGATGTGTTCCTCGTTGGAGAAGAAAATTATCTAAATCTAACAGATAACGATTGTTCATGGATTGTTGACTCAGGTGCCACCTTTCATGTCACTCCATATGAACATCTTTTCTCATCTTACCAAAATGGTTATTTTGATGTCAAGATGGGAAATCAAGTTTCAAGCAAAATCATTGATATTGGTGACATCACCTTGATAACCAACACAGGATGTAAGCTCAGGTTAAAAAATGTGAAGCATGTACCAGACATGCGCCTTAATCTTATATCGGTAGGAAAACTTGATGATGTCAGTTTGGTTAATTTCTTTGGTGGAGGAATATGGAAGCTCACCAAAGGAAGTCTAATTGTTGCTAGAGGAAAAAAGGAAGGGCCTTGTACTTTCTACAAGGAAAGTTGTGTGAGGGGGAGCTCAATGCTGCCCATGATAATTCAAAATTGGAGTTATGGCATAGAAGACTCAGACACATGAGTGAAAAAGGATTGCAAATCCTAGCCAGAAAATAGCTCCTTCCTAATATAAAAGGCAAATCCCTTGAGCCTTGTATAGATTGTTTTGCTGGCAAACAACATAGGGTGGCATTTCATAAAAATGTTCGACATACTACAAGAAAGCACATTCTTGATTTGGTTCATAGTGATGTATGCTCTATGACTGAAAAGTCGCTTAGCGAAGCATGATACTTTGTTAGTTTTATCGATGACCATTCAAGAAAGATTTGGGCTTCATTATTTAAAATAAAGGACCAAGTCCTTGAAGCATTCAAGGAGTTTCATGCTAAAGTGGAATGTGAAGCTGGACAAAAATTGAAGAGCGTTCGAGCGGACAATGGTGGAGAATATTGTGGTCCCTTTGAATCATATTGGAAGTTGCATGGGATCCTGTTGGAGAAAACTTCACCGAAGACACCTCAGCTAAATGGCTTAGCTCAGAGAATGAATCGAATAATCGAAGAAAGAGTTTTATGTATGCTTTCTCGCGCTAAACTTCCTAAGTCCTTTTGGGGAGAGGCCACGAAGACTGTTGTTGACATAATAAATCTTTCACCATCAGTTCCTTTGGATGGTGCTATCCCAGAGGAAATTTGGTCCAAACAGACGGTATCATACAACTGCCTAAAAGTGTTTGGCTGTTGAGCATTCGTCCATATTCCTAAGGACGAGCGAGTCAAACTTGATTCGAAAACAAGGGTGTGTATTTATCTCGGATCAACAAGAGATGAGTTTGGTTGTCGACTTTGCGATCCTGTAAGTGGAAGGATTATAAGAAGTCGAGATGCTGTATTCTTTGAAGACCAAAGCATAGATTATTTGAAAAAGAAAAAGCCTAAACACAGAGTTGTTAGAGATTTTGATACTGGTCCATCCCTAATGGTTCATGATAATTCTGGGGATGACACAACTGAAAATAATAATGTGACTAGCATAAACGATTATCCTACCTCTTCCTCCTACGATGATGATGAAGAAGAAGGTCAGGATGAGTCAGCCAGATCTGATGCTGAATCTGCCGAGGAGAGATCTCAAGAAGGGCCCCAGTTGAGGTGATGTACCAAATAAAGAAGACCATCCACCAGGTATAACCTAGACGAATAAATAACTCTTACAAATGAGGGGGACCCTTAGAGTTATGAAGAAGCAATGGCTGATAGCCATAAGGTAGAATGGGTGAAAGCCATGCAAGAAGAAATAAAATCCTTGCATGAGAATCATACATATGATCTAATGGAATCACCCAAGGGAATAAAGGCCTTGAAGAACAAATGGATGTCCAGAGTCAAGAATTAGGAGAATAACCCAAGACCTAGGTATAAAGCTCGCCTGGTAGTGAAATGGTTTAATCAGAAGAAAAGGCTAGATTTTGAAGAAATATTTTCTACTGTTGTGAACATGTCTTCAACCCGAGTTGTCCTCGGTCTAGCTGCCCGTCCAGACTAGGAAATAGAACAACTTGACGTCAAGACAACATTTTTACATGGTGACCTAGAGGAGGAAATAGATGTGGAATAACCTGAAGGTTTTGAAGTTGTAGGCAAAGAAAATTTGGTATGCCAACTTCAGAAGAGCCTCTATGGTCTTAAACAAGCGCCCAAGCAATGGTACAAGAAATTCAATTCCTTTATGGCTAATCATGATTTCAAGAAGACACTCATTGACCATTGTGTCTTCGTAAATAAATATGATGGCGGTGGTTTCATCATATTATTGCTCTATGTGGATGATATGTTAATTGTTGGGCATGATCCAAAGAAAATTTCTACTTTAAAGAATGCGCTAAGTAAATCATTTGCCATGAAAGATTTGGGATTAGTAAAGAAGATCCTCGGGATGAAGATAACTCGAGATAGTTCAAAGAAGTTATTGTGGTTATCCCAAGAGAGTTATATTGAAAATTATTGGAAAGATTCAACATGCATAAGGCTACACCAATTAGCACACCACTTGTTGGACATTTCAAGCTAAGTACAAAGCAAAGTCCAACAAGTGAGAAAGAAAAGGCATAAATGAAGTATGTTTCTTATTCATCTGTTGTTGGTAGCCTAATGTACGCTATGATATGTACTAGGCCTAATATTGCTTACACTGTAGGTGTCGTAAGTCGATTCTTAACTAATCCAGGAAAAGAATACTGGACAGCGATGAAATAGATATTTCAATATTTTAGGGGAACAACTAAGAAATGTTTGTGTTTTGGTCAAGAAAAACCCATGTTAGTGGGTTACATTGATGCTGACCTAGTCGGTGATATTGATTCTCAGAAATCAACTTCTAGGTATTTGACTACTTTTGCAGGGGGAGCAGTGTCTTGGCAATCTAAGCTCCAAAAATGCATTGCCCTGTCAATCAACGAGGCTGAATATATTGTAGCTACTGAAGCTCTTAAGGAGATTATGTGGATGAAAATTTTCCTACTCGAATTGGGCTACGAGCAAGACAAATATGTGTTGCGATGTGATAGCCAAAGTGCTATACATTTAGCCAAGAACTCTACTTTCCACTTCCATTCCAAACATATTGATGTTCGCTATCATTGGATAAGGGAAGTATTCCTACAACTCGAGAAAGTCCACACCGACGAAAATTGGTCAAATATGATGACCAAGGTGCTATTAATCAAAAAGTTTGAAAACCATTGCAAAGGTGCCAGTTTGATGTTCCCCAATTACGTTAGAAGGGGGAGAATTGTTACAGTTCCGTCCTTAATTAGTAGGAGTTGTTAACAATAATGAAAAAAAAAAATGAAGGAAGTAAAGGAAGAGAGAAAGAAGGAGAAAGAGAGAGAAACAAAGACAAGAAAAACAAAACTGAGGAAACGTTAAAAATATTCTTAGAATGAGTAAGCGTGATGCGTTTCCGTACAAGAAAATACTTCAATGGTAATAGTTCCCCCAACACCTCTTTAAATTGAGGAATAGTCTTCCTTCAACATAACAATAATAAGCATCAAATACAATCAAGTAAGAGAAACACCTAAGACGGAAACCACCAAGAATTGTTGATGGTATTCAACCAACATTTGGTGGGAGCTATCTTTCTGTGCACCATCCGAGTGGGTGCGATATTGAGTGTATACCTTCTAAATTGTTTAGAGGAGATATATTTTGTAATCCTACTACAAAAATAGTGGAAGTATATTTGGGCTGATAGTCCCGTGGTTTTTACCTTCATTTTGGAGGGTTTTCCACGTTAAAATTCATGTGTCCCCATCTACAATATTTATTTATTTGTATTGCCTATCTTAATTGCACAAAGAGGGAAAAGAATTTGCTTCCGCATTAATCCGTCTTTTCCCAACAGTGGTATCAGAGCTTAGGTTGGGCAACCATATTCTTATATAATCAAGATGGACGGTATTGTTACTTATGATGGTGACATGATCAACCTTACTGCAAACAATTAGTCCTATTGGAAGGCAATTGATGGAGGATCATCTAATTTGCAAAGACCCTGCTGAGCCTATTTTGAATAAAAACATGCCAGAAGGTAAAACTGAAATTGAGTGGAAGTTGTTAAATCGCAAAACAGTTGCGATAATTCGAAAGTAAATAGATAGAATTTTGTTTGAGCACGTGTCAAATTTTGACAATGCCTACGAACTTTGGACAAAACTTGAGTCCTGAATCTAAAAGAAGACGGCACGCAACAGAGCGCTGCTCATAAGACGATTGGTGAAGCTCCAATATAGCGACATGCAAAATATGATAGAGCACTTGAACAATTTCAAGGGGCTTATAAATCAATTGGCAAAGATCGAGATGAACCTCGATGACGAGTTGTAGGCACTACTGCTTCTCAGTTCATTGCCCGAGAGTTGGGCACATTAGTAGTTACATTAAGTAACTCCGCCCCAGTAGGAAAACTCACTGTGGGTATTGTGACAGACAGTCTCTTAAATGAAGAAGTTAGAAGAAAAGAAAGAGGCCTTTCAATTCAATCTGAAGCCAACTTTGTTGACAATCGCTGTAGAAATGAGAACCATGGGAGAAAAAAAGGTCGTGATACGTCCAGGGGTAGATCTAAATCTCACCTTAAATTTGTTAGTTATTACTGTGGCAAGCTAGGCCACAAGAAATCTAATTTTCAATATTACAAGAGAGACCAGAAGGCTGGAAAAGTTGAGCCAGATCAGAATGAATACAAGAAAGAAGACAAAAGCACTACTGTTGTTGCAGTAGCAGATGAAAATGATGTGTTCCTCATTGGAGAAGAAAATTATCTCAATCTAGCAGATAATGATTGTGCATAGATTGTTGATTCAGGTGCCGCCTTTCGTGTCACTCCATATGAACATCTTTTCTCATCTTACCAAAGTGGTTATTTTGGTAATGTCAAGATGGGAAATCAAGTTTCGAGCAAAATCGTTGGTATTGGTGACATCACCTTGATAACCAACACAGGATGTAAGCTCATGTTAAAAGATTTGAGGCATGTACCAGACATGCAACTCAATCTTATATCGGCAGGAAAACTCGATGATGCCGGTTTGGTTAATTTCTTTGGTGGAGGAATATGGAAGCTCACCAAAGGAAGTCTAATTGTTGCTAGAGGAAAAAAGGAAGGGTCCTTTTACTTTATGCAAGGAAAGTTGTGTGAGGGGGAGCTTAATGTGGCCTATGATAATTCAAAATTGGAGTTATGGCATAGAAGACTCAGACACATAAGTGAAAAAGGATTGCAAATCCTAGCCAGAAAATAGCTCATTCCTAATATAAAAGGCAAATCGCTTGAGCCTTGTATAGATTGTTTGGCTGGCAAACAACATAGGGTGGCATTTCATAAAAATGTTCGACCCACTAGAAGAAAGCACATTCTTAATTTGGTTCATAGTGATGTATGCTCTATGACTGAAAAGTCGCTTAGCGGAGCATTATACTTTGTTGCTTTTATCGATGACCATTCAAGAAAGGTTTGGGTTTCATTATTGAAAACAAAGGACCAAGTCCTTGAAGTATTTAAGGAGTTTCATTCTAAAGTGCAACGTGAAGCTGGACACAAATTGAAGACCGTTCGAGCGGACAATGATGGAGAATACCATGGTCCCTTTGAATCATATTGGAAGTTGCATGGGATTCAGCTGGAGAAAACGCCACCAAAGACACCTCAGCTAAATGGCTTAGCTCAGAGAATGAATCGAATAATCGAAGAAAGAGTTCGATGTATGCTTTCTCACGCTAAACTCCCTAAGTCCTTTTGGGGAGAGACCACGAAGACTGTCGTTGACATAATAAATCTTTCACCATCAGTTCCTTTGGATGGTGCTATCCCAGAGGAAATTTGGTCCAAACAGAAGGTATCATACAACCACTTGAAAGTGTTTGGCTATCGAGCGTTCGTCCATATTCCTAAGGACAAACAAGCCAAACTTGATTCAAAAACAAGGGATTGTATTTATCTCGGATCACCAAGAGATGAGTTTGGCTATCGACTTTGGGATCCTGTAAGTAGAAGGATTGTAAGAAGTCAAGATGTTGTATTCTTTGAAGACCAAACCCTAGAAGATTTGAAAAAGTAGAAGCCTAAACACAGAGTTGTTAGAGGTTTTGATACTGGTCTATCCCCAATGGTTCATGATAATTCAGGGGATGACACAACTGAAAATAATAATGAGACTAGCTCAAACGACAATCCTACCTCTTCCTCCAATGATGATGATGAAGAAGAAGGACAAGATGAGTTAGCCGGATCCGATGCCGGATCTGTCGAGGAGAGATCTCAAAAAGAGCCCCAGTTGAGGTGATCTACCGAAGAAAGAAGACCATCCACTAGGTATAACCTAGATGAATACGAAACTCTCACTGATAAGGGGGAGCCTTAGAGTTATGAAGTAGCAATGGTTGATAGCCATAAGTTAGAATCGGTGAAAGCCATGCAAGAAGAAATAAAATACTTGCATGAGAATCATACATATGATCTAGTGGAATTACCCAAGGGAAGAAAGGCCTTGAAGAACAAATGGTTGTACAGAGTCAAGAATGAGGAGAATAACCCAAGACCCAGGTATAAAGCTTGCCTGGTAGTGAAATGGTTCAATCAGAAGAAAGGGCTAGATTTTGAAGAAATATTTTCTCCTGTTGTGAAAATGTCTTTAACCCGAGTTGTCCTTGGTCTAGCCGCCAGTCTAGACTTGGAAATAGAACAACTTGACATCAAGATAGCATTTTTACATGGTGACCTAGAGGAGAAAATATATGTGGAACAACCTGAAGGTTTTGAAGTTGTAGGCAAAGAAAATTTGGTATGCCGACTTCAGAAGAGCCTCTATGGTCTTAAACAAGCTCTTAGGCAATGGTACAAGAAATTTGATTCCTTTATGGCTAATCATGATTTCAAGAAGACACTCATTGACTATTGTGTCTTCGTAAAGAAATATGATAGAGGTGGTTTCATCATATTGTTGCTCTATGTGGATGATATGTTAATTGTTGGGCATGATCCAAAGAAAATTTTTGCTTTAAAGGATGCATTGAGTAAATCATTTGCCTTGAAAGATTTGGGATTAGAAAAGAAGATCCTTGGGATGAAGATAACTCGAGATAGATCAAAGAAGTTATTGTGGTTATCCCAAGAGAGTTATATTGAAAAATTGTTGGAAAGATTCAACATGCATAAGCTAAACCAGTTAGGACACTTGCTGGACATTTCAAGTTAAGTACAAAGCAAAGTCCAACAAGTGAGAAACAAAAGGCATAAATGAAGTATGTTCCTTATTCATCTGCTGTTGGTAGCCTAATGTACGCTATGATATGTACTATGCCTGATATTGCTTAAATTGTAGGTGTCGTAAGTTGATTCTTAACTAATCCAAGAAAAGAACATTGGGCAGTGGTGAAATGGATAGTTTGATATTTTAGGGGAACAACCAAGAAATGTTTGTGTTTTGGTCAAGAACAACCTATATTAGTGGGTTACACAGATGCTGACCTAGTCGGTGATACTGATTCTCGGAAATCAACTTCCGGGTATTTGACTTCTTTTGTAACAAGAGCAGTGTCTTGGCAATCTAAGCTCCAAAAATGCGTTGCCCTGTCAACCATCGAGGCTAAATATATTGCAGCTACTGAAGCACGTAAGGAGATTATATGTTGCGATGTGATAGCCAAAGTGCTATACATTTAGCCAAGAACTCTACTTTCCACTTCCATTCCAAACATATTGATGTTCGCTATCATTGGATAAGGGAAGTATTAGAAGATAGGCTCCTACAACTCGAGAAAGTCCACACTGATGAAAATTGGTCAGATATGATGACCAAGGTGCGATCAATCAAAAAGTTTGAAAACTGTTGCAAAGGTGCCAGTGTGTTGTTCCCTAATTACGTCAGGAATGGGGAGAATTCTTAGCGCTCCTCCCTTAATTAGTGGGAGTTGTTAACAATAAAGAAAAAAAAAACATAAAGGAAGTAAAGGAACAGAGAGAGAAAGAGAAAGAGAGAGAAACAAAGACAAGAAAAAGAAAACAGAGGAAATTTTCAAAATATTCTTAGAATGAGTAAGGGTGATGCGTTTCCGTAGGAGAAAACATTTCAATTGTAACAGTTCTCCCAACACCTCCTAAAATAAAGGCGTAGTCTTCCTTCAACATAACAACAAAAAGCATCAAATACAATCAAGTAAGAGAAGCACTTGAGAGGAAAACCATAAGAATTGGTAATGGCATTCAACCAACATTAGGTGAGAGCTATATTTCTATGCGCCATCCGAGTGGGTACAATGTTGAGTGTGTACCCTCTAAATTGTTTAGAGGAGATATATTTTGTAATCCTACTACAAAAATAGTGGAAGTATATTTAGATTGACAGTCCCGTGGTTTTCACCTTCATTTTGGAGGGTTTTCCACGTTAAAATTCGTGTGTCCCCATCTACAACATTGATTTATTTGTATTGCCTATCTTAATTGCACAAACAGGGAAAAGAATTTGCTTCCGCATTATTCCGTCTTTTTCCAACAGTGGTATCAAAGCTTAGCTTGGGAAACCATATTCTTGTGTAATCAAGATGGAGGGTATTGTTACTTATGATGGTGACATGATCAAACTTACTGCAAACAATTACTCCTATTGGAAGGCCATAATGGAAGACCATCTAACTTGCAAAGACCTTGCTGAGCCTATTTTGAATAAAACTATGCCAGAAGGTAAAAATAAAATTGAGTGGAAGCTGTTAAATCCCAAAGCAGTTGCGATAATTCGAAAGTACATAGATAGAAGTTTGTTTGAGCATGTGTCAAATTTTGACAATGCCTACGAACTTTGGACAAAACTTGAGTCCTTAATCTAAAAGAAGACGTCGCGCAACAGAGTGCTGCTCATAAGGCGATTAGTGAAGCTCCAATATACTGACGGGCAAAATATGATTGAGCACTTGAACAATTTCAAGGGGCTTATAAATCAATTGGCAAAGATCAAGATGAAACTTGATGATGAGTTGTAGGCACTACTGTTTCTTAATTCATTGCCAAAGAGTTGGGACACATTCGTAGTTACATTGAGTAACTCTGCCCTAGTAGGAAAACTCACTTTGGGTAACGTGACAGACAGTCTCTTAAATGAAGAAGTTAGAAGAAAAGAAAGAGGTCTTTCAATTCAATCTGAAGCCAACTTTGTTGACAATCGCGGTAGAAATGAGAACCGTGGGAGAAATAAAGGACGTTATAGGTCCAGGGGCAGATCTAAATCTTGCCTTAAATTTGTTTGTTATTACTGTGGCAAGCTAGGCCACAAGAAATCTGATTGTCGATATTATAAGAGAGACCAGATGGCTGGAAAAGTTAAGCCAGATCATATTGAATACAAGAAAGAAGACAAAAGCACTACTGTTGTTGCCGCATTAGATGAAAATGATGTGTTCCTCGTTGGAGAAGAAAATTATCTCAATCTAGCAGATAATGATTGTTCATGGATTGTTGACTCAGGTGCCGCCTTTCATGTCACTCCATATGAACATCTTTTCTCATCTTACCAAAGTGGTTATTTTGGTAATGTCAAGATGGGAAATCAAGTTTCGAGCAAAATCGTTGGTATTGGTGACATCACCTTGATAACCAACAAAGGATGTAAGGTTATGTTAAAAGATTTGAGGCATGTACCAGACATGCACCTCAATCTTATATCTGCAGGAAAACTTAATAATGCAGGTTTGGTTAATTTCTTTGGTGGAGGAATATGGAAGCTCACCAAATGAAGTCTAATTGTTGTTAGAGGAAAAAAGGAAGTGTCCTTGTACTTTATGTAAGGAAATTTGTGCAAGGGGGAGCTTAATGTTGCCTATGATAATTCAAAATTGGAGTTATGGCATAGAAGACTCAAACACATGAGTGAAAAAGGATTGCAAATCCTAGCTAGAAAATAGCTCCTTCCCAATATAAAAGGCAAATCAATTGAGCCTCGTATAGATTGTTTGGCTGGCAAACAACTTGGGGTGGCATTTCATAAAAATGTTCGACTCACCAAAAGAAAGCACATTCTTGATTTGGTTCATAGTGATGTATGCTCTCTAACTGGAAAGTCACTTAGCGGAGTATTATACTTTGTTACTTTTATCGGTGACCATTCAAGAAAGGTTTGGGTTTCATTATTGAAAACAAAGGACCAAGTCCTTGAAGCATTCAAGGAGTTTCAAGCTAAAGTGGAACATGAAACTCGACAAAAATTGAAGAGCGTTCGAGCGGACAATGGTGGAGAATATCATGGTCCCTTTGAATCATATTGCAAGTTGCATGGGATCTTGCTGGAGAAAACATCACCGAAGACACCTCATCTAAATGGCTCAACTCAAAGAATGAATCGAATAATTGAAGAAAGATTTCGATGTATGCTTTCTCATGCTAAACTCCCTAAGTCCTTTTGGGGAGAGGTTGCGAAAACTGTCGTTGACATAATAAATCTTTCACCATCAGTTCCTTTGGATGGTGCTATCCCAGAGGAAATTTGGTCCAAACAGAAGGTATCATCCACCCACCTGAAAGTGTTTGGCTGTCAAGCATTCGTTCATTTTCCTAAGGACGAGCAAGAACTTGATTCGAAAACAAGGGAGTGTATTTATCTTGGATCACCCAGAGATGATTTTGGCTATTGACTTTTAAAAAAAAAAAACATAAAGGAAGTAAAGGAAGAGAGAGAGAGAAAGAGAAAGAGAGAGAAGTAAAGACAAAAAAAAAAGAAAATGGAGGAAACGTTCAAAATATTCTTATAATGAATAAGGGTGATGTGTTTCCGTAGGAGAAAATATTTCAATGGTAATAGTTCTCCCAATACCTCTTTAAATAGAAGCATAGTCTTCCTTCAATATAACAACAATAAGCAGCAAATACAATCAGGTGAGAGAAACACTTGAGAGGAAAACTACCAAGAATTGGTGAGGGTATTAGGTGAGAGCTATCTTTCTATGTGTCATCCGAGTGGGTGAGATATTGAGTGTATATCCTCTAAATTGTGTAGAGGAGATATATTTTGTAATCCTAATATAAAAATAGTGGAAGTATAGTTGGACTGATAGTCCCGTGGCTTTTACGTTCATTTTGGAGGGTTTTCCACGTTAAAATTCACGTGTCCTTATCTACAATATTTATTTATTTGTATTGCCTATCTTAATTGCAAAGAGAGGGAAAAGAATTTGCTTCCGCATTATTCCGCCTTTTCCCAACAAAATTGGTACAACTAAAATACATAAGGAAACTAAATATATCTCCCAAAGATCTGAATCTACTAATGTAAGCCACCACATTTTTATTTGAATCTAATTAGCCCAATACAAAGTCAATCAATTTGAGATATTCCTAAGCAATCTCACTTTATTTTCTTGACCAGAGTATGAGTAGACTTGAATCTAAATAACTAGACTTGGAATTTGCAATCCTAAAACTCGCAAATTATTTTGACCATATGAAAATTATACAACTTAAGCCAAATGTCATAGCCTAGAAGGAAATTAACTAGCATTATCTGCACTAGTGACCGAGGGGATTTTGAGGAGCAACATTTTTTTTTTTTCACAATGGTAAATAGAGAGAAAAATTAAGCGCCTCTTCTCACAAGAGTACGCCCAACAAAATCATCCGCTATAATATGATGAAGGTGAGGTGAGAAACATAAGTCGGTTGTAAACGCCCCGGTAATGGAATGTCCGAAATTGGCTAGCCAGTCTGCTGCCATGTTTGCCTCCCGAAAGATGTGATTGAACTTGGCATGAACCTCCTTTTTTAACCAGACTTGAACATCTCGAATGATATTAGCGATTTTCCATGGGACCTGACCGTCCCCTTTAACTGCTTTGATCACTGTGAGGTTATCTCCTGCAATAATGATACTGTTGTACCCTGATTGAACTGCAGCTTTGACTCCATCTCGAAGTGCTCTTGCTTCTGCCACGAGAATGGTTGTATCTCCGTACTGTTGTGCTCCTGCTTTAACTAGCGTGCCCGTCGAATCGCGTAAAATGAAGCCACCTGCCACTGAGGAGTGGCTGCGGGATCCGTCAAAGTTGAGTTTGATGGCTCCCGGGTGGGGGGGATGCCATCTCACAAAAAGATTGGATGTGGGAGGGGTAGAAGAATTCCCCTGGGAAAAGGTATCAACCGAAATACGAGTTCGGATTCGCCATTCAGCATAAGCCTTTTTGGCCTGGATGATACATGCTAAGGGTTGAAAGATATTATTCCTGAAAACTACATTATTTCTATTTTTCCAAATGCTCCAGATGAGGAAGGAGACTTTCCGAAGAATGTCAGGGGTCCTAGTGCTTTTAATGTTATGAAGGTGATGTAATAAGGTATGATTATGAACAGGTGCTATACCGGACGGGATCCATTCGTGGGATTCAGCATAATCCCAAACTTTCCTAATCATACGACATTCAGTGAACAAGTGTTCTATGGATTCTATATCATCTGAGCAGATGGGACATGAAGGATCAATGTGAAACCCTCTTCTTAGGAGAAGACCTCTAACAGGAATCGCCTTATGGCACACTTGCCAGAGGAAGACTTTAATTTTTGGCATGGTGTCAATTTTCCATATCCATTTGTAATTCCAGTCAGCGACATGCAACGCTTGCGGGTCATGGGCTAGCCAGGTAGCAGATTTTGTTGAGAAATTTCCTGAGCTGTGAAGTCCCCAACAAAAAGAATCTTCGATGTCATGATCTGGGATAGTAATTCCTTGGATTTTGATTATAAGAGAATGATCAGTCAGAGTGTGCTTGAGTTTGTCGATATTCCAGGTGCGGTTTGCGAGAATAAAGTCACTAACAGTTGCTTCTGGCAAGAGGATATTAGTTCCAGGGTTACGTAGCATGTCAGCTAGTGTGGAATTTCCTATCCAGTTGTCGAACCAAAAAAGTATTCGCTTTCCATTTCCTAACTTCCACGTAACCCCTCGTCTGAGGAGATCACGACAATTCAAAATACTCTTCCAAATTGGTGAGTCAGTGCGTTTTTGTCTATAATCAAAAAGGTTCTTTTCTTTGAGGTACTTGTTTGTAATCATTTGGGTCCATAAGCTAGCTTCTTTAGATAAGACTTTCCAAGCTATCTTACATTGAAAGGCTTTGTTAACGGCGTCTGTTCTCCGAAGGCTCAGACCCCCTTTGCTTTTTGGCATGCAGACTTTATCCCATGCGATAAGTGGAAACCCTTTTTCCGTACTGGAGTTATGCCAAAAAAAATCGCGGCTGATCTTATCAATATGGTTGGTGGTAGATTTAGGGAGCTGAAAACATTGCATGGTGTGTGCAGGTAGGGATTCTAAATGTGATTGAATCAGTATTGCTCTCCCTGCTTTAGAGAGAGAATTTGCTTTCCAGCCAGCCAGTTTTGTGGTGGCTTTACTAATAATGTCCTGGAAAGTAGATTTTGACGACTTCCCTTGGAAGACAGGGCACCCGAGGTACTTCCCTAGTGAGTCTTTGTGAGTGATGCTTAAACTGCCCATAGCGGCTTGTTTCTGAGCTACAGTTACATTTTTTGAGAAGGTAACTGTAGATTTATGGAAATTAACTAGTTGGCCAGAAATGTTGCAGAACTTATCCAGCGTGTTTTTTACGATGCTACAGCTGTTAGCAGTAGCCTTGCAGAAAATTAGACAATCATCAGCAAACATAAGGCATGGGATTGCTGAGGTTCGGGGTCCCAGTTTAATTCCAATACCTGATTTAGTAGTCATGGCTTCGTTAGTCAGGAAATGATTAAGGACTTCCATACAAAGGATGAAGAGATACGGTGACAAGGGATCTCCTTGTCTAATTCCCCTTGAAGGAGAGAGGAGACCGTTTGGTTCATTATTGACTATAATTGAGTAGGAGACTGATGAGATACATCCCATAATCCACTTATTCCATACGGGGTGAAATCCTAGTTCTTGTAGACAATGTAAAATGAAGTCCCATTCAAGTCTATCATATGCCTTTTCCATGTCAACTTTGATCGCAGCCCACGCAGATCTACTTTTCATGCACTTGAATTTATGCATTATTTCATGGGTAAGTAGGATGTTGTCATGAATGGATCTTCCTGGAATAAAGGCACTTTGTATCGGAGATATGATGTTATGAAGTAGTGGCCTCATTCTATTTACTAGTATCTTGGCAATGATTTTGTAAACAGTTGTGCACAAACTGATAGGTCTGAAATGACTAGTCTGCGAAGGGGCATCTGATTTGGGAATGAGGGTGATGAAGGTATGATTAATCTCTTTGAGGATTTGCCCGTTCTTAAAAAATTCTAGTATACAATTGACTAGGTCATACTTAATGAGTTCCCAATACCTCTTGAAAAACCCGGCTCCAAAGCCGTCAGGTCCTGGGGTTTTATTGGAGTCGATGCTAAACACAACAGTTTTAATCTCGTCCATACTTGGTAATTTGATGAGTTCAAGGTTGTCGTCATCGGACACTTTCCGAGAAAGCCCAAGATTTGGGAAGTTTCTGGGTTGATTATGAGGAGATTTGAATCTTAGCATATAATCAGTGATGAATTTCTCAGCAATCGTCTTTTGGTCGTCAATCCAGACACCACTGTTATCTCTCAACTTAACTATTATCTTCTTTTTTCTTCTAGCATTTGCTATTCGTTGGAAGAATTTAGTGTTTCTGTCACCATTCACTAGCCATTCTTTCCTCTTGAATTTACCCCAGTATTTTTGGTGGAAAAGCAACAGTTTTTCTCTTTGGTTAATGAGTCGAGTCATCCATGAATTTAACCTGAAGCTGTTGGGGTTATCAAGTAGTTTCCTTTCGACATAATCAATTTTTTGTTCATTGGAGGCGACTTTTTCGTGGTAGTTGCCAAACTGCTTTTTTGACCAGTCCTTGACTTCGTGCTTGATGAGTTTTAATTTCTTGGATAACTGGAACATTTTGGAGCCTTTGATTACGACCTTCCAATGCTTTTTAACGATATTATCAACTTGTTGATAATTAGTCCAATAATTCTGGAAGCGGAAGGGAAAAGCTTTTTGGCTATGGCTTTGTGTTACTGTAGAGAGAATAATCGGGCAATGATCAGAACAAGTAAAGCTACCGTGAGTTTCGAGGGAGTCTGGATACAGGCTCATCCAGTCTTTCCTGGCAATCGCTCTATCAAGTCTTTCGTAAATGAGATGTGTATGAATTCTTTTTTTCCACGTAAATAATCTGCCATTTACTTGGAGGGATTCTGCGCATATAGATTTGATGAAAGTGTTAAGTCTAGCATATTTGTGGCTGGACCGAATTTGCCCGCCCACCTTTCCATTAGGTGCAGTTAGTTCATTAAAATCTCCTATAAGACACCAGGGAGCATCAATAACTGAGTTTAATTGTAAGAGATGATTCCAGAATGGATCTTTTTCTTGCTCCTGTGCTGGGGCGTAAATACCTGACACGACACAGTTTTGGGATGTGTGGGTGTCGTGCACTAGCATATGGATCGCTCAGGTTTCTTTTAATAATACAGAAGCGTGAATTAATCCAGTATTCCATAATACCGCAATTCCCCCTGAGTGGTTGGAAGGAAGTACATAGTCAAAATGGTCATAACCAAGTTTGGGTAAGAGTCTAACAATATTATTTTCATTGACCATAGTTTCTAAAAGGAATATCATATCCGGTTTATGAATTCTTGACAGGAGCTTTAGTTCCTGTAAAACTTGCAATTTTTTTGCCCCTTGGACATTCCAGCTAATGACTTTCATTATGTCGCTTATATACCATAATCCAGGCGCATGACATATTAATCACAATTGTATCATTGTGGAGACTGAGAGGGGATATACCTTCATGGGATTCTATAAGTCTAGAGAATAGAGCTAGGGAGGCAACCTTAGATAGGAAGTGCATACATCCACAAACACAGATTTTGAAAAGGATCCTTCCACGAAGTGGCCGATAAAAATTGGATCCTCGTGTCCTGAGATGAACCATGGGTGCATAAGGACGGTATAGAAAATACCTTCCATTGAAAGGCGGGAAAGACTGATCATACACTTTCGCCAAGAGGCCTAATTTACCAAGGAGGGAGTTAAACTTTGTACTTCCCAGTTCAGCCTCCCCACACCACCTGTGAGGTATATAGTACATGACCATCCGGAACAAAATAACATCTTGCGAACAATACTGAGTAAAGACTACATATAGCAAGCCCGGAGGCAGTCTAAACTCGGGCCTTGGAGGGGCCGTGGGGATTAATATCCCCTCGGTCCTCGCTCGCCGTATGATAATCTGTGTAAAAATGATCGAATTTATACCGACGTCCAGAGTAGTCCTGTTGCATGGCGTCATGGGCTGGTGCTTTACGACATGTGCTGCATTACTAGGATCAGCGCAAGGAACCTAGCAGCGGGATATAGTATAGCAATCCCTTGAATACAACACGGTTGATAACCCAACAAATGCACTCACATAATGCACAACACCAACCAAAATAACAATCATGGGGCTTATGGTTGAAAACATAAGTACTGAACTCAGCATATAAGGAAAAAGCCATACTATTAATAAAAGATGGTGAAATATAATACAACAAACAAGCCACCATCCAAAGTGCCAAAGACTATCACGAGATGTATCAAACTGAGGTACGCCTTTGGTCATGTCCATATGCGCCAGCCCCCATAAGCAACAGAGGGTCCACATTTTCATGCATTCAGGACCTACAGTAACAAAAAAAATATACATCACAGGCCAGCATCTAAGTCGACATACAGTAATATGAAGAAAAGAAAAACACGTACAACTCCTAAAGCAGGGTTGAGTAGGGTAAGGAAGCAACCCAAGGGAGTTAAGCAAAAATGGATTATCAGACATAGGAAGCAAAGGAATTAAGTGGCCTGAGAGGTGGTCTCCCCTCCATCATCATCCCTCTTCCTCTTGGCCGAGTCCGAGGACATCTCGATGTCCTCACAATGGTTCAGATTCAGATAAAGGTCTACATTATCTTCAGCCTCGATATCATCCAGCATGTCGACATTCAAGGCATTGAGGGGATCATCTTCCACAATAGGTTGAGCAGGATGAGGGATAGCATTGAGATTAGTCAGGATCAGACCATCAGGATTACTTGGGGCAGGGATAGAGGAGTAGAAAGGCGAAGTAGTGTTATTTCCCAGGAAGCTCTGCGTGTGGCCTGTAGTAGAAATCGTCTTGCTAGGCTGCTGGGTCGAAGAGGAGGCTTTAGTATGCTTAGTAGAATGCATGGCTCTAACTCTTTTCTTGGGAGACACCGTCACCCAGGTATCATCCAAGTTGGGAATGGTAGTAGTGGAGGGAGTGACACTTTTATTGGCCGGGGAAACTCCTTGGGCATCGAAGCGTTCAACTAGAACCTCAATCTGTTTGGAAACCGGGAGGTTTGGGCAAGAGTCTAGTTGGTGTGAATCCCCACCACAGAGAGGACAGACTTCGTGGAGTCCTTCATAGATAAGGGGCACCCTTGTTGACAACCCTCCTCTAGAGATAGACAGACTACCGGGAAGAGGGTGAGTAATATCAATGTTGACACAAACCCTAGCGAATTTGCCTTTTAGGCGAAGAAGAGTGTTATGGTCAACACGGACTATGTTACCCACATGTTTAAGCAGGTCTTGGAGGGTCCCCCTGTCCCAGAATTCCCAAGGGAGCCTAGGGATCCTGAGCCACTGATCAACCCGAGTAAGAGAGGTTTGATATGGGTCAAAGAATTCAACCCACGGTTTCAGAGCAAAGTTAAGCCCATTAACAAAATAAGGTCTTTGATCATAAACCAGGAATTTATCTTCAGCATTAGCAAAACGGATGAGGATCCAGTGGTTACCCATTTCCACATATTCCACTTGGCCTTTCACACATTTCCACTCGTTACGGGTTCGGTGGATTATAGCAGGTAGAGGTAACGGTTCCCCCCAGACCTTGCCCAACAGACAGCAGGCAAGAAGTTCGTCAGAGTTGAGGCCAGGTTGAGGAGAAGGGTCAGGGATCGGGCTCTTCAGAAGAGGGTCCAGATTTTGAGCTTTTGAGGATTGGCCTATGGAAAAGATCCCTGTAGGCTGATCTTGTCGAAGTTTAGTACAAAATTCTGGTTCAGTGGTTGACATTTTAGTACGATTGTGGCCTCCCATTCCGAATTTAAGGGCATCGGAGTAGGAGTCGGGGCCAGTGGGAGTGGGTTGGCCAGAAGAGTTACATCGGTTTCCATCCAACACATCTGGGATTCCAGATTGGGTAAGATCAGGAGGAGAGGGAACATAGTCTTGGTGGTCCATACTACCATTGGAGCTACTGTTAGATGACAGAGGAGAGTATGGAGAAGGGTTAGACATAAGCATAAGGCACACCGACCTTATAATGAGCAGGTAAGGTATGAGGGGGGTGCAGATGGGGAATGGGTATATAAAGGGCCTCGAGTGACGGGGTAGCTGAGGTAAGGGGGGCATGTACAAGGTAATAATGGTTCTGGGTGGAGGCCGAACTGGGCTACTAGTCACGAACACAGAGGAATTGTAACCACCACAAACATGAATATAACAAAGTGAATTAAATGGTGAGGGAACAATAGAACCTGATTGAAGACCGTGCAAAATCCTGTTGCAGGGGCGATAGCAACTAGTCAGTGGGGTTACATCCCACAAATTCTGGATGACAGCATGGTTCTGCTTGGCACAGCCCCGCGCGTATCCAGGAAGACGGCGGATCTGAACTGTTGCGCCCACGGGTTTGGTCCCAAACCATTCGTATCCACGCTGTGGCTGGCCCATCACTGCAATAATGGTATGGGGTGACTGGAATCCGGCTAGATAAAGCGATGTGATGTCAGTCACCCCAAGTTCCTCATAAATGCCGAGAAAAGGGCTGAGAGGACCTCGGATAGAGAAGAGGTGAGGGACGAAGAATGATAGGGGTAGAGACAGCAAGTTGGCGGTGGATATCTCCAGTAAATCAAGGGGATTATGCTGAGATCTCAAAATCCGGCTCATAAAGAGGGCAGACTTGATGGATGGTGAGGCCTTTAATGGATCTACAGATGGTGGTTGGGGCTGTAAACAAGGAGAAGACAACGCATGCTGCACTCCATCAGACGCAAGGCCGAGGGTAAGGGGGGGGGGGAAGGAAAGAGAACATCGGTCCAGAGACAGAGAGCGAGAGCAGGGAGGGTCTGGCGGTTTTTTCATTCTTGAGGAGCAATATGCAAATAAGTTCTGAAGGGTTTTTGATTTCTGGGAGAAACAGCGATGAAGGATGCGTCCCAACTCAATTTGGAAGCTTATACTTTACTTTAAATTTATACCAACTATTTTTTGGCGGGAACTTATACCGACAATGTAATATGCATAAATGTATTTTTTTTTTTTTTTGGGCAGAATGCATTTTATGTCAGTAGTGTCACTATTAATCCAAAATTTTGTGAGTATTATAATTCCTTAACGATTTCATCTGCCACTATTCTCTAACTGCGCCTAAACTAGAAATTCTAATGATTGGACGCTTAGAAAATATTTTTTACTTTGGCATGCCCAACATAGGCTCCCTTTTACCTTGCATAACTGAAATGGGGTATTTGAGATTCAAATTTGGAACCTATCATTTAGAAAGACTCTTGTAATATTTTATGGAGCCATCTCAACCAAATGTTTAAACCAAATGGTTGAAGGATTATGAGACATTTTATAATCTAACAATAATAATGACAACATGTTCCATGATATCCATAATGTTTTACGTTGTGGTTTTGTGTTACTGTTATTCTTGTTTATGTATATGCATATTCTTACTTATATGGGTAGGAATACCGGTAGAGGTAAGGTTGCCTACAGTTGGATCTCCCCAAACCCCGTGAAAGCGGGACCTACTTTGGGAGTTTGTTGTTGTTGTTGTTGTTGCATATTCTTACTTATGTATATGCACATACTTGCTCTTGCTTGTGAACTTATGTATTTCTTTCCTTTTAATATGAAAATCTTTGTTTAGCTGTGTGTTTCCTGCATTTTCTCTGTAGGCTAAGATAACATATTGGGTTGATGGTGATCATAAAGGGGCCTTAACTGCATTGACAGCAGACTTTGGACCTTATCCTCCCAGTCAGAAGAAAAGTTCTAGACGACCTGCTGTATTTACTAATCCACTGAATGGTTGCTTCAGTTCATCATCAAAGGTCGGTGATCTTTTTACTCAAAATGTCGGGTCGTATACATAAAAGAAAATAAGAATTATAATGTAAGTCCTGAACTATCCTTCAAGATAGCAGAAAAGGGGGAAATAAGGGAGGACCTCGAAGGCAATAAAAATGGGAGACAAACATATACGTGGAGAAAGGATTTATTATTATTTTTTTTTTTCAGTGTTGAGCTTATAGACTTTGGTTATGTAATAAATTGTAAATCTATTGGGATTAGACTACTGAGTCTTTTACTGGTTGTTCTTATAGTTGAGTGAATCAGTGGCATTGTCAACTCGGGGGGACTGTGACTTCTCAACCAAGGCAAAAGCTGCCCAATCTGGAGGCGCTTCAGCTTATGTGATCATCAATGACAAAGAAGGTTTGCATCCATAGTTTCAGTTATTTGGAATATAATGCTTCTAGTTTCTTGCATTTTCCCCAATAATTCATATTTACCGATAAACCTGCAAAAGTCCATAATACGACTTGTACGTTTGTCTACTTTCTTGTCTTTTGGGGGTTGGGGGGTGGGTGGGGGGGAACACTCTTTCCCCAAAAAGGTGGACTTGCAATGTATATCATTATCCTTGCGGTAGCTAATGGACCGATGTGTGTATTGTTTTAAAATAAATAAAAAAAACAAAAGATCACTAGTGGTGTCTATACTTATGCACATATACATATGTTTGGAACTTGCCACACATTTTTATCTTAAATTGGCTCATTCTTTTACACAGTACCTTGGTGATTTCTATACATTCATGCTCAGCATTTGTATTTTATTTAAAGGTATGATATGCTTATAATAATGAACTAATGAAATTAATTTTGACTTAAGTATTAAACGTATAGTAGTCCAAAATTAGACATGGCAGTAACTTACAGGCAAATTAAATATTATATGCCGCCATTTCCACCTCTACGATAAATGCTACGAGTTTAGTGTGGCGCATTTTGAAGAGTCTACGATATGTTATTTTGCCCAAAGATGCCTTGGTAGATATGGCAAAATTGACTCAACACTCGAAATCTAAACCGAGCAAACTGTGAACATTTGAGAGAATTACTCAGAACAACCATAGAGGAGAATAGAGGGAAAAAGAGGAGAGAAGGAAGCAGGAAAATATCTTGCTGGAATTTCCATTACAACAACTCGAATGACGATACATCATTACAATATATATATATATACAAGGAGAAGAATGGTGCTGATGAAATGTTAACAGAAACATAACAAAATAACCAACTGCAACAACCTCAGGCAGAGCTAGCAAACGTCATAACTACAAGCTATAACTAACTCTTCAACAAACTTCTAACACCCCCCCCCCCCACTCAAGTTGGATGGTAATAGGATGAAACCCCCAACTTGCAGAGAAGGTGGTGGTGCTGCAAACTAGGTAAAGGTTTAGTAAGGATATTTGCCAACTGGTCTGTGGTCTTGGTACGAGACAGAGAAATAAGCCCTTCATGAAGCTTTTCTCTAACGAAATGGCAGTCCAATTCTATGTGCTTAGTTCTTTAATGAAAAACAACGTTCTTGGCAATGTATATGGCTACCAAACTGTCACTCTTGACTGGTATAGGTAAAATAGAGGGCACCTGCACTTCTGAAAGTATTCGAGTAAGCTAAGAAAGTTATGCTATGACTGCTCTCATGGACCTATATTCTGCTTCTGCAGAGGATAAAGCCACTGTAGGCTGCTTCTTTGACTTCCAAGACACAGGACTCCCTCCTAACATGATGAAATAACCACTGACAGACCTTCTAGTACATGGACATTGAGCCCAATCTGAGTCACAATATGCTTGTAAGGTGTAATCTGGTGCATCATTTAAAAATAATCCTTGAGAGGGATCCTTCTTGATGTATCTAAGAGTATGTAAGGCAGTTGTCAGATGTGTTTTTGTGGGAGTCTGAAGAAATTGGCTTAGATATTGCATTGAAAAGGCAACATCAGGCATGGTATAGGTGAGATAGTTGCGCTTGCCTACTAATTTTTTGTAAGTGGTAGCATCAACCAGTGTGTCTTCAGTAACAGATCCTTTAGAGATTGGAGCCAAAGGGCAAGAGGTGGAGATGAGTTTCTCACATTGAAATTCCTTCAGCAACTCCATAGCAAACTTCCTTTGTGTCATGATGAATCCATTAGGAAATTTGAGTAATTCTATGTCCAAAAAGTAATGTAGCTCACCTAAATCTTTGATTCTGAATTTCTCATCAAGGAAGGCCTTCAATGCTTTGATATCTGTAGGATTGTTGCCTATGACAACAATGTCATCCACATGCACAACTACCAACACAATGGAATTGCTTGATTGCTTCAGGAACAGAGAATAATCATTTTTAGAATGCTGAAATCCAAGAATCCTCAAGGTATCTGACAACTTGGCATACCACTATCTGGATGCTTGTTTTAAGCCATGTAAAGATTTCTGCAATTCGCAAACCAAACCTGGGGAAGGAAGGTCCAATCCTGGTGGTGGTTTCATATAAATGTCCTCATCTAAGTCCCCATAGAGAAAACCATTATTGACATCCAATTGGTAGATAGGCCACTTTTTCTTAACTGTAGTGGCAATTAGACTTCTGATTGTTGTCATCTTTACTACAGGGGAGAAAGTTTTAGTATAATCTACCCCCTCCTGCTGAGTGAAACCTCTAATAACCAACTGAGCTTTGCATCTCTCCAGATACATTTTTTGCTTCAGACGGTACTTCCTCTGCGGCCACTGGTTCTAACTAGCTTAGCTTAGTGGCAGCCTTTCTTTCAATGTCAAACCCGCAACGTAATTAATAAATAAAGTGGCGAAGATCCACGCCATAGTTTCCGGACAGAATTCATTCTATCGTACAACGACCAGTTTAGCTCTGAGCAAAGTCGAGTATATCGTCATGCTGTTTGCCTTAGACTTACGGATGCTTTCATCCCAGTGATGAGACAAATCTCGAAAGACTAATGAAAAAGGTTTGAATTCTGCTTTTCTTTTCAGTATGTAAGTTCCGGATATCTAACCCTCAACAAGCATTAGGCAAGTGGATTCCCTTCGCCATTGGTCTGCACTAGCTAGGGAGGACATCGACTGTCCTAAACCATTTCGCCGGTATGTATTATTGAATAAGAAAGTCCAGTTCCTTCGTGAAGAAAAATATATTTCTAAGTGAAGTGATCTCCGCAGTTTCGGAGTCAATCTAACGCCTTTATGATCATCATTGTACTTGAGAAAGATGAAGTAATCAATAGCCGACTCCAATTTATGACAAATACAATGTTTGATGTGGGCATAGCATAAAGAGAAAAAAGTCTTGAATAGAAGAATAAGTTAGTGGAGCACCAAACAAGAGGTTCTTTCTTATCGGTTTGGTTTAGGTTCTTTATAATAATGGCAGTTGTATAAAAAGCTTAAAGAGAGATTTCAATCACAATCCTTCAAAAGCTATTATCGCGTTTTGACTCCTCCTCGTAGGAGTGTATTTGAATTCGATTCATCAACTAAGGCCGCGTTATTGGCGCAACTAAGTGAATTCCTAAATCAAATAACCACATGGGGGCCTCCGACTTTTCACCACACTCACACATCTTTTGAACTTTTTCCTGATAGATGAGGCTCACTTAATGATCAAAAAATTGATTGAAACTCTTATGCCATATAGATCAACAGATTGCTGCACTCTTTCTTCTTTTTCTTACCTAAATGTCTATTTTAGAAGAAGATTATTCCATCCTTGAAAAGCCATAGAACAAGAGATGAAAGGACCCCTTTCTTTACCTATATGGATGGCTAGAAACCAGAACTGAGACAAAAGATATTCAGTTACACCAGCACCAGATGCGCTTACCTAAAATGGGAGGTATTGCCATGATAAGTTGAATGGAACTAGCCTGTGAAGAAACCTTCATATAGCACTCAATCAAAAGGAACCTACTCTGCAGATGCTTTTCATACTTCGGCTTATTTGGCTTGAATAGCGGAGTTCGCTTTCCTTTTTTCTTCAATTGAATTAGATGGAATAAAAATGTTGTATAGCCCTTTGAGAGCTACAGAAATAACCGGGGGAACTGGATGTGTTACTTAAGAAAAATCCCACTCAATTAAGGGACAAGTTGGTACTGATACCAAAATAAGTGGCACTCGTAAAAGATATTACCTCCTAGCATCAATCGAAATATATTCTTTCTCTGAGTATATATAAATTAAAAAAGGAATAAAGCTGCTCTTATTGAGCCTGCAACTATGGGAAAGGAACTTTTAGAGAGGAGGGTACTGCCAAGAATGCAACTAGCGACTGCCACTAGATCGAAGAGAAAAGCACGATAAAAACTAAGACAATTGATTTTTAGCACTTGTCGATACCAAATCTTATGAGAAGGAAAAAGTACTAATTTGGCGCCTCCAGGTCGAGGATGTCCCTTACAATTACTTCAGCTATCTGTATTCAGCTTAGCCCATATGGGTAAAGTGGAACATTAGCAAGACATCAGATCTTATATTCTTATATAACCATTCCAACATGAGTCTCCTTTTCTATTACAAATTTTCCTGTGTAAATCGTTAGTCCTAGGACAATGGCCTTTTCCATGCAACTTTGCTCTATCGTCAAGTTGCTAAACATTGCTTTCGTTTCAAAAAAAAAAAAAAAAAAAAAGTAGCGCAATGAAGTCGATAGCAACATGAACGGACCAAATACAGGATTGCAAAGCTCTAAAAAAGTCAAAAAGTTGTTTACAGTTAAAAAAATTTTCACCCTGCATTGGAACGTAAGCAAGGCTCCATAAAGCATAATTAAGCGGCAGTAAGGCGTGGGTAGTTTTTGAGTTTCCCCGGCCTATTGAAAGTCTACTCCTAATTGTACCTTAGCTCACCAATAGGCGTCTGAAGGGGGAGTGCGGTTGAGGCAAACTTTTTGTGTGTGAATGTGGGAGCTTAAGTGGACACTGAGCAGCGAATTGATTGGTTCTTTTTGCCTGGAAGTTTTCTTTGTCCCTGTGTAAGGGTACTGAAGATATAGACTATGATCATGAATTGAAGCCTATAGTTGAAAGGGCCTTAGACCAAGGCTTGTAATATATTTCACAATAAATGTTTCCAAAAAGGAATAGAGTGCGGTTAATGATATTTGGTCACGTTCTACCAAAGCGTCAGAATATGTTCTTTAGTAGTCTGAAAAGAATGAATACAAAGTAAGGCTCAAAACTAATCTACAAAGACGCATCCCAAAATATAGTACGAAAGAACGTCCCACAACAAATTAAATAAAAAATGAAAAGCATTTCTCGATATATTGACCAAAAATCTTTCTCTTCGAAAGTGCTTTTCTTTTCTTTTTTTTGACGGGCCATGGGGGTTTTAAGATGCGATCATGAATCGAACCATATCAAAATGCAAAACTATCCACATAAAAACTTTTCCATAGCCAGTCCAAGTATACGTAAAAAAATATTTACTTTATTAGGTGTCAAAATTTTAACATTAAGTGCAGTGGTATCCTGGAATCAACATGTCCCGGTTCCAAGGCCCAATAGTTAGGAACCAGTTTGAGTTCCAACTTGCTAGACTGATACTCGGAACCACTCATCCCTAAAAACAATTAAAGTAAGTACAATAGGGATGACAAAGAAATTTAGTACCATCTATACAATATAACTATATATAAAATTGAGTGATTTTATACAATTTTACCAAGTGTCATAACTTTATTGGTTAGGTTATTAATTACTATTTAAAATTATTTTGTGTGTTTTAGCATATGTGT
>JACYFF010010365.1:73575820-73612266 GCA_017589665.1 Selenicereus undatus | reverse complement strand
TATATATATATATATATATATATATATATATATATATATATATATATATATTTTCTTTATGTACTCCAGAAGACCTTTCATCTTCTTGTTGATCAATTCCTTAGAAATGTCATTAATAAACATGTACTTGCATATTTAAAAATAACACATGTGTAAACCTAAAAAATTCAATAGATACGAAGATTAATTAACTAATAAAATAAATTTAAATGATGAAAACAGTATTATTGATGAATTAGTCATAATTTTGAACATTGGCATATTGTTGACCTCAACTATTGCATCGCAACTGGAGTAGTTCTAGCAATACCAATAGGTAAATTTTATTTTAATTTTTTTTGTTCATTTGCTTCTGAAGCACCACAAAGTTTACTTGTATATTTTCTTATTTAACAGATCTAGAAGAAATGGCTTGTTTTGAAAATGATAAGGATTTTCAGTATAACATTTCTACCGTCATGATCCAAAAATCAGACGGAGACACCTTAAGCAAGGCAGCGGGTGCTGGGAAGAAGGGTAAGTTGCTTTATAACTTTTCTACATCAGAATGCATGATGAGATCTATGACTTTGTGAACTGAATTGGGCAAACGTGTCATTCAGGTCGGCTCTTTTTGTTTTGTTTTGTTTTGTTTTGTTTGGGCTGGTTTCATTCAGATGGAGCTACTTCTAGGCCAGATCTTTCTTTCTTTTTTTTTTCCCCGTAGCTGCTTGGTTTCCTAAGTTTGCAATGAAGATATTATTTAAATTGATATAGTAAATTAAGGGCTACAAGAGTTCGACATGGACTTGTGGAATATGGACTAGGATATGGATCTTCTATGAGGTTTGTCAAACTTTATGACATGGATAGTCATTACTAACATTTTCTTATTATCTTTTGGCAGTTGAGTTGCGAACGTACTTGGTAGAACGTGGGATAGTTGACCTCTCAAATACGCTAGTATGGCTGATATCTGTGGGAACCCTAATAGCTGCTTGTGTTTGGTCTGATCTGGTTGGACTTGAACGCCAAGAACATCAACAATACGATGAAGTATCGCCCAAGGTTTATCATTTAACCGTTTTTTCAAAAGTTTAACTAAATGATAGTCTCTTTTCATTTTCTCAACTGAATTTCTGTTTATTATTAAGGAGTGGACGCAAGTGATATAGAAAATTTCCTAATTACGTGTATGGGAAGAGATTAAGGATGAGTGAGGTAAAGTTTTATAAGATTGATGACATGCAAATTTACTTAAGAGTTTGCATAACCAAACAAGCTTACAAGCCTAACTTGACTTCAATTGGTATGTTTGCCACAAGCCATACTTCATAAGCTATAAAGAGAGTTAATTTGCAAGCGCTTACGAGTTAGGTTGACTCAACCATATCTCTGTTTAATCCATATTACTTTCATGTTCTTAAAATTGCAAATTGGTGTGTAAGGATGATTAAACGGTTTGAAAAAATAGATTTAAATGATATTTTACTAATCTCCCCTTGCATGTGTTTAGATGTAAATTATGCACATACTGCTATGAATGCCAATTAGTTATTTACTATTATCAATTCTTGATGGACTCTCAGAAATCAATATGAATAAGTTATTAGCTCTTATTGACTCTCCCTTGCTTGTTTTCACTCTAATACACTCTTACCCATCCTCCCTATTACCCTCGCAAGTACAATGTTGTGCTCATGAATATCTTTTATTTTCCTCACGTGGAAGTAGCATGGATGAGTTATTTATGCTTTTGACGAAGATCTATTCTTCGTGTAGCTTCCTGCATCCTATTTTGCTCAATGTCTTTATGCGTGTGCTATTTACCCAACTATTCTGTGGACATGGTTGGATAATGTTAGATTTACTCACACAAGGACACAAGAGGGGGGTGAATTGTGTCTACCGATTTTTCGAATTGTTTCAAAAACACTTGTGAGAACAGTTTGAAGTGCGTGGTTCCAGTGAGACAGAAACAAAACTTCTTCAGTGTCTTGGCTTGAGGGGACTCCATCATCCTCCCCTTTTTGAAAAGATTTGATCCTTAAATCGGCAAGGTAATAATCAACTTGGTAAGGACTCAAATTAGTGACATTGAATGTAGCTGAAACTCCAAAGTCAGCTGGCAAATCAACCTTATAAACATCGTAATTAATCTTTTCAAAAGCCTCAAATGGGCCATCAACTCATGGCATTAGCTTGTTCTTCCTCTTTGATGGAAATCTTTCCTTCTTTAAGTTTCAAACGAGGTCTCCAGGTTGAAACACCATCTTTGTCCTATGCTTGTTAGCTTGGCCTTGGAATGATGCATTGGTCTTCTCAATTATGCCTTTAACCAACTCATGGAGCTTTTGAATCTCTTCCACTCTAGCTGTTTCATCCACACTTGGCTTTTGATCTAAAGGATGTGGAGTAAGATCAACGGGGCTTAGGGGATCAATCCCATACACCACCTTAAAAGGGGATAGACCAATAGCCCTGCTTGGAGCTTTGTATTATGCAACACAGCATGTGGTAAGAGTAAATCCCAAGCTTTGGCATGAGGTTTAATCAAAGCCTGTAAGAAAGTACCTAGGGTTTAATTAGTCATCTCTATTTATCCATCAGTTTGGGGATGACAAGTGGTACTATACATGAGTTTAGTACCTATTTTCTTTCATAAATTAACCCAGAAATGACTTAAGAACTTTGTATCCCTATTTGAAACAATGGATTTGGGGATACCATGTAACAATTTAGCAATGTGAGTAGCATCATTTGTTTTGTTGCATGGGATAAAGTGTGCCATCTTTGAAAACCTATCCACCACCACAAAGAGAGAATCCTTGTTTCTTTGGGTTTTAGGTAGAGCCAAAATGAAATCCATGCTTACATCCACCCAAGGCAAGGTAGGAACTAGAAGGGGTGTATATAAGCCGTGGGGTAAGGTGTGACTTTGGTAGCTTGGCACATTCCACATCTCCTTAGGATATCTTGTACATCCTTTTCCATTCCTGGCAAGTAGTAATGCTCCCTTAACATGGCTAAGGTCTTGGATTCTCCAAAGTGACCAACCAAGGAACCACCATGCACTTCCTTAATTAGAAGCTTATGAGTGCTACACTTAGGTACACATAGTCATGTACCCTTCAATAAAAACCCTTCTTGAATCAAGAAATCACCTTTGGGGTGCTTTGAGCAAATAGCAAACAAAGCTTGTAGATGCCCAAAACCAAGTACAGAAGCATCTAATTGCAACAAAGGTAGATACCTCCGAGATAGAACATCGGCACCTTAATTGAGCCTTCCAGATTTGTGCTTGATTGTAAAGTGAAATGACTAGAGAAACTCAATCCATTTAGTATGGTGTGAGTTTAACTTGTGTTGACCTTGAATGTACTCCAAAGCTTCATGATCAGAATGTAGGATAGACTCACTTGCAATCAGATAATGACTCCAATGCACTAAGCATCTCACAATAGCTTAAAATTCCTTATCATAGGTAGAATATTTTCTTCTTGAATCACACAGTTTCTCACTTAAAAAGGCTAATAGTTTACCTTCCTGAGTAAGAACACCACCTACACCAACTTCAGAGGCATCACATTCAACTTCAAAGACTTTATCAAAGCACGGCGAGGCTAGAACCGGTGCTTGAGTAAGTCTTTTCTTCACTTCTTCAAAGGCAGCTTGGACTTTAGGGGTCCATTGGAAGGACGTATCCTTAATCAACTTAGTCATAGGATTTATTATAGAGCTGAAGTTTCGAGTAAACCTATTGTAAAAGGAAGCTAATCCATGAAAGCTTTGAACATCATGAATACTATGGGGAATAGGCCAAGACCGAATGGCCTGAATCTTGCTCCCATATGCCTTTATGCCATCTCCAGTAACAATGTAACCTAAGAATGTTACCTCATGAGTAAAAAAGGCACATTTGGGGTGCTTTGAACAAACAATAAAAACCGTGTAAAAGGTCAACACATTTTGGGTGCTTTGAACAAACAATAAAAACCATGTAAAAGGTCAACACATTTTGGGTGCTTTGAACAAACAATAAGAATATGCCTTTATGCCATCTCAAAATAGCATCTCCAGTAACAGCTGTGTACCCTTGAATAAAAACCCTTCTTGAATTAAGAAATCACCTTTGGGGTACTTTGAACAAACAACAATTAACTCCCCAAAGTCTTCATATTCATCATACAAAGCTTTTAGATGCTCAAAACTAAGTACACAAGCATCTAATTGGAACAAAAGTAGATGCCTCCGAGACAAAGCATCAACACCTTGATTGAGCCCTCCAGATTCGTGCTTGATTGTAAAGTGAAATCACTGAAGAAGCTCAACTCGTTTAGCATGGTGTGAGTTTAACTTGTGTTGGCCTTGAATGTACTTCATGATCAGAATGTAGGATAAACTCATTTGCAATCAGATAATGACTCCAACGCTTTAAGCATCTCACAATAGCATAAAATTCCTTGTCATAGGTAGAATATTTTCTTCTTGAATCACATAGTTTCTCGCTAAAGAAGGATAATGGTTTAACTTCTTGAGTAGGAACACCACCTATACCAACTCCAGAGGCATCACGTTCAACAACAAAGACTTTATCAAAGCATGGCAAGGCAAGACTCGGTGCTTGAGTGAGTCGTTTCTTCACTTCTTCAAAGACAGGTTATGCTTTAGGGGTCCATTGGAATTACGTACCCTTAATCACCTCAGTCATGGGAGCCATTATAGAGATGAAGTTTCAAATAAAGCTCCTGTAAAAGGAAGCTAATCGATGAAAACTTCAAACATCATGAATACTGTGGGGAATAGGCCGAGACCGAATGGCCTCAATCTTGCTCTCATCTACCTTTATGCCATCTCTAGTATCAATGTAATCTAAGAATGTCACCTCATGAGTGTAAAAGGCACATTTCTTAAGGTTACCACACAATCTCTCATGTTCTAGAACAAGCATGACCTGGGTGAGATGATATTGATGCTCTTGCTCATTCTTGGAATAAATCAAGATATCATGGAAGTAAACTACCACAAACTTGCCAATGTACGGCCTAAACAGTTGATTCATAAATGTCATGAATGTACTAGAAGCATTTGAAAGACCGAAGGGCGTAACCAACCATTCATAAAGCCCCCATTTAGTCTTAAAGGCCGTTTTCCATTCATCTCCTTCTCTTTTACAAATCTAATAGTAACCACTTCAAAGATCAATCAGTGAAAACACTTGAGAGTCATGCAATTTATCGAGCATGTCCTCAAGTCTAAGTATTGGATACCTGTACTTGATTGTGATCTTGTTAATGACTCTACTATTCACACACATACACATTCCTCCATCCTTTTTAGGAACTAAAAGGGCATGTATAGCTCATGGGCTCAAGGATTCACGAATCAAGCCCTCTAACATTAGCTCCTCAACTTGGCATTGAATCCCCATAGTTTCCTTGGGATTCATTCTGTAGGTTGGCTTATTAGGAAGGATAGAACCACGAATAAGGTCTATGTGGTGTTGGATATCTCTTTTAGGAGGTAAACCCATGCGTATCTCCTCAGGAAACAAATTATAGAATTGATGTATGAGTGCTTTGGCTATGGGGTGAGAGGGTAAGGGGGATTCTGGTTCATCTTGGATATTCAATATTCACTCTCTAAAGGCCTTGAATTCATGGTGGGAGGCCTTTAACAATGGTTTACCAAAATTGAGAAGCAAATCAGATTGCTTGGGTTTCATTTAAGGCTTATCTTGGTGGAGCTTAGATGGGGATAAAGGTGCGAGGGTAATCTTCTTACCATCCTTTGTAAAGGAGTAAGTATTCAAGAAACCATTGTGCATCACCTTATGGTCATACAACCATGGCCTTCCCAAAAGGATATGACATGCATCCATGGGAATAACATCACACCAAAGTTCATCTTGGTAGTTCTTTCCAATGGAGAAAGAAACTAGGCACCGAGAGTTCACTTGGATACCTTTACTTTGATTCAACCATTGAATGTTGTAAGGGTGTGGATGAGTCATGGTTTGCAATCCTAGTTTCTTAATTATGCTAAGAGAAACTACATTTGCACAACTTCCTTCATCAATAATAACAGAACAAACATTCCCTTGAACCTTGCAATGGGAATGGAATATGTTCTGTCTTTGCTTGTCTTTAACTCCTTTCTGGCCACTCAAAACTCGTATGAAAACCACATCTCTCCTTTATCAGCCTCCTCCACTACCTCCTCTTGAGTTTCCTCAAGTTCATCCTTAAAATCATCATCCTTTTCTTCCTCTTCAAACTCCTCCTTCATAGTTGCCCATTCGGCTAGTGTAATAACCTTGTGGTTTGGACAGTCCGAAGCAATGTGCCAAAGGCCTTGGCACTTAAAGCACGTTCTGTTGCTCGTGGGGTTAGGATTGGGTTTATTTTGAGGGGCTTGGATCTTTTGTGGAGCTTGGGTTCTTTGTGAAAAGCAAGGGGATGGATTTGGGGCCTTAGAAATGGATTAGAACTCCCCTTGTTAAAGGGTTGGTTCCGAGTAAAAGGTTTGAGGTTTTGGGGGCTATCTTGCTTTCTTTTGTTACTCAACTTTTGAAGGAAGTACACACACTTCATCAAAAGTAGTATACGCTTGCAAATCAACCACATTACCATACCTAGGATCAAGGCCTCCTAAGTACCTAACAATGGTTTGCTCTCCGAGCTCTTAGAGATCACACTTGATTACAAGCTTCTCAAACTCACGTGTATATTGTTCTACATTCGGGTGTCCTTGTCTTAAATTATGGAGTTGAGAATAGCAATCTTAAACGTAAGTTGGGGGTAGAAATCGAGCCTTGAGCTTGGATTTCATCTTCTCCTATGTTCTTCGACTTTCTTTCTCTAACCCGTTTGGCTCATAAGTTTGTCCACCAAAGGGAGGCGTATTTTTCGAGCCTTAAAGCCACGAATTTCACCTTCTTGTCTTCAGGAACATCTTTGTACTAAAAAACACACCCAACTGTATGCAACCAATCCAAGAATTCTTCAGGATCAAGCCTGCCTTTGTATTCCAGTGTTTCAACCTTGAAATCATTGGAGTTAGCTTGTATCCTTGGTTCTAGTCTAGCCATTCTCAAGGGTTCATCCTCACCAGATGAATCCACATGATGGCTAAAAACTTGTTCTTGTCTTCTAGGATCATATTGGAGAGGTTCTTCATTCATCTTCTACTTTTGCTTCAAAACAGCTCCAAGGTGTTTTCTCAAGTATTCATATGTGCTTTAGTTCTTGGTCATGTTCAGCTCCTTCATTGATTTTCCTTGTTAGCAATTCATTTTGGGTAGAAAGTGATAGGTAATTCTTTATCACTACCTCAAACTTCTCATCCAAACTTATGCTAGTACTCATCTTGAAACCGGGTATGTGTTTAAGCTAGAACAAGACTTGTGTTTGAATTTGAGAGGGACGATGAATCTAGAAAGGTGGAGGGAATACCAGGCCAAGGAGACACTCAGCTCTGATACCAAATATGGTGTAAAGCTCAAAACAATAAACTCACACTCAAAGGATTGCCAGGAAACAAGCTTAGAACTCAAGACTGTCTACTTGAATTCAATGGAATCTAAAACTAAAAGTGATTTAAAGGATAGTTCCAAACCTAAAACTTGGATACAGAAATACCACCAAGGTCAACCTTAGGGCCCTTAAACTATAATTAAGATACAGAAACACCACTTAATCAAGTTTAAGATTACAGTTAAACAACACTCTAACCGGCCTAGTTAGAGATAAGTAAGTTTGGTGTTTAAGAGAAACAAGAGCAATGCTCTCAAATCTGATTTCAATTGATATTCAAAGTTGTGTTTCACAAAAGCAAGTCTCTAAGGCCTTATACTCATGGCCTAAGGTAGCAAAACAAACCAAGGAGGTTTCCTTCCGGGGAAGGAAAGCTCTTAATCATGCTTAGCTAGCGCTTAGAACTAATCTAGTTATAAAGCTTGATTAACTTAAGCTAATTACAACCTAAATTTTAGGGAAAGCAACACAAATGATCATACTTAGCATTAATACATCCAATTACCTTAATACACCAGCTTTACTAGAGAAATGTGTAGAAAAGTGGTTGTAAAGCACTTCTCCTTTTTGGCTGGCCAATCCGAATGCAAGGTTGGTTTTCTCCCTTTTCTTTCCCATTGGTTGCTCTTTCCAAAACTGATTTTGGCAGCAAATGATGATGTTCCTGGATGCCTTCATTCATGATTGAAGCAAACAAGTTATGGAGCAGCTAAACAAACCCTTTGAAAAAGGAAAAACACATAGCTGCTTAATCGGGTTCTAGAAGCCATATTCTGCCCAGTTTTCTGCCCTTTTTTCATCCCATCAAACCTGAGCATGATTTTAATTTAGTGCAATGGGGGAATACTTTAGGGTGTTTACAAGCCCCCTAAGTGAATAAATCAAGGTTACGATGTGTTTAAGTGGGAGAATTTCACCTAAACATTTTACCGTGCAGTTTCAGACCAATTCTGGCAATCTTAACAAAATGGCTTGATTCCTTCACTTTCATTGAGCATGATTGACTTTAATTGCTTGGACCTGAAATTTAACATCCAGGGGAACCCAAAAATGCAAAAAAATTGAACTTAAGCCACAATGTAGCTTAAGAAATCAGATGAACAAAATTGGGTACATTCTGGCCATGTAACCCGGAATCACCTTCTTGACTCTTTTGCAAAATGTGAGTCATTGCTTGGACTTTGGAGCTTCCATTGGACCTTGCTAGGTTTGTAGGACCTTCGTCAGTGTCTTGGCTTGAGGGAACTCCATCATTTACGTAATTAGAAGGGGGATAGGTTATAATCTAAAGTATAAGTATCAAACGTTCATAAAGGTGCATGGTGAGAGAACCAAACAAACTTGATATAATACACTAGCGAAATTAGAAAATCTACACCAAAAAGTACACTAGTTGACTGAAAGAATGCAACACTTTATGATACTTTATGCTCTTTCTACTTCATAAGAATAACGTTATATAAATATATTTTAATGAATGTAGTGTAATTTGTTTAACTCTTGGTGAAATGTGTTATTTCTACAAAAAAGCTCTTTTGAAAAGGCTAATGAAAACATACTTTTCAAAAAGAGCTATTTTGAGCGAAACAACATTTGAAACAATTGTATAGCAAACACCTACTTAGCTATTTGACTTGGTCGAAACAGCTAAAATACCCCCAAAAACCTTTTTTTCCTAAAAATTTATTGTTACCAAACACTCCCTATTACTAGAGTTCTGCATCTCTTGGATTAAAAGGCTAACTTCAATACACACGTGTGCACGTTCATACATATTGGCACATTATATGCGCGATCAGCAATTGGTCATGTGGCAACCACCAAGGTAGTACTAAACATATATTTATTTTGTATATTTTGCTAAATTCGTATTTTGCACATCGATCCATAATACCACACAATTTGTATAACACCAAACTGTTGCATAATACCCTCTAAAAAAAATTATGATTGCCATTTCTTATTTACAGAGACTTCATCAAAATACAAAAATAATAAACTAAATAGTGATTGCAACACTTTCTTTTATTTTTCTAAGTATTTTCAATTACAAAGACACTTTAATCTTCACATCCTTTTATCTCGAAGATATTTATTGTACCGGTAAATAAGTGTGATGGTGGTTAGAAGGGTAATATCAAGTTATTCTCCCGCTATTCTAGGATTGAGATGAGCGGATTGATCCTCCCAAGCTCGAGGACGTCAAGTTTTATTATTATTGAATTTTTATTTATACCATCAATGAGGTGCGCCTCATGTCAATTGTTGGATCTCTTTGATAAGATGGTATTGATTGTGTTTCTAATTTAAATACGAAATAGGGGGGAGGGGGGAGGTTGTATGGTAACTTCAACCCACTTGTGTTTATATCAAAGTGTGATGGCGGCTTCTAGTGAGATGGTTAGATGACACACCTGTACAAACCAAGCCAAGGGATAACATTAGAAAGCAACCCATAAACCATAATCCAAGTGGCATGCCAAGTAGTGCATGTGACATGTCATCGTATGCTTTGACGTCCTTGCTTAAGATTCTATTATTTTCAACTTATTATAAGTATTTATCATGAGTATTTAACACTGATCAACACTCATCAATAGTTATTAACAATAAGTTACTTATGATGGGTTGAAAAGAACAATGCCCTTACTCTATCCTTAATCTATCCTTATCCAACACACCCAAAACCGCAAACCCATGTACCTTTATTTGACGATACTAGTTAGCTAGGGACTTGGGGTTGGCAAAAAAAACAGTGGCTTAGTCATGGTGGGGCTTATGGCTATCCAATGAATTTCTCGAGGTTGTCCTTTTATTGGATTATGTTGTTGCTTTAGTTACACTACTTGAGAATTGTATTGTCTCTCATCTCTTCTTACTCCTTGGACAGAGTTCATATATAGCAGATGAAAAAACTGAGATAATGACATGGTTTGTAAGAGCATAGAAGGAGATAGGGATATTAGCATATAATTTGGTGGCGTACAGATGCTCAATATATTCTGCTGAGGTTCATGGTGATTCAACCAGTTCAAACATGGGCTAGCCAACAAGGGTTCCTTATTCATGTTAGCGCCATCAAGTTAGGTTCATAGAGTAAAAGCTTGGCTCTTAGATTAGGTGGGTAAGAGGGGGAGGGGTCATGAATGGAGGATATAGGTTTAGGATTCACGTCGTTTGTTACCATTCAAACGGGTTATGTGTGTGAGTGGGCATGTTATGCACTTTATCACTCATAATGTGAAGGGAGGACAGTGTGAGTGAAAGGGCATGCTATGCCATTTATCATCTCTAGTTGACTTACATGTAATGGCAATAGCTTGGAGAATCATCAGATGAATAGGTGTTGAAAAATACTTAGTTAAGCTTAAAAGCATAATTTGAAAAATTTTCAAAACAATATTATAAATTAGTTTACCTCCTTCTACGTAAACATTAATAAAGAAATCCATATATTCAAATGAGCCATCTCGTCAATATATTTGTTAGTTTATGCAATTAACAACCTAATATATTTGTTTAACACATTTTTTGGCAGGCGTCCACTACTAGGGATGAAGAAATGGATAGACTTGATATAAGTATAATGGGAGCTATACTATTTATTGTCGGTGCTTCCGTCTTCCTGGTGTTGTTGTATTTTTTTATGTCAAAATGGTTTATCTGGGTGTTGGTTGTGCTGTTTTGCATCGGTGGGGTTGAGGTAAGTTACTTTTCCATCTTTTTAATCATAATGTTAATTAGTGGAATACTCCATTTCTAACCATATTTATTCTAGAATGTATCTTGTAAGTTATTTTTATTTGCCCTATAGTTAAATGGCATTAAATGGTAAAACTGGAGGGATTCTAAACACAATTATGAAATATTGGTCAACAATGATTTGCATTCAAATTTGAAATTATCTAATATGATTCATGCCTTTTATGAGTCTTTACTTAGCTAATGACTTTTAAACATTGATGAATTTCTCTTTCGAATATGATAGCACCACACTCTCTACTGTAAGCCGCGTACATTGTTTCTTGCATATGAAGGCTTGGAATACTTTTTTCCTTTACATGGTGGTTTTGTAATTTGAAAGCATGCTCAAAAAATCAAAAGTTGTAGCAATCTCTTACTGTACCTATTTAAATCCCGTGCTAATAGAGTCCATCCTTCGAAATAAACAATTAACATGGTTCTCATAAGCACAATAAATTTGTCCACGAATGGAAATGGTAATGTCAAATGTTGTTATGGTTATGGAGCATGAGGAAATTAGATGCTACACGTTCTATCCCTAACGAGTTTGTTTGGATTAGAGCTTCTGCTTCTATTATTTTTCTTAAAGTAAATGTTGAATTTATAGAGCAAAAAGTAGTAGAATGTCTAGAAATTCATAGAAGCTACTAATAGGAAGGACGTGATATGTAATACAACTGAGTTGATCTATTAACACAAGAAGGCTAGAACTCTATGTCAAGCATGGAGATTTGACTATAAGTTCTTTTGCATAGATGTGAACTTTAATCCAATAATATTTCACCCTAATTAGGACTTGATCATGGATGATTTAGAAATTATTTTGTTGAGGAAATTTAGGAGTAGAGTTCGGTGAGAGGATTAGTTTGAGACTTACAAATAGGGTCAAATCACTTCTCTTAAAGACTTGATTCATCTAGTGTGCAATGTGTATTTTTGAATAAATGATTGAAATATGAGGTCTCCTTTACATTCATATTGCACTCAAAAGTATATGTACCCTTAAGAGTAAACAGAAATTCAAAAGGATATTATTGTTGCAACAACTCCCTTGCTCCATTTCAACTAGGCATACTTTTACAAGCATCAAGTTTACATAGTTGTACTCATGTCTTTTCCTAAAAGGATGTCATCCTTTCATAAAACATTACAACTATGTATGAATATGTCATGTCATGAAGAGTAGTTAGTTAAATAAATAATTTAAATATTATTTCTCTTCATCAATCATTCATGTTTAATTAAATAATTAAAGATAAATTAATATTACAGAATTTCCATTTTTATAGAAACTAATTTCTAACAATACCCTATCATTTTCATAATAAATGGTGTTAAGAATTTTAGGAGGTCCTATGCATAAATCGATGTGTTTAAATGATAGAACCCTCACCTTAGTGTCTCACTTTTCAAATGATTAGGATAAAATGGCAGACTACTAAGCTTTGAACCAATTCACCCTCTTTGATCACTTGCGATTAAGTCACACAATAGACATCCATCCTAGAATCACATAGTAATTCTCACATGCCCATCTTCCAATATGTCTTTACCTAAATCATAGGTGCTCTAGAGCCAAGCTCAGGCCCAACAACAATGATTAAACTTTACCGCCCTATAAAGTATTAATGAAAACATTTGAATGTAAGAAACAAGTCACACCATTGATTAAGTATAAACAACTTTTTCAAACACTTATTTAAAGAGACTTCATCATTGTAGGTTATTGACTTATGTAGCAGATTTAGAAACAAATTGAAAATTGAAGGACTATGAGTCGATCAACCATAGAAAGAATTTTTTTTAAAAAAAAAGAAAAGAAAAGTGCTTTTTAGGGTGGCTACTATTTGGACAATAAAATTAGTATTAAGATATTCTTATGAAAGAAGAGACATGCTAAGTAGAGTTTAGATAGTTTGGTTATGTTATAAAAGGTTACTTGATGCTTCAACTATAAGGTTAGAAAAATCTTTACCACTATTAGTGTGAAAAGGATATACATTTAAAAGGAATTTAGGCAAGATGGAAGCCCCTAGCCACCTCTTTTGGTATGGACAATTAATCATATCCATTGAAGGACCCCTTAACCTAAAGTTTAATCCCAAAATAATTAATTTCAAAGGGTCAGTCTCTCAGCCATATACACAATATGGTATTATATGTTCTCCTATGATACTATTCGCAATACCTCAACCAATGTGTTAGGCATGAACAATGAGTTAATTGACTCTAGAGATTAGTGACTGACCCCATATATCATCAAAAGAATTTTTAGCATGTTTTTATCTTCATTCATATGCTACATGGAAAACATATCAGGAAGTTGCAGAGTGCTTTAAATCAATTGTATTTGGAGCTCTTAAGGGTTGTTGATAAAGAAGGCACCCTTTTTAGATCATCATATTAAGTCCTTACAACATGACTTCTCAACATGCTTGGTTAGGTATTGTATAAAATTATTAATGATTTGAATTAAACTTTTTAGATAGTAATCCATGGTGCTTTAGGCTTCCTAAAAACAACCTTGTTAGATTTTATACCAAAAACAACCTTTGTTGGCAAGGGGTAAGGACAAGTGACTCTAAACTTCTGTAAATCCTACTTATAACATCCGTACTAGGCTTATTGTGATTGTTATTGTTGTACCAACTTCCTTTTTTTACATTATTGTCCTTCTCATTCTTTCCTTTATGTGTGCTATTTATTATTTTACTTGATTAACTTTCAATGTTTTTTTTCCTTTCAGTTTTATTACTCATATCATACTGTTTTCTTCATCATTTCATTGTCAATGTTAATGTATATTACTATTATTTGGTTTGGTTAGTACTTATCCACTTATACAAACTTCTTTTAGAATTATATTCTAAGGCATTTGTAAAAATGCCTATTTGCCAGGGTAGGGCTGCCTGCATCATGACCTTTCCTAGTCTCAGTTGTATAAATCATAGATAAACATCAAAAAAAATTTTGTTAACAATCTCTACTGTAGTTATACTACTTTATTTTAAGGAATGATTCTTCTCATCAATTCAAGTCTACAATGTTATTTACATAAATACTATCTCCAGGGAGTACATTTTTGCATAACAAGTCTTGTTCTAAGGTACGCATTGGCTTGAACTTTTTAATGAACTCTTTTCATTCTTGTTTGAAATGTCTTTTATTATATAGATCAACTGGTGCATAATTGGACTATTTTGTTTGATTTTGTTATGTAGACGATGTCCAAGTTGTGGCCATTGTACCTTGAAATTGCCTGTTTTTGGAAAAACAAGTTATTTTTCTCTCATGGTTCACTTGGCTAGTATAGCTTTTGCGGTCTTTTGGGCCATTACTCGACGGGAATCATACGGATGGATAGGTCAAAATATTCTTGTAAGGTCATCTATAACTATTGTCTTCTTATTACATTAGTTCATGTTGGCATTAATGGTTATTTCCATCTAAGTCACTTGTTTTTTTTAAATTTATTGTAGCTTGTCTCTCTAAAATTCAAGCATGATCCATGACATACCTAAATGATAGCAAACAATTAAACTTTTGCATTTTCTTTGATATGGAACCAACTACTGACAAGAAATAAGATAATTTTTTTTCTTATTTTCTTGTGGAACTACAACATTCTTCCTCCCATTGGCTTTTACAAGAGTGAATTAATTAATTGAGGTTACAAAACAAATATTAAGACATTAACTTCATTTTGTTGTGTAATTTTAGGGAACCATGTTGTAGATCATACAATTAGCACCCATATCATAAAAAAAGATGTTTGACTAGGTGGTTAAGAAGGTTAACTAGCAAATGAAAAGGTTGATATAAAGAGTTTTTGTGATTGTATAACTAAGGGTGTTATACTCTTTGTTATTTGCAATGGTATAAGTAAGGGTGTCATACTCTTTGTTGCTGGATTATTTTTACTTCATGTCGACATTTTGGAGTACTAAGAGCTCATACTTTAACCAAGATTAAACATGTGGTAGTTCATCTATTATCAACACAATTAATCAATCAACATGAAACAAACTATCATTAATGAGAATTCATATTGTAAGTATGTGAAATCACTGTATCCAGTAGCACTATGTAGTTACCTATTTGTTTGGTTGACTTCAGGAGTGAGCCGCTTGTAAGGACTAGAAAATCACGCGTATAACACATGTAGTATGAGATGGAGTCAAAGTGCATCACCAGTGTGCACAAAGTAATCTATAGTAAAAGGGAATCTATAGTAAAAGGGCCCAATGATTAAAATACACATGCCGGTTTCACGATATAAGGATGATTGCGGTACTTGTACATAGAGAACTTAGAGACCATTGAATGAGAGATTCCTCTCTAAATGCCACATCACACAAAAGTATGCCACTAAGCCTATTGTATTTTCACAATTATACAATGATCTCTTTAACCACCATGGGTACTTGATCATTTATGAATAATGAGTAACTGTAACATAAAACACTAAAAAATAATTACGAGTTTGGACGCAGTTGTACGTTAATTAGGTATTAGTGTAGACTAGGAGGGTTTTCAGTCAAGGGGAGGGACGATTGCTACTTGCTAAGGACCCAAACTTGAGACCAACCATAGCATTTAAAGTACCTTTTTTTTTTAATTGTTGACACCGTGGGCAAGCTTCTTCCACAGGGAAGGGTTGATGTTGATACAACAAGAGCATAAGAACAATGCAAATAACATATAATCAATAAGAACACAACAATCACATTAAAATAGGACGACCCTAACTAGAAAATAGGATGGGAATTGAGTTGAGGTTCCTTGTAACTCCTCAGAAGAGTAGGAAAGGGCTTCCTTCCACATCTTAGCCCATAAGGCTACTCTCCATCTGATATAATAGGTAGCAGTATCGAAGTCTTGATTCCTAAACACCACACCATTCCTCTTCATCCACAGGCTTCAAATAGTTGCATGAAAGGTAGTGATTCAAAGCTTTTTCCTTAGCTAATTGTTGATCCTTCTTGACACCCAACCCTCATGGAATTCTCTGAAGTTTTCTGGTCTAGAAATACTACCCGAAATAACTAGAAAGATTGCCCCTTATAGGCCATGAAGCATAGTAGTTGTTGGGTTTAGTGGCCCAAATTCTATTCTTCACAGAGCCCCAGAGGACTTGGCCACTATCCGTGGGCCAAAGTCGCTTCATTCGCTGCTTCCATAGGCCACCACGGATCGTCTATGGTGATGTGTGGCGCCAACACTGCTAGCTAGGGTTTCTTCGATCTTGAACTACTAATCGGTTTATAAGGGGCATAGCCTTCGGCTCTGAAAATGAGCATCAAGGACATTAAGAATATCATCAACAACATAAGCATTATTGAGCATCTAGAAGGTTATTCTTCCATTTGATCAACTATTAGTTCTACTATTTTTATTTTGTGAGAAAGCATTTTGAGTGAATTTATAATCATGAATTGATCTATTCTTAGGGCACATCGCTCTGAGATCAATTTTGCACTCTCCTATCACCATAGTGGATTCTTCACTCATCATTGCCCGTGGTTTTTCCTGTTTGAGGTTTTCCACGTAAATCTTTGTATTTGTTCTCTTTATCCTATTGTTATCGTATTTTGTGATACCTTGTTGCTCACAATCAAATCCTAACTAATCCTAATAAGTGGCATCAGATCTAGGTTATATGATGGCAGTAACCATAAAATTTGATATTTCAAAGTTCAATGGTAATATAAGTTTTAATATTTGGAAAGTCCAGATGATAGTCATTCTAACCCAATACGATTTGAAGAAAGCCCTTGGTAGCAAAGTCAAGAAGTCTGCCTCCATGACCGATAAGCAATGGGAAGAGCTGGATGAGAAGACTCTTTCGACAATTCAACTTTGCTTAGCACCTGAGAAGTGATTGACAAAACCACTACAGCTGATCATTGGCTTGGTTTAGGGGCGTTGTACATGACCAAGAATCTTGTGAACAAGATCAGTCTCAAATAACTTGTATGCGTTTTCTACGGCCAAAGGTACTCCCATCCAAAATCATCTTAATGATTTTAACTCTGTTAGTATTGATTTAGGGAGTTTAGACATGAAACTTGAGGATGAGGATAAAGCTATATGGTTCATTATCTCATTGTCTCCCTCTCATAAGCATTTTAAAGAAATTTTGTTATATAGTAATAATGACACTTTGTCATTTGAGGATGTCAACGTCAATTTGTTATCCAAAGAAAAATTTTGACCTTGAAATTCATCCTAAAAAAGGTGAACACTTATCAGTGAGGGGTGAATCCTTTAATAAAGGGAACACCTCTAAATCAAAGTTTGAGAGACATAATTCCAACAAATCCAGTCGTTATTATAGAAAGTCAGAGCATGTAATTTATGAGTGTTATAAGTTGAAAAACGAGAGGGAGAAAGAAGAAGATAATTCACATTCACACCCTCATGAACTTGTTAAAGCCACCTTGGTTGAATCTGATTTTGATGGTGATATTTTGTTGGCTACCTATACTGAAAAGAGAAGCATTTCTAATTGGATTCTTGATTCTAGGTGTACATATCATATATGTCCTTATAAGGACTGGTTTTCAACATATGATCTAGTTTACTCAAGTGTTGTTTATATGGGTAACATTGCCCAATGTAATGCCACTGGACTCGGTAATGTTAAAATCAAAACCCCTGATGGTGCTATAAGTACTTTTTCAAATGTTCGCCATGTTCCTAATTTGTAGCATAACCTCATTTCCTTAGGCGTGAATCCAAAGGGTGCAAATATTCAACTGAAGATGGAGTTATGAAGTTTTGCAAGGGCACTTGGATTTTGTTAAAGGGTTTGATGCAAGGAAGTCTCTATGTCCTACAAGGATCTACTATGATAGACTCTATTACTACCTCTCTTTCCTCGTCTAATGACATTTCACTTATCTATGACATATTAGGTTAGATTATATGAGGGAAAAAAGTCTATACAAGTCACTTCTTAATGCTAAGTTCAAGCATTCTTTGAACCCAACCAGTGTTCGGTGCACTTGATTGCCCTTCAGGGCTTCGCCCTATAGGCCTCTACCCTTTGCGCTCCTTTGGAGGTTTTCTTTGCTCATGTTGATGAATTTGGTCCAAACTAGAGATTGTTGGATTTAGTGGCCTAAATTCTATCCTCCACAGAGCCTCAGAGGGCTTGGCCATGATCCGTAGGACAAATACACTTCAGTCGCCGCTTCCAGAGGCCACCATGGGCCGTCCGTGGTCCCGAGCATGGCCTGTGGCAATGTGCGGTGCCAATTCGGCTAGGGTTTCCTCAATTTTGACCTACTGATCACTTTATAAGGGGCATAACCTTGGCTCCAAAAATAAACATCAAGGACGTCAAGAATATCATCAAGAACACAAGCATCATTGAGTATCTAGAAGGTTGTCCTTCCCTTTGATCATCTATTAGTATCTATAAGGTTGTTCTTTTAGGGCACATCACTTTGAAATCAATTTTGTACTCTCTTATCACCATAGTGGATTCTTCTTTCATCCCCGCCCACGGTTTTCACCGTTTACGGTTTTCCGTATAAATGTTAGTATTTGTTCTCTTTATCTTATCCTTATCATATTTTGTGATTAGTTGTTGCTTACAGACAAATCCTGACTGATCCTAATAGTAGTAAACAAGCAATGGTCTAGGCCCTTTGAATTTAACAAACAAAAACTACACTGATTGTCTTGAGTAACTAGGATCCATTTTTTTTTATGAAAAATGTCCTTAGTATTGAGTTTTCCAAGAAATGTATACCACATAAAAGGCTCCACTTTGGGTGGGGTTATGTGCATCCATATAGAACTAACCTAGCTATCAATTATAGCACCCTGATACATCACACTAGAAGATCTTTAACTGAGAATTCATCCTTTGACCCCTAAAAAGCTCGATCAGTTGCATCCCTTTTGAGATAGAATTGCATCAGTGACTTTTTTTAGCTCTTCAGCCTACTGCAGTTCTACTTGAATAGGTTGCCTTTTCCAAGGTAGAGTCCACCCAAAAGTGTTCTTCAAACCAATTCATATTTGTAATGAACTCTTTCTATTGACTAGAAATATTATGTAGATTGGGGAACATATTGAGTAATGTATTATGTTGGACCTGAAGGTCGTCCCAAAACCTAATCTTTGTACCATTTCCCACTTGCACATTGATATGTTGAAGAAACACATACGAGATAGATTGTTTTTCTTTTGATAATCTGTTAATATCCTTTCAAGGTCCAAGTGCTTATGAAAGAGTGTGAGCTGGCAAGATAGTCATATGTTCATTGTGAATTGAGTTAATCACTTTTCTCCTCAAGGCTCCTTCTTCACAGTAAACCTCAACCACCACTTAAACAGAGGGATTACATTTTGTAGCAAGATATCTCCTAACCCAAACCTCCACTACACGTAGGTTTCTGCATAATTCCCATTTCACTAGGGGAGAAAATCTTCCTTCCTTATTCCGCTCCCTAGGAACCTTCTTTAAACTTTGATAATCTCAATAGCAACCTTCTTACGTACCTTGAAGATGGATAAATAATATACATGCAAACTATTTAACACTGATTTGATCAAAATTAATTTACCTGCCCTCGAGCGGCAACTTCCTTTCCACGTGCTGAGCATTTTCTGAATTTTGTCTATGATACACTTCCAAGAGGATGCCCTTTTCGTATTAGCACCTAAAGGAACCCCTAATAAGTGATTGGTAACCTGACCAATGTGCACCTAATTTTTTCTGTTGCATTATGAGTCTATGCATCATCTTTACCCAAGACAATCAAGCTAGATTGGGTATAATTGATATCCAGAGGATGATTCAAAGCTAAGTAAAAACCTCTTTATATTTCGCAGGTTGCTGTCATCAACTTCATTGAACATTAAGGTATCATCCGCAAACTGTAAGTGAGAGATTTTCACATCCTTTTCACCCATTGACAATCCTCTAAAGAGGCATAATTGTGTTGTTTGAAATTAGCAATCTATTTAACACTTCAACCATAATCAGAAACAAAAATGGAGGAAAGGGGCCACCCTATTTTAGTCCTCTTCCCATTTTGATAAGCGTACATGGGGCTCCGTCGATGAAGGTAGAAATAGTGGTAATTATTATACATGATCATGACCAAGATCTCCATTTACGACCAAAACCCATCTCTATCAGCACTAGATCCAAACTATCCCAATCTATGGTATCATAGGCCTTTTAAAAGTGTATTTTCAGTAGCACACTAGGTTTCTTATACTTTTTAAACTACTGCACTGATTCATTTGCTATGAAAGCCCAATCTAAAATCTGTTTCCTACTAACAAAGGTTATTTGGGTTTCTCCAATTAAATAAGGTAGCACCTGGCTGAGTCTTCTACTAAGAATATTTGCTACGACCTTATAAATACTCCTCACCATACTTAGAGGCCTGAAGTCAGAAACTTGTGTTGCTTCTTGCTTCTTTGGTATGAGTGTAACCCATGTAGCGGTAATGGTAGAATGGAAGCTAGTAGTGTCAAAGAAATGTCAAATAAATGCACACTGTACTAACCAAATTCTTCTCCAATGACTAGCCATACCTTGTTAAGACATTTGAGATTGAAGCCATTATATCCTGGGGACTTGGAGGGGTCACAGCTAAGGAGAGCATCTTTTGTTTCCTGACAACTGATTGTTTCTTCAAGGAATTCACGATCTGCGATTGATACTTTTTGAAGACCAAGTGCTGAGATGTCAAAGGTTGATATTTTTGGCTTTTTGTAAAGTTGTTTGAACTGATTGACGAAGGTCCTTTTAATTGCTGAAGTTTCATGAAATTCTACCTCATCGAATATAATTTTGTCAATTGCCTTCTTTTGTCTCTTCATGGAAGCAATTATCTGGAGATACTTAGTATTCATGTCTCCTTCTTTAAGAAGCTTGGTCCTTGAAAGTTGCTTCCAATACCTTTCTTTCCTAGCCTTCCTAACAAAAGCTGTGATTATATTTCCTCCCTTTTGTTCTAATCACACTATTGCCTCCCTTTTGTTGCAATCACACTCTATTAGAGATTGATCTCGTAGTTTATGGTCCAATTTTGCTAATTCTTCCATGGAAGGACTTTATCTTTAAACCAAGTGCTTAGAGTACCTTTGCAAACTAGAGGAAGAGTATCCAACTCTGTTGTACATAGTAGAATGGGAGAAGTTGCATGAGATATGAGCCTTAGGTTTGAGATTTGTTAGGTCCTACAAGTTGAATTAAGGGGAAATTCCTACTAAAAAGCATCACCTAATTGATTATGGCACATATATTTATACTATGACTAAGGAAAATAGGGTTGAAGATACCTAGGTCACAGGAGGGGTGTTGGCTTTGGGAATATTGGGCTCAAGAAAAGTATTAAATACTCAGTAGCCATTATAAGCATGGTATAGACTAGAAATGATCCATATTCAACAATAGCTAATTGAGTATTGACATATCTGATTCAAATAAAGACCCATCTAACTCCTTAAAAAGAAACTTAGAGCCATTTATGCCCTTGGGTTGAGTTAGTAAAGCAATAGCCCTTATAGTATGTTGTATAGCCAATAAACACACACCTATTAGAGCTCGGTGATACTTTTCTTAGAGAAATAGCATACATAATCAAAAAGTGTTCAATTCGGAGAACACCTAAGAACCTATAGCGTCAAGTTTTCTAAGGTAACTATTCAAAGGAAAAGAGATAAAACTTATTGATTTTAGAGATCCATCAATTTGTAAATTAGATGAGTGATCATGCCTTAGATTCAATGGAAAATTGTGTATTTCAACAATCTAATGGTTTTTGTATTCGCTACCCACACAATCACAATTTTGGGGGGATGATGTGATAAGATTTGCAAAAAAAGAAGGCCAGGCTTATGAAATGACTAGTAAGAGAAGTCTTGTCAAACTCATCGCTACCACCTCTTTAGATCATTTTTTTTTAACAATTGGAAAGACTTGGAACCAACCTTCTAAAAGTGATAAAACATTAGTAAACCTGATTTTTTTGCTTCATACACATTAAATCCTAGGCACTAATAATATTTGTCAAACGCAATAAACATAGTACATAGGGGCAAGATTCTAGAGAATTAAATAAAGAGGTTTAGGTCATAACAATCTGGATGAGAGAAATAAGAAACATTTTTATAATATGATATGCAACAAATCGATCTTTAAAACTAGCTTTTAAGCTAAAAGCTAAAGAAGAATTTGGAAGGTATGAAGCATAGGGATAGGGATGACAAAATGACAATGGTTAATATCAATTTGTAATAGATAAAAGCAAGAAATGTGACAAGAACATGATAAGACAAGGCATGAATATAAGAAGATTTAAATGAATTTGTATAATTACTATTATCTCTTAGTTATATCTTTGTTTCTAAAGAATCTATTGATAAGGAAATTACAATATAACTAAGTGGTTTCCTATAATGGATGACGGTGGATGACAGTGGATGAAGTTTCTACGATAGCCTAAGATATAAAAACCCGTGTTATATGGTTGGTTTGGTTAGCCATCAGTCCAACAAGTTACTCTCAATAACTACTGAATAATTGGTTTCTTGTTTGTGCATGATAATTAATGGACAATTAAATAGGTTAGACATTAATTCCACATTGGCCATCAAGTCCACCTACTGTAACAGTACACCCCTAAACTATTTTGATGTCATAGAATAACAGAATTGTTAGTTCTTGAAGTGCTGGCAGGTTGTTGCAACATGTTTGTTAGAAAAGGAGAGTTAGTTGCTACGGTGGGCAAGTTAAACATGCCAATGTAACAGTACATATAACTTGTGTACTACATAACCGATAATCATGATGATAATAAAATACTAGTCTACAATCCCCATTTCTTCTTCTCTTGCTCCCTTTATATCTCCCTAGTCCTTGATCAATCTAATTTAGGGTTAGGATGTTCAATCAGCTCGAGAACCTCTTTTTCATATTTGAGTGTTCTCCTACCTAATTATAACATTGGCATCAGATCTATGTTTTGATTATGGTGTAATCTCTAAACTGGCTAATACTGGAAGCAAGACAAAATCCATGCCTGCGAGTGTAGAGAATTATCTCAGAACTCTCTTGGAGCAACGATTGGAGGCACAAAACCAAAAGATTATAGAATCACAAGTTGAACAACAATAGAGGTTTGGGAAAATTATGGTAACCTTGGCGAAAGACAAGGATTCCAATATGGAAGGTGAGGCTTAATTCCATAATTCAGAGTTATCTGGGGAGAGAAATGCTTTTAAATTTCTTCCATAGATTGAATTTCTAGTTTTTGATGGGATGGAACCTAGAATTTGGATCAAGAAATGTACTGGCTGTTTTGGTCTTTGCAAGATCTTGACTCTCAGAAAGTAGATCTTACTTCTATACATTTAACTAGCAAAGTTGAAGTTTGGTTTCCTTGCTATATTACTGTTAAAAAGAATGTTGAATAGGATATGATGATTTTATTATGAATGTGTGATATTCGTTTAAGAAGGAATTGGGGGCAAAATTGTTCACACTTTTAATAAACTGCTGCAAATAGGTCCATAGATGATTAACTGAATAGATTTGAGGGGTTGAAATGTTTGATGATATAATGAACCCCTACTCTTCCTGACACATTTTTCATTGGCAACTTTGTTAGCAAATTGAAACCTCATTTAAATCCTTTTGTGAAGCAATTAAACCTACCACACTAAGTGATGTAGTAACCTATGCAAGACTACAAGAGGATGCCATAGATACCCTAAACTTGCCTAGTAAACTAGTGCATTCTAAAGCCCCTACACTTACAAATCCCACGTCATCTACGTACCAATCTTCTTTTTCAAATTAATGCTAAAACTTCCCCTGAGCCTAACTCATTCTGCTAGGTCTTCAGCTAGTGTAAACCAGCCACACAGAAAGTTTTAAACCAACCAAAGTATCAACTACAGCTAAAAGGGCCCAAATGAGTGCTAAGGGATTGTGCTATTTTTTATGACCAACCATATAAGAGAGGTCACAAGTGCTAGAGTAAGAAAACACAATTGTTTTTGATGGAGATTCCTAGAGAAGTGATAGAAGAATGTAAGGAAAGAAAAGAAGCTATGAGTTTTGAAATGTTAGAGTCTCACTCTATGCCATGAATGGAATACAAAGTTACCGAGCTATGACGGTAGCAGAACAATATGTAAAGAAACCTATCCATATCTTGGTTGACTCGTGAAGTACACACAATTTTTGTATGTAAGCTTAGCCAAAAAGTTAGGATGCAAAATGGATAGTATTAACACATAGCCAGTAACAGTAACAGATGGGAGTGAGTTAAGGAGTCAGTATATCTGCAAGAATTTTATAAGGAGGACATAAGGAACAAAATTTTGTGCTAAAATGTTCCTAATTCCTTCGGGTTGTTGTGATGTCGTGTTAGCCATGCAATCGCTGAGAACATTAGGAACAACTAGATGAACCAAAAGTTTGACTATGGAGTTTATGTTTGAGAGAAGAAACCATGTGCTTAAGGGTATAAGGTGAAAAAAAGTCAGGATTATAGTGGAGAGTCAGCTTACAAAGGCTATGTAAAATGCCTCCCACCTGTGCATGCTGCTCCTACTCCCAAATGAGGCTATTGCTCAGGCCTATGAAGGGCTGGTAAATTCTGATTGATAGCTTTTGCACCTCAACTCCTAGATGACACCTATTACTATCGATAAGGTCGCAGAAGAGAGTGAGGATCTATTTCAGGAATCTAAATTATTGCCCCTTCATTGGGGGTTTTTGCCCACATAATTCCCTTAAAAGGTTATGTTAAACTAGTAAATGTAAGACCCTATAGTTATTCCCTCAAGGAAAAAGTTGTCATTAAGAAATTAGTTCAACAAATGCTTGATTCAGGCATCGTTTAGCATAGATCTAGTCCATGTGCATCACCTCTAGTTTTAGTATCGCAGAAGGATGGTACTTAGAGACTAAGTGTGGATTGTAGGGAACTCAATAAGTAAACCATGAACAACAAGTTTCCTATATCTGTTGTAAAGGAGCTTATAGAGGAACTAATAAGGGAAAAGCTTTTTCGTAAAACTGATGTAAGACTTGGATATCATCAGTTGAGTTGCTGATGAAGATGTGTTTAAAACATCTTTTAAAACACATTATGGACATTTTGAGTTTCTAGTTATGCGCTTTAGGCTAACTAATGCGCTGGCCATATTTCAAGGGTTGATGAACCATGTTTTTAGACCATCCTAAGAAGATTTGTCCTTGTTTTATTTGTTGCCATCGTAGTTCATAGTGCCTCTTTAGAACTCTATCTACAAAACCTTAGGGAAGTGTTCACAGTTGTGAGCGAGATAGAATTCTTTGGTGAATGAAAAGAGTAAATGTTCTTTTGGTATAGTAAGAGTAGAGTATCTTGGCCATTTTATCTCAAGAGAGGGAGAATCAACTGATCTTAGAAAGCCTCAGGCCATAGCTAATTGGTCAATTCTTAAAATAGTTAAAGAATTAAGAAGTTTTTTGGAATTGATAAGTTATTACAAAAGGTTTGTTAAGAATTATGTTGTGTTGGCCAAGCCATTAACTGATTTACTCAAGAAAAGGGAATTTAATGATGCAGCTAAGGAGGCTTTTAGATCTCTTAAATTAGTTGTCACATCAACACCAGTGTTGGGAGTGCCTAAGTTTTGCAAGGTTTTTGTGATAGAGATTGATGCTTCTATATATGGAATTGGTGTTGTGCTAATTCAAGATGGTCATCCTTTGGCTTAGATCAGCAGGACCGTGGGACCTAGATGACAACAACTCTTACTATATGAAAAAGAGCCTTTGGCAGTAGTTTTTACTATCCCAAAATGAAAAAAATACTTTTGTGGACAGAAGTTCTTCATTGTTACAGAGCAAAGAAGTTTGATGTGGCTCCCTTAATAGAAGATTTTTAATAGTTTTGGTTATCTAAGCAAATGGGATTTTAGTATGAAATCCATTACATATGTGGCAAATAAAACCTAGCAGTTGATACATTGTCTAGAATCCCTAGAACTTAGTTGATGGCTTTGGCTCTCTCAACAGTACAGTTAGACATTTTAGACGTGATTCAAGACATATATCCTCTAGACAACAACCTGTAACAAATTCTATCCCAACTACATTAGGGGCAAATAGTCCCTAAATACACTTATATGGATGAACTGCTTAAAAAGAAAGGGAAGTTAGTGGTTGGTGTTGAGGAGCAATTCAAGCAACAAATACTACAATGGGTACATGATTCACTTTTCGAAGGACATTTGGGAAGACAAGCTATTTAAAAGAAGGTTCAAAAGTTATTTTATTAGAGGGGAATGACTATGTATGTTCGCCAATTCATTAGGCAATGCTTGAGGTGCCAGAGTTGTAAACCTGATAACTTGGCATACCCAAGCCTCTTACAGCCCCTTCCAATTCCTTGAGAGGTAAGGGTGAACATTTCTATGGATTTCATAGAAGGGGAACCCAAGGCTTTTACGACACATGTTATTTTGGTGGTAGTTGATAGGTTTATAAGGTAGCACATTTCTCAACTTTGCCACATCCCAATTCTACATTGGATGTGGCTCCAATGCACTTAGATACTGTTTTAAAATTTTATGGATAGCTTTAGAGTATTGTGAGTGATAGGGACAAGGTGTTCCTCAGTGAATTTTAGCAGGAATTATTCATGATTCAAGGGTCTAGCCTACTTTTGTCTTCATCTTACCATCCCTAGACAATTGAACAAACTGAGATGGTTAATAAATGTCTTAAAACCTATCTCAAAGGTATGTGCAGTAAATCTCTTAAGGAGTGCAGTAAGTGGTTATCTTTAGCTGCATGGTGGATAATATGACTTTTTGCACAACTAGTAAACTGTCTCTTTATGAGATTGGTGTACAATCAGCTAGCCCCACGTTATTTACCATATATTCCAAGAAAGTCTAAGGTGGAAAGTGTTGATAGGTCTTTGAGGAAGAAAGAGGCTATGCTTCACATTTTAAGGTTCAATCTTTTTAAGGCTCATAACAAGATGAAAACTATGACTAACAAGCATAGTGTTAAAAAAGGATTTGCTATAAGAGATTAGAGTTGGTTCAAGCTGCAGTCTTATAGGCAAAGTGTTGTCCAATATATGGCTAATCAAAAGCTGAGTCCAAAATTTTATGGACCATTTCTAATCATTGATAAGGTTACAACAGCCTAAGACAGCACAAATACATCATACATTCCACATTTGGCAATTGAAACCTTTCAGAGGTACTTCACTAGCTAAGCCTCATGTTCCAAAGTAGTTGTAAGGAATGGATGCAGACCAAGACATAGTCCTTGAGATTGTACTGGCTAGAAGAATTGCAAAGCAAGGCAATGTTGTTAAAGTCCAATATTGATCCAATGGCAAGGAGAGTATCCTAAACATGCCACTTGCACTTTGTGAATAATATTGAGCAGAAGTTTCATGCTTTTGTTCAGTCTGTTTAGTCACTACTTGAGGGAAAGTTTCTTTAAGGTGGGAGGAATGCTATAGAATAACATAATTATTAGTTATTGATGAGCTGTAGGTTATTATAACAAGTTTGTTGGAAGAGGGGAGTTAGTTGGTAGGGTAGAAAAGTTCAATTTGCCAATGTAACAGCACATATAACTTGTGTACTGTATCAATGATAATCATGATGATAACAAAATACAATTCTACTCTCCCTATTTCATCTTCTTTTTCTCTCTCTGTATCTCTCTAATCCTTGATCGATCTAATTTAGGGTTAGGTTGTGTAATCAAGCCCGAGAGCCTCTTCTCCATTTTTGAGTGTTCTTCTTCCTAATTGTAACATTTGACTAAACAAATTATCAGGTAAGCACCTACACGCCTAGAAACAAGGTAGTCTTTGTAGCTCTTTTTCATCTTCTTTTAAACTCTTTAACTTGATTCCTATATATTTAATTTTTTATATATTTTGGTCCAATTTAGTGTGATCATATGTTCAAAATTATCCTAAACAGTGACAATCACAATGGAACTCATGGTTCATGTCTTGTGTATATTTTCTTTATTCATTTAAATGACAAAACGTTTGTAATGCCCCGTCCGAAAGGGGACAGGCGTGTCAATGCCGTGGATGTCCAACAAGGAACATTCACAAAGCTTTCTAACCTTGTTAACCTAAACTTGACCCAGCAGAAGACAAGCGCAGCGAAAGTCCTCACTAGAATTTGGTTGTCAATGGAGTAGTTCTAAACCATGTATTTTATACATACTTAGACTAGCTCCTAATAGCCTTAGGCAAGACATGAACCTCTTTTCCCATAAAAACATAACTTAATGAAATCATATAGTTCATATAATCGCAAGCTTATATTTTAAAAAAACCTATATCAACCATTTACTTAAAAACATCATCAAAACAAGGCATAAATCCACCTAAATAACTTTCACAAATTTTTATTATTCCACCAAAAAATACATTGCTATTTTTAATGCTCAAAAATATCCTCCACAAAGTAAATTTAACTTTAAGCATGCAAACAACCCATAATTACCCTAAACAGGACAATTTCGCGCCAAAATTTGTAAATCAAAGACTATACATCCAAAATTCACTAAATTCTTCTAGAAAATACCAAATATTATAAATAATCTATGACATGATTTTTAGGATTTTCGCCTAAGCCAATCCCCACTAAATTCAAATAGTGTCTTAATTATATAATAAAAATCGGGAAATTTCAATAAAAATCCATAAATTGTAAAGTACACATCCAAAATTTAAGAAGATTTACATAAAGTACCAAGGAACCATATAGAATATACAATAAAATTTCCATAATTTTTCACCGACCAAATATCACCCAGAAATCAAAACTATGGCTAAAATTCATGCACCGAAACATAGCAGTGTTAATCAAAAATTTGTAACTCAAAAACACACATCTAAAATTCACAAACATTTACTAAAAATTGCCCAATATTATTAGAATGTATAGTAAAATGTTTAGAATTTTTCAAAAGGCCAATAGTTCACATAAATTCAAACAATATGCAAGATATATGAAAATTCAAAAATTCAATCTATTTTTCCACCATCTTGCTCTTCCAATACAAGTAATCAATCCAAAAATCTATAGTATAGATATATTTGAATGAACTTACAGTATGACCACCAATTCACAACATTCAATTAATCCAAAACTCACAATTAAACGTGAAAATTTGAAGGATGGGTTTCTAAGAAGTGGAATTAAGGTTCTAATCTACTGAACGCTAAAACATCAAAGTGTTAGCTTCAAATTTCAATTGATTCCTCCAATTCAAGCGTAATTTATTCAACTTATCTTGCCCTAGTTAATTTTAGGTTAATGAAAGCAAATATCACTCATCTTAATTTGTTATTCAAAACCCTAGTATTTCCTCTCCTTTTGCTTCTCTTCTCCTCTTCGTCCTCTATGTCTTGTGAGTGGTGTGTGTGTGTTGGGAAATTGAAGAACAAATACGCCCCCCCCCCCCCCGCGTGATTAAAGGGAAAAAAAATCTCAACCCCTTTTTATTTTTTCTTTCCTTTTTTTGGGCTTACTTACACCATTTTTCTTTTCCTTTCTTTTTTTTTCAGTAATCTATTTATTTCCCAAACATAATTATGCTAACTTAAAATACACATATATGTCTAACGTAAAAAGCATAAAATATATACATAAATTACACATTCACAATGCCATATGGATCAAAGTTAATAATCAAAATTCCTAGGGTGTTACATCCTTCCCCCCTTAAAATAAGTTTCATCCTTGAAACTTACCATTGTTTATTTCCTATTCGCAAGTTCCACATCAACCAAAGCTACTTTGCAAATCAAGGTCATGCAAAACACACATAATGCACAAAATCACATAGGTACACATCATCAAACAGATAGTTGATCACACGCACACACGAGCTTTATAGGAAAGAGGTCATAGGATTTTTGCTCTGATACTACTTCTGTAACACCCCATCCGAAAGGCGACAGGCATGTCACTGCTGTGGATGTCTAACAAGGAATATCCACAAGGCTTTCTAAACTTTTAGCCCAAACTTAACCTAGCAGAAGATAAGCACAGCGGAAGTCCTGAGTAGAATTTGGTCGAAGTCAATATAGTAGTTCTAAGAACATGCGTTTTATACATACTTAGGCTAGATCTGTAATAGCCTTAGGTGAAACATGAATCTCCTTCCCCATAAAAACATAACTTAATGAAATCATATTGTTCATATGCTTGCAACCTTATATTTCAAAAAAACGTATATCAATAATTTATTCAAAATTGTCGTCAAAATAACACATAAATCCACCCAAAATAACTTTCACAAATTTTTATTACACCACAGAAGTACCTTGTTGTTTTCAATGCTCAAAAAAATCCTCCACATGGTCAATTTACACTTTAAGCATACGAACAACTCATAATTACCCTAAACATGACAATTTCATTCAAAAATTCGTAGCTCAAAGACTACACATCCAAAGTTCACTAAAAGTTTCCACAAAATACCAAATGTTATAAATAATCAAGCACACAATTTTTAGAATTTTTTTCCTGAGCCAATCATCCACAAAAATTGAAACCGTGTTGGAATTATACAATAAAAACAAGACAATTTCAATAAAAATTCATAAATCATAAAGTACACATCCAAAATTCATAAAAATTTATATAAAGTACCCAGGTACCATATAGAATATACAGTAAAATGTTCATCATTTTTCAGAAAGTAAATAACTCCCATAAAATAAAACTATGGCCGAAATTCAGGCATCGAAACAAGGCAATTTCAATCGAAAAATCATAACTCAGAAACCACACTTTTGAAATTCATGAACATTAACAAGAAATTGCCCAATATTATTTCGAATCTAATTTAAATTTTTTAGAATTTTTCAACAAGCCAATAATTCACATAAATTCAAATAGTGGGCGAGATATTTGAAAATCCAAAAATTCAACCTATTTTTCTTCCACCTTGCTCTTCCAATATAAGTAATCAATCCAAAAATCCATAGTATAGCATGTATTTGAATTAATTCACAACATGACCATCAATTCACAACTTTTATTTAATCCAAAAATCACAATCAAACATAAAAATTTTAAGGGTGGGTTTCTAAGGAGTGAAATTAAGGTTCTAATCTACTAAACCCCAAAATATCAAATTCTTAGCTTCAAACTTCATTTAATTCCTCTAATTCAAGTATAATTTACTCAACTTATCTTTCCCTAATCAATTTTAGGTTGAAGTAAAGATTACTCACCTTAATTTGTTATTCAAAACCCTAGTCTTTCTTCTTATTCTTCTCTTCTTCCCTTTCTCCTCTGTGTGCCGTGAGTGGTGTGTGTTGGGAAATTGAAGAACAAAGAAACCCCCTCCCCCCTTTTCACACGATTGAAAGAAAAAATCTCAGCTCATTTTAATTTTCTAGCTTTTTCCTTTTTTGGGGGCTCACTTACATCATTTTTCTTTTCCCTTGTTTTTATCTGGTAATCTTGTTATTCTCCAAACATAATAATGCTAACTTAAAATACACATATATGTCTAATGTAAAACACATAAAATATATACATAAATCACAAATTCACAATATCATATGGATGAAAGTTAATAATCGAAATTCCTAGGGTGTACAAGGTTAATTCACAACTTTGTTTTATAACTTGCAAACTTTCAAAAAATTTAGCATCCACAATTTCCAATTGGCTAGATTAGACATGAAAATAAGAATCAAAATTTTTGTGTCCAAATTAGAATTCTCCTTATTTTCGAGCACTTCTGCAGTCTTTGAACTTAACTCCCCATGTATAATTTATGTGTTTTGTCAATTTTGTGATTGAACAAAACGACGAATTTGAAGGTTCACACTTCATATAAAAGGGTGAATGGAGACCAAAATTTGTCTCATTAGGTCCTTTGAGCCATAGGTGCAAGAATAGAGTGAGCTTATGTTCAAGAACAAAGTCAGCTAAAAGTTTAAGTTAATGGTTAAAAGGCCTGTAATAGGTTTTACACTCTAACGTACCCCAATAAGCGTATGCCTGTTAGGTTTTAAGAGCAGATACTAAGAAAACCCTTTCTTACATTATACAGTAACCCAAATATAAGGATTGTTGAAACTCTAATATAATCCTATGAAAGGTTCTAATTCCAAGTTCGAGAACGAAATTCTCCAAAAGGCTAACCTTATTGCTAAGACCCAAAAAATAGGTTTTATGCTCCAACAATTCTTGATTGTCATCTTGATCTTCTTTCACTAACAATATCCCTTTTTTCCTTACCCATAGGCTCTATTTGGAATGATTATTTGGATCACATTACCCTTGTTTTAGAAATTAAAAGGAGAGGGCCCGGGAAGGAAAACACTTCACACCACCCCTTGTAGCCCATTTGCCTCAATGTTTCTTTCCCACAAATTAGGAGTGAAAGGGGAAGATTTCTAATCAATTCACCCTCCTTTCCCTTAATTCTCTTCATGTGTTGATCTAAACAATGTTAAAGCTGAAAACCTTTTCTTCAGTTTTTGCCTCTATTCTACTCCTTTTTTCCACCTCCACAAATCCAAACAAATGGTTAACTGTTTGTACTCCTCTTTTCTGGACTGCCTGTTTAATGTGACGATAGAAATATTAAGTTTTATTTGGCTTTTCTTTAGCCTTCTAGAGCCATATATGGAAAGGGAACAACTTTGAGAGTTTTCATACTAGAAGATGGAAATAGTGAAGAAATGGAACCCAGGTTTGCTTTAAACATCTTGGCTTATGTTAAGTAGAGTAAAATTGGAAACCTCTATCTCTATATTTGTCCAACAAAATGTAATTAACATCCTTCCAATTCTGTAGCCATAATCAAGGCTCATCTCTTTCAAATCAATATACTTAATGTACATGTGCCTCTGTACATATATTTAGTACGTACCATTGCCAATGAGCATTTTAGGGTTATGAATGTAAGGAATATTTTGTTTAATTTAGTTTTGGACAAGGTCATGTGCATAGGGTGACTTGATTTCATAAATTAAACCATCCCACATTGCTAAGTTCCTCGAAGGGCACATCTGGTAACGATCTTGAAATAATAAAATTGTTAACAGCAAAAGGGTCACTAAACCGAATAGAGTAACAGAAGCCAAAGATATTGGAAGAAATACAAATTTGACAAATGAAATTATATGGCTGAATGCCCATCATCCCTTCTTGAGGATGACTATGATGGACCAAATGGAGTTAGAAATGTTAGAAGCATTATAAATACCATACAAAGTGGACATACCAAAGTTGGGTGAGCATTTATAGAGTTATTATTAGAGGGATTAGAAACAATCCAACCGTATCCCCTATTACCCTTCCAAGTTGTTCAAGTGTGTTCCCCGCCATGATAGCCTTCTCAATATGATGTTGGATGGAGCTTATGCTACTTGCTCTAGAGTTTCTAGGTGTTGCGACAAAGGATAAGACTGATCTACATTGTAATACGAGCTTGATGCCATTGAATTCAAGCAAAGCATGCCTGACTATCTCCTAATTACGGATTTGAGAGTTTATCATCTTCATCTAGTCTACAAGGGTATTAGACAATTAGTCACGTCTTGATATTCATTAAATGTTTAGAAATCGTATTTATTTTTATGTTAGATTTCCATTTTCATTCCATAGTCTAGATAGAAAAACTGTCATGAAACTTTGGTTGAGGCACCCTTTTTTATCAAATTGGTCGAGACAATCTTGAAGTTGAGCAACTGCAGGTGGATTATGCACCTATACAAGCATATCACAAGAAAAAGGCACGGAATCCCAAGGCGAACACTTCGGTCAAGTGTTCTATTTGAAGTGATCTAACTCAGTAGTGAGTTGTCTAATTTCATCAGGAAACATTCTCAAAGGAACCTGAAGTACGCCGTTAATATACTTGAACAAATTGTAACATGCATGACTACTATTAGCAATCAAATTCTCGAAAATTGTGACGTAAATATAGTATAAAGAACTAAATATATAATTAAAATTCGAATAACTAGAAGGGTGTTAGACTTATGGATTAGTTTGGTGAAAAGGAACCGTACGTCTTTATAGCAAGTATTCAGATATAGTAGTTGTGTTGGAGCTGTGTGACAATGGAAAAGAGAGATTCTACTATTATGCAAAAGCTAAGTACCAGACTTTAGTTTAGAGGATGGTGTTTTTAGTTTCAACGGTCATACTAATGACGTCAAAGCAAGTATGACGATGAATTTTGTTCATCTTGGTTGGAGAAGCATGACACCTTTAAAAGTTAGGCGGCGAATTTGGTGAGAATAGAAGAATCTGGGCAAAACAGCGAACATAATCAAGAAGATTCTTCTTTGTGCCAGTTTGTCTTATGGGCAATCAAAAATTATATGAAAATGACACCAAGAGGTTGTTACGCATGTATAAAGTGGCAGTGATTAAAATTATAATGCTCTCATATATGCTTTCAATCATACACAGTCTTATCCACAAGCCGCAAAAAATGAAATTCTTCTACCATTAGGCATTTGACTCGAATTGCACACAAAAATATGAAAATACGGAGTTTGAAATCTTGGTAGGACATTACTTTACTCGCAAAAATCCAATGAGTCTTTCTGTTTCAGGTAACTTGCTAATATCGTTTGCTAAATTAGATTAACATGAAATGGTGTGTACTATGTACACCTTCAAAAAAAAAAAAATTGCATTTGCCATCAAACATAGATTCTATGCAGCTTGCATGGCAATACTCTTCATTTGACACTATATTAGTATTGTTAATGTATTGGCCGCTTTATTGTCTTATATTTTTATATAACAAAACACACATAGTCAATAGTAACTTGCCAATCTCATTGGTTTTGATGTTTTTATAAGGGAATTTGTTTTATGATCAGAGTGTTGCAGATTATCCGGTTGCCCGATATTAAGGTGCTTGATCATCTCATTCTTGTGCAAGTCTACCTATTATATTATCAGATGAAGGCATAGTCTTCTTTGACCAATTAACTTGTATATCAATAGGTCGCTTCAATTCTTCTGTGTTGTGCATTTCTCTACGATATCTTCTGGGTGTTCATCTCGAAACATATCTTCAAAGAAAGTGTAATGGTTGCGGTACGCCTACTATTCAAGCATTTCTAAATTTCTTTCTATTACTTTTGAGATTATGTTGAATTTTTATTTATACATTTCTTCAATTGGTTGCATTCCACAATAAACTAATATGCAATTAATGCCTACTACGCCCATTAGATGAAAACTAACAATAGTCATCTGAGATTAAGTAGATTGAGGGGTTTAGTACAGGATCTAGAGCAACAGTGGTGGAATGGAGAGAGTAGACGAAACATAAGTTAAAGTAAGCATTTTTTGATGCAAGCGAAAGACGGACATAGGGTTTTTTTTAGTGAAGATTAAGGTGAGGTTCATTCAGATAAAGACATGTTCGTGGTAATGATATTTTAAGGGGTTGGCTAATTTATGCTCCATTTAGACCTTAGAACATTTAGTGGAAAGAAAACAATTTAGAAAAGTTACTTTTTCTCTTGTGTTTGATTTAGAGAAAATCACAAAGAAAAAAAATATAGAGGAAACTTAGGTGGAAAAATTTCTTAGAAACTAGTGATAAAATGTTCCTCATAAATTTGTGAGGAAAGTTTGAGTAAAATTCCCAACCTCCTCCAACCTTACATTAATTAGATGATATCAACATGATTCATATAGTTCATCAATATTCAAATTTCTCATCTAAATTCTTATATTTTTTCCTCAATCCAAATAAGAGAAAAAACTCATGTTCTCCCTACTTTTTTTTTCCTTTGCATTTTTTTTCCTTCAACTATTCTTTCCACCAAATTTTCGAAGGACAAACGGAACCTTAAAGAAATAAATTCATAATTCACTATATAAGTTTCTAAAGAGATTAATAGAGATTCTTATAAGAAGTTTAGCAACAGGAATAGAACGGTGACATATGGAAGTGCCTCCGAGCACCATCTTGAACGCTTTTCCTAATATTGATGAGTGACGAAAACATAAATGCCTGATCTTTATGGGACAATAGAAATCTGAGTTATTTTGGCAATTTTGAAAAAGGAAGTCCATAGAATGAGTTCTTGAAACTATATGCCACTATACTTCTGAAAGAATTTCACTTTGTCACTGATCTTTATTCTAGCCTTCTTTTTTTTTTTT
>JACYFF010010365.1:73540540-73550820 GCA_017589665.1 Selenicereus undatus | reverse complement strand
AATAAAAAATACAAAAATAAAAAAATACAAAAAAAGTAAATACAAAAAAATAAAAAAATAAAAAAAAAAAATTAAAATTAAAAATTCAAAATTCAAAATTAAAATTCAAAAAAATAAAAAATAAAAAATAAAAAACAAAAATTTAACAAAATTTGGATAACTTCATAAATTATCACACATTAATTATATTCTCATTATTTTAACCCATTTCAACCCACCACATAAAAAATATACCCACTTCAACCTAGTTCAACCAACATCAACCCACTTCAACCCACTTCAACCTATTTCAACCCACCTAAAAAAAAAATACCAACTTCAACCTATCTCAACCCACCTCAACCAATTTCAACCCACTTCACCTTTTTGACCCACCCAATTTACCCACGAAAAGAACAGGCCTTTAATACCTCATAAAGACATGTTTTAGGCTATGGGCATGGACCCTTAAAATACTGTAGCTCTACCCCCTGGGGCCCAGCGACTGTAGCTGGGGAAAACTAGGAGCAAGTGAGAGGTAGGAAACCCTACAGATAAACCTAAGTCCTGAGGTTCTCATGTCGAGTTTGTACCATTGAATCTTTGTCTTTTCTTAGAAAAAGAAAAATTGATCTCTTAGAAAAGAAAAATTGGTCTCGTCTTTGGTGCAAATCAATGGATTGGATTGCACAAGACTAAATACATAATAAGATTAGAGATTAGGACCACGCATTTGATGAATTTAATAAGTTGATTTAATTTTGGACTATACTATGTACATGCCTACATTTATGAAAGTGAATGGCAAATGATGTAGTTATGAAAGTAACGTGTAATTGATTAGCTAGCTGGCTTATGTCATGTGAAATGAAACCTACACATAAATTGCAATGAGGCAATCCAATATCAAACGGAACCCAATGAGTCATATGTAAAATGATTGAAGCCACTGTCTTTTTTTTTTTTAATTGGATTTGTTATGTTTTATAGGTATGCTTATCGGATTAATAAACAATAGAGATATGAGATAGATATGAAATAAGTTTAGAAATGATCAAGTTAGCGCTAACATTTCACCTATATGTTCTAATTTGATATGATAGATCAACTTGTATGCCAATATGGTATTCATTTGATGATAACCAAAAATAAATCAAGGAGCAATAAAAACTTTGTACTTAGTAATTTATATCTAGATAACCTCAAATTATGGTGAAGATTATAATGTTTATAACTCTAAATTATGGATCACCATTATGGTGCAAAAATCTTTGATGTAAATTACCATTAATCTTTCGCATTGGAGTCCTTCCACTAGCTATGTTATTCATATTAGTAAATAGTGGCATTTATGACTACTATTATTTCATTAAGGAAATTCACTAAAACAATTCAAAACATGGGCTAAATGTGGACCATAATCCAAATTATTGTACTTCTGCAATGTACTTCATGCTACTTGTTTGCAGGTTGTGTACAATGCACATAATCACATGTATCATGCACAAAGGAAATGCATAATATGGTTATCTATGCATTTGCGTAATATTTGCAATTATTTGCACTGGTATATAAGAGACACAGTTGGGTCTAAAGAAAGGCACAAGAAGTGGGAATGTCATAAATTAGATAGGTTCGCACATCTTGTCCACACTTTGAATCATTTAAAGCAATTTTAAAATTTATTCAAGCATTTTATAATTATGCCAATCAATTCCAATCTGTAATATATATTGAATTTTATGTATTTCTATTTGTTTGTATTTCCTTTTAACAAATACTAGTTTTGTTTCCCCTGTGCGATAAACCGTTTGACTTTAAAATACCAATTGAGATAGATAGGTGTTGTGAGAAATTAAAATATCTATGATAAATCTTGATAAGTATAATGAAGTATCAAAATAACACATAGTGTTATCAATCCTTTTTTTTTTTGGTAGAAGAAAGGAGGGGGGAGCTATATTAAATTAGCATCAATGAAAGAGTACATATCGTCCGACGTCATAGAAATGATACTTTTCGGGACCTCGTTTGTCCAAAAAATAGGATCAAAACAACCATGCTGCCAATGAACGATATCATGAGCAACCTTATTACCCTCCCTCCTAACATACGACCATGAGAAAAATTGAAAAGACTTGACTTGTTCTAGGATTTTAGAAGTGAAAAGCCAACTGCATTGTCATGGATAGTGCCACTTCTCAGAGACTGGATAAGAGTCAAGCAATCCCCTTTAATGATGAGATGTGAGAACCCTGCCTCCTTGACCTGCTTCAGTCCAAACAGACATGCCCTTTACCTCCTTAACCTCCGAGCTGACAAAACCTTTACCTTGCCGAGCACCGGCCATCACCACATCTCCTTCCGGATTACGTAGTACGAACCCCCAGTCCCAGCATCCACTCCCCACCATTCCACCATCAAAATTCATCTTGAGAAGACCCGCCATTGGAGGTGCCCACGAGCAAGGTAAACAGCCCCAGCACCATGCTCATGCATGTGCATCTCTCTGAATGAACGAACAAAGGAGATCGCTCTACCACCCACCATCTTAGGGTTCGCATCAGGTTTACCAAACAGGAACCGGTTACGGGCGTTCCAACATTCCCATGCTACAGCCACAAACTCCCCAAGCTGCTGCTCATCGAGTCTCGCTACTACCATTTCCAGCCAGTCCCTTACGCCCTTGAACGGCCCAGTCAGTAGCTCCATATCGAAACAACACCCCTCCGAAACCTTCTCAACCAAAGGACACTCTACCAAAGCATGCACGTTAGACTCAATTGGGCACCCATAGATCCCGCACTCCATGTTTACAGACGGGACACGAGTGGCTAAATTACCCAGCATAGGGAGGACACCGCGACAGGCTCTCCACGCAAATAGCCGAACCCAAGGTGGAACATTCAGGCCCTAAATAATTTTCCATATTTTATTATCCACCCGTGAGGCACTTCTCCCATGGGAGCTTTGTCTATGCAAGATAACATGGTACGCAGATCGAACTATGAATACCCCTTTTGCTGAAAAGTGCCAAAAGAGCTTATCAATAGGCCAGGCATAACACAGCGGGAGCCCAAGGATTAAGTATGCATCAAGGTCCAGAAAGGAGCCTCAGATAAAAGACTCTCTCCACACCCCATCTTCAAAATCAATGAGATCACATACCTTAAGATTTACTAGGTGGAAAGGCATAGGGGAAATAACCTAAAACGTAATTGGCCTAGGCAGCCACCTGTCAGTCCACACATTAACCGACTCTCCATTGCCAATGAGCCATCTCGTGCCCTCCAAGATAACCCTGCCAGGTATAACTTGGCCATGCACCCAGATCCGCTTGCAAAATACTCGATGATAGGTAGTACTTGACCTTCAACAATCTTGCCACAAGGGACGTGTCATCCTTCAGAAGGCGCCAAACCTGGTTTGCTAGTAGAGCATCATTGAAAGCTTCCATGTTGCGAAAACCAAGCCCTCCATCCTGTTTACGGGAGCACAGCTGCGAGGCCACTACCCAGTGAAGCCGCCTCTCATCATTCTTATGACCCCACCAGAACCAGATAGCTTCATATTGAATAGAACGGCACTACTCTTTCGAGAACTTGAACACGCTCATTGCATAGGACGGGATAGCTTGAGCAACAACTTTTATCAGCACTTCCCTTCCAGCCCACGAAATAAGTTTAGCCATCCACCAACTCACCTGCTTCTTAATACGGTCAATAATAAACAACAATGGCTTTTTCTGAGATCGTCCCACCATCATTGGGAGTCCTAAGTATTTATCGTAAGAGAGTACCTCCCGAATATCGAGACACTAAGTAATCCAGCTCCGTTTACCACCTCGTACCCCCTTGCTAAAAAACACATTGCTCTTATCAAAATTCACCTTCTGACCCGAGGCACTCTCAAACTTGCCAAGAAGCTCTTTAATAACCATAGCCTGGTTCTCAGTGGCTTCACAAAATATAACGGAGTCATCGGCAAATAAAAGATGAGATATGATGGGAGCTCCTGGACATAGATGGAAGCCCCGAATTGATCCTTGCACCACTGAGGACTTCAACAGGCCCGCTAGTCCCTCCGCAATGAAGAGGAATAAATAAGGTGATATAGGATCGCCTACCTAGGCCCCTTGAAGGGACAATATTACCAGAGCGGACCCCGTTAATAATGAAAGAAAACAAAGCGGATTTTACGCACTTCATTACAAGCTCCAACCACTGATGACGAAACCCCAACCTCTCCATAACTTTGGCTAGGAAGGGTCACTCGACTCTATCATATGCTTTGGCCATGTCGAGCTTAATTGCCATATCCCCATTCACACAATAATCATTATTCATAGCATGAAAGATCTCGAAGGCCACAAGAATGTTGTCCGTGATAAGTCTTCCTTGTGTAAAGGCACTTTGGGACTCCGAAATAATGCTACCAAGAAACCCCTTCAATCGGTTGCCAATCACCTTGGTCATAAGCTTGTACACAATGTTGCATAAGCTAATCAGGCGACAATCACCCATTGAACTTGGCTTGTGCTTCTTGGGTATTAACACTACAAAAGTGTGGTTCAACTTAGGGGGTATGGCATGCCCGTTCAGGATGTCCAACACGGCCACTGACACATTACCTCCAACTGTGTCCCAATAACGCTGGAAGAAAAAGAGATTCATCCCATCGGGTCCCGGAGCTTTGTGGGGGTGCATCTGTTTAAGAGCTTGCTCCACTTTGGCCCTAGTGTAAGGGGCACAAAGTTGAGAATTCATAGCCTCAGTCACCTTGGGTTCAATACATTCCAGGGCTTCATCCATAGACAGCACGCCTGCAATGGAAGAAAGTTTAGTAAAATAGCTCAAGACAATGCGTTCTAACTACTTGTGATCAGTCCGAAGCACTCCTTTTGAGTCCTTAAGCCCTTCAATAAAATTAGAGGCTCGACGCAACGATGCTCGTGAGCGGAACCACCGCATGTTCGAGTCACCATATTTTAGGTAGTCTGATCGTGCTCATTGCCACCAAAGTATTTCTTCACGGCGCTTCCACACCCTAAGTTTAGCAAGGGTTTCTCTTCGGGACAAGGCATCCCTTTCCAGTTTTAGCTTCTGCTCCAATTTTTTGGTCTCCCTAGCCATATTGCCAAATTCTTCCTGATTCCATCTCGATAGCTTCCCGGCACAGTGTCGAATTTTGGTGACCAGATTTTCAACAGCATCACCTGAATTTATTAAAGTCCAAGCATGGGCAATTAGATCCCCACAAGCACGGTTTGTAGCCCACATATTCTAGAATTTAAACTGTCTCGATCTCGCCCCCATCCTCTCTCTCCTTGACCTACATTTCAAGAAAATGGGGAGTTGGCCCGAGACATCAAAGTCAACGTGGGAAACTTTAGCGTCGGTGTGAGTTTTGAGTGTACACAGCCACAAGAGGGGGGGTTAATTGTGGTGTCAAATTGTCGCAATTTTTCTGGCAAACAGTCTTAGACCCTATTTGCACAGACTGTTCCTGAGTTGAGCAGAAGTGAAAATCCAACGAAATTGAATGCGGAAATAATGGACACATGATTTTTTACGTGGAAAACACCTCTAGCCCAACTGAGATGAAAAAACCACGACCTACCTCGTGTAGGATTTTAACCACTTCACTAAACGGGCTTAATACGTTACAACAGTAACACACCTTGCTACTAATTGCAGCCTACGTAACTGTCTTCCCTAAGACCGGTTACCCTACGTCCAAAAGTCCACTTGACTCAGGACACACTCACCTCACTTTTATAAAAGACAGATTACAAAGAGAACACCCTATTACAATACTTCTCAACCAAGCTAATATAGGGTACAAATGAAGTCCTAGTATGCCAATCTTGAAAGCTCAAAACATCACTCCCTTGACTCGGTTTTCTTTTGAAAATTTAAAGCTCTTGAATACTGAATGTTTGCTCTTGAAAAACCGATGCCCAGTGAATGTGGAGACTTTGCTTTTAAATAGAGATAGTTGGGAGAATTTCAAAACAATGCTTATCCCATAAGAAGTGGGAAGTGTGAATGTAATTCTCCCTTTAACTGCTTGAGTTACATGGCTAAATGTTAGCCATAAACTTTCAGAAGTTCAGCCCCTGAGTTTCTTCACAAATTCAGCCATTTTCTAAAAATAGAGAAGAGGTTATTTGGAGGATAAGGTAAAGCAAAAAAATAGGCTCAAAATCCTCTCCAAGTTTTCAAAGCCAAAAATAGCCCTTTTGGACTTTGTCAATTTCTAGAAAATCTATCCAAAAAAGATCAGAGATGTTAGCCCAAAAATCAAGGAAAAATCGTGTAAAATCATTTTTCGTAGTTTAGTTTGGAAACACTCTAGCCGCCCTGTTTCCAGGACTGTTTCTGAAAGTTGGTCCAAAAAGATTTTCAAAAGAGCAAACCGTTTCAAGTAAGTGATAAGTCAAGACTTTCTAATTGGCATATTAACAAGATTCTAATAAAATAAAACCATAGCAAACCTAAGACTCTTGTTGAATCAACCAGCCTTCTTAACTTGTTGCTCCAAACACTTCGCATAGCTGTTCTTAAGTTCTGGAAAGTTTTGCCAGCCAACTTATCTTCAGTACCTGTTCTTAAGACCTATTCTTGAACATTGTTAACCAAGCAATTGAGAACAGTAGAGTGGACCTGTTTGGGACAACAACAACACTTGAATTTGTCATCATCAAAAACCATAAACATCATAACAATTTCCCCCTTTTTGATGATGACAAACCAAGCGACCATATTGACCTTTTTAGTGCCAATTATTCATAGGACCGAGAATTCACAGGGGGCAGCTAGCTTCGAAATTTTTTTTAAGAGAAACGACTCTTCCATGGCAAAACTACAAACAACATTGGTCATCCTATCTTCCCGCTTTTGGCATCATAAAAAAAAGGAAGGAGCAAACAGTGAAACAGAGGGTGTTTGCAATCACCACCACTTGGGTAATGGAGGAAAACCAACATGCGATACACTCAAGTGTTTTGGTACGGTAATGAGATTGGCCATCCTAGTCACACATATGCAATTTACAACAAAAAAAACAAGCAAGGCAAAGCCAATAAGAAACAAGATAACTATTATTTGCCAAAGGAGTGCAACATAGAGTAAGAAACCAGATACAACAAAAGGTAGAAAATCAAGAGAAGAAACAGAGGAGGCCGCAACAGAACAGCCTACAAGAACGGCCTACAGGGGAGGATCATGGAGCAGGAGGGGAGAACTTTGCTGAGAGGGAAGTGAGAAGGGCTAGGATATCTTCATGGCGTTTGGTATTGAGAGCCTTTTCCTCGTCCAGAGCAGCCTTCACCGCATTAAGTTCAGCATTCAAGCGAGAGTGGTGCTCCAGAACAGCCTCAACCTGGACTGAGGAACTGCCAGGAACAGGAGGACGGGAGGTGTTTGTCCCCTGTTCAGAGGCAGATCCCTCAACCAAGGTATATTCACATCCCATAGGGGTGTTGCTCCCGATTTCATCTATAAATTGAGCTCTCACCCTTTTTTGCAACTCTACCCAAAGTGCTCAAAAACGCAAGTCAGTAGGAAGCCATACCCAAGATCATGTCCCCTGGAGATGTTCGCAATCCTTGCGATGTGATGAATCATGAGGGCAGGAAGCCATACCCAAGGTGTTTATAGATGTTCGCAATCTTCAGTACCTGTTCTTAAGACCTGTTCTTGAACATTGTTAAGCAAGCAATTGAGAACAGTAGAGTGGACCTGTTTGGGACAACAACAACACTTGGATTTGTTATCATCAAAAACCATAAACATCATAACAGTCGGGAAAAAGCAAAGTCCACTCAGTGTTGGCACAAAATCTGTCCAAACGCTCTTCTACAACTTCGCCACCCCTTCTATAATTGCACCAAGTATAATCGTAACCCGAGTACCGTAAGTCGAATAAATCGCAATCCAAGAACGAATCCCTGAAAGCATCAATTAACACTTGAGATTTGGGAGGGCCCCCCATTTTCTCAGAATGGTATACAATCTCATTTAGGTCTCTCCCCACCAACTAGGGTAGGTCTTAGTGTTATCAATCCTTTTGACAGTGTTTTATAATGGCTAGCACAACAGATTATGTTGATAACTTAATATGTATAAAAAAAGACCTTTTCTAATGGGAGGGTCAACAAGCTTCCATACATATGATATATATCACCTATATCTAAGTGTTTTTGAGTTTTGAAAGTGTGTTTTCAACATACATTTAATGAGGCAGATTTCTAAGTTGGAGTTGGGATTTTTTTAGGGGGGGGGGGGGGGGGGGGGGGGGGGATCCATGTGACCTAAAGACCCTTTATTTTTGTTGTATGCAATTTAAAAGTCTCCATTAAATGAGAATACTGACTATAGCAATAGTAGGAAATTATGTATAAATAGGGATTCATAGAGTTGAGATGGTCAATTTTTATGTGATCTTCTGCATCCCCCTCTTTTTTTTTAATTTCCTTCATTTTTCATTATATTACCGGGGAATTGTAGTAGTTTAGGGCTATAGACCAATGAGATTAAAATATTAAGAAGCATTGAAGGCGTATGGTAGTATTTGAGAAGATGAGTTTATTAATCGATGAGATTGAAGATTAGAGATGAGTCTCGAAGATGTGTGGACATATAAGAGAAGATTCAAGAACATGATTGCTTATTCTTTGGCTCCCCATATCAAGTTGTTCTTCTTTGAGTCATTTTGTTCCTTTTTTTTAAATGTTTAACACAATTGTTGGTCCAAAACTATGTACATGTTTCATGAGGTTCTTACAAATTATAATTTGGTGAAAGTCTGTGCATAACATGGGTTCAAATTCTAGCATATCAATATTTTGGATCTTGAAAGTTTGTTCTCAAAATGCACATAATGAGGTGGATTTCTAAAGTTGGGTTGGGATTTTTAGGGGGGGGATGTGATCCTAAAACCATTCATTGTGTTTAAGCAATTGAAAAAGTCTCCATTAAATTAGAATAAATACTAACTATAGCATGTTAGAAGAAGTAGAACAATGGCTGGAAGATAGACAGAATAAACTGAGTCGTGGATAAACCACTGCCTTGAAAGCAATTACGGCTCAACTACTGTGCAAATCGATACAGCCGGTTGCTCCCCAAGGTTAACTCAGCACACTTCTTGAACGTGTGCACTTCGCAACCAAGAGTTTGGAGTATACAGCACACGTAACCCAGAATGTAGAGAAGAAGAAGAAGAGAGGAGAGAAATGTGAGAGAAATCTAGTATCTATTATAGTTAAGTTTGTTTTTGAAATTAACTGAAATGACCGTTACTAGGAAGTCTCATGGATGATGTGCTTATATATCCTAAAAATATTTCATCATAGTAATTAGATGTATATTTAATGAATGATGGTTACATGAAGATTTGGATGTATTACCTTAGCAAGTAACCAATAAATTCTCACCCTAATAGGTGAGACTAAAATTGCGTTTACATTAGATCTTTTCCTGTTGTTACAAAATAATAGAAGAAGAGAGTAATTCACTAATTTAGTGAGGATTTGATCAAAACACTTTAGTGAGAAAGTCACTCAAAAAATTTAGCAAATTATGAGTATAAAAACTGATTTTGCGGGATGACAGCATAATGATAAAACTTAGTGTGCTTTTTCTTTTTGGTATTTTGTACTATTTTACAATAAATCTTTTTTTTTTCAGGTTGCAACTGGCAAAGGCAGTGGAGGGGACACCATTCCTATGCTTCTCAAAATCCCACGGTTTTATGATCCTTTAGCTGGATATGATATGATCGGATTTGGGGACATTATCTTTCCTGGTTTACTTGTTTCATTTTGCTACAGGTATATTGTCTTGTTACCATTTTCTGTTGGCTATGATATTTTGAAGACAAAATCTTCCACATTAATTTTTCCCCATTCATTCTATTATTCTCTTTGTGGGTTGATGCAGGTATGACAGAGCGAACCAGAGGGGCCTTATCAATGGATACTTTTTGTGGTTGGTAATTGGTTACGGTATAGGTGAGCGTTCACAACACTTCTTACCCCCCCCCCCCCCCAAAACAAAAAAAGGTGTATTTACAAGACTATGACTTAAGCCCTATTCTTTTTATGGGTACATTACAGGTGTGGAATATGTGAGAGTGGAAAGGGGTGGGAAGAAATGGATGGGAGTGAGAAGGAGTGGGAAGAAGTGGGAGTATTGATATTAGTAATGTTAACGATTTGTGTCATGTAATAATAATAATAATAATAATAATAATAATAATAATAATAATAATAATAATAATAATAATAATAATAATAA
>JACYFF010010365.1:73526559-73540530 GCA_017589665.1 Selenicereus undatus | reverse complement strand
AATAATAATAATAATAATAATAATAATAATAATAATAATAATAATAACAATAAAAAATAAAAATAAAAATAAAAATAATAATTAATTAATAATAATAAATAATTAATCATAACAATTAAAAATAATAACGGCAAAAATTATTTTTATTAATATCAATTAATATAATAATAATCATTAATACTAATATTAATAACTAATAAATAATATTAATAATACTATCAATATTAGCAATAATTAATAATTATTAATATTAATACTAACAATTATTATTGTCACTGCAAATAATAATAATAATTAATGTAAATATTGATAATAAAAAATAACTAATTACTAATATTAATAATAATTAATTATAATAAAAACAATAATTAGTAATTTTAAGAATAGTAATTATTATAAATATTATTAACAATAACAATAAGTAATAATTATTAATTAATTAATTAATTAATTAATTAATCATACTAATAATAATCATAAAAATAATTAGTGTTAATCCTTTTAACAATTAATAAGAATCAACAATAATAATAGTTGGTAAATTATTATAATCATCAAAATTGTTAAATAAGAATAAGAATAGCAATGTTTCGTTAATAATAATTATTACTAATATTAATAATAATAATTAACATTAGTGATTATAATAATAATTCTTATTAATATTAACAATAATCATAATAATTATTAATATTCATAATAATAATTATTAATGATATTAATATTAATAGTAATAGTAATAATTTTTATTAATTATTAATATTAATAATAATTGTCAAAATTATACCTATTGTAGTGATTATTATTATAATAATTATTATTGAATAGTAGTAATAAGTAAAATAATAATTACATCTAATATTAATTATTACGATTACTATCAATAGCAACAACAATAACTAATATTAAAATTAATAATAGCAAAAATGACTAATTATGAATATTAATAATAATTAGTAGTAATGAAAATAATAATTACTAAAATTGAGAAGAGTAACAAAAATTCTTGTTAACATTATTAATAATAATTAATATTGATAATGATTAATATTAATAATTATTATTTCAAAATTGATTAATTAATATTAATAATAAATAATAAATATTATTGTCAATATTAAAAATAATTACTGCTAATATTTTATTAATTCATAATAATTATTAAAATAATAAAAATTATAAATTAATAATAAAAATAGCAATTAGTCATTACTAATAATTACCTAATAAATAAATTTAATAACAATAGTCATAATAATTGTTATTATTAATATTAATAATAATAATCATTAATACTAATAGTAATAATAATTATTATCATTCCAATTATTGTAATTATTATTATGATTAATCAATGTGTGACAGTCACAATAATAATTAATAGTATTAATTATTATTATAAATTATTTATATTAATGAATAATCAAAATGACAAAAATTATAATTAGTAATATTAATAATAATTAGTAATAATAAAAACAATAATTAATAATATTAAGAAGAATAGTAAGTAAATTATTAACAATATTACAAATAATAATTAATATTAATAATTATTAATCTTAATAATTATCATTTTAAAAATAAATAAATAATAATAATTTATTATTATTATTTTTAATGTAAAAAACAATGAATATTAAAGTTATTATTAATTGATAATAGTTAAAAATAAAAAAAATTAATATAAATTACACTATGAATTATTAATTAATAATGAATTTAATTATTAATCATTAACAATGCAATTAACAATAATAATGGAAATAATTATTCCAATTAATAATAATAACAATAAGAATAAGAAGAGGAAGAAGAAGAAGAAGAAGAAGAAGAAATTCTTAATATTTAACTAAAAGTAATATTAACAGTAACGATAATAATTATTATCAACAATAATAATAATAATAATTATTATTATTATTGAAATTTTTAGTAATAATAATTATTCTTATTGAAGAATATTTGTAATAATTATAATAATAATGATCAATATTAGTATTAATAATACTTATTATTATTGCTATTAATAATATTAATAATTATTAATGTTAATGTTAGTCATTATTATTATTAATGTTGTTGTTAATAATAATTATTGATAATTTTTGTAATAATTTTAATTATTCATTGATAATAAAAATATAACAAATCATAATTACAATATGATTACTATTTGTCGTAATAATAATTGTCCTTATTACTGTAAATAATAACTATTCATATTAATATTGATAAAGAAAAATGACTAATTGATAACAATAAATATTAATAAAACAAAAATTAATAATAATAATTATTAATAGTATTGGTAATAATAGTTAATAAAAATAATCATTAATATTAATAAATTTTATTTAATAAATAATTGATAATAAAAGTAATTAATGATAATAATAATGCTTAATCATAATAATTAATTAATATTAATGATTAATTAATAATAAAAGGTAATAGTTAATCATAATAATAATACTTAATATTAATATTAGTAATAATCAACAATAATAATTTCAACAATAATAGTTATTGATATCAATAATAAAATTTATAATAAAAATAGGTGGAAGTGGGTAGGTGTGGGATGGCTAATATTTATTTTAAAAAGTGGGAAGGATTGGATAGGAGTCGGAAAAAATAAAAAAGAGTGAAAAAGAGTGGAAAAGAGTGGGAAAAAGTGGGGTGAGTTGATTCACCAACAAACAAAACAGGGCCTTATGCTTATATAGAGCAAAACAGTGACTGGCGCACATTTCCAAGCAAATTTACTTGTCTTCTTGGATCCTAGACATTACAAATTTTCAGCTGACCAGCACCCAAAAAAAAAATTGTCATTGAAAACCCTTATAAATTTGCAATTCATAATTAACCTTTTTTTGAAAAACATTTAAAAATTCATTGAAATATGGAAAAGTACTCAAGATTTAGAATGTGTCATCTGAAATTTGGATAAATTATTCAGATAATAAGTTTTGTATAAAACCGTCTCACATAAAGTATTTTATGAGGCGAAAATTTTTATGAAAACTGTTAACAATAATTGAGATAACTGATAATTCATTTAAGAATGATTGTAATAAAAGTCATCACTAGATGAACTGTTAGTTACCCCTTAATTAGAAAGCTACTTCAAAATATATTATTAATCACCATAGAACTTAGAAAAAGTCCTCTATTAAGAAGTTCAGCCCAAAATAATTTTTAAGTGAGACAGTCTTATCTAAAAATTTGTGTTATTGAATAATATAATTTGATAAATTTGAAATCTGGAGAAATTATAGTGAGAGTAAGATTTTAGCGTTACTCCTCTTAAGTTTCTTAGGGAAACCTTAGTTTCAATTGGGAGCTTTGTTCTTTGAATGAGGACATTTATCAATTAGAATAAAGAGTGTCAATTCATGCATATAATAAGATACGTTGGGGGCAAGAACCTTGTGATGCTAACCAAGATACCGCTTCCATCAACATTCGTTTGGAGCAAAATGAATGAATGAACTAAATCATGTTTAATCAAATACATTAGAAAGAATCATCTAAATTAGGATGAATCCCGTACTTCATACGGATGTTTATTAATTTTTTTTAATAATAAGGAAATATAAATAATTCATCATTACTGACATCTAAAATATACTATAATACACAATATTTATTGAAATAAATAAAATTTTAAAATAGTATCAATAAAATTATGAGAATTAATTAATTTCAATATTAATTTTTCACATAGTATTTTCAATATTGTTGGTTTATGATTTAAATATCAAATTCTGTGTAAATTTTGAGAAAATAATTACATAAAAATGAATTTATAATCTATATGTAGTTGTTTTAAGCAAAAGGATGAATTTATGACTTTCATTTTGATCATGCGACTTATGTATGATTATTACCTAAAAAATATGCATAAATAATTTATGAAATTATAATATATAGTGAAAAAGCTTGCTGATCAAAATTTTGTATTATCATTACACTCGCTCTTATTTTTTAAAAAATATTATTTTTTTTCATTTATCTAAATTTTACTCTTTATTGGGATAATTGTAAAATAATTAAGTGCAAGCATTTTGTTCTAAAAAGTTTTGCATTGTCTTACAATAAACATTTTGCATGGTCAAATTACATTGTTTAATGTTAAAGTAAGTATACTAATTTGCAGACAATTTTTAAAGGGTACATTAAATTATTGTTAATTTTTTGGTTTATTGTTTATCAATTAATGTTTATAATTGCTGAAATAATTGCATAAAAGAATAATATTTTTATTATTTTATTTCATTATATATATAGTAAACCCATTTTTTACTTTTGAAACTCTACAAGGAAAGGATTATATTAATCTATAGTGATTACTATTTACAAACTAAACTTAACTATAAAATCATTTTTGACTTGTCAAAATGCACAAGTAGAAGAGTACTTGAAATCTTCATTATAACAATAATACTTTTATTATTTTATATCATTTTATTCCAAAGTCATTTTGATGTCTCAAAGCAATTTACTGTAAACTAAATCTAATTGTAAAATTATTTTGACTTTTAAATTTTAAGAATAAAATAGCACATCGAATTCTCGTTATTATGACATTTGGGATTAAAATAAAAATGAAAGAAAAAAGGGACGGTAGCCAATAATAACATGATACTTGTTAGGCTACCATCAACTCATTGATGCCACTCACTTTTATATTATACTAACATTAAACACATGCTTCGCATGGACATCTATAGTCTTCAATATTAGATTCTCTTTTATTAAAAATATCTAAAAATCAAGTAATAAATTTTAACACTTTAGAATTACAACATATTTTACAAAACCAACAATCGCATGTCAACTCCTTATAACATAGAGTTAAAAAATAATAAGGAACAAACAGTTCAATAGTTTGGGTTAACATTCATTGAAATGCTTTGTTTTGAGAATAAACATCTCAACTATAGTAGTATGGTTGATATTTCTAACACATCCTTCTTTCAATGTTCAACAACCATTTTATTCAAAAGAATATTTCTATCAAGTAAAATAGTTTACTTATTTTATAAATAATAGACTAACTAAAATATATTAGTTAATACATAATAAATTAAATTAAAACTTAATTGTGAAAATTTCAATAGTTAAATTTTTCAATTGTGCCTCTTTTTTAACGGGATCCACAAAATTGTAATTGTAATTATTCAAAAAAAAATTATTCATTATTATTAAGATGATTAATTCAATTTATTGCACATTAAAAAATAATTGTTTCACGTGTACAATGTTTCTGTTAGATAATGTAAAAGCATAATCTAGTCATACTAAAAATTTTAAGCGTCCACTTGCAATCTATGTTTCAATAACTTTCCAAACATAGTTTAGTCTTTTTGTTGTTTTGTTCTCAAATTATATTGTTTCATTAAAGTGAATTAATCATAAGTTTGCATTAGCCAATCATATGAAGGAACTTGTTGAAAACATATTATTTCACTCATTTTTAGATACAATTACATATATATATGACATATGATATATGATATGATGATTGGCTATGAGTGCCCTGTTTTTCTGTTATTTTTCTTTTTTTTTTGTAAATAATGAAATAGAATATACTACTAGCTACATGTAACGCCCCCAACCCGAGGAGGGTCACACCACCAGGACTTCCTAGAGGGAAATCCTGAAGGCCCTTAACGATCAAGGGTTTGGATTAGCATTTAGATAGTCTTTCTAAATAAAACTGCCAAAGTTTCCCCTGTTTTAGTAACATTTTAGGGTGTTAGCTCAGCTAAGGGTACCTGTAGATTGGTAATAAGATGTAACATATGCTAAAATGACTCAAATTCACGGCCTCGGGCCACTCGCCTGGATTACTAACGTTCAAACAACTAAAACAAGGGTTAGAATGATACAGTGATACATATACAGGTACAGAACTGGCTACGTGCTTTCACATACAACAATGAACTTAAAACTTTACAACGTGGTAGGCATCAGACACTTTGCAAAGCTAGCAGAGACTTCTGAGGGGTCAGCAACAAATAACTTCAAAGGATCTCTTATACCTGCTCAAATTGAACCTGGGAAAAAGGAGAATAATAAAGGGATGAACGACCACATGCTCAGTGAGAATTCTCCTACTCCTTAAAACCCAAAACAGTTGTAGGCAATAATACTAATAATAGCCACATATCACGCATTCATACTTTACTATCATATTAGGCAATCAAAATCCCCAAGGAAAGATCACAACCCTTAAAACTTCATTCTAACCCCTCAACTAATTTTATGCCCTAAACAGCTCACACCAAGATAATTCATATCTTGAGTCCAGTTCCTAACATTTGTTTAGGGGGAAATAGTTCATGCCATCTTTGCGTCCAGTTCACACCCTGGCCAATTGCCTAGCACTTTCTTAGCCTTTAAAAACGTATTTCATTTCTCTTCTTCATTTGCTTACTATACTGAAAACTTATCTTTTTAGAAAATGATCATAACCTTTCTAAATGCTTATAGTTCACTTCGTTTTTAATTTAAAAACTTCTTATAAACGTAATACGTTTACTAACTCGTAAAATGACTTTACTTTTAACCTAAAAGTTTCTTATAAATGTAATATATTTACTAATTCGTAAAACAACTTCGTTTCTAAATTAAAAGTTTCGTATAAACATAATAAGTTTGCTAAATTGTAAAACTACTTTGTTTTCAACTTAAAAGCTTCTTATAAATGTAATAAGTTTGCTAAATCGTAAGACCATTTCGTGTTTAACTTTAAAACTTCTTATAAATGTAAAACGATTGCTAGTTCGTAAAACGACTTTGTTTTTAATATATTTCTTTTAAAAGTAATAAGTTTGCTAATTCATGAAACGAAACCCATTTAGAACTCAAAATACTTAGTTAGCATTTAACTCAAATTAGATTCGTATTAAAATGTTCAGTTGTCATTCCATAACTCGTTTCAATTCCTTTTAAAACTCAAGAAGGGGGTATAAATAAACTAAAGGCTTAAAACGTTCCCAAACTTGCTATTATCCAAACCCTTAAAGTATTTGACTCGTTTATAAGGCAAATAAGGTTTCTTTCTATATTTTCAACATAAATGCTTCTTAAAACCATAATGGACTTACTAGCTTTTTAATCGAAACTCAATAGAGACTTAAGTAAGCGAATAGCATACTAATCAGCTAAACTCATAATTAGCACCTTAAGATGCTCTTTTTCAGGTCGTTTGAATTCCTTTAAACACAAGGCGAAGTCATATGCAAACCCATGTCTTAAAACGTTTTCGAACTCACTTTTAGTTCGCTTTTGAACTTCCTAAACCTATCAACTATTCAGTCAAGTCACTAACTGAGTAGTTCGACGATTTAAGACCTTTTTACACCTTGGACATCCTAACAACCGAATAGACAACTGGTAAAACTTAAAAGCATTTTCAAACATGAAAAACAAGCTTTCTAAACAACCCTCTCTTTTTAAAGACATCTAAAATTTCAAGAATTAATTACATAATGTCATGTAACACATTGAAGGGGGAAAACGAGTTCACAAATAGCAGATTCATACACTTTGTAGCACAACTTGGCAGAATCTGCCCAATGAGCCATACATGGCCGTAATCCACACGATTGCGGCAATTCATAACCCAAACTCCCTCTTCACATAGCACTGATCACAAGAACCATAAATTTCTCAATAGTTCCACCTCAAGCCATCTAACTACTAAGTCGGTTAAATATTGTCATAAACAAACCAACAATACATAAAACGATCGTATGACATTCATGCTTAGTAGCCAGCTTAGGGCTTAACGTATACTAAACCGATGCAAATAGAACTTCAAACGATATTAACTTTCTAGCTCGCAAACCAATATCCATAGACATAGTATTTCATTTGTAATTACTACGAATAGACCATTAACATGCCCAAACTGATTTACCCACAACCCTTAGACATAATTCAGTTCATTCCTTAATTACTTCATTTAGCATCCTTAAGCTTCAAAACGGAATTTAGGCGTAATGAACTAATGCAATAATAGTGCTAAGGCGACATTTTATACTTTTCTACCATCTCCAAACTGATGAGTTAAAACTGAACATATGAATAACCATAAGACCAGTAACAGGTCTATGATTTCTCAACCTTGACTATAATTCCACCCAAACTGATTTCTAAACTTGGAATTAACATGCACTGACTAAATTTAGTTAAAATTGTTAAAATTAATAGTAATTTAGGAGGAAAGGAACCCTCACCTCGATTCCAAGCTACGGTTTTGTTTGAAGGCTTTGGGCTCAACTTTCGGTACCCAAACACCTCCAATTTTCGACCTTGCCCACTGGTCAAACGAGCAGCATGCGATTCACACCCAAATTCCCAAAATTCGAACCCTAAAATAGATCCAAAACTCACTTACTGATTTGAGGTTGAATTGGGTGCTTGGAAGCAGCGATTTCTACCCTAATTTATAGAAAATTGAAGCAACTAAGAGTGGAATTACAGGGCCATACCTGGGCACACGTTTGAGCTTCAATTCGGCGCCCAAATCGCCTGAAATGTGGTTGGTTTCACTCTGAATTTCAGCCCAGATTCGCACCAATTGTCACTAGTTTGGAGGTATGGCCGAAGGGGTGGTCGAAGCAGGTGTGGATGGCACAAATTCTCTACAAATTCGAGCTTGAGGGGCATGTGTATGGAGGAGATGAGAGGAGAAAGATGAAGATCAGAGAGGAGAGGAGAGAAAGAGGCTATCTGGGGGGGGGGGTGTTGTCGCGGCCAGGTGAGGAAGAAAAGAGGGGAGCATGCAAAACTACCAGTTTGCCCCTCCCTACTCTCTTTCATTTATTTTTGGTCCAAACTGATCAATACTTGACACCGCTAATCTAATTTGTAACCCGAATTGTAATCCCAATTCTATAATATAATTTTTCATCAACTATTTGTTCCCAAATATGACAAGGTTCGATTTAATAATCACTGAACTTCCTCTAAGGTTGACAACCTAATCGTATTCGGGTTCCTAATCGATTTAGTACTTGTTAATAACCATTAATAGCGCTTATTAAAAATCATCGAAAGATTTTCAAAACTAATAATAATATTAATAATAATAATAATAATAACAGTGACAATAACATCCTTTTTAGTAAGATTAACGCTCACATAGGCACTTAGAAAATAATTTTAGCTCATATCGCTAATAAAATACGATTTTCATAGCGCAAAAAGGCATTATGAATAACTTAACGGAATATAACATACGCGGGTATTACACTAGGAGTCTAACAAAATACCACCTTTGTGAAGAAGGGACAAACACAAAAATTATATTCCCTTAACCTATCATGACTAATAATATAGGACAAATCAAAAAGTGAAACGCCACTCCCAATAAACATTTGGTTTCAAATTTGCAAAAGCAATTAAGCTTAAGTGCATTAGTTTAGTTTTAACATTCTACGATATATTACTTCATATTCTAGAGGATGTGTTGGCTAATCTCTTTGTTTTCACATACAAAGTTCTTAATCACATGAAATTATGGTCAATTAACTTTGTCAATCCGTGTAATGCACATAAAATTATTTTTAATGTCTTTTTTTATAAAATTTTTAGTGATTTTTAAAAGCTAATTGCAGTAGCTACTAATAAAATTACAACTAATTATATCAAAATAGTTTAAAATTAACTTAATGGAAAAAAGTTTGTAAAAATTATACTATCCTCAGGGGCGGATCTTAGTGCATGGACACCCCTATTCTAAAAAAAAGTCCAATGAACTATTTTGAAGAGAGTATGGGTTATGTATGTGGACACCCCTAAAACAGGTCCAAAAAAATTGAATACATATGTAATAAAGCAGCCCACCTACCAATCATTTTAACTTTTCTTTTTTAGTGTTAGCAATAGGTCGAAGGCCAGCATCTCTCTCCACTCTCCCAATCTCTCTCCTCCTCCTCACAACCTAAATCCTTCATACTTCTTTTCACCAACCCAGAAATCTTGTCAACAAAATCCCGCCCCTTAAAATTCATCTTCTTGTTCAAGAACATCAACACCACCTTCCCTTTCCAGGCCTCCAATTTCTTCAAATCAACTTAGCAATCATTCAACTCTTTGTCACTCAAATTTGCTCAGTCATCCCATTTATAGATTACAAACCCATCTTCTTCAACAAACTCGTAGTCAAAATTATGGTCTATGGTTTTTTGATTTTGACCGGTCAAACGAGATAGACATGAGAAGAAAAGGTCCTGTTCTAGTATGTCGGCGTACCACCTTAACCAGCTTGAGAGATCCCACATGTCAAAGACGAATTTTTCACGGAAGTCCGACATTGTAGGTCAGGCTTGGGGAAGGGTTAATGAGCATTGGTTTGTCGGGGTAGATGATGCTGAGTAATGACTATTAATTCCTGTGGAATGTGAAAATGTGATTCATTAAATTGTTTTTTTAGAGGGTTGATGAAGAAAATACTAGGACATTCAAGCATTACATAAATTAATTATCTTATTGCATTTTTATTAAAATTAATTATATTTTAAATAGTCAAATTGTAATCCCAATAAAATTGATAAAAAATGGATAAGATTAAATTATGGTACAAGAGCGATTTAAATTGCGGAAGTTATAATAATGGATAGGATTAGTATTTTGCACCCATTTTAAAAGAAAATAATGCAAGTGGAGGTAATAGACTAAGGATGCGGATATTGGAGATGGACACCCCTAATCTAGATGTGTAGATCCACCACTGACTATCCTCGTTTAAATGCTTGAACACATGTTGGTGAAAGTAAATTGGAACACATCAATTTATTAATAACAAAGTTTATAATATAATTAATCTATAATCATTATACAATGGTTGGAATAATATTTTGACCATTTTTTGATCTCCTAGTGATGTATGGCAGAATAGTCGAATCAAACCCCATCATATGATGTAATGTTATGACACTTCTATTTTCTATTTTTAGTTATTTTAGTAAAGTAAAAATATAATAATGAATTTTGGCCTCCTTTTTGTTGAGTATATTTTTTATATTAGTAATTAATATCAGCCCTATAGCAATATTTTGGTTAAAAGAACATGAAAACATTAAATGTGTATTAACAATGATTAAATCCTAAATATGGCTTTTGATTTTTCTAAGCGTAAAGTTTATGGTGACATAAATGGTTTAGGTTTGGAATTAGCTTATTTATATTCTAACCTCTGAAGATTCACCATGTAAGTAAGGGTCTCCCCTATGTTAGAGGTTGATAATTCACTTAAACTCATTTTATCGATGTGGCGTTGGGAAACTCACTTGGAATATTTTCTTAGTTTGTTGGTAATCCTTAGTGATGCTTCACTTAGACTTGAGGAGCTAAGTACGCACACATATACTCAAAGAGAACTTAGAGAGAAAGTGGACACAGGGAAGTTTGGGAGGATGCCTTGTGTTGCACTTGAAATGCTTTCAATGGCTTGATGTACAAATCAGCCCCTTGGGGTATATATACACATCCACCTCCTTAATTGATGGTGGAGGTCTATTTGATTCTATGGCTATTATTACACATTCAGAATATTCTACACATGTATCCTAGATAATATACAAGTGTAGAATAGTTTGGACTATTTTACACTATTTTAGTATTACGTAGAACGTCCTAGAATACTCAAAAAGGTTCTACATACTCTAGAAGGTTCTGGCATAGTTAAGAAGATTCTAGAGTGGTCTAGAAGATTCTAGAACATCTTGTATATTCTAAAAGGTTCCAGAGCATTCTGGATGATCCCCAAAACATTTTGGAAGTCTCCAAAAATGCAATCCGTGACATTCTCCCCCATCCAATTGGGCAGCATCCTCATTGCCTTTGGGTCTTTGGATGCTTAACTCCTGGGTTTCCTCATCCCCAAGAGGTGTCTCTTCCACTTTGTTAGGTTGATGTGTTGCAGTTAACTACTCAACACATCGATCCTTTATGCGCTTGCATCCCATCCTCGTTCTCGTATGTTTCCTTCTTGATGTCAACTTTCCCAAATCATGTTGCTGGCATGACACTCTTAGCCCCCTCATCCCTCTTGAGGGCGGTTAACAACCTACCTTCCTATTCTCCATGAATTGAAGGGTAGGTTCCATCCTTTCCTTCTCAGCTTCACGTTTAGTGGGCACCTCATGAGCTGGCCCCTTGTCTATGATGAACAAGGTGTTGCCGTAGGGGACTATGAAAGCCATTGCCCTATCAAGGAAATCCATTCCCAAATAGAGCTTCTGATCATCAAGAGGAGTGACAGTGATGTCAACCTTACCTCTATATGACCAAACTCATATGTCAGCACGTCGAGTAACTCCATAAATTGGAAGGCTCTTCAGATTACTCCTTTCACGTAGCCGTTCTGCATTTTGTAAGGTGGGATAATCTCATCGGTTAGCTCTTTTTCCATATACACAGTATTTGCTCCAGTGTTCATCGTAGCTTGGAGTTTCTTACCTCTAACTTCGATCTCTACATACATGAGGCCACTAGGTTGCCTGCATTGTTTGGATGGAACTTACGAGCGTCATCAAAGCAATACTCATTTCTTCTTCATGCCTCTCTTCTTCCTGGAAAAGAGTGGCAAGCTTGCCCCACTTTGGACCCTCGAAGACTCGGTGAGGTCCATTGCAAAGAGCCATGAGTTCTTCTTTGACGTCTCATCCTTCTTGCCCTTCCCTTCTTCTTTTGGTGTGGAGGGCTTGTCCCACTTGGGAGACTTATCCCGGTCTCTCCCACCTTTGCCGCTACCAATTATCTTCTTGCTTTGTCCGTTAGAGGACTCCTTGAACTCAATGAGTGACTCGGAGGCGGTAGTAGCCGATGCAAGATCATGCACCCTCGCCTCTTTAACTCTATCCTGGCTGATCCCTGAAGGCCATTGAGGAAACAAAAGAGTGCGTTATGCTCTTTCATACTCAGAATCTCGAAAAATAGCTCTTGTAATTTGCTGACATAGTCTCGAATTTGGTTGTCCTTGTGCTGAAGGTGATGAAGCTTGGCCCTAGCCTTGCATTCATCATCCTCTGGATAGGACTATTTCTTGAGTTCCCTCTTGAACCAGTCCAATGTGTTGATTGGATCAGATCCTCTCCTGATGTCGTCACACCCATAATGCCACTGATAAGCTCGCAAGCGCACGGTGGCATTGTAGCAATCAAGGTTGATCCCACAGAGAGTAGGTTGATCTATTAGGCTATATTCCCTCAAGATATGCTAGGCGAATCCGAATTTGAGAATTAAATTTAACTAATCCATTATATAATCTAGCGGATAAATAATCATGTAATTATGCAAAATTAGCAATTTCTTAATTCATGCATCAATCACGCACTTCTTTCTTAACTAGTTGCTTTAAAATCAATAATCGAAGTATCACAACCCTCTTTCAAGGCGAAGTAAAATACCTAAATCAAATCGATAATCAATTCTAATGGATTCTCGATTAGTTTAGGTTCATCAGGCATGCAATTATCATGTATGTGGTTTCTCAATCAGTAATTCTCTGCCGAGACATCACTCAATCAAGTTAAATTCTAGGATTCCAGTATTTGAGATTTCACCTTTCAGTCCTTCATCCAAATACGTATGACATGCAAGAAAGAGATCAAGTTTCTCACAAAATAATAAAGTTCTAGAATTCAATAAAACAATCCAACGATTTCGAAAGCACCAAATTATATCAACACAAGATCAAGAAACTAACAAATGTTTGCAAAAATCCAAAATCAAACAACAAAGATAATCAAAATTACAAAACATAAATCAAAATTTAGAAAAGAGAAGAGAAGAGAAGAGAAGAGAAATGCTCAGCTAAGATCACGCTTGAACCGTCACACAAACGTAGGATGGAATCTTTGCAAAATTTTCACTTGAACTCTATCTCTCTCTTTCTGTGTGTGTGTGTGTGTGTGTGTGTGTGTGTGTGTGTGTGTGTGTGTGTGTGTG
>JACYFF010010365.1:73500251-73526549 GCA_017589665.1 Selenicereus undatus | reverse complement strand
GTGTGTGTGTGTGTGTGTGTGTGTGTGTGTGTGTGTGTGTGTGTGTGCAATCTAATCTAAGTCTAATCTAAAAAGAAACTGAAAGAGAGGAAATGAAATGCTGGGGTGTGTCTTTCTGCTACTTGAAGGACGGGTATTTATAGAAAAACCCAATCAACCTCAGCCACACGATGCGAGAAAACGAACAAGCTAGGAGTTACACCTCCACCACGGTCCGTGGCATCCACCACGTGCTAACCGTGGTGCTAGCTGGCTTGTCATTTTTCTGTTCTTTTTTATTTCCATGGGGCATAACAACTTAGGGGTATCCATGGAGAGTCAAAATTATACTCATTTATGGGTCAAATTTGGGGTAAAAAGGTCCAAAACCTGCAAAATAAAGAAAAGAACCATTCCCAAACATAAAATGGGAAAAGGAGTATAGTTATCACATAAGACACATAATTCTCCTGAAAATGCAGCAAAATAACCCTAAAATGATATGCAAGTTAAGCAGTTATCAAACTCCCTCATGCTTAAACTGTTGCTTGTCCTCAAGCAAACACCAGGTAAAATCGACAAGGGAAGATGCATCTAGGACTCAAAACATAACAACCTCTTTAAGTAGTCAAGCCATAGCATATCATAAGCAAAAATAGCAATCAATGGCAAACCCAAGTAGTGCGCACAACATTTCAAAATCAGGAGGAGAAGGTTTTGGAAGAAGTATAAGACCACAAGCTCGATATCAAACTTGATCACTCCCAAAGAACCATGAAGCACATTATGCAGGCCCATGGAATTGAATAGAGCCAAATGGACTGGTAGAACCTCACTTTTGGGAAATGTGGATCACTCCCGCTCATGTGTTTAAAATATAGCATAGGTTCACTCAAGACTCATTCTAAAGATGCAATCTACCATATGCTTGCCAAGAATCTCAAATTCTCCATCACTAAAAAAGCAATGTGCACAAGACAATCAAGAGGATTTTATATGGGTTGTAATATGGGCTAGAAGGGTTAAGGGAACAGAGTGGACAAATGAATTTGGGACAATATGGAGCTACTTAGCCAAATGACTAGGGAGCAACCAACCAAAACACCAGGAAACCTTGAAGTTCACTAACACTCCAAACCTCAAAAATACAATGAACATACCCCAAATGAATCATATAGGAAATGAGTTGACAAAGAAGGAACTCAAGCTATATACGTATCCCATGCCAATCACTTATTCACTCTTTTTTTTTGGCCTTTTCCTTTTGCTTTTCTCTTTCTTTTCTCCATTTTTTTCAACATAACTTTTGTTGCTTCTTTTTTTTTTCTTTTTGTTTTTTTTTGTTTTTTGGAAATGAAACAAAAAATGCAATTATTGAAAGGCATATGATCACTAACTATCAACTCACAACCTAATACATATACTTAATCTAAACAAGAGGGAACCAAAGGAAATGCTCAATATCATCAATCCCTCAAAAAACCAACATACCAAAGTCACCTTAAACTCAATTATCCCTAAAATCACCCACTACATAGATGAAGTGATGCATCATAGACTTGGCTTAAAGGTAGGAATATGTGTTTGGCCAAGAGCTAATATGAAGGGATCACAACAAACACGGATATAAGCTCAATGGGGCTAGCAAAGGGGAAAAAAACATTTAATACAAGGGTAGCGATTTGGCTATGTGGCTAGCATGATCAAAGAAAGAAATGCCTCTATCATATCATCAACTATGCACATGCAAATGTGGTTTTGAACAAGAATTTAGGCAGGTTCTAAAGATCCAACATGGAAGAGTCAAACACATGAAAGAAACATGAGACTAAATATAATGATTTAGTCCAAATAAGGCTCACAATCTCACGAGATATCTACCAAAGTCATAATAATCTCATAAAATGAGTCCATGTTCCAACATTAGTGCTAAGGACTCCAAGGGATAACAAAGACCTTAATCAAGACAAGGGTCAAAACAAGAAGTATTCACAAAACCTTCAAAAATTTTAGCACTGAAAGGGATTACAGATGAAAAGCTACTCAAACTCATGAAAGCTATCATGCCTAACAAACATATCATCGGAGGTTATCTCAAACCAATCCTCACCGGCGTTACATGCAATCCTATATGCAAACCTAAAAATCAACTAAATTCAACATGCTATAACAAAAAGAAACCTAAAACTATATGCTTTAACTAGTATGCAAGCTAAAAACCAAAATAGAATATATAGAACCCTTCCCCCATGCTTAGATAAAGCATTATTATTTAAAGGAAAGAAAGTAAAAGAAGGGAAAGGAAACAAAATATAACGATCTCACCAGGTTAGGTGCAGAGTGCACCAAAGCTATGCGACCTCGTAATAACCGGGGTACATGTAGCATCAGTCACTCCATCACAATGTGAAGAATCAACTCATTAAATCAGACGCTGTCAACACACTCAAGAGCTTATCGAACTCTTGGGACCACAATTTTGAAAATACAAGGTAAGAGGCAATAATAAAAATCACACCAAAGAGTATAGGTATCCTCTTAACTTTACGAATGCCGATCAAAAGATCATAGGAAGGATTAAAGAATGTAGACCACATAATTTTCTTAGGCAAGTCCTCTAGGTACACGTAATATGGATCAAGAGAGGCATTATACCCACAAAAGTATCCTAGGGAAAAAAATTATTAACATTTCCACCAAGCACATTAAACATTTTGTCCTCATAACCCAAATCAATATTAGCATAAAAAATCATAGGATTTTCTATGGGCGTGTCAATGTAATACTTAGGGGAAGGAGACGGTAATGAACACAGGGGGAAACATGAGAATGATCAAGGGGATTGGGGATAACACTATCATCAAAACCAAGGCTACGAGACTCCTTATGCACAAGCAGATCACACGACCCCTCTAAAGGAGTCTTATCTAGATCATGCATCTCATCTAAAATATTTTTTGACTTAAAACATGCATCAGCAACATCAAACCTAGCAACTACACCAAAAGGCTCACTCGCCTCAAGCCCTGTGCACTGAGCTAAAGGGAAAGATGAATCATGTAAGGATAGGAAAACATTAGTATTGTCCTAGGGTAATACAAAGTCAAACTGACCATAGCATACATAATAAAGACACGAACTAGTAGCATGGTCAAAAGAATTACACAAAAAGGAGCATAATAAGATCTAGAATAGAATGCACAAGGATAAAAAAATGAATATCTACAAACACCACTAGCCTTTTCAAACTCAAATGAATCCCAAGGAATCCACTCAAGTAAATAACATGCATCATCAACCATTTTACTATGAAAATCCTAATACCCTATAAAAGTATGGGTTTCACTATTTATACCCTCATCAATAATGTCTAAAATTTCCCATTTACCAATATGATAACCACATTGAGCAAGAAAGAGATTTAAGTGCTTAAAATACCTCCAAAATAGTTGATGCTCGAATTGGGGAAAATGGAAAATTGCCATTGTTTTTATTTCAATTTTTTTAAATTTTCAAAAACTTTTTTTTAGGCTTTTTTTTTCAGAGAAAAATAAAATGCTTAGTCAAACCTATCAGGAAAAACCTAATATTCGACCTTAGTCCCCGACAACGGCACCAAAAACTTGATAAACCCGCAAGCGCACAATGGCGTTGTAGCAATCAAGGTCGATCCCATAGAGACTAGGTTGATCTATTGGACTATATTCCCTCAAGATATACTAGGAGAATCCAAATTTGAGAATGAAATTTAACTAATCTACTATATAATCTAATGGATAAATAATCATGGAATTATACAAAACTAGCAATTTCTCAATTGATGCATCAATCAAGCACTTCTTCCTTAGCTGCTTGTTTTAAAATCGATAATCGAAGTATCAAAACCCTCTTTCAATGCGAAGTGAAATACCTAAATCAAATCAATCATCAATTCTCACGGATTCTCGATTAGTTTAGGTTCATTAGGCATGCGATTATCAAGTCTGTGGTTTCTCAATCTGTAATTCTCTCTCGAGACATCGCTCAATCAAGTCAAATCCTAGGATTCCAGTATTTGAGATTTCACCTTTTAGTCCTTCATCCAAATGCCCATAACATGCAAGAAAGTTATCAAGTTTCTCACAAGCAAATAAACTTCTAGAATTTGATAAAATAATTCAACAATTCTAAAAGCACCAAATGATATCAACACAAGATCAAGAAACTAATAAATGTTTGCATAAATCTAAAATCAAACAACAAAGATAATCAAAATTACAAAGCATAAATCTAAATTTAGAAAAGAGAAAAGAAATGCTCAGCCAAGATCGCGCTTGAACCGTCGTGCAAAGCCGAGTTGAAATCCTTGCAAAATTTTCACTTCAACTCTCTCTCTCTCTCTAATCTAACCTTATTCTAATCTAAAGAGAAACTTGAAGAGGAAATGAAATGATGGGATGCGTCTTTTTGCTGCTTGAGGGACGAATATTTATAGGAAAACCCAATCAACCTCAGCCACATAATGCGAGAAAACGAACAGGCTAAGAGTTACACCTCCACCACGGTTCGTGGCATCAACCACGGGTTGACCGTGGTGCTGGCTGGCTCGTCATTCTTCTGTTCTTCTTTCTTTCGATGGGCATAGCAACTTAAGGGTATCCGTGGGGAGTCAAAATTATACTCATTTATGGGTTAAATCTGGGGTAAAAAGGTCCAAAACCTGTAAAACACGGAAAAGAACCATACCCAAACGAAAAATGGGAAAAAGAGTATAAATTATCACATAAGGCACGTAATTTTCCCTAAAATGTAGCAAAATAACCCCTAAAATGATATACATGTTCAGCCACCGTACAAGTGCAATATCCTAAATGGAGAAAGTAGCATTACTCGCCTTTTCGACGTCTTTCTCGATGCCCATTACCTTAAAATAGGTTTCAAGTCCCTAAAGGAAGTTGTCTATCTCCCTTGCACTCCTAGCCCCATGGAAGGTAGGAGGTCTTAGTGCATTCCTCTTTGGATCGGCGGATACTTGGATGGGTCCATCATTATTAGCCATTGCGGCCATGCACACCTTGATTTGTGCTTCCAAAGCCTCTACTTGGGCCTTGTAAGCTCTAATCTTGGCCTACAGGCTTGGAATTTACAATCCTTGGCAGCCTGAGATGCTTGGAGGACTTGGATCTCCTTGTTAATGTCGACTACCATGGAGCTCATAGCTGTTTAAATCTACCCATAGAGCTCTTCTATGTCCCCCACAGACTCAAGCTCCTCGATTTGTTTGTCCATGTCTCGACCTTATCATTTAGGGTGGACATGGTGGAGTTGAACCCCATGAGCCTATCATCCACTAGGACCATCATGTCCTTGTTTTTGTCATTTCCCTTCTTGCCTCTTAGTTGAGGGTTGCCGACATAAGTCACACTTGAAGCCATGACCTTCTAAACAAGTACGCTCTAATACCAACTATCACAGGTTGATAATTCACTGAAACTCAAACCCATGCTATGCGAGTAAACTTCCTTGGAACCTTTCTTTAGTTTGCTAGTAAGCCTTATTGATGCTTGACTTAGACTTGAGGAGCTAAGTAAGCATACACACACTCCAAGAGAACTTAGAGAGAAAGTAGACATAGGGAAGTTTGGGGGGATGCCTTGTGTTGCATGAAATCCTTTCAATGGCTTGATCTACAAATCAGCCCCCTTGGGGTATACATATACACATCCACCTCCTTTGCTGACGGTGGAGGTCTATTTGATCCTACAACTATTATTACACATTTAGAATATTTTATACAAGTATCCTAGATAATATACAAGTATAGAATAGTTGAAACATTCAAGAATATTCTAGTATAACCCAGAAGGTTCCCGAATACTCAAAAAGGTCATAGGTACTCTAGAAGGTTCTAGCACAGTCCAAATGATTCTAGACTGCTCTAGAAGATTCTAGAATGTTTTAGCGTAATCCACAAGGTTCTAGATCGTTATGGAGGATCCCAAAACATTCTTGAAGTTTCCAAGAACTTGATCTGTGGCACTCAGTCTTTTATTTTAATAAATTTAGTTATAGGCCCTGGAGCTGTTGTTATATGATCATCCTAGGTGTATAAGAACTATGTACAACCATCCAATCCAAGCCCCAAAACATGCTAAAACACGTAGCTCAATTGAATTGCGCATTGGACCTAGCATACATCGTATATTCACATAGCGAAATGTTAATATAATCCCCCCCCCCCCAGCGACTGTGGCAATTAGGTGACCCTATTGCTTAGGTGACTAGCAGGCTAAAGTTAGTACTTAAGGCCTTGGCCAGAGGGGAAACTCATGCAGTGAGGATCACAATTAACGGATAAGTTGGTCTTTAACAAGTGGTGTGATTTTGCTCTCGAAGTGTGTCTCTTATTATCACTTTCCAAGGCTCCTTAACAAGGAAATTGTATTTTTATTTATCAAATATAATTCAAGTGTAACTTAAGTTTCGTATCATATTGGCAAGGGTTTTATTATTAAAGAAAGTGTCATGCTAAAACTTTTGCTAACAATTTGAAGCAGAACCTCAAAGAAGATATCTTGCATTTGGTGCAAATGGGATTTCTTTCTATAATAGTTAGCTTTTAGTTATAAGCAAAATGTAAGCTTTGTTTACATCTTTGTTTGTGCCTTTTGACTTGTTTATTTTGTGCTGTAATAGCTCTATTAAAGTTCGTTAAAGCTTAAATAAGTGAGATGTGTCAAAATAAAATTCCAAACTGTGTTGAATGGGAACGTTATTCGATTTGATGGTACTTATCCTTACTAAAATAAGTTTACACAAATCTTAAGGAGGTGATTAAAGTCTTATATAGCCTATAATTTGTATTTCCTCAACCCATTCACTAGTACCATAAGTATAAATCAAGGGGCTGTAATAGCATTTTACTATATTTTCAATCAAAAAATTTGTAGCATCCCATTTTTATTATAAAATAGTAATGTGCTAAATAAGTGCAAACTATACAATTTTTATCCACCTATTGACACCAGTTCTAGCTTTTGGTTTTAGGTAAGCCATTATAAACTAATTTTCTTTACATTGAGAACTTTAGTTATCATCACCAATTAATTTCCTTTTTTTACTTAAAGCTATGTACAGTGTTCTCTTTTTTTTTTTTTGGGTTGGGTGGGTTGCTTCTATGTTGTTCTAGTGTTGCGCTTGATATCTTCTTCTTTTCACTTTTCAGGGCTATTCCTCACATACTTGGCTTTGTACTTGATGCGGCAGGGTCAACCTGCACTCTTATATTTGGTCCCATGTACATTAGGTAAAGATATATATCACCCGACTTTCTCTTATCCAAGCAATGGAATTAATTTTTTAGCTTCTTAATTTCCTCTCTAACATAATACCGTTCAATACTATCTAGGGGTGACCATCATATTGGGTGGGTTGAGAAGAGAACTTGGTGACATTTGGAATGGTGGCTTGGTTTCCAACCCACCAAGACATGAGTCCGAAGGAGCTTGATAAGCCAAGTGTGTACGTGTTAGGTGAAGAGAAATGGTCAATGCCTTTTTTGCTTTTCTGTTTCTGTATTAATATATGGGCAGTCAAAGATATGGGTACATCGATCATTTTGTTGTAAACTACATTTGTGGAAGAATCAAACTGGAAGTATCAAGGGAAGAGTGCACTCAGATACCAGCAATAGACGGTGCATTGCTCAGTGTTCGTCAATCTCTTTGGCATGGATTCAAGCAAATTGTTTTGTTGTTTGAAGACTCTGCCCTTCGCCTCAATTTTTTCCCTCTTGAAGGAAAAATCATTGATGAAATATATATTGTTCTTGCCTGTAATTATCAGAATTTTTTCCCCCCTTTTTTTGATTCAAATGAGGCATAAAAGTTCAATATAATAGACACTGAAAACAATCCTCTCTTTTGGCATATTTTCAAATCATGTTAGGCCATTACCTGTTCATATTATCTTGTACCTGACCCTCAACTGCTATGGGTAGTAACTTCAAGCATCTTTCAAACTCGTTGGTGATAATTAAAAATACTCCAAACCAGGCTGATCAAGTGGCAAAAAACATTGAAGGGAAATCTGTAAAATAAAAACACTTGACATTTGAATTTGTTTCCAAATGTTAAAACTTATCAAAAGAAAATTTCTAATATAGAATTTAAATATAATGAAATCACTAAAAATTCCATAAAACATAGAAATAAAATATTTGGAAAACTTTAAATGGTGGTGAATTTGGTGTTGGTATACTAAGTGAGAGCAAATCGATCAATTCACTAATTCTAATCAACATATTATTGGAAAAAGATTCTATTATTACCCTTTAATGTCATTTTTTTTTCCGGGTAATAACACATAAATCTTTATTATTACCAATTGATCAAGAGTTCATCAATACAACTCCCAAAGGGAGAGCAGCATGGTGAGGCCTTAAGGACAAAATTACAAACAATTTTGTTTAGTCCATCCTTACACTTACAAGGCAAAAACTTTAATCAACTTAGAATCAAATATATACAAGCCCTTAGTACTTGCTATTTAGTACTCACTTGGTTCTTGAGGCATGATTGTTTCTCTCTTGCCAAATGCAATGGGTCGGTCATAGATGAAATGGCCAAAGAATGTACAAGCTTAACACCAAGCTGATTCTTTAATTTCTTATCTGCCCTCCAAATATGCATTATGTTGCATACATGCATAGAAGACTAAAGGGACATAACACATCCTACATGATAGTCTGGCTGCCCCTGAAGAATAAGTGTTGATGGTCCTCTGAATTGTTGAGACAAAGATAGAACCTATCTGACTGCATATCAATATACATTTTCCACAATCCATCTTTAGTTTGTAACCTCTGTAACAAGCATACTCTCCATAAACAAAAAGAATGCTTGGGTATGTTGAACATAGCCTAGATAATATAAGCAAGCTGAGAATTTATCTGAGGACCCTTAAATCACTTCTCACCACTTGAGATTGAATAAACCTAAATCTTTGTGGCAGACCAGTTATTTCCAATAAGTCTATTAACAAAACATGAATTAAGTTTAAGGAGTTTCCTCTCATACCATTTAGATGAGGTAGTAAGTTGGACACTTAAAACATTCTAGCCTTTTATGTATATCCTATGAACCCGTTTCACTCATAGCTATGCAGGCTTTATCATTAATCAAGGTCTATAAGTGTTTTCCCACAACCGTCTTGTTCCAGGTTAAACAATGCTTAACTCCCATGCCACATATTGTTTTAGTCAAACATATTGTACACCAAGCTCTGAGAGGGGTACATGACATTTGTCAGTTTGTTCCTAACAAAAATTGCTGCAAATATTTTCCAACTCCTTGGGTCGAATTCTAAATAACCCTAATTATTCACAAACTCTCATATCCTTTAAACTAGATAAAATAGCAAAACCAAGCTGAACAATATTGATATAAGTAATCTAATGCTAAATCTAATTAAGACCAACATAGTTCCATGTAAATAGAATCCATAGTCCAACTGAACGAAAACCAAAACTTGCACAACCAATATGACCCAGGAACTTCTAATTAGAAACTGACACAGTGCAAACTCCATCTAACCCGCATAAGAATCAAAATCTAGCACTAGGAACCTAAAATCAACATGATGTGAGGCATAGAGTAGTAGGGAAGGGGGAAACCGAGAGCAAAACATGATCAACAACCATCAACTAAACCTAATTAGACATAATCACCTCATCATTACCAACAATTAAATCCTCAAAATCACATAACATCATCAACAGCAATCAAAATCACTTCAACCAACACATTCGACATGAGCTTGTAAACAGGGGAGGGGGAGCGACAGAATCAAAACAGAGCTAATAACAGAACCTCAAAATTGAGCAAAAGGGGAGAGGAAGATTAAGGGGCTTACTACCTGTGATACCCGCTCAGAATACCCATCTCCATTTATAGAGATTCAATACCCAACTCGAACACTCATCTCCAAAACCATAAAACCACTACTTATCGAGCAGAAACAGAGGGGCTGAACAAGGGAGGGGAGAGTAGCCATACCAGTTCACACCAACGAAAGCTTAAAATTAAAAAAAAAAAATTTAAAAACTTGAAAACCCCTAAAAATTGAAAAAACTTTAAAAACTTCAAAATGCTAGTTTTTCAGTTCTCGCAATATGAGCATGGACCTTTTTGGAGTTATCTTTCAAGGTTTAATCATTATCATGCTCAACTGAATCATAATTTTAAAAAATGAAAAATTTGTGAGGTCATTGCTGTGGGTCTAAATGTTGAGTCAAGGAATTATGTTGAGTCAATTTGTTCTGAAGGTGTCCTAGAATTATTATCTAAAACTCAAGATGAAGTTTGGGATTTCTTTGAAAAATTAGCTTGGAAAACCTATGCTTTTGAACAAGCAAATGAGACTTTTAGATATCCAACTCATAGAGAGTATGATTTTCAAGCTAATTCTTACCCTTCAGACCACTTTGTGAATTCAAATGACTCATATGACTATTTTATGTCTCCTGTTTTAAGTGATTATTGTAAATCTTTTGATTGTGATGCTTATACTTGTCCTTATCGTGCTTATGTTAATGCTACATGTGCAAGTTTTGAAAAGAAGTTTAATGAATTGACTGATCAAATGATAGAGACAATGAAAAAAAGAATTGCTGATTATTTTCAATGTTTTAATCAAAACAGGGAGAATTTTAGTGAGATTGATTCTAGTTTAGGATCTCCTAACCTTGACATTAGTCTCTATGATGATTTTGAACCCTCTTATTTTGCTAGGCCTGACTTGAATGAAGACATGTATTTTCCTAGTCTAGATCAAGAGTGTGACCTCCCTATGTCTCTATCATCGAAACTTGCACCCTGCACTAGCTCACCTAAGGGCATCGCTGATGATGTCATAGTTTCTGCCGACCGACCCACCACTTTGAACCACTTTTATGAGTTTGAAGTGGGTGAACAATCTGATACTATTAGTGAGTTAGATATAAGCATCACACCTGAAGCTAAGCTTCATGATTTAGATGATTCGAAAGATATTTCACAGTAGTTATGTGACAAGGTACCTGAACTCACTGTTTTGGACTTTGATGATGATATTCTCTATGCAGAATATGAATCTTTTTCATGTGCGCTTGATGTTACTGAAGGTCTTGATGTGGGTTTTCATGTTGAATATGAATTATTCTCTTTTGATCATGTCATTCATGACCTTCTATTTAAATTAGATGATAATATTCTGTCTATGGAATATGAATATTTTTGTGAGTTTGATATCCATGAAAATTCTGATGATGGTTATTGTGCTGATTATGAGTTCTTCTTTTTTGATTCCATCCAAACTCACTTTCTTTTTGAATGTTGCGAGTCTGAATTTGTTGAGTATGAGATCATTGCCACTAAAAATTTTGCTTTGGAGCAGAGTCTCGTGCTTCTTGATATGAATAGACTTGTGAAATTTACACCTATTCTTTGGCATGGATTGTTCGTTCATGCTGATCTAGTTTCTAAGCTAATGACCTCAATACTGGCTCATTCTGAATATGTTCATTTCCTTTCTGCTTGGGCCCAACTATTTGATAAGTTGAAGCGGACCCTTGTGCTTTATTGGCTAGACGGATGTACTCTTTTCGACTCTAACTCACTGCTTTTCACTGTTGCTATATTATTGAGAGCTAGGCTTCTTCGTTTAATAATCTGTTACGTGCTTTGACTAGTTTTGATTTGAGTTGCACTTTTTAGCTTAATGTGGAGTGGCTGATGCTCCATAAGCCTCATGTTGCATCATCTTTGTGAGGCATAATTTGGATACAACCTGTATCCAACCTGGTATGATCATTCCACTTTATTCTCCTTTTCCTTTCTTTTCTTTTCTTTCTTTTCGTACTTAGTTGTGGATATTTAGGACTACGAATATACGGGTGATCGATCTTGAGGAGCAATTTGGGATTGGTTGAGCTGTATGGGTTATGATCACCCTTAGTTGTGTTCTGATTTTGTGAATACTTGTTAGTTGTGGATATCTAGGATTGTTTTTATGTTTCAATTTGTTTTGTTTCTTTATTTTTGTGAGTTTTTGGTTTTCACTAGTTTTTGTTTAATGTTTTGGTTTTGTTCCCTTTTTAGTGTTTTAGTGTTTTAGTGGTTGTGTTTTGGTTTTGTGTTTTATTTATTTTCTTTTGATTCTTGTTTTGTTTTGTTTTATGTTTAGTCTATTTAGTTTGATATTGTTTTCTAGTTTGATATTTTGTAGCCCTTTAGTCTTGTTTTGTTTCCATTTCGGTGATTATGTGTGCATTGGTATAGTTTTGTTTAGTTTAGTTTAACTTTGATTTTGTTTTTGTTTTTGGTTTTGTTCTTGTTTTAGAATTGGTTTTTAGTTTTGGCTTTTGGTGATTGTAGTGTTGACTTTGATTTTGGTTTTTGGCTTTTGTAAATATATATGTTTCTTTTTGTTTTGGTTTTAGTTGTAGCTTTAATGTTTATTTTGGCTCTTTTATGTTTTTGGTTTTATTTTTTATTTTTATCGTGTCCTAGTTTGTATATAATTGTGGTTTTGCGGTTGTATACCTTATGTGATTGCTTTTTGGCGCCTTAGTTCCCATAATGAGGACATTGTGAAGTTTTGGTGTGAGGGTGAGGTGTTCGTTTTGAAAAATTTTGAAGATTTTTTGTTTTTGGGGACGTTTGTACTATTTCTGATTAGCTTAAATCCCTTGTGCTTTGGTTATTAGCTTATATATAAATAGTATGTGCATGATAAGTCTCAGCCCTCAGTATGCCATTCTAAGTCCTAATTCTAACACTAGTTGTTAATTATAGATTAGTAATCCAATCCTTGTTTATCTCTTTATCATTATCTTCAGGTCTTAGGCTTCTATGAATGATTCTCTCACTTGCTTGTGACATGATTACTTTGAAAAAAATAATGAATGGATTTTTTGAATAAAGAAGAGAAAAAGAAAGAGATGGAATAAAATTTGGAATTACTAGTATCCCTTTTAGGCATGCGCTACTGGCGTTACCCTTTGAGGTACGTGCTATTGAGTGTTACCCTTGGAGGCAATATCGCTACTGGGAAAGCTTGCTTCCAATGTCATTATGATAATAATGTAGTTGTACTAGTCAAGTGGGATGATGATACATTTGCACACGATGATTGGAATGGATTTAGAATCTTGATCTTCAATGGGGGAAAAATTAGTGCTCTGATGTCATTTATGAGGTAGAGGGCTTTGAAGTACATTTTGTGCATATTAAGGTCAATAACTTGGTTACATGGGCGATTTAGTTGATTAGAACGTGTGCATATCTTCCCCTAATTCTCTACATATTAGCTTTGAGAAAAAGCCAAAAAGATTTTCTTTTATTTTTGAAATAATTTTTGTTGGTAGTTCATTTGAAAACCCTCACGAGACCTCACTGATCCACTTGGGAGACCGAGGGGTTTAAAGGTCTTGCTGCGTACGCTAAATGCAACCGTGATTCATACGATAGTGAGTTAGGATTTTCTTTTTTTATTTTTCATTTTCTTTTAGTTAGTTTAGTTATTTTACTCGAGGACGAGCAAAATCTTGGTGTGGGGTTATTTATTCGTGCTAAAAACGTGTTATTTTTATGGTACTTTTACACTTGTTTTATGCTTGTTATAATCATTATTTTTAGGTTTTTATTTGATTTTATTTTGTTTTGTAGGTTTTGAATAATTACGGTAAAAATGCGAAAAAATGACAAAAAATGCCGGAAAATAAAGCAGTGGGTCAGATTACTCAAATTGACCCGACCAAATCCTTAAGCCCGGTTTCTTTTCAGCCCAAAAAAAAGGAAAAAATAAAAAAATAAAACCTAAAATAGCCTAGCCCAGGCACGCGCGTTGCACGTGACCCCAATTAACCCCCTCCCCTCAATGAGTCTATGGTACATACCCATTTACCATGTTAATATACATACCTATATAAAGAGGTCTTCCACTATCTTGCCCAACAAACTTGAAATTTTTGAGCCCAACAAACCTAATTCGAATTTGACCAGACTGAAGGTTGACTTAATTGGGCCTAACCAACCTAATTCCACTGCCCTTACCCATGCTGTAATTGGACCTTCTCTCTTTGAATTTGGGCGGCCCACTATACAAACATTCACCAGGATTCAGCAATACAAAGCGGCAGATACATGATTCATCTTCAAACAGACAATTATAGCTGAGACAGAAAACTCTCTTTGAAAATTAGCAAGAATACATACTTAAATCAATGGATTTTGAGGAACAAATTATAGCTGAGGCAGAATTTTTTTTGAGTTACAGCTGTTAGAAGTTCATGCTAGAGGTATGTTTGATAAAATTCCTCAAACAAACAATTATATATCAATCTTTAATGCGAAGTATGTCTACCTAGTGCAACTTTTAAAGTCAACATTCTTTGCACATAAGGTGTTTGACAAAATTCCCCAAAGGCATGATTGTAATAACAAAATTCGTTGCACAAAAGCTGACAAAAAAGGTACACTGATTTAGTCAAAAGGTTCACTGCAGTGTACAAAGGTTTCACTGCAGTCTACAAAGGTTTCACTGCTTTTTTGGAAAGATACACCAAAAAAATTAGAACGGTTAACAGTCTCAAATTCTGTTATTCATAGAATAACTATAAGTAAATGAACATAATAATTATTGAGGTATCACTGTACTCAAATTTTCAAAATTTAATTAAATAAATAATGAAAAAGTTTCATTTCCACTTTATAATTAAAGGAGTAACTTATGTGGTTTTTGAAGGCAACAAGTGACCTACGCCCTCCGGAGGATCCCAGCATGTCCAACACTAATGTTGGAGCTGCAACTACTGAGGTAATAAACTACAAGATCACTCTATATTTTAACAAATATAGTTAAAAAAATTTTATAATTAAAGGACAAAATATTTGTTGATGCAGGTGGCATGTACCACGGCGTCTTGGAAATATTTGGTGACACTATGAATGTCAAAATTGATTGCACGAGGATACCATAATTTCTTTTTACACAATTTAATACTTTGTGGATATTAGAGCTGATTGAATTTGTCGATGTTAGGGTTGTTTTGGTGGTTGTATATGTGCATGCTACTATTGATTCCTATTTAGTGACAGGGTATTGTTTGTAACTGTACATCTTAATTTTGATCGAATGAATCTTTTATGCAATGCAGTGAGTCTTTTCCCAACTACAGGGCACCTTTCCGCAATTGCAGTGAACCTTTTGTGCCAAGAAGCAAAATTGAGATGTTTTATGCAATTCAGTGAATCTTTTCCGAACTGCAAGGAACCTTTCCCCAATTGCAGTGAACCTTTTGGGCCGAGAAGCAAATTTACAGATTGCCCGTTAATCTCCTCTCTTTTGAGGCTTTGTCTGAGAATGTTGTGATTACTATGATAAGGAAAGCTCTGAGGATTGCTGGAAGATAAGGCATTGTAGAGCTATAAGGAATTCTCCAAGGAGGACCCTAAGGATTTCAAGCCTCAACCCATATTTCTTTTTGTTTGATACATAGCTGATCTATGTAACTAGACATATGGACCTTTACTACATGTAATTATACTCTCAATCCATCTGGACGTGGCCCTTGGTAAGTAGATAGGATGGATGGGCTTCTTCAACAAGGGTGTCTGTTAAGAGTAAAAAACTTGTCAAAACTTTTGATGATATAATTCAGTCAATTATAACAAGGGAAAAAAAAAGTGAACTGACATTGAACTTCTTAAACCCGATATTCCATTTCTCAACATCTCCAATGTACATCTCCAAGTGTCGCATTGCATACACCCCTGAGTTAAGATAAGCTTTTCTTGAAACTTCCATCCAAGGTAGTTTCTGTTGCTCTAATTGCAAAATCTCCATAGAAATAGCTTTACCGCTTGCTTATTTGGGGATTTTATTAGGAAAATATTTTGAGAAGCACTGAACCTAGGGAAAAAAAGTAGTATACATTTATAATAGGTAACTTCAAATATTAGAATATTAGAATATCAAAAGGACAAAAAGGTAATATAGAAAATTACCAAGAGGCTGACACAAACAAGAATAGCACCATTGTCCACATTGTTATGACTAACAGAATGGATAATCTCCACCTTCTTTGCTAAGAAATTGAATCACACAACAAAGTAATATCCATTCTGCAACACTGGAAAGTATATTTGCGTATCAACACAACTATATAAGCATATGTATACCATTAAGCTATATAAGCATATGTAAGCCACATTGCAATTGTGGTGCGACAATGGCAACGGTGAAATATGAACGTAACACCAACATTTACTCCGCAGTTTTACATCTTAATTTTGATCCGTTGAATTTTTTATTTAATGCAATGAATCTTTTCCCAACTCCAGGGAACGTTTTCCCAATTGCAGTGAATCTTTTGTGCCAATAAGCAAAATTAAATTGTTTTTAACTACTATAGGTCTGAGGCTGTGCACTGTACGCACAGCATATGTACCTAATATGGTACATACATTTGTAAGGTAATATTTTCCCCCTCCCCTTAAACTCTCTCTCCTCTTCTCGGTTCTCAGAACCAGAGACCCCCGAGCCCCTCATTCATCTTTATCTCCATTCTCATCTCCCCCTTTCTCTCTCTTCGAACAACCAGACCACGCACCACCATCTCCTTCATCCTCATCCACAGCGATTCACGCAACGACAACCACGCCGACAACCATCTTGCATCATCTTTACCATCCACGCTACCCCTAGGTTGAACGATGTCTATTGAAGCTGGGCTTGGGTATATAATCAACAACCGGTGCTTTTGGAAGAATTATTAGGTAATTTTAGGGTTTTGGTTAGGTTTAATTTAAGCTTTAGGTTTAGATTTTAGGTTTGATTTCGATATTTTCATTTCAATTCCAGAGAGTGGCAAATTAGGGTTCCTGTTCTTTTCGTTTTTAAGCTTTACTTCAGCCTTCAAATTCATGTAATTAACCTTACTTTGTTAATTTTCCAGTCGATTATCATGATTTTAGTTCGTTTTTGTAAGGTTTGGATGTTAATTTTGGTAAATTGTAGTCATCCCCTCCCCTGTTTCATCTCGACGCACGCTGTTATGGCGTTTCCACCATTGTTAGCCATTGGTGAAGCATGATTCTGACTCTCTGGGCTATGGACGGTTGAATTCAAACCACTCCTTGCTCTGGTTTGCTATGCTTGCTCTGTTCATCTGCTTCTGACTTCGAATCCCTCTCCCCCGTTGTCGATATGTGTTCTTGAATGAAATGTTTGCTCTGGTTTCGTTCATGTTGATCTGTTCTTGTGGAATGTTGCTCTTTTCGTTTTGCTTAAGCCTTCTGTTCTTTTTTTTTTTAATTTGATTTTGTTGTTTGGCTGTTTCGATTATTTGCCTAAATTGGTAATTGGTTTTCGGTTTGATGGAATGAGTTGATTATTAATGGAGGTTGTGATTTTGGTTGATTGTTGATGGATGTTGTAATTTCCCCCTCCCCTGTTTGGTTTGTTGATATATTATGCTTTCAGTTTGATGATATCCCCTGTTTGGTTTTGTGAGCATAGTTAGTTCGGTTCGAATATGGTGTTGACCTAATCACATTGTAGCTCTATTTAATTTCAGTTTTCAGAATGTAGGTTTTAGTTTCGATTGAATGTTGGTTGAGTTAGTAGCACAAATGTTCAGTTGAGTTAGGATATTAGTTTTCTTTGAATGATTTAACTAGTGTAGTTAACAATAGATTAATCCACCCTTTTTGTGATCGTAATCTCAACCTCGTCTCCGAGGACACGTCCCCCAAGTACTACAGCGAGAGCTGTACGCTTGCCACATTTTAATTTTCACTCCAATTTATCCCAACAATAACACTCTTGGGCAGAGTAAAAAGGGAAGTCCAATATGCGTGAAGCGAAAACAAAATTGGATTAACAAGCTAGAGCCTTCTAATGTAGGAAAAATGCCAGGTAGTCCAACATTCACTCAACTTCTATTTTATCAATCAGGATTTGACAACATGCTTTACTCCACTACGGTGAAAATGGAACAAGAAGATACCCAACAAGGAATTCACCTAGCACCAAACTAGTTACTTGCAAAATTATATCTCTACAATGAGTTGACACCCTAGCACTATAATTTTGTGATTTCTGAAAGTCGGCATTAAGACCAGTAATCCCTGAAAAATGCTAAGAACCATTCATAATTACCTGCATACTGCCTGTTCTTTTCGTAGGGATAAAGCAGCTATGGAATGGTAAGGAATGGAATGTAGTAGGAAGGAATGGAATGAGGTGGGAAGGAATATTATTTTTCTTGTAAGAATGGAAGGAATGGAGTGAAGTGGAAGAAAGATGAAACTATTGATATTAAGGTGTGAGAAGGACTTGGAGGTGGTGGTAAGGAATGACAAAAGAGTGAAAAGCGATGGTATTTATCTCTAAGGAGTGGCAAGGAATGGAACAAAGTGGGAAGGAGTGGAAAGAAATGGAATGGAAGTGGGAACCAAAATTTACCCATGATAACAACATGCCCATAGTTGGGAGATAACCCTTCTAAAAAAAATCATTGGTTTATTTGCAAAGTAAACATTGACAAGTTTGGGTGGCTTGCATAATTAGTGAATTTGAGTGCATGTTGATGTGACCCTTGTTCACGTCAAAGCAGCGATGAATGGAACCATTAATTGCAATTGTAAAGTTACTTATAGATAACAAAGTCATCACTCGTTTGCAGAACATTAGAAGGAATTGAAGTTTAATGAGAAGCTTTGGATAAAGTCCCACGAGATTGTGTCACAATTCTTTCTCAAATCTCAATTAAAAACCTAGGGGAGACTTGCTTCTTTTGGTATAATCTCACTAAATATTGACAAATTATCACATTGTGTGCTATGGCCTACCTTCAATGAATACAGATTGATTATCATGAACCAAACTTGGTAAAACTTCTCTTAACCTAACTCAAAATGTCTATGAGATGCACTTGTATAGGATATTACAACATGCAATTGGCCTGCATTCAGTCGTTGTGGTGGGATTTCTACTTTAAGAATGATTGGGATCGTACTCTTGTTTCATTTCCTCGATACGTTTTGTACATAATACATGGATTGAAATACCCAAATGTCTATTTTCTAAGAAGTTTTGAATCATACTCAAACTCCAAGTGTTGAGGAAGTTATGGGCTAAATACCGAGGAAGGGTCAGTCCCAGATCAGAAAATGCATGGTTCTGATTAGGGGCTTAGTTAAGGAGGTTATGGATGTAATTTTGGAGATTAATTAGCATGGAATGATTCTTCACACACAAGGAAAGAGTCCCTAAGTGGCTTTACTTCATTTGGAGGAGTAGAGCCTACTAAAGGCTCTATAGAAGATGAAGGAATTATCCTAGAAAATACAACTCATAGTGATTGTAATTATCTTAAGCATCTTGATTTATTTTTCAAGGATATTTTGCAAGCCTCCTATTGGTCCACTTGCTCCACTAATGTACAACTAATTCCCCCTCTCATTGGGTATTTATGGACCCAATTACCTTAATGAAAAATCAGATTTGATGAATAATATGAGAGCTTGAAGCTTGGTTTTCCTCAAAGTCTCAAATTCTTTCTCTCTCCTAGGCGGGTGGTGACTTATGTCTTCCCCTTAATCTAATATTTGGTGCAAAGACTTAGAGGATTAGAGGGTGGGTTGATGTATTTACTTGCTACCAATTTTAAGTGTTGAATCTACTCCATTAGAGGTTTCCTTTATTTAGGAATTCTTTCTCTCTCTTGGTTTATCTTTGGAGAGATTGGTCTTCAACATCCATTGGGCTCATCTGCATGCATTTCATACCTTTATTTGGACAAATGGAATTCACCATGCATCATTTGGTGTCAAAGCACAGTGATCCTATCTCTTGGTAAGCATCCATTTCAACCAACCTTGTGTTGGAATTTGCTTAAAGTTTCCCTCTTTCTATACTTTTTGTCATAAGTTCTTCCTCTTTAAATCTCTCGTCTAATCCACAAAGAACCCTAATTATACCCCAAACACAAACCCCAACCTAAACACATTCGTGAAATTCCACAAAAGGCCAAAAACACGAAACCATAAATTTGGCACTGCCATCTTGTGCCAAAATCCTACACGTTGAAAATTTGACCCAGAGATTTGGCACGAGCACCCCGTGCTCCCTGGCACGACCATACCCCTTTCCTGCACTCTTAAATCCTATTCTAGAGATCTGGCATGACCCCCCTTGAGCCACAGAGCACGACTATGCCCCTCCCTTTTCACTATTTTCCTGCCCGTGCTCCTTCAGCATGCCCTGTGCCTGCCCTGTTTTCCCCTCCTTTTTCTTGATTTCACAATTGTATCAATCATGACCAATGATGGCAATCCTTCTCATCCCTCTAATAGTCCTTTTGCTTAAGCCCATGAGACAGGTGGGGCTGTTGTAGAGCTTCAAGAGCAAATGAGGAAGCCCACTCAAGAGGTCGCACAAGTTAGGGAATCCACTCTATAAAGCCCTTATCGACAAGGCTACGTTGCTCGCCCTATTAACATCAAATAATCTTCCTGCTATGAAGACTTTGATGATGAGGAAGGAAGACCAAGAAGACTAAGGAATCAAAGGGATGACATTTGGGATCTAAACATTTTGGCTCTGGAATTTGATGGCAATCTTAACCCGGAGAACAATCTTAGTTGGGTTCAAACGCTTGAGAAGATCTTTGAACTCAAAGATTACAATGGTGAGAAGGCCTTCAAGTTGGAGATTCTTAAGATGAAGGGTATTCTTCATTGTGAACATTTGAAGAAGAGTAGGGCTAGAGAGGCTAAATCCAAAATCAAGACTTGGTTCGAGCTTAAGAAGCATATGGGCAAGAGATTTCTACCTCCTTCATACAAACAAGAACTCTACCTTAAGATCACCTCTCTCAACCAACAAAATCTAAAGGTAAAAGAGTATATTTTTGAGTTTGAACAACTCTAAATGCAGGTTGGCATGGATGAAGAATCGGAACTCAAGATTGCTAGGCTCATTAAAGGATTATCTCCTAGCATTGCTAACAAGATGGATCTACAACCTTACTTATCCTTTTATGATGTGTGCCACCTAGCTATCAAGGTTGAGAAGCAGCTTGAGGGGAAAACCCTTTCATACTGCTTTCTCTATTCATCCTTCGAGTACCCCCAAGGGTTACTCCTACCCCAAAAAAGCTATCACTTTCCTACACCCATCAAAACTCTTGACAAGGGTATAGGGATTGCTAGAGAACCAAGAAAGAGATTGGAGGGTAAAAGGTGTTTCAAATGTCATGGTTATGGGCACTTCTAAGCGGATTTTCCTAACTGAAGGACTCTCACCATTAGAGAGGTAGAAGAAATTTAAGCTATTGAAAAAGCTAGTAGTGAAGAGGAAGTAGAGGATAAGGAACAAACTTTGATCACTCCAGATGTAGGTGAAGTTGTGGTGGTTTTGAGAGTACTCCATGTCCAAGAGGTTCCTTGTGAGCCAAGCCAAAGGGAGCAAATTTTTCAAACCCGATGCATTATCAGAGGCAAGATGTGTGAGCTCATCATTGACAAAGGAACTTGCACCAATGTAGCTTCCACAACAGCCATGGGCAAACTTCAATTACCCACTAAGGTGCATCCCACCTCTTATTCTCTCCAATGGCTCAAACAAGGAAGTGAGGTAACTGTTTCTTAGCATGCACTTGTTGCATTTTCGGTTGGTCCATATTGTGGTGAAGTACTGTGAGATGTTCTTCCCATGGATGCATGTCATTTATTACTTAGTAGATCATGATTGTTTGATAATCACGTGATTCTTGATAGACATGCCAATACTTTTGTATTCAAGTACATGGGTCGTAATCTTACTTTAACACCACTACCTCCACCTAAACTCTTCAAATCTAAGTCTGGGAAGGGAAGTGAGAAAAGACTATTCATGAGTGAAACATGGTTGCAGAGAGCCATTAGTAAGAGCAAGCCTTTATTTGCCTTACTTATGGTAGAATGAAACACAAGTGAGAGAGTGAAACCTATACATCTCCTAGCTCAATCTCTCTTAAAAGAATTTGAGGACGTATTCCCCAATGATTTACCCCTGAGGCTCCCTCCTTTGAGAGGAATTAAGCACCAAATCTATCTCCTATTAGGCACTGCTTTGCCAAACAAGCCGGCCTATAGGTGCAATCCTAATGAGTTGAAAGAGCTTTAACGACAAGTCTAAGAGTTGCTTGATCGAGGGTACATTAGGGAAAGCTTGAGTCCATGTTCAGTTCCTGCCCTTTTGGTACCTAAGAAGGATGGTACTTGGCGTATGTGTATTGATTCTAGGGCCATAAACAGCATCACCATCAAGTATCGATTTTTTATTATTCGATTGGATTATATGCAGGATGATTTGCATGGGTTTAAGGTGTTTTCTAAAATTGACCTCCGGAGTGTCTATCACCAAATTAGAATGAAAGAAGGAGATGAGTAAAAAACTGTTTTTAAGACCAAATATGGGTTATATGAGTGGCTTGTGATGCCATTTGGTCTATCTAATGCTCCTAACACTTTCATGAGGCTTATAAATAAGGTCTTGAGACCATTCATTGGGAAGTTTGTTGTGGTATATTTTGATGATATTTTGGTGTATAGTTGTGGTGAAACGTTTCATGTGGAGCATCTTTCTCAAGTGTTCAAAGTATTGCGACAACAAAAGTTATATGACAGACTTGAGAAGTGTAAACTATTCACTCCTTAAGTTGTCTTTCTTGGCTATGTTGTGTCTGATGAGGGAATTGAAGTTGATGAATCTAAAGTTAAGGCTATCAAGAGTTGGCCTACTCCCACCTCCATCACAGAAGTGCGAAGCTTCCATGGGTTGAACTCTTTCTACCACCGATTCATCAAGGACTTTACCTCCATTATGGCTCCCTTGGCCGAATGTATGAAAAAGAGGAAGCTTTGAGTGGACAAAGGCTGCCCAATGGGCATTTAAAACCATCAAGGATAGGCTTTGTTTGGCTCCTATCTTTGCTCGTCCCAAATTCGATCTTCTATTTGAAGTCGAGTGTGATGCTATCGGTGTTGGGATTGGTGCGGTTCTCACTTAAGCTAAGTGCCCTCTAGCTTTCTTTAGTGAGACGTTGAATGGTTCAAGGCTCAACCATTCGATTTGTGACAAGGAATTTTATGCTATTGTTAGGGGTTTGGAACATTGGAGTTAATACCTCAAGCTCAAGCCCTTTATGCTCCATTTGGATCACAAGGCATTGTCCTACATTAATGGTCATCACAAGTTGAACTCAAGACGTGCTAAATGGATTGAGTTCTTTCAATCTTTCACCTTCTCTTATAAGCATAACAATGGGAAAGAGAATGTTGTGGTTGATGCCTTATCAAGGAGATATGCTCTCCTATCGATCCTTGAAGCCAACGTTTTTGGATTTCATTCCATCGAAGCTCGATACCATGACGATGAAGACTTCAAGGAAGTGGTGAAGAATCCTTCTAACTTTGTCTCTACTCTGTACAATATGGTTTCCTCTTCAAAGGAAACAAGGTTTGCATCCCTAAAAGTCCTCTAAGGGACTTAATTTTTAAGGAGGCTGTTACATTTTAAACCGCAACCGCAATGCGTAGCTGTAGCTAGCAACCGACAAGTACATATTGAATCCACAAGGAGCTTGCTTTCAACTACTGGAAGTAATTACTTTTCTTAAGCTAGGCTAATCAATATTGAGGGTGTAAGGAATAACTAATGATAGTAATAACAACTAGGAGTTCAAATAAGATAGCAGAATTGTAAACACCTAGGTTGGAATTAACAGCACAAATATGATAGCGAATAAGTTACTAACCCTGTTAAACAGACCCGAGTATGCTTCATGAGTGGCATGATTATCAATTAAGTCCATCTCCTCCCTCTCTTAAGGGTGGAAGAGTAATCTTAGAACCAAGATAGCAAATTCTTATGGGATTAAAGGTTAGAGGATTACAAGGTCAACAATCTCGAATCCCAATTAGAACCTTAATTATTTTCATATTAAAATCCTAATTGTCTACTAAGTCACGCTAGGTAAAGGTTTCGTCTTTCAACGCTCCCCTAAACCTCAATAACAGTAGATGAAAGCTCTCTCGAGCATTTCATCGAGCACGTGGTGTGCATAATAGAAAACATTAACACAAACCATGGGGAAGTAAGGGTTGGGGCTAATTCTTGATTCAACTACACATATTCGGCGTTAATCCCACCCTGAGTTCTGGAATTAGCCATGCATCATCTCAAAAGCAACAATCATAAATCCCAATTCACTAAACATGATTCAACTAAAACCCTAGAAAAGCAATGAAGAGAAGAAAGAGAACTGAGAACAAACTTGATTTAATTTTTGTTGAAAGGCAGAAGAATCTTCAACTGCTACGAATTCAATCCAAACACATGAAATAAAACTCTCTCAAATAGCCTAAAAATCTCCTCTAAAAAATGCTCTCTAGTAAAAATAAAATAAAATGAACAAGATATATCCCGAAAATTGTAGTCAAGATAACTTAAGTTGTGACGACGCGAGGAGGGGGGCATGGTTGTGCCACCGAGCATGGGGTGGTCGTGCCACCCTACTGGCCGACACTTCTTGATTCTTCGGCACTGCTCGACTGTGCGAGTAGGCGTGGGGGTCCCCGTACCACTTTTGTAACTTTAAATTCGCCTCTTTGGCACTCCTTTCTGCTAGTTATGAACAATCCCTTGATCCCTTCAGTAGAACTCCTGGAAATACGAAAAGATGTTGAATGAAGGAAATATATACTAAAGTAGGCCGAGTTGACCCATTCTCAATAAGATCGAACATGAAAATACGGGTAGAAAGGGATCAAATAGGGGCTTAAATAAGGTCTAAATACAGGTTTATCAACGCCCCCATTTCTTGTCCCCCAGCTAGACTAATTCATTAAACAACAAAGAGGGAGACAAACCTCTATCCACACTCCTCCTCAGGCAAGGGGTGAATAATCAATAAGCCAAACCAAATCATGCATCGAAAGTGGTCCAATCAAGGTGCGAAATGGTTTTTTTAATAAAACTATACACCAACATCCATAAGTGCTTGCTACACAAATGCGGCACATCAAATACCCCAATATTGAAGCACATAGCGAGGCAAGACCTTCCTCAATAAGTGGTGAGTAAGCGAGACCGATAAAACTTCACTTTAGTATGAAGTGGAACACTCCCTTCAATGTGTTTAAAATATGTAGCAAGGGTGCACTCAATACTTCATCCACTCAAGCAAACTGTCATAAGTTTCGTGGAGTTCTCGATTCTCTACCAGTTGATGCAAAATGCAACACGCCAATCATGAGGGCTTGTAAAAAGGATGTAATGCGGCCAAAGGTAAAGGGTAAGGACTGGAGTAAATTTTGGGAAAGTGGAGCTAATAGCCAAAAGACTCAGGATCAAAAAACACTTTCACAACTAATGCTAGAACAACCAACTTCAGACCACAATTGGAAATTGAGCAACATGCTCCACAAAAACCTCAAGGGAAGAATTAAATAATCTTATCGCATTACCCTCATGCCAATCTCTTTATTCACAACTTTTCTACTTCTTTCTTTTCTTTTCCCTTTCTTTTCATTGCTTCCTTTTTTTTCTATTTCTTTTCTTTGGAGTGAAAAAAGGACATGTAAATGGCATGGGAAATACAAACTCAAATCACGAATCCTCCCAAACAAGCCACCAATAAAGTACACCGGGTGAACTAACCTCCAAAGCAAACCCAACTCAAATAGAGGTGTTGCTCCACTAGACCTTGACAAGGATATGGAGAATATGCATAGGCCAAGTGTTTAATGTGTAGGGTGTAACAACAAAGACAAGGGGAAAGGCACATAGGGCTAACAAAGGGGATAGAACACATTAATGGGTGGCTTTTTCGCTCATGTGGCTAAATGGAACAAAAGTTGCCTCAATCATATTAACATATGCACATGCTAAAAGTGATTCAAAGAAAACAAGACCAAGTTCTAGAGATGCAGCCATGGATGAGTCACACATGAAAGGAAGTATGAGACTATATGCAATGAATAGTTAATAGGCTCAAAGTCTCGCAGGTAAGTCGACCACAGTCAAACAATTTACTCCAAGGTATGTCTCACATATAAAGGTCAATAAAGTCAAACCACATCAATCTAAAGGGCAATATGACATACAACATAGGGCAGGGGAACTACAGATGGCAATGTGAAAATGCAGTTGCACAAAAATTCACACCATAACAGGCCGCACTTCAACACACAACTCATCCCGATCAATCAATCATTACCCCTTGTGTTCTCTTCATAAGAGGGTTTTTCG
>JACYFF010010365.1:73441506-73491858 GCA_017589665.1 Selenicereus undatus | reverse complement strand
TAATAACTATTATTATTATAATATAATAATAATAATAATTATTATTATATAATAATAATAATTATTATTGTTATTATTATTTTTATAATAATAGTAACAATAATAATAATAATAATAATAATAATAATAATAATAATAATAATAATTATTATTATTAATATTGTAATTTATTATTATTATAGTAATTATTATTGTTATTATAGTAAATATTATTATTATTATAAATATTGGTACTTGCATATAATATTTCTAAAATAAAAATAGAGTTAATTCCGTTCCAAAACTACTCACCAAATAGCAAGGAGTTGGACCTGATTCCATTCCAATTTTCACCACACAATTGGGTTCAGAATTCAAGTTCCATACCCAACCCCACAAGGTTCAAGTCCTGATTCCATTCCATTCCAGCTTCCCTCACCAAACAGGACCTTACTGTAATGGATGAATGAGAGACAATTACTGCTGAAAACTGCATGCTTAAAGATGTTTGCTCCGAATTGAAAACGGATGTTATAATGCTTGAACGGAACAAACTAAAACTTGAACATGTCAATGAAATTCCCAAATGTGAGAAACTTAAGGCAGAAGAGAAGGCCATTGCCCTACATGAAGACCTTGACATGCTTAGGGACCTTATGAGCACAACAGAGGAAGTGTTTAACACTGAGATCTCTAGGTTGAAAAATGAGTCCCTAGACCTGAAACTCTGACTAGAATCCTTGGTGAGTGAAAACAACGAGTTGCTTGAAAAGGCTCATAAGGCCGAATCTGACCTCTCTCAGAATAGGCGTTGGAACAGTTCTTCATAAGCGCATGACTGGCTTAACACTCACCATAGCCAAAACAGAAAGAGACTAGGATGGGTGAATAGGCGTGTCACTAGACCAGTAAACAAAAAATATGTTGGACTTCAAGAAAATATAATCTATTTTCACTGTGCAAAAACTTATCATTATCGTTATGCTTGTCCTTTGAGAAAAAGGGTTGTGGAGAGAAACTCATTGTATGTTAAACAAATGTGGATTAGAAGAGATGAGTTAAGCTTCATGTCAAAGAAAATGGGACCCAAGTGGATCTGGGTTCCCAAGACTAAAACTTAGCTGTTTTGTAGGCTAAAGCAAGAGGAGGCAACCAACTGTGGTTTGTGGATAGTGGTTGCTCAAGGCATAAGATGGGAGACAAATCAAACTTCCTGTCACTTACAGCCTTTGATGGAGGAAGAGTGGCATTTAGAAACGACAAGTTTAGCAAAGTTGTCAGTGTAGGTAAGATAGGTAAATCACTCTTTCACTCTATTGACAATGTGCACCTGGTTGATGGTTTACAACATAATTTGCTGAGTGTGTCTCAATTGTGTGATAGAGGTAATCGCATTGGGTTCTCTTTGGATCAATGCTTGATTACCAACATCAAATCTGGTAGCGTTGTGTTGAGGGGGAAGCGATACAATAATGTGTATAAAGCATGTGCTCCTTCACTTCCCCAAAATCATTTGACTTGTTTGAGTGCTTTTGATAATGATGTTACGCTTTGGCACAAGAGGGTAGGACATACAAGCCCCTTTCTCTTATGAATAAACTCGTTTCCAAAGACCTAGTAGTCAGACTACCTTCCATCAAGTACAATGATGACAAGGTGTGCGATGCTTGTACTAGAGGAAAACAAGTTAGGACTTCTTTCAAGTCAAAGAACTGTGCTAGCACTTCCCGACCTCTTAAACTACTACATGTTAATTTGTGTGGTCCTATGAGGATAACAAGTAGAGCAGGGAAGAGGTATGTATTTGTTATAGTGGACGATTACTCTTGTTTCACTAGGACCCTATTCTTAGCATCGAATGATGAATCATTTGAAAAGTTTCTTGTGCTCCTAAGAAAATTGAAAAGAGAGTAGGACATTCGTTGTTGATTCTTAGGTCTAACCACGACAAAAGTGTGAAAACTCTAGCTTCATTGAATATTGTAATGAATACGGTGTTGATCATAATTTTTCTACCCCCAAAACACCTCAACAGAACGGGGTGTAGAGCTTAAAAATTGTACTCTAGAGGACATGACTAGACTATGTTGGTCGCTAGTGGTCTTCACAGAAAGTTTTGGGCAGAAGCATTGAACACATCGTGCTATATTATTAATAGATGCATGATCAGACCCATACTTAACAAGACTCCTTATGAACTTTTCAAAGGACAAAAACCCAATATTATGCACTTGAGGGTCTGTGGTTGAAAATGTTATGTGTACAATAATGGGAAGGAACCCTTGGGAAAGTTTGACCCTAAAAGTGATGAAGCCATATTCTTAGGGTACTCCTCACCCAGTAAGGCATAAAAAGTGTTTAACAAAATAACCTTGTGTGTTGAGGAGAGTGTGCATGTATTTTTTGATGAGACTAACTCTGTAATTGAGTATGATGCGCAAGATCAAGAGTTTGAACTTGGTCTTGTGAGAAAAGTCCTCTCGCTCACTCAAAGCTCTGCAATAGACAAAGGTGAGGCTCTTGAAGGTGAACGAAGTCCTGGAATTGTCAATTTAGAAGGTGGGCATGGACCAAACCAGTCAGGGGGAAGCATTACTGAACCTGATTTGGAACAGAACCGGCCCACTGAACCCGATCGTTCCCGAACTAATGAGGGAACAGGCTCCAGAACAGATCCAGAACCTATTTCATCAAGTATCCAAGGGAGATTGGAAAATGTGTCCGTGGATCCATTTACTCCACGACCCTGGAAGTACCAAAGCTCGCACGCTCTTGACCAGATTATGTCTAATATTAACACAGGGGTGTAAACCAGATCCAAACTCGAAAACTTGTGTGCCTTCTATGCCTTTTTATCTAACATTGAGCCAAAGAATGCTCATGAAGCTCTTGCAGATTCTTACTGGGTTACGGCTATGCAAGAGGAGCTTCATCAGTTCGAAAGAAATAAGGTTTGGCACCAGGAGCCACGACATAAGGACATATCGATAATAGGTACCAAGTGGGTGTTCAAGAACAAATTGGATGTGTTCGGAACAATCACTTGGAACAAGGACAGGCTAGTGGCTTAGGGATACAACCATGAAGAGGGGATCGATTATGAGGAAACATTTGCACATGTGGCAAGGATCGAGGCCATCCACATTTTGGTGGCTTTTGGAGCCCACGTGGAGATCAAGCTGTACCAAATGGATGTCAAGAGTGCATTCCTCAACGGATACCTTAAGCAAGAGGTGTATGTAAGCTAACCTTCGGGTTTTGAAAATCATGATTTCCCTAACCATGTGTTTAAACTTGACAAGGCTCTTTGTGTTTTAAAACAAGCTCCTAGAGCTTGGTATGAACGCCTGCCAAAATTTCTAATTGATAATGGTTTTCAAAGGGGCAAGGTTGATAATATCCTATTTCTCAAATCAAAGGGGGAACATCTATTGATTGTTCAAGTATATGTCAATGATATTATATTTGGCGCAACCAACAGTGATTTATGTGATGAATTTTCAAAATTCATGAGGAGTGAGTTTGAGATGAGCATCATGGGCAAGCTTAATTTCTTCTTAGGCTTGCAAATGAAGCAAACCTCAAATGGAACCATGATACATCAAGAAAAATATGTTAAGGAGTTAATTAAGCAGTTTGGAATGGAATCGGCTAAGCCCATGGACACACCAATCTCTCCTTCGACCAGGTTGGTTGTAGATAGTGGAAGTTAATCAGTTGAGGAGAAATCCTATAGGCGCATGATAGGGTCACTTCTATACCTAACTGCCAGGAGACATGACATTGTTTTCACTGTTGGTTTGTGTGCCCATTTTTAGTCAAATCATAAAGAAACACATTTGAAAGCTGCAAAACGAATTTTGAGATGTTTAAAAGACACCTTGGACTTAGCTTTATGGTATCCACGAGGGAGCAATTTTGATCTCATTGGGTATGCGGATATGGATTATGCTAGATTCTTGGTTGATAGAAAAAGCACCTCAGGTATGGCTCAATTTCTTGGACCCTGTTTGGTCTCTTGGGCAACCAAGAAACAACACTCTGTTGCCATGTCCACAGCAGAAGTCGAGTATGTAGCGGCTACTTCTTGTTGTGCTCAATTGTTGTGGATAAGGTAACAACTCAAGGACTTTCCTGTCGACAAAGGATCCATTCCTATATTTTGTGATACCACAAGTGCAATTAGCATTGCTAAAAATCCATGTCAACATAAAAGGACTAAGCATATTGACATACATCATCATTTTTTGAGAGACAACGTTGAAAATGGCTTAATTTCAATGAAATTTTGTGCAACTGATAAACAAATTGCTAACATCTTTACCAAGGCACTAAGTAGAGAGAAGTTTTAGAGGAATATACTTGAATTGGGTATGATTAAAAGGACTTGAGCATGCTTGTTTAACCCCCAATGATTGACTGGTTAAGGGTCTTTAGGCCAAATAAATTGTTCCAATGGATGCATTCAATTTTTTTTGTGCTTTTATTGGCATATGTGTGTAATGTAACATGCTGAAACTCGTTGAGGTCTAATGATATTGCCCTTAGTGCCCTGAGACACCGAACTTTTGACTGTAAGAATAGACTCTAGGAATAGACCTGACCACTGTTTGTATCATATGCAGACCAAGTGGCGTTATTAAAAGAATGTTGGAAATCGAAATTACTTTATATTACTCATAACCTATAATTTATAGCCTACCTAATGTGTAATGATGTGTTGCATGCAAACTCTCTCTCTTCATAACCCATCCGTCTATCTCTCTTTCTCTCTCTCTCTCTCAAAGAACCCGATTTCCCTCTCCTTCCTTAAACCCATTTAAACCCCAAATCCAAATTGTCAAGATGGCAACAACTCGTGGCGAGAATCCTCTAAGCGTAAGACTTCTTACCCATGTTCACTACAGGAGCAGTTATCAAGAAAAAGGGGAGGAAATTGGATGAGTACTGAGGGAGCATCACCAGCGCTTCCATCGCCACAAGCAGTCACAATGGGTATGGAAAACACTCCCTCACCCTCTCTTTCGATTCTCGTTCTATTTTGGGGTTCTTGAAGAGTTTAGACTTGGAATCAGTGGGTTTGAATTCTGATGTAATACCTACGGTACATCCGATTATGGTATAAGAGATAGTGGTATATGACCCTGCCATGGCCGAGTCGAGATTACGGGGACTTGAGGCTGATTCAGTTGGGCAGTCTAAAGAATTTGATGTCGAGCATGTTGGTAATGAATTTGTTGTTGAAGATACAAAAGATAGTGATGAGGATGAACCAATTTTCAGGTTCAAAAGAACTATCCTAACTAAGCCCCAAACAACGACCAAACTGACTCTTAAACGCCAAGTAAAAACTACCACTTCACCTATGTTCCTCTAGCTATACCCCTACCACGACCTCGAACTCGAAGTTCAGGTCCTCCCATTATACTGCCATTGCCAGAAGACAGAGTTGAAAGTCCTCTAATGAAGAAAAAATCGGGCTCTAAACCTACCAAAACATCCACCAAAACACCTATCAAAACACCCCACCAAAACACCCATCAAACCAGTTGCATCCAAGAAGCCTACCTAGAAACGGGCAGCCCTAGAATAAGTGTCAAAACTGGTTGAAGAATCTAATGAACCAAAGAAGAAGAAAGTTAGGAAGAACATGACACTTGCTGAGAGATATGAGCACTTCCTCCTAAAATCTGTGGTTCGGGGGAAGGTGGTTAAGATGTCATACTTTTTGGAATAGGGGCTAGGGGTGTTCGGTTCCAAACTTTGCTGAGTTCTATACGAATTGTGTTGTCACCAATGAAGTGGTGACAAGCATAGTTAATGGCCATGAAGTTCAGTTTGATGCTAGGGAGCTAGGTGAGTTGCTTAGGGTATCATCAGACGGTTTTGATGTGTTTGTACGTGAGGACAAGAGCGTACTTGGTGATGAGCGATTGTTGGAATTGACCCAGAAAATGGCCCAAAAGCCCCATCTGACTGTGTCCCGGTCAGTGAGAAAGGGGGAAATGATGCCATTGCATCGATTGTTGTTTTGGTTTGTGATTAAAAATATTGTTCCCCGAGGTTAGGGATGCAACCTTGCTGATCCCATGGACATGTGTTACACAGATTTGTTGGATAGGGGTAAGCAAAATAACTTGCTCGCAATCTTGATTAGCCATATTAGGAGAATTTCTAACACATCCAAGGATCATGACATGAGGTATGGGTTCTTGCTAACGTTAGTGTCTGAGAAGTTTGCGATTCCCTTGCAGAAGAGAGTAGGCTTCCAGGTTAGTGATGAAATTAGCAACAGTACCTTGACTAGGTGTGGCTCCAAGTTAACAAAAGCTGGCAGTGCAACTTCAGAACAGGGGCTCCAAACACCCATTGGCCATGGTCCCAGTGAAGCCTCCACATCCAGCGCTCCTACAATGGTCACACTGTTGCAGGACCAGATAATGTTGAAGGGGGAGATAGCTGATGTCAAGTAGGCGCTTAAAGAGGCAAAGGCTCTCAATGCAAAATGTCACAAGGATTTGCTGAGTGCCCTTCTTACCCTTACAACCAAATTTCCTCATCCACCTTCCTCTTCCTAACTGTATTCCCTCCCCTATTTCCAACACTGTTTTTACAACACTTGGTTATGTATGTGATTGGTAGTGGTTTGTGAGTGTTCTTGGATGGTTTATGCATTTGTGTTATACCTTTGCTTATTGCATGTTTTACTTGTTTGTGCGTGACACAGATGGCCAATATCATTACTGTACCGTACACTTGAGTGTATCGCTATTATTTATGGCATTACTCCTCTGGTGGTGATTGCATCCACACTGGATATTAACTTCCGACCTCCTCATCCTTTTCGATGATGTCAAAAGGGGGAAGATGAGTATGACCATATTAATGTGTAAGGTTTTGATGGTAACAATCCAAATGTACGAGTCAATATATTGTGCATGAGTTGTGTGCTAAGACAGGAATCGAAAAATACTTGGAGCAGTTCAAATGAGCGTGGAGCATCAAAATCGATACATGTGCCAGGAGTCCAGTTCATAATAAGAGTCTTAGGCTTAGTATTGGTTTCATAATAAGGTTCTTGACTTAGCATTTGCTTTGAAAGGTTTTTAAGTACTTCATAACACTGCCTCAGAAGAGTTGTGAGAAGTCAGGTCTGCAGTGTTTTAGCGTCAAAGACAAAAATGAGTGTCAAGATTTTAAAATGATTGTTTGGCTATCAAATTTCTTGAAATAATGAGGACAAATTTTTCCTGTGTCAGTTGTGTCTAAATAGATTTCTTCATTTAAAGAAAATATTGAGAGACTTTAGTGGTAGAGTCTAAAAAGGTTTCCTTCCTTAAAACATAATATTGAAAGATTTTTGAAAGATTTTACCCTATCCTTTAAGGGAAGAATATCAAGTGGAGAGATTGTTAGGGCTTGGCTGCTAAGTTGTTGACTGGGAATGGAATTCTCTTTTCCCTACTCTTGCAGCACATGCACCATGCCTATTTAAGCTGCCTCTCCCCTCAATGTTTTCTCAAGGTTTTGCAAGGGTGAAAATGTGTCTCTGTGAGTCTATGTTTTATGTGAGAAAATCTTCAAAGCGAGTGCTAAAGCGAGTCTTCAAAAGTGGCACAATAGGGATTGTGTTGTACCTTACATTAAGCTTGTTTAGAAGCATTCAAGTAAGGTGTTTTTCAGTTTCTGTTTTCCATCAATGAGATAAGAGAGTGTCCATGTCTTGGGAGACATTGGATGTGGCTATAACGAGGGTCTCGGGGTAGACTAAGTTACGTGGTGTTTGTAACAAAGGTCTTGGGGTAGACCAAGGTACGTGTGTGACTGAGTCACATGTATTACAGTTGTAATGGGTTTGGCCCATCTAGTGAAAGTGTGTTGAAATCCTATAGAGGTATGTTGTGGTTTTTACACATCAGTTGGGCAAGAGATGGTTTTCCACGTAAAAATATTGTGTCTCCTCTATTATTGCCGCAATTAGCTTTGTATTTGCCTCACTCCAGACACGCAGTCCAAAAAGTTTTCACGAGTGTTTTGAAACAATCGAAAAAAGTTGATAGACGCAATTCACCCCCTCTCTTGTGTCCTTGTGCGATTAAATCTAACAAGTGGTATCAGAGTATAGTTCTTACATTTAGGTTAACAACTTGATAGATCCTAAAAAGATGAATGCTCCACAAGGAATTTTGGAGGGTCAATCTGTGACTTGATCATCATACTACAATGGACAACAATACAACTGTTGGTAAAATCGTATGGAGAACTGCATTCAGGCTGATGACTATGAGGTATGGATGATCATTATGAATGGTCCTTACATTCCAATGAAAACCACGAAAGATGGCAAGACCGTTGCTAAAAATGCAGAGGATTTCGACTCGTAGGATTTCAAAAAGATAGAGAAAAATGCTAAGGCTAAGAAGCTGTTGTACTTTGGCCTTGGAACAGATGAGTACACTCGTATCTCAGAGTATGAGTCTACGAAAGAGATATGGAATGCTCTTTGTGTGGCTCATGAAGGAGCTAACCAAGTTAAGCAATCCATGATCGAGCTGCTTTTGAGAAAGTACGAGTTGTTCGAAATGAGCGACAAAGAGACGGTGATGGATATGTACACTGGTTTTACTCACGTTCCCAATGAACTGAAATTGTTGGGAAAATCCTTTACCACTAAAGAATTGCTAAGGAAGATCCTACGATTTTTACCTCATTCGTGGGAAACGAAAGTCGTAGCCATCCAAGAAGTAAAGAAGATGAACTAGATCTCTTTGGATGAGCTCATTGGGAACCTTCAAACATATGAATTAAGGAGAAGTGCCCAGGTGAAGGAAGAAGCAAAGAGAGTCCGAGTCTTTGCTCTAAAGGCTTTGGAGAGTGATGATTCCGACGTGGAAATTGAAGAGATTTCCATGGTAACTCAAAAGTTCAAGAAACTCTCCGAGAAGGCTAGAGGGAACATCAAACAAGGAAGTACCGGCAAGCCACAAAACTGTGATCATGATCAGCTTTTGGGGGGCTTAAGATGTGGAAAACCGGATCGCATTGTGAAGAACTGCCCCATGTAGAAGGAAGAACAAGGGTAAGAATAGTCCTGAAACTGTGGCAAGAGGCCACAACAGAGTAGCTCCTCGACGCGTTTCACTAAGGCAATGATGGCAGCCTCGGGTGAAACTTCAGAGGAAGAAGAGGACTCTCAAGAAGAAGAAGTTGTAGAAGCCCTCATGGCTAGAAGTGAGCCTGAATTGGATCTTGAATTGATCGAAAGCTTGTCCCAAGTCAAGGATAAGGTACGTGGTCTTAGCAGAGCTAAAGTTGTGAAATTACTATTTACTGTAATGGATGAATCTGAGACAATAACTGCTAAAAATTGCATGCTTAATGATGTTTGCTCTGAATTGAAAAAGGATGTTAGAATGCTTGAACGGAACAAACTAGAACTTGAACATGTGAATGAAATTCTCAAATGTGAGAAACTTAAGGCAGAAGAAAAGGCCCTTGCCCTATGTAAATAACTTGACACGCGTAAGGACCTTATGAGCACAAGAGAGGAAGTGCTTAACACTGATCTCTCGAGGCTGAAATATGAGTCCCTAGATTTAAAACTTAGACTTGAATCCTTGGTGAGTGAAAACAACCAGGTGCTTGACAAGGCTTATAAGGCCAAATCTGACCTTGCTCAGAACAGGCGTTAGAACATTTCTTTAAAAGCGCTTGACAAGCTTAACACTCACTGTAGCCGAAATAGAAAGGGACTACGATGGTTAAATTGGCGTGTCACTAGACTAGTAAACAAAAAAATTGTTAGGCTTCAAGAAGATATAATATGTTTTCGTTGTGGAAGAACTAGTCATTATCTCTATGCTTGTCCTTTGAGAAAAAGGGCCGTGGAGAGAAACTCATTGTATGTTAAACAAATATGGATTAGAAAATGTGAGTTAATCTCCATGTCAAAGAAAATAGGGCCCCAGTGGATCTGGGTTCCCAAGAATAACACTTACCTGTTTTGCAGGCTAAAGTGAGAGGAGGCAACCAATTATGGTTCGTAGATAGTGGTTGCTCAATTCACATGATAGGAGAAAAATCAAACTTCCTCTCACTTACAACCTTTCATGGAGAAAGAGTGGCATTTGGAAATGGCAAGTCTGGGAAAATTGCTGGTGTAGGTAAGATAGGTAAATCACTCTCTCACTCTATGGACAACGTGTACTTAGTCGATGGTTTAAACCATAATTTGCTGATTGTGTCTCAATTTTGTGATAGAGGTAATCATGTTAGGTTCTCTTCGGATCAATGCTTGATTACCAATATCAAATCTGCAGATGTTGTGTTAAGGGGAAAGCAATACAGTAATGTGTATAAAGCTTGTGCTCTTTCACTTGCCCGAAATCATTTGACTTGTTTGAGTGCTATTGATAATTTTGTTATGCTTTGGCAAAAGAGGCTAGGACATGCAAGCCTTTATCTTTTGAGTAAACTCGTTTCCAAGGACCTAGTAGTTGGCCTACCTCCCATCAAGTACAATGATGTCAAGGTGTGCAACGCTTGTGTTAGAGGAAAGCAAGTTCGGACTTCTTTCAAGTCAAAGAATTGTGTTAGCACTTCCCAACCTCTTGAACTACTACATGTTGATTTGTGTGGTCCTATAAGGATCACAAGTAGAGGAAGGAAGAGGTATGTATTTGTTATAGTGGATGCTTACTCTTGTTTCACTTGTACCCTATTCTTAGCATCGAAGGATGAGTCATTTAAAAAAATTGGTGTGCTTCTTAAGAAAATTGAAAAGAGAGTAGGAAATTCATTGGTGAGTCTTAAGTCTGTCAATGGCAAAGAGTTTAAAACCTTTAGCTTCGTTGAATATTGTAATGAACATAGTGCTGATCGCAATTTTTCTGCCCCCAGAACACCTCAACAGAATGGGATGGTAGAGTGTAAAAATCGTACTCTAGAACACATAACTAGGATTATGCTGGTTGCTAGTGGTCTTCCTAGAAACTTTTCGGCCGAGGCATTGAACACATCATGCTATATTATTAATAGATCCATGATCACACCCACTCTTAACAAGACTCCTTATGAACTTTTCAAAGGACAAAAACCCAATATTATGCACTTGAGGGTGTTTGGTTGCAAATGCTATGTGCAAAATAATGGGAAGGAACCCTCGGGAAAGTTTGACTCTAGAAGTGACAAAGCCATATTCTTAGGGTACTCCTCACAGAGTAAGGCATATAAATGTTTAGCAAAAGAACCTTGTGTGTTGAGGCGAGTGTGGGTGTATTGTGTGATGAGATTAACTCTGTAATTGAGCATGATACACATGATGTAGAGTTTGAACTTGGTCTTATGAGAAAAGTCCTCTTGCTCACTCAAAGCTCCATAGTAGACAAAGGTAAGGCTTTTGAAGGTGAACCAAGTCCTGGAACTCTTAATTTAAAAGGTGGGCAGGGAGCAAACAAGTCACGGGAAGTAGTGCTAAACCTGATTTGGAACAGAACTGGCGCACTTACCCCGATCCTTCCCGAACTGATGAGGGAACATGCTCCAGAACAGATCCAGAACTTGTTTCATCAAGTATTCAGGGCATATTGGGAAACGTGTCTATGGATTCATTTGCTCCACGACCCTGGAAGTACCAGAGCTCACACCCTCTTGACCAGATTATGTCTGATATTAGCACAAAGGTGCAAACCAGATCCAAACTCAGAAACTTTTGTGCCTTCTATGCCTTTTTATCTAACATTGAGGCAAAGAGTGTTTACGAACCTCTTGCAGATTCTGACTGGGTTACAGCTACACAAAAGGAGCTTCATCACTTCAAAAGAAACAAGGTTTGGCACCTAGAGCCGTGGCCTAAGGATAGATTGATAATCGGTACCGAGTGGGTGTTCAAGAACAAATTGGATGGGTTCGAAACAATCACCTGGAACAAGGCCAGGCTAGTGGCTTATGGATACAACCAAGAAGAGGGGGTTGATTATGAGGAAACATTTGCACCTGTTGCGAGGATCGAGGTGATCCGTAATTTGGTGGCTTTTGCAGCTCACATGGAGATCAAGTTGTACCAAATGGATGTCAAGAGTGCATTGCTCAACAGATACCTTAAGGAAGAGGTGTATGGAAGCTAACCCCCTGGTTTTGAAAATTATGATTTCCCTAACCATGTGTTTAAACTTGACACGACACTTTATTGTTTAAAACAAGCTCCTAGAGCTTGGTATGAACGCCTGTCAAAATTACTAATCTAAAATGGTTTTCAAAGGGTCAAGGTTGATAATACCTTATTTCTCAAATCAAAGGGGGAACATCTGTTGATTGTTCAAATATATGTTGATGATATTATATTTGATGCAACCAACAGTGATTTATGGGAAAAATTTTCAAAATTGATGAGGAGTGAGTTTGAGATGAGCATGATGGGCAAGCTTAATTTTTCTTTAGGCTTGCAAATCAAGCAAACCTCAAACGGAACTATGATGCATCAACAAAACTATGTCAAGGAGTTAATTAAGCGGTTTGGAATGGAATTGGCTAAGCCCATAGACACACCCATCTCTCTTTCAACCAGGTTGGTTATAGATGATGGAAGTTCATCAGTTGAGGAGAAATCCTATAGGGGGATGATAGGGTCACTTCTATACCTAATCGCAAGGAGACCCGACATTGTTTTCACTGTTGGTTTGTATGCCCATTTTCAATCAAATCTTAAAGAAACACATTTAAAAGCTGTAAAATGAATTTTTAGGTATTTGAAACTCTCCTTGGACTTAGCCTTATGGTATCCATGATGGTGCAATTTTGTTCTCATTGGGTAAGCAGATGCGGATTATGCTAGATTCTTGGTTGATAGAAAAAGCACCTCGGGTATGACTCATTTTCTTGAACCCTGTTTGGTCTCTTGGTCAAACATGAAACAACTCTCCGTTGCCATGTCCACAGTAGAAGCTGAGTATGTAGCGGCTATTTCTTGTTGTGCTCAATTGCTGTGGATAAGGCAACAACTCAAGGACTTTTCTGTCAACATAGGATGCATTCCTATATTTTGTGATACCACAAGTGCAATTAACACTGCCAAAAATCCATGTCAACATAAAAGGAGTAAACATATTGATATACGTTATCATTTTTTGAGAGACAAAGTTGAAAAGGGCTTAATTTCAATGAATTTTTGTGCCACTGATAAACAAATTGCTGACATCTTTACCAAGGCATTGAGTAGACGGCAGTTTGAGAGGAATAGACTTGAATTGGGTATGATTAAAAGGACTTGAGTATGCTTGTTTAACCCCCAATGATTGACTAGTTGAGGGTGTTTAGGCCAAATAAATTGTTCCAATGGATGCATTCAATTTTTTTGGTGCTTTTACTGGCTTATGTGTGGAGTGCAGCATGTTGACATTCTAATGATATCGCCCTTAGTGTCCTTAGACACCGAACTTTTGACAGTAAGAATAGGCTCTAGGAACAGACATGACGACTGTTTGCATGATGTGCTGACCAAGTGGCATTATTAAAAGAATTTTGGAAACCGAAATTGCTTTTCATTACACCTAACCTATAATTTATATCCTACCTAACCTGTAATGATGTGTTGTATGCAAACTCTTTCTCTCCATAACCCATCTGTCGATCTCTCTTTCTCTCAAAGAACTCGATTTCCCTCTCCTTCCTTAAACCCATTTAAACCCTAAATCCAAAACCTCCAGATCACTAGAGCTTGTGGCGGTCGAGAATCCTCTAAGCACAAGACTCCTTACCCAATATCACTAAAGGAGCAATTATCAAGAAAAAGGGAAGAAAATTGGATGAGTACTGAGGGAGCATCGCCGGTGCTTCCATCACCACAAGCGGTCACAATGGGTATCGAACACACTCCCTCACCCTGTTTTTTGATTACTCATATTTTTTTGTTATTGAAGAGTTTATACTTGCAATCAGTGGGTTTGAATTATGATGTAATACCTACGGTACAACTGATTATGGTATGGGAGATAGTGGTATATGACCCTGCTGTGGTCGAGTCGAGATTATGGGGACTTAAGGCTGATTCAGTTGGGCAGTCTAAAGGATTTTATATCGAGCATGTTGGTAATGAATTTGTTGTTGCTGATGCTGAAGATAGTGATGAGAATGAACCAATTTTGAGGTTCAAAAGAACTGGACCAACTAAGCCCTAAAAAATGACGAAACTGACCCTTAAACGCTAAAGAAAAACTACCACTTCACCTAACGTACCTCTAGCTGCACCCCTACCACGACCTCGAACTCGAAGTTCAGGTCCTCCCATTGTACTGGCCTTGCTAGAAGACAGAGTTGAAAGTCCTATCACGAAGAAAACATCGGCCCCTAAATCCACCAAAACAACCACCAAAACACCTACCAAAACACCCACCAAAACACCCATCAAACCAGTTCCATCCACGAAACCTACCCAAAAATGGGTTGCCCCAGAACAAGTGTCAGAACTGGTTGAAGAATCTTATGAACCAAAGAAAAAGAAAATTAGGAAGAACATGACAGTTGCTGAGAGATATGAGCACTTCCTGCTGAAATATGTGGTTCGGGGGAAGGTGGTTAAGGTGTCACGCTTTCAGGAACAGGGAGTAGGGGTGTTCGTAGAGAAGTTAGAAGCTCAGGGATGGTTGGACTTGTTCACAGACACTAAAAGAAGGTGTTCACTTCCAAACTTGGTTGAGTTCTATGTGAACCGTGTTGTCACCAATGAAGTGGTGACAAGCATAGTTAATGGTCATGAAGTGTGGTTTGATGCTCTGGAGCTGGGTGAGTTGCTTGGGGTATCATCAGACGGTTTTGATGTGTATGTGCATGAGGACAAGAGCATACCTGGTGATGAGTGATTGTTGGAATTAACCCAGAAACTAGCCCAAAAGCTCCATCTAAATGTGTCCCGGTCTTTGAGAAAAGGGGAAATGATGCCATTGCATCGATTGTTGTTTTGGTTTGTGATTAAGAATATTGTTCCCCGAGGTCAGGGGCACAACCTTGCTGATCCCATGGACATATGTTACACAGATTTGCTGGATAGGGGTGAGCAAATTGACTTGCCCGCAATCGTGATTAGCCATATTAGGAGAATTGCTAACACATCTAAGAATCATAACATGGGGTATGGGTTCTTGCTAACGTTAGTGTTTGAGAAGCTTGGGATTCCCTTGCACGAGAGAGTAGGCTTCCACGTCAGTGATGAAATTGGCCACAATACCCTAATTGGGTGTGGCTTCAAGGTAACAAAACCCGACAGTGCAACTTCAGAACAGGGGCTGCAAAAACCCGTTGACCCTGTTACCAGTGAAGCCACCACATCCAACGCTCTACAATGAGCGCACTATATCAGGACCAAATCACATTAAAAGGGGAGACAGCTAAAGTCAAGCAGGCGCTTAAATAGGAAAGGGCTCTCAATGCAAAACGTCACGAGGATTTGCTGAGTGTCCTTCTTGCCCTCAAAGCAAAATTTCCTGATCCCCCTTCCTCTTCCTAACTCTATTCCTTCCCCTGTTTCCAGCACTGTTTTTACAACACTTGGTTATGGATGTGACTGGTAGTGGTTTGTGAATGTTCTGAGATGGTTTATGCATTTGTGGTCTGCCTTTGCTTGTTGTATGTTTTACTTGTTTTTGCGTGACATGGATGGCCAATGTCATTACTGTATCATACACTTTAGTGTATCGCTGTTATTTCCTGCATTACCGCTTTGGTGGTGATTGCATCCACACTGGATTTAAGCTTTCGGCCTCCTCATCCTTTTCGATGATGTCAAAAGGGGGAAGATGAGTATGACCTTGGTTCGATTGGTTTGCCTAGTTTTACGCTGACCTCTTCACTCATGCTTTCTCTCTTGTGTGGTTTGAATAAACTATTTTGGCAACTAATGTATTTTGCCCTATTATAAATGAAGTCTTACGGTCATTTGGTTTGTCGTCATCAAAAATGGGGGAAATTATTGACCCAATTAATGTGTAAGGTTTTGATGATAACAATCCAAATTTACCAGTCGACATGTTATGCTTGAGTTGTGTGTTTGGACAGGAAGCGGAAAGTACATGGAGCAGTTTGAATGAGCTTGGAGCATCAAAGTCGATATATGTGCAAGGAGTCCAGTTGATAGCAAGAGCCTTAGGCTTAATATTGGTTTTTTTTTTTAGATTCTTGTTAATATGCCAATTAGAAAGTTCTTGACATTGTGTTTGCTTTGAAAGGTTTTTAAGTACTTCATAACACTGCCTCAGAACAGCTATGAGAAGTCAGGTTTGCAATGTTTAGATGCCAAAGACAAAAACGAGTTTCAAGATTTTAAAATGATTTTTTGACTGTTGAATTTCTTGAAATAATGAGGACAAAATTTTCCTGTGTCAGTTGAGTCTAAACAGATTTCTTCCTTTAAAGAAAATATTGAGATACTTTAGTGGTAGAGTCTAAAAAGGTTTCTTTCCTTAAAAGATAATATTAAAAGATTTTTTAAAGATTTTAGCCTATCTTTTAAGGGAAGAATTTCAAGTGGAGAGATTGTTAGGGGCTTGGCTACTAAGTGGTTAAGTGGGAGTAGAATTCTCTTTCCCCTACTCTTACAACACATGCACCATGCCTATTTAAGCCGCCTTTCCCCTCAATGTTTTCTGAAGGTTTTCCAAGGGTTAAAAAGTGTTTTTTTGAGTCTAAATTTTCTGTGAGAAAATCTTCAAAGCGAGTGCTAAATCGAGTCTTCAAAAATGGCATAATAGGGATTGTATTCTACCTTGCGTCCAACTTGTTTAGAAGCATTCAAGTAAGGTGTTTTTCAGTTTCTCTTTTCCATCAGTGGGATAAGAGAGTGTCCAAGTCTTGGGAGACATTGGACGTGGTTGTAACGAGTGTCTCGGGGTAGACTAAGTTATATGGTGTTTGTAACGAAGGCCTTAGGGTGGACCAAGTTACGTGTGTGACTGAATCACATGTGTTACAGTTGTAAAGTGTTGGACCCGTCTAGTGAAAGTGTGTTGAAATGCTACAGAGGTAGGTCATGGTTTTTACACCTCAGTTGGGCTAGAGGTGGTTTTCCACGTAAAAATATTGTGTCTCCTCTATTATTGCCACAATTGGCTTTGTCTTTGCTTCACTCCAGACATGCAGTCTAAACAGTTTTCACGAGTGCTCTAAAATAATCGAAAAAAGTTGATAGACAAAATTCACCCCCCTCTTGTATCCACGTGCGATTAAATCTAAGCAGTGGTATCAGAGTAGAGTTCTTATATTTATGTTAACAACGTGAGAGATCCTGAAAAGATGAATGCTCAACAAGGAATTTTGGAGGGTCAATCTGTGACTCAACCACTATACTTCAATGGACAACAATACAACTGGTGGAAGAATTGTGTGGAGAACTAGATTCAGGCTAACGACTATGAGGTACGGATGATCGTTGTGAATGGTCCATACATTCCAATGAAGACCATAGAAGATGGCAAGACCGTTGCCAAAAAGGCAGAGGAGTTCAACTCGGAGGATTTTAAAAAGATGGAGAAAAACGCTAAGGTTAAGAAGTTGCTGTACTTTGGCCTTGGAATAGATGAGTACACTCGTATCTCAGAGTATGAGTCCGTGAAAGAGATATGGAACGTTCTTCGCGTGGCTCATGAAGGAACTAACCAAGTTAAGCAATCCATGATCGAGCTGCTATTGAGAAAGTATGAGCTGTTCGAAATGAGCGAACAAGAGACGATGATGGATCTCTACACTCATTTTACTCATATCACCGATGAGCTGAAATTGTTGAAAAAATCCTTTACCACTGAAGAATTGCTAAGGACGATCCTATGATTTTTACCTCATTCTTGGGAAACGAAAGTCGTAGCCATCCAAGAAGCAAAGAAGATGAACAAGATCTCTTTTCACGAGCTTATTGGGAACCTTCAAACATATGAATTGAGGAGAAGTGCCCAGGTGAAGGAAGAAGCAAAGAGAGTCCGGGCCCTTGCTCTAAAGGCTTCGGAGAGTGATGATTCAGACTTGGGTAGAGAAGAGATAGCCATGGTAACTCAAAAGTTGAAGAAACTCTTGAATAGGGCTGGAGGGAACATTAAGAAAGGAAGTACCGGCAAGCCACCGAACAGTGATCATGATCAGCTTTTGGGGGCCTTAAGATGTGAAAAACAAGATCACATAGTGAAGAACTGCCACATGCAGCAAGAAGAACAAGGGTCAGAACAGTTCTAAAACCGTGGCAAGAGGCCGCACCAGAGCAGCTCCTCGAGGCGTTTCACTAAGGCAATGATGGCCGCCTCGGGTGAAACTTCAAAGGAAGAAGAGGACTCTGAAAAGGAAGATGTTGTAGAAGCCCTCATGGCTAGAAGTCAGTCTGAATCGGATCTTGAATCGATCGAAAGCTTGTCCTAAGTCAAGGATAAGGTGCGTGGTCTTAGCAAAGCTAAAGTTGTGAAATTACTATTTACTATAATGGATGAATGTGAGACAATAATTGCTAAAAATTGCATGCTTAAAGATGTTTGCTCTAGATTGAAAAAGGATGTTAGAATGCTTGAACGGAACAAACTATAACTTGAACGTGTCAATGAAATTCTCAAATGTGAGAAACTTAAGGTAGAAGAAAAGGCCCTTTCCCTATTTAAAGACCTTGACACACTTAAGGACCTTATGAACACAAGAGAAGAAGTGTTTAACACTGATCTCTCTAGGGTGAAAAGTGAGTCCCTAGACCTAAAACTTAGACTAGAATCCTTGGTGACTGAAAACAACCAACTAAATGAAAAGGCTTATAAGGCCGAATCTGACCTCTCTCAGAACAGGTGTTGGAACAGTTTTTCAGAAGCACTTGACTGGCTTAACACTCACCATAGCCGAAATAGAAAGGGACTAGGATGGCTGAATAGGCGTGTCACTAGACCAGTAAACAAAAAATATGTTGGACTTTAAGAAAATATAATCTGTTGTCACTGTAGAAAAACTGGTCATTATCTCTATGCTTGTCCTTTGAGAAAAAGGGTTGCGGAGAGAAAGTCATTGTATGTTAAACAAATGTGGATTAGAAAAGATGAGTTAACCTCCATATCAAAGAAAATGAGACCAAAGTGGATTTGGGTTCTCAAGACTAACACTTAGTTGTTTTGCAGGCTAAAGTGAGAGGACGTAACAAACTATGGTTTGTGGATAGTGGTTGCTCAAGGCACATGACGAAGGACAAATCAAGGTTGCTCCCACTTACAGCCTTTGATGGAGGAAGAGTGGCATTTGGAAACGGCAAGTCTGGGAAAATTGTCAAAGTAGGTAAGATAGGTAAATCACTCTCTCACTTTATTGACAATGTGTACTTGGTTGATGGTTTACAACATAATTTGCTGAGTGTATCTCAATCGTGTGATAGACGTAATCCGTTGGGTTCTCTTTGGATCAATGCTTGATTACCAATATCAAATCTGGAGATGTTGTGTTGAGGGGAAGCGACACAATAATGTGTATAAAGATTGTGCTCTTTCACTTCCCTAAAATCATTTGACTTGTTTGAGTGCTCTTGATAATTTTGTTATGCTTTGGCACAAGAGGCTAGGACATGCAAGCCTTTATCTTTTGAATAAACGCGTTTCCAAAGACCTAGTAGTTGGACTACCTTCCATCAAGTACAATGATCACAAGGTGTGCGACGCTTGTGCTAGCAGAAAGCAAGTTAGGTCTTCTTTCAAGTCGAAAAGCTGTGGTAGTAGTTCCTGACCTCTTGAACTACTAAATGTTGATTTGTGTGGTCCTATGAGGATCAAAAGTAGAGGAGGGAAGAGGTATGTATTTTTTTTTATAGTGGACGATTACTCTTATTTCACTTGGACCCTATTCTTAGCATCGAAGGATGAATCATTTGAAAAGTTTCTTATGCTTCTTATGAAAATTGAAAAGAGTGTAGGACATTCATTGGTGAGTCTTAGGTATGACCACGGAAAAGTGTTTAAAAAATCTTGCTTCATTGAATATTGTAATGAACACGGTGTTGATCATAATTTTTCTGCCCCTAGAACACCTCAGCCGAATGGGGTGGTAGAGCGTAAAAATCATACTCTAGAAGACGTGACTAGGATTATGCTGGTCGCTAGTGGTCTTCCTAGAAAATTTTGGGCAGAACATTGAACACATCGTGCTATATTATTAATAGATGCATGATCAGACCCATACTTAACAAGACTCCTTATGAACTTTTCAAAGGACGAAAACCCAATATTATGCACTTGAGGGTCTCTAGTTGCAAATGCTACATGCACAATAATGGGAAGGAACCCTTGGGAAAGTTTGACCCTAGAAGTGATGAAGCCATATTCTTAGGGTACTCCTCACACAGTAAGGCATACAAAGTGTTTAAGAAAAGAACCTCGTGTGTCGAGGAGAGTGTCCATGTATTGTTTGATGAGACTAACTCTGTAATTGAGCATGATACACAGGATGTAGAGTTTGAACTTGGTCTTGTGAGAAAAGTCCTCTCGCTCTCTCAAAGCTCCATAGTAGACAAAGGTAAGGCTTTTTAAGGTGAACCAAGTCCTGGAACAGTTAATTTGGAAGGTAGATAGGGAGCAAACCAGTCATAGGGAAGCATTGTTGAACCTGATTTGGAACAGAACCAGAACCGGCCCACTCAACCCTATCCTTCCTGAACTGATGAGGGAACAGGCTCCAGAACAGATCCATAACCTATTTCATCACGTATCTAGGGGAGATTAGAAAACCTGTCCGTGGATCCATTTACTCCACGACCCTGGAAGTAGCAAAGCTCGCACCCTCTTGACCAGATTATGTCTGATATTAGCACAAAGGTGCAAACCAAATCCAAACTCAGAAACTTTTGTGCCTTCTATACCTTTTTATCTAACATTGAGCCAAAGAGTGTTCATGAAGCTCTTGCAGATTCTGACTAGGTTACTGCTATGCAAGAGGAGCTTCATCACTTCAAAAGAAACAGGTTTTGGCACCTGCAGCCACGGCCTAAGGACAGATTGATATTCGGCACCATGTGGATGTTCAAGAACAAATTGGATGGGTTCAAAACAATCACCGGGAACAAGGCCAAGCTAGTGGCTCAAGGATACAACCAAGAAGAGGGGATTGATTATGAGGAAACATTTGCACCTGTTACGAGGATCGAGGTGATCCGCAATTTGGTGGCTTTTGCAACCCACATGGAGATCAAGCAGTACCAAATGGATGTCAAGAGTGCATTGCTCAACGAATACCATAAGGAAGACGTGTATGTAAGCTAAACCCCTGGTTTTGAAAATCATGATTTCCCTAACCATGTGTTCAACTTGATAAGGCTCTTTATGATTTAAAATATGCTCCTAGAGCTTGGTATGAATGCTTGTCAAAATTTCTAATCGATAATGGTTTTTAAAGGGGCAAGGTTGATAATACCTTATTTCTAAAATCAAAGGGGGAACATCTGTTGATTGTTCCAGTATATGTCAATGATACTATATTTGGTGCAACCAACAGTGATTTATGTGATGAATTTTTAAAATTGATGAGGAGTGAGTTTGAGATGTGTATGATGGGTAAGCTTAATTTTTTCTCAGGCTCGCAAATCAAGAAAACCTCAAACGGAACTATGATACATCAACGAAAATATGTCAAGGAGTTAATTAAGCGATTTGGATTGGAATCGGCTAAGCCCATAGACACACCCATCTCTCCTTCAACCATGTTGGTTGTAGATGATAGAAGTTCATCAGTTCAGGAGAAATCCTATAGGGGCATGCTAGGGTCACTTCTATACCTAACCGCCAGGAGACCCGACATGGTTTTCACTGTTGGTTTGTGTTCCCGTTTTCAGTCAAATCCTAAAGAAACACATTTGAAAGCTGTAAAATGAATTTTAAGATATTTGAAACACACCTTGGACTTAGCTTTATGGTATCCACGAGGGTGCAATTTTGATCTCGTTGGGTAAGCGGATGCAGATTATGCTAGATTCTTAGTTGATAGAAAAAGCACCTCGGGTATAGATCATTTTCTTGTAACCTGTTTGGTTTCTTGGGCAACCAAGAAACAACACTCCGTTGTCATGCCCACAGCAGAAGACGAGTATGCAGCAGCTGCTTCTCGTTGTACACAATTGTTGTGGATAGGGCAACAACTCAAGGGCTTTTCTGTTAATACTGGATGCATTCCTATATTTTGTGATACCACAAGTGCAATTAACATTGCCAAAAATCCATGTCAACATAAAAGGAGTAAACATATTGATATACGTCATCATTTTTTGAGAGACAAAGTTGAAAAGGGCTTAATTTCAATGAATTTTTGTGCCACTGATAAACAAATTGCTGACATCTTTACCAAGGCATTGAGTAGACGGCAGTTTGAGAGGAATAGACTTGAATTAGGTATGATTAAAAGGACTTGAGTATGCTTGTTTAACCCCCAATGATTGAGTAGTTGAGGGTGTTTAGGCCAAATAAATTGTTCCAATGGATGCATTCAATTTTTTTGGTGCTTTTACTGGCTTATGTGTGGAATGCAGCATGCTGACATTCTAATGATATTGCCCTTAGTGTCCTTAGACACTGAACTTTTGACAGTAAGAATAGGCTCTAGGAACAGACCTGACGACTATTTGCATGATGTGCTGACCAAGTGGCATTATTAAAAGAATTTTGGAAACCGAAATTGCTTTTCATTATACCTAAGCTATAATTTATAGCCTACCTAACGTGTAATGATGTGTTGCATACAAACTCTGTCTCTCCATAACCCTTCCGTCCATCTCTCTTTCCCTCTTAAAGTTCCTGATTTCTCTCTCCTTCCTTAAACCCATTTAAACACTAAATCAAAATCCTCCTAAATCCTTAAGATGGAAAGAACTGGTGGCGATTGAGAATCGTCCAAGCTCAAGACTTCTTACCCAAGCTCACAATAGGGGCAATTATCAAGAAAAAGGGGAGGAAATTGGATGAGTACCGAGGGAGCATCATCGGCGCCTCCATCGCCATAAGCGGTCATAATGTGTATCGAAAACACTCCCTCACCCTCTTTTTCGATTACTCCTATTTTTTGTGTTCTTGAAGAGTTTAGACTTGCGATCAGGGGGTTTGAATTCTGATGTAATTCCTACGGTACACCCGATTACGGGACGGGAGATAGTGGTATATGACCTTGCTGTGGTTGAGTCGAGATTAAGGGCACTTGAGGCTGATTCAGTTGGGCAGTTTAAAGAATTTGATGTCGAGCATGTTGGTAATGAATTTGTTGTTGAAGATGCTGACGATAGTGATGAGGATGACCAAATTTTGAGGTTCAAAAGAACTGTCCCAGCTAAGCCCCAAACAATCACCAAACCGACCCTTAAATGCCAAAGAAAAACTATCACTTCAACTAAAGTACCTCTAGCTGCACCCCTACCAGGACCTCGAACTCGAAGTTTAGGTCCTCCCATTGTACTGCCCTTGCCAGAAGACAGAGTTGAAAGTCCTGTCATGAAGAAAAAACCGGCCCCTAAATCCACCAAAACATCCACCAAAACACCTACCAAAACATCTGCCAAAACACCCATCAAACCAGTTCCATCCAAGAAACCTACCCAAAAATGGGCTACCCCAGAACAAGTGTCAGAACTAGTTGAAGAATATGAGGAACCAAAGAAAAAGAAAGTTAGGAAGAACATGACACTTGGTGATAGATATGAGCACTTCCTCCTGAAATCTGTGGTTCGGGGCAAGGTGTTTAAGGTGTCATACTTTTAGGAACAGGGGCTAGGGGTGTTCGATTCCAAACTTGGTTGTGTTCTGTGTGAACTGTGTTATAACCAATGAAGTGGTGACAAGCACAGTTAATGGTTGTGAAGTACGGTTTGATGTTGGGGAGCTAGGTGAGTTGCTTGGGGTATCATTAGATGGTTTTGATGTGTATGTACGTGAGGAGAAGAGCGTACTTGATGATGAGCGATTGTTGGAATTATCCCAAAAACTAGCCCAAAAGCCCCACTTAACTATGTCCCGGTCTGTGAGAAAGGGCGAAATGATGCAATTGAATCAATTGTTGTTTTGGTTTGTGATTAAGAATATTGTTCCCCCAGGTCAGGGGTGCAACCTTGCTGATCCCATGGACATATATGATATAGATTTGTTGGATAAGGGCGAGTAAATTGACTAGCCTGCAATCATGATTAGCCATATTGGGAGAATTCCCAACACATCCAAGGATCATGACATAGGGTATGGGTTTTTACTAATGTCAGTGTTTGAGAAGCCTGAGATTCCCTTGTAGAAGAGAGTAGGCTTTCAGGTCAGTGATGAAATTGGCAACAGCACCCCGATTGCATGTGGCTTCAAGGTAACAAAAGCAGGCAATGCAACTTCACAACAGGGGCTCCAAACACGCCTTGGCCCTGTTCCCAGTGAAGCCACCACATCCAGCGCTTCTACAATAGGCACACCATTGTAGGTCCAGATCACGTTGAAGGGGGAGACAGCTAAGGTCAAGCAGGTGCTTAAAGAGGAAAAAGCTCTCAATGTAAAACATCATGTGGATTTGCTGAGTGCCCTTCTTGGCCTCACAGCCAAATTTCCTCCTCCACCTTCCCCTTCCTGACTCTGTTCCTTCCCTATTTCCAATGCTATTTTTACGACACTTAGTTATGTATGTGACTGGTAGTGGTTTTTGAATGTTCTTAGATGGTTTATGCATATGCCTTTGCTTCTTGCATGTGTTACTTGTTTGTGCGTGACATGGATGGCCAATATCATTACTATGTCGTACACTTCAGTATATCACTGTTATTTCCCACATTACTGCTCTGGTGGTGATTGCATCCACACTGGATATCAACTTTCAGCGTCCTCATCCTTCTTTATGAACTCAAAAAGGTGAAGATGAGTATGACCTCAGTTCAATTGGTTTCCCTAGTTTTACGTTGACCTCTTCACCCATGCTTTCTCCCTTGTGTGGTTTGAATAAACTATTTTGGCACTAATGTATTTTGCCCTGCCATAATTGGCGTCTTACGGTCATTTGATTTGTCGTCATCAAAAAGGGGGAAATTGTTGACCCAATTAATGTGTGAGGTTTTGATGATAACAATCCAAATGTACTAGTCAATATGTTATGCTTGAGTTGTGTGTTAAGACAGGAACCGAAAAATACTTGTAGCAGTTCAAATGAGCGTGGAGCACCAAAATCGATACATGTGCAAGGAGTCCAGCTGATAACAAGTGTCTTAGGCTTAGTGTTGGTTTTATTTTTAGATTTGTGTTAATATGCCAATTAGAAGGTTCTTGACTTAGCGTCTGCTTTGAAAGGTTTTTAAGTACTTCAGAACATTGCCTCAGAACAGTTCTGAGAAATCAGGTCTATAGTGTTTTGACGTCAGAGACAAAAATGAATTTCAAGATTTTAAAACGATTTTTTAGCTGTCGAATTTCTTGAAATAATGAGGACAAAATTTTTATGTGTCAGTTGAGTCTAAAGAGATTTCTTCCTTTAAAGAAAATGTTGAGATACTTTAGTGGTAGAGTCTAAAAAGGTTTCTTTCCTTAAAAGATAATATTGAAAGATTTTTGGAAGATTTTACCCTATCCTTTAAGGGAAGAATTTCAAGTGGAGAGATTGTTAGGGGCTTGGCTGCAAAGTGGTTGAGTGGGAGTGGAATTCTCTTTTCCCTACTCTTGCAGCACATGCACCATGCCTATTTAAGCTGCCTCTCCCCTCAAGGTTTTCTTAAGGTTCTCCAACTGTTAAAAAGTGAGTCTAAATTTTCTGTGAGAAAATCTTAAAAGCGAGTGCTAAGTCGAGTCTTCAACAGTGGCATAATAGGGATTGCATTGTACCATACATTCAGCTTGTTTGGAAGCATTCAAGTAAGGTGTTTTTTTGTTTCTCTTTTCCATCAATGAGATAAGAGAGTGTCCAAGTCTTTGGAGACATTGGACGTGGTTGTAATGAGGGTCTCAGGGAGACTAAGTTACATGGTGTTTGTAATGAAGGTCTTGGGGTAGACCAAGTTACGTCTGTGACTAAGTCATGTGTGTTACAATTGTAACGTGTTCGACTCGTCTAGTGAAAGTTTGTTGAAATCCTACGGAGGTAGGTCGTGGTTTTTACACCTCAGTTGGGCAAGAGGTGGTTTTCCGCGTAAAAATGTTGTGTCTCCTCTATTATTGCTGGAATTAGCTTTGTTTCTGCTTCACTCCAGACACGCAGTCCAAACAGTTTTCACGAGTATTCTGAAACAATCGAAAAAAGTTGATAGACATTATTCACCCCCCCTCTTGTGTCCTTGTGCCACTAAATCTAACAAGTGGTATCAGAGCAGAGTTCTTACATCTAGACTAACAACGTCAGAGATCCTAAAAAGATGAATGCTCTATAAGGAATGTTGGAGGGTCACTCTGTGACTCGACCACCATACTTCAGTGGACAACACTACAATTGGTGGAAGAAATGTATGGAGAACTACGTTCAGGCTGATGACTATGAGATATGGATGATCATTGTAAATGGTCCTTACATTCCCATGAAGACCACGGAAGATGGCAAGACCGTTGATAAAAAGGCAGAGGAGTTCGACTCGGAGGATTTCAAAAAGTTGGAGAAAAATGCTAAGGCTAAGAAGCTGTTGTACTTTGGCCTTTGACCAGATGACTACACTCGTATCTCAGAGTGTGAGTCCGAGAAAGAGATATGGAACGCTCTTCGCGTGGCTCATGAAGGAACTAACCAAGTTAAGCAATCTATGATCGACCTGTTATTGAGAAAGTACAAGCTGTTCGAAAAGAGCGACAAAGAGACGGTGATGGATATGTGCACTCGTTTTACTCACATCACCAATGAGTTGAAATCATTGGGAAAATCCTTTACCACTGAAGAATTGGTAAGATCCTACGATTTTTACCTCATTCATGGGAAACGAAAATCGTAGCCATCTAGGAAGCAAAGAAGATGAACGAGATCTCTTTGGATGAGCTCATTGGGAACCTTCAAACATATGAATTAAGGAGAAGTGCCCAAGTGAAGGAAGAGGCAAAGAGAGTCTGAGGCCTTGCTCTAAAGGCTTTGGAGAGTGATGATTCGGACTTAGATATTGAAGAGATAGCCATGATAACTTGAAAGCTCAAGAAACTCTTTAAGAAGGCTAGAGGGAACATCAAGAAAGGAAGTATCGGCAAGCCACGGAACAGTGATCATGATCAGCTTTTGGGGGCTTCAGAAGTCGCAAATCTGATCACATTGTGAAGAATTGCCACATGGAGAAGGAAAAACAGGGGTCAAAACAGTTCTAAAACCGTGGCAAGAGGCAGCAACGGAGCAGGTCCTCGAGACGGAGCAGGTCCTCGAGGCGTTTCACTAAGGCAGTGATGGCCCCCTGGGGTGAAACTTCAAAGGAAGAAGAGGACTCTCAAAAGGAAGATGTTGTAGAAGCCCTCATGGCTAGAAGTGAGTCCGAATCGGATCTTGAATCGATTGAAATCTTATCCAAGTCAAGGATAAGGTGTGTGGTCTTAGCAAAGCTAAAGTTGTGAAATTACTATTTACTATACTGGCTGAATGTTAGACAATAACTGCTAAAAATTGCATGCTTAAAGTTGTTTGCTTTGAATTGAAAAAGGATGTTAGATTGTTTGAATGGAACGAACTAGAACTTCAACATGTCAATGAAAATCTCAAATGTGAGAAACTTAAGGTAGAAGAAAAGGCCCTTCCCTGTGTAAAGACCTTGACATGCTTAAGGACCTTATGAACACAAGAGAGGAAGTGTTTAACACTGATCTCTGTAGGGTGAAAATTGAGTCCTTAGACCTGAAACTTAGACTAGAATCCTTGGTGACTGAAAACAACCAGCTACTTGAAAAGGCTCATAAGACCGAATCTGACCTCGCTCGGAACAAGCGTTGGAACGGTTCTTCAGAAGTGCTTGATTGGCTTAACACTCACCATGGCCGAAACAGAAAGGGACTAGGATGGGTGAATAAGAGTGTCACTAGACCAGTAAACAAAAAATCTGTTGGACTTCAAGAAAATATAATTTGTTTTCACTGTGGAAAAACTAGTCATTATCTCTACGCTTGTCCTTTGAGAAAAAGGGTCATGGAGAGAAACTAATTGCATGTTAAACAAATGTGGATTAGAAAACATGAGTTAACCTCCATGTCAAAGAAAATGGGACCTAAGAGGATATGGGTGCCCAAGACTAACACTTAGCTGTTTTGCAGGCTAAAGTGAGAGGAGGCAAGCAACTATGGTTTGTGGATAGTGGTTGCTGAAGCCATATGACGGGAGACAAATCAAACTTCTTCTCACTTACATCCTTTGATGGACGGAGAGTGGCATTTGGAAACAACAAGTATAGGAAAATTGTCGATGTAGGTATGATAGGTAAATCGCTCTATCAATCTATTGACAATGTGTACTTGGTTGATGGTTTACAACATAATTTGCTCAGTCTATCTCAATTATGTGATAGAGGTAATCACGTTAGGTTCTCTTCGGATCAATGCTTGATTACCAATATCAAATCTTGTGATGTTGTGTTGAGGGGAAAGCGATACAGTAATGTGTATAAAGCGTATGCTCTTTCATTTCCCCAAAATCGTTTGACTTGCTTGAGTGCTCTTGATAATGATGCTATGCTTTGGCACAAGAGGCTGGGACATGCAAGCCTTTCTCTTTTGAATAAACTTGTTTCCAGAGACGCAGTAGTCGGACTACCTTCCATCAAGTACAATGATGACAAGGTGTGCGACGCTTGTGCTAGAGGAAAGCAAGTTAGGACTTCTTTCAAATCAAAGAACTGTGCTAGCACTTCCCGACCTCTTGAACTACTACATGTTGATTTGTGTGGTCCTATGAGGATCACAAGTAGAGAAGGGAATAGGCATGTATTTGTTATAGTGGATGATTACTCTCGTTTCACGTGGACCCTATTCTTAGCATCGAAGGATGAATCATTTGAAAAGTTTCTTGTGTTTCTTAAGAGAATTGAAAAAAGAGTAGGACATTTATTAGCGAGTCTTAGGTTTGACCACGGAAAACAGTTTGAAAGCTTTAGCTTCATTGAATATTGTAATGTACATGGTGTTGATCATAATTTTTTTGCCCCCAGAACACCTCAACAAAACAGGGTGGTAGAGCATAAAAATCGTACTCTAGAAGACATGATTAGGACTATGCTGGTTGCTAGTGGTCCTCCTAGAAACTTTTAGGAGGAAGCATTGAACACGTCGTGCTATATTATTAATAGAGGCATGATCAGACCCATAGTTAACAAGACTGCTTATGAACTTTTCAAAGGACGAAAACCCAATATTATGCACTTGAGGGTGTTTGGTTGCAAATGCTATGTGCACAATAATGGGAAGGAACCCTTAGGAAAGTTTGACCCTAGAGGTGATGAAGCCATATTCTTAGGGCACTCCTCACATAAGAAGGCATACAAAGTGTTTAAGAAAAGAACCTTGTGTGTTGAGGAGAGTGTGCATGTATTGTTTGATAAGACTAACTCTGTCATTGAGCATGATACTCAGGATGTAGAGTTTGAACTTGGTATTGTGAGAAAAGTCCTCTCACTCACTCAAAGCTCCATAGTAGACAAAGGTAAGGCTCCTGAAGGTGAACCAAGTCCTGGAACAGGTAATTTGGAATGTCAGCAGGGAGCAAACTAGTCACGGGGAAACATTACTGAACCTCATTTGGAACATAATTGGTCCACTCAACCCGATCCTTCCCAAACTGATGAGGGAACATGCTGCAGAACAGATCCACAACTTGTTTCATCAAGTATCCAAGGGAGATTGGAAAACGTGTCCGCGGATCCATTTACTCCATGACCCTGGAAGTACCAGAGCTCACACCCTCTTAGCCAGATTATCTCTGATATTATTACAGAGGTACAAACCAGATCCAAACTTAGAAACCTTTGTGCCTTCTATGCCTTTTTATCTAGCATTGAGCCAAAGAATGCTCATGAGGCTCTTGCAGATTCTTACTGGGTTACTCTTGTGCAAGAGGAGCTTCATCAGTTCGAAAGAAACAAGGTTTGGCACCTAGAGCCAGGGCCTAAGGATAGATCGATAATCAGTACCAAGTGGGTGTTCAAGAACAAATTAGATGAGTTCGGAACAATCACAAGGAACAAGGCCAGGCTGGTGGATCAGGGATACAACCAAGAAGAGGGGATTGATTATGAGGAAGCATTTGCACCTGTTGCAAGGATAGAGGCCGTTCGCATTTTGATGGCTTTTGCATCCCACATGGAGATCAAGCTGTACCTAATAGATGTCAAGAGTGCATTCCTCAACAGATACCTTAAGCAAGAGGTGTAAGTAAGCCAACCCCATGGTTTTAAAAATCATGATTTTCCTAACCATGTGTTTAAAATTGACAAGGCTCTTTATGGTGTGAAACAAGCTCTTAGAGCTTGGTATTGAATACTTGTCAAAATTTCTATTTGATAATGGTTTTCAAAGGGGCAAGGTTGATAATACCTTATTTCTCAAATCAAATGGGGAACATCTGTTGATTGTTCAAGTATATGTCGATGACATTATATTTGGTGCAACCAATAGTGATTTATGTGATGAATTTTTAAAATTGATGAGGAGTGAGTTTGAGATGAGCATGATGGGTGAGCTTAATTTTTTCTTAGGCTTGCAAATCAAGCAAACCTCAAATAGAACTATGATACATCAACAAAATATATTTCAAGGAGTTAATTAAGCGATTTGGAATGGAATCGGCTGAGCCCATAGACACACCCATCTCTCCTTCAACTATGTTGGTTGTAGATGATGGACGTTCATCAGTTAAGGAGACCCGACATTGTTTTCACTGTTGGTTTGTGTGCCCGTTTTCAGTCAAATCTTAAAGAAACACATTTGAAGGCTGCAAAATGAATTTTGAGATACTTGAAACACACCTCGAACTTAGCTTCATGGTATCCTCAAGCGTGCAATTTTGATCTTATTGGGTATGCGGATGCGGATTATGTTGGATTCTTGGTTGATAGAAAAATCACCTCAAGTATGGCTCATTTTCCTGGATCCTGTTTTGTTTCTTGGGTAACCAAGAAACAACACTCTGTTGCCATGTCCATGGTAGAAACCGAGTATGTAGCGACTGCTTTTTGTTGTGCTTAATTGTTATGGATAAGGCAACAACTCAAGGACTTTTCAATTGACACGGGATGCATTCCTATATTTTGTGATGCCATAAGTGCAATTAACATTGCCAAAAATCCATGTCAACATAAAAGGACTAAGAATATTGACATACGTCATCATTTTTTGAGAGACAATGTTACAAAGGGCTTAATTTCAATGAATTTTTATGCCACTGATAAACAAATTGCTGACATCTTTACCAAGGCACAGAGTAGAGAGCAGTTGGAGAGGAATAGAGTTGAATTGGGTATGATTAAAATGACTTGAGTATGCATGTTTAACCCCCAATGATTGACTAGTTGAGGGCCTTTAGGCCAAATAAATTGTTCCAATGGATGCATTCAATTTTTTTTGTGCTTTTACTGGCGTATGTGTGGAATGTAACATGCTGACACTCATTGAGGTATAATGATATTGCCCTTAGTGTCCTGAAACACCGAAGTTTTGACAGTAAAAACAAGCTCTAGGACTAGACCTGACCACTATTTCTATCATGAGCTGACCAAATGGCGTTATCAAAAGAATGTTGGAAACCAAAATTGCTTTCCATTACACCTAACCTATAATTTATAGCCTACCTAATGTGTAATGATGTGTTGCATGCAAACTCTCTCTCCATAACCCATTCGTTCATCTCTCTCTCTCTTAAAGAACCCGATTTCCCTCTCCTTCCTTAAACCCATTTAAACCCTAAATCAAAATCCTCCCAAATCCTCAAGATGGCAAGAACTGGTGGCAATCAAGAATCGTCCAAGCGCAAGACTTCTTACCCAAGATCACTATAGGAGTAATTATTAAGAAAAAAGGGAGGAAATTGGATGAGTACTGAGGGAGCATCATCGGTTCCTCCATCACCATGAGCGATCACAATAGGTAGCGAAAACACTCCCTCACCCTCTTTTTCGACTACTCCTTCTATTTTTGGGTTCTTGAGGAGTTTAGACTTGCAATCAATGGGTTTGGACTCTGATGTAATACCTACGGTATGCCCGATTACGGGGTAGGAGAGAGTGGTATATGGCTCTGTTGTGGCCGAGTCGAGATTAGGGGTACTTGAGGTTGATTCAGTTGGGCAATCTTAAGAATTTGATGTCGAGCATGTTGGTAATGAATTTGTTGTTGAAGATGCTAAACATAGTGATGAGGATGAACCAATTTTGAGGTTCATAAGAATTGTCCCAACTAAGCCCCAAAAAATGACCAAACCGACCCTTAAATGCCAAAGAAAAACTACCACTTCACCAAAGGTACCTCTAGTTGCACCCCTACCACGACCTCGAACTCGAAGTTCAGGTCCTCCCATTCTACTGCCCTTGCTAGAAGACAGAGTTGAAAGTCCTGTCTTGAAGAAAAAATCGGCCCCTAAATCCACCAAAACAGCCACCAAAACACCTACCAATACAACCACTAAAACACCCATCAAACCAGTTCCATCCAAGCAACGTACCCAAAAACGGGCTGCCCTAGAACAAGTGTCAGAACTGGTTGGAGAATCTGATGAACCAAAGAAAAAGAAAGTTAGGAAGAACATGACACTTGCCGAGAGATATGAGCACTTCCTCCTAAAATCTGTGGTTTGGGGGGAGGTGGTTAAGGTGTCATGGCTTCAGGAACAGGGGCTTGGGGTGCTTGTAGAGAAGTTGGAAGCTCAGGGATGGTTGGGCTTGTTCACAGATACTAAAAGAGGGTGTTCGGTTCCAAACTTGGCTGCGTTCTATAGGAACTGTGTTGCCACCGATGGAGTGGTAACAAGCACAGTTAATGGTCATGAAGCACGGTTTGATGCTAGGGAGCTAGGTCAGTTGCACCAGACGGTTTTGATATGTATGTACGTGAGGATAAGAGCGTACTTGGTGATGAGTGATTGTTGGAATTAACCCAGAAACTAGCCCAAAAGCCCCATCTGACTGTCTCTCGGTCTGTGAAATAAGGGGAAATGATGCCATTGCATCGATTGTTGTTTTGGTTTGTGATTAAGAATATTGTTCCCCGAGGTCAGGGACACAACCTTGCTGGTCCCATGGACATGTGTCACACTGATTTGTTAGATAGGGGTGAGCATAACTTGCCCTCTATCATGATTAGCCATATTGTGAGAATTGCCAACACGTCCAAGGATCATGACATGGGGTATGGGTTTTTGCTAATTTTAGAGTTTAAAAAGCTTGGGATTGCCTTGTAGAAGAGAGTAGGCTTCGACGTCAGTGATGAAATTGGCAACAGTACCCTGATTGGGTGTGGCTTCAAGGTAACAAAAGTCGGCAGTGCAACTTTAGAACAGGGGCTCCAAACACCCCTAGGCCCTATTCTCAGTGAAACCTCCACATCCGGCGCCCCTACAATGGACACACTGTTGAAGGATCAGATCACGTTGAAGGGGGAGGTAGCTGAAGTCAAGCAGGCACTTACAGAGGAAAAGGCTCTCAATGCAAGACGTCACGAGGATTTTCTTAGTGCCCTTCTTACCCTTGTAGCCAAATTTCCTCCTCCACCTTCCTTTTCCTAACTTTGTTCGTTCCCCTGTTTCCAACACTGTTTTTAGAACGCTTGGTTATGTATGTGACTGGTAGTAGTTTGTGAATGTTCCTGGATGGTTTATGCATTTATGCTATGCCTTTGCTTGTTGCATGTGTTACTTGTTTTTGCGTGACTTGGATGGCCAATATCATTGTTGTATTGTACACTTGAGTGTTTCGCAGTTATTTCCCGCATTACCACTCTGGTGGTGATTGTATCCAAACTGAATTTCAACTTCCGACCTCCTCATCCTTTTCGATGATGTCAAAAGGCGGAAGATTAGCATGGCCTTGGTTTGATTGGTTTGCCTAGTTTCACGTTGACCTCTTCACTCATGCTTTCTCTCTTGTGTGGTGTGGATCAACTATTTTGGAACTAATGTATTTTGCCCTATCATAAATGACGTCTTACGACCATTTGGTTTGTCATCATCAAAAAGGGGGAAATTGTTAACCCAATTAATGTGTAAGGTTTTGATTATAACAATCCAAATGTACTAGTCAATATGTTGTGCTTGAGTTGTGTGTTGAGACAAGATCCGAAAAATACTTGGAGCAGTTCGAATGAGCGTGGAGCATCAAAGTCGATACATGTGCAGGCAGTCCAGCAGATAACAAGAGTCTTAGGCTTAGTAATGGTTTTATTTTTAGATTCTTATTAATATGCCAATTAAAAGGTTCTTGACTTAGCGTTTGCTTTAAAAAGTTTTTAAGTACTTCAAAACACTGCCTCAGAACAGTTCTGAGAGGTCAGGTTTGCAGTGTTTTGGCATCAAAGACAAAAACGAGTTTCAAGATTTTAAAATGATTTTTTGACTGTCGAATTTCTTGAAATAATAAGGACAAATTTTTCCTGTGTCAGTTGAGTCTAAAAAGATTTCTTCCTCTAAAGAGAATATTGAGAGATTTTAGTAGTAGAGTCTAAAAAGGTTTCTTTCCTTAAAGATAATATTAAAAGATTTTATCCTATCCTTTAGGGGAAGAATATCAAGTAGAGAGATTGTTAGGGGCTTGGCTGTTAAGTTGTTGAGTGGGACTGGAATTCTCTTTCCTATACTCTTGCGGCACATGCACCAGGCCTATTTAAGCTGCCTCTCCCCTCAAGGTTTTCTTAAGGTTTTCCAATGGTTAAAAAGTGTCTTTGTGAGTTTGAATTTCTGTGAGAGAACCTTCAAAGCGAGTGCTAAATCGAGTCTTCAGCATTGGCATAATAGGGATTGTATTGTACCTTAGATTCAGCTTGTTTAGAAGCATTCAAGTAACGTGTTTTTCAGTTTCTCTTTTCCATCAGTGAGATAAGAGAGTTTCCATGTCTTGGGAGACGTTAGACGTGGTTGTAACGAGGGTCTTGAGGTAGACTAAGTTATGTGGAGTTTGTAACGAAGGTCTTAGGGTAGACCAAGTTACGTGTGTGACTGAGTCACATGTGTTACAGTTGTAACGTGTTCGGCCCGTCTAGTCAAACTGTATTGAAATCCTATAGAGGTAGGTTGTGGTTTTTACACCTCAGTTAGGCTAGAGGTTGTTTTCCACGTAAAAATATTATGCCTCCTCTATTATTTCCGCAATTAGCTTTGTTTCTGGTTCACTCCAAACATGTAGTCCAAACAGTTTTCACGACTGTTCTGAAACAATCCAAAAAGGTTGATAGACACAATTCGCCCCCTCTTGTGTCCTTGTGCAATTAAGTCTAACACTCCACTACACCCTGAGAAGGATATGGAGAATATCGATTTGTCAAGCGTTTAGTGCGTAGGGTGCAACAACAACGACAAGGGGAAAGGCACAAAGGGCTAGCAAAAGGGGATACTACACATCAATGGGTGGTTTTTTGGGTCATGTGGCAAAATGAAACAAAAATTGCCTCAATTATATTAACATATGCACAAGCAAAATGTGATTTCAAAGACAACAAGACCAAGTTCTAGAGATGCAACCATGGATGAGTCACACATGATAGGAAGTATGAGATTATAAGCAATGAATAGTCAATAGCCTCAAAGTCTCGCAGGAAAATCTACCAGAGCCAAACAATTTACTCGAAGGTATGTCCCACATAAAAAGGTCAATCAAGTCAAACCACATGAATCTCAAGGGCGATATGACATACAACATAGGGCAAAGGAACTACAAATGGCAATGTTAAAACACTGTTGCACAAAAATTCACCCCCATAACAGGCCATACTTCAACACACAACTCAGCCTGATCAATAAATCATCACCCCTTCTGTTCTCTTCATAAGCGGGGTTTTTCCAACTTTTATTCAATTTTTTTTTCAAAATCAATAAATCTAAGTAGAACAGCAGTAAAAGATATAGAGAATAATGATGAGAAGGGTAAGAAGTAGTACCTGGAAAGCTTAGGAATGCCTAACTCGATCACTTCTCCTTTTGGGATGCAAAAATCTAACCTATATGCTCTAAAATACATGCTCTATTAAAGGAAAAATAGAAAAGAACCTTGTAAAACTACATGACATCCTATCTATATGATGCAAATGCAAATGATGTCATTCAACCCCCACCTCAAATCCACACTTCCACCCAATAAGCTATAAGCTCACCCCCCCTCCATGTTTGAGACTTTCATCTTCCCCAATGAAAAGGACGTCTAAAGGCCAAGGGAAGGGTAGCACCAATAGCGCCTAAGGGGAACAAGGGGGGGAGAAAGACACACTGTTGTTTTTCGTTTTTTCAAAATGAATGAAATGCTTGGGTTGCCTCCCAAGAAGTGCTTGTTTAAGGTCCTTAGTTTGACCCTTACCTCCAAATGGTAGACGATGACAACATGGGACGTGGTTTAGAGGAGGTGAAAAATGTGGACTAAAATCCACTACCTCGCTAATACAAGCAGAAGTGCTCCGAAAGCTGGCTTGGGCGGATTTAGAAAAGTTAGAAAAGCCCACAGGCCTCATATGAGGTCCCCCATCTCCATCGAATACCTCTCTCCCAGAAATAGCAATAGGTGGGACAATATGTATAAGGGCTGCAGGAGGTGAGGGGATGGCAGGTATTGAAGATGATGTGGGTAGAGGAAAACAGAAATCTAGCCTCTTACCACACAATTGGACGGGCATACTTCCTGCCTGCATATGGATCACCACCCCTAAAATAGCCAGAAGAGGCCTCCCAAGGATGATTGGGATCGAGGATCTCTCATCCACATCCATGACAATAATCATAGAGGATGATGAACTTACCTAGCTGAATAGGAACGTCTTTTGGCATAACCACATGTTACTTGATAGAGCGATCTGCGACATAAATGGTTGGACTGGTGGGTTGCAGGTCCTGCAACTGAAGCCTCCTATAAAGGGAAAGGGGCATTAGGCTCATGCTAGCTCCCAGGTCACAGAGAGCTCACTCAATCTATAGATCCCCTAGAGTACAGGTGATAGAGAAACTGCCCGGGTCCTGCAGCTTAGAAGATGACTAACTCTATAGAATTGAGCCACACACCTCTCCAATGGGGACCACTGAAGCTCCCCCATGCTTCCCCTTCTTAGAAAGAAGCTCTCTCAAAAATTATATGCAAGATGGTGCTTTCTTGAGAGCCTCCAAGAAATGAGTATCCGCATAAATTCGCTTCAGCATGTCCAGCAATCTAGTAAATTTGGGCTCAAGCTGAAACAACTTGGCCCAGGCTACCCTTTGAGGGTAGGTACTGCTGGCTAATAGGGGGGAACTGGAGGTGTAGGACTAACCTTCCTAACAGAACTCAAATTAGCTTTCTCCTTCTACTCATTAGTTCCTTGCATAATCAAGAACTGGAACTGTCTACTGAAGAATCATCATAGGGCTCTCCTCTAAGCCCTCGCCTACTATAAAGAGGGCGTTAATGTGGCCCCTAGGATTAGTCTTTGGGTAGCCCGGTAAATGTCCCTAAGGCCCAGACAAGTGGCTGACCTACTAGGCTATCTGGCCTATTTGAGTGTCCATCGCCTTCTGGTGGAAGGCTAGAGCATCAAACTTGGTGGTCAGCTGATTGATCGATGCAGTAAGAGCTTCATTGGACTTAATTTGAGTCGCTATGAATTGCTCTATAAGACTCTCCAAGTTTGGTTTAGGTTGTTGAGGTGGTGGTGATGGATGGGTGTAGAAGGCTCTGTATTGGGCCCAAGGTGGCTATATGGCATTCTGAGGTTGAGGGTTGCGGTTCCTGTAAAAGGGGTTTGAGTAGCTTTTCCACCCTAAACTATGAGTGTTAGGGTATGGGTTATTCTGTGGTGGTGGGTCAAAGTTGTATTGGGTATTGGCGTGTTCAATGGAAAGGGAACCATTATAGCACTCAGCAGATGTGTGCCTTTGCACACCACATATCTCATAAATGGTATATACCCCAACTAGTGGCCCTGAAGAGTTGTCTGAAACCAAGCAGTTACCCACTTTGTCAAGCCGCTGGGCCAATGCATCTACTCTGCTGGCTAAGAGTGTAACTGCATCGACATCGTACTTGCCACCACTCCTCCTTGGGGTGGCCCTCTCGTTCGGTTAGTGATCATTATTGGAGGCCATCTCTTCTAACAATACCTTTGCTGCCTCAATGGACTTCGCCATGAGAGGTCATCTTGTAGCAGCATCTATTGAGATCTTGACTAATTGTTCTAGTCCATTGTGGAATGTTTGGACTAGCAGCTAGTTAGGAACACCATGTTTGGGGCACGACCACTAGAGGTCCGTAAACCTCTCCCATGCCTCATACAAGGACTCCCGATCTCTCTGACAGAAGGAGGTTATGTCGGTCCTCAACTTTGTAGTTTTTTCAAGCTGGAAGTATTTACTAAGGAATGCCTTTGAGAGAGCCTCCCAAGTAGTGAAAGAGTTGGGCTCTGCATTCGGTAACCAGTCACTGACTCTATCCTTCAATGAGAAAGGGAAGAGTCGCAACCTAATATCATCGGTGGACACCCCATTCAACTTGATAGTGCAACATTTCACGAGGAATTTGTGAAGATGCGCATTGGGGTTCTCTGAGGGATGTCCGCCGAACTGGTCCCACTCCACGAATGTGATGACCGCAGGGCTGAGTTCGGAGTTGTTAGCCTCCATCGTAGGGCTAAGAATGGAGGACATAATGCCCGATGCCTGCGGTAGGGCATAATCTCACAACACTCTTTGATCTTGCCCTGCCATCTCTACTACTGTGCTCTTCTTTCTTCTCGCTTCTCCGCCTTGGCTTCGAGCGATTGCTTCGATTTAAGGATTGAACGAGAATAGGTTTCGATTCTCTTGGCTCCTCCTGTGCATACAAAACAAACACTATAAGGGCGTAAACAGTGGCTACTAAGAATAAATATGAACTAGAAGCGACAAAAAGAAAAATAAAAAAACCTAGTCTAGAGTATTTCAATCGGTTCTAATATTGAGAGGACTAAGCTCCTCAGCAATGGCGCCAAAAACTTGTTATGTTTTAAACCGCAAGTACATGACATAGCTGTAGCTAGCAACCGGCAAGTACGGGTCGAATCCACAAGGAGTTTGCTTTCAACTACTAGAACTAATTACTTTTCTCAAGCTTAGCTAATCCATATTGGGGATTTAAGGAATAACTAACGACAAGAACAACAACAAGGAGTTCGAACAACATAGCATAATGGTAAACACCCATGTCGGAATTAATAACACAAATATTATATTGAATCAGATACTAACCCCATCAAACAAAATAGAGTATGCATCATGAGTGGAATGATTGTCAATTAAGTCCATCCCCCCCCTCTCTCAAGGGTTGAAGGCTAATCCTAGAACCAAAATTGCCTATTCTCATGGGATTAAAGGTTAGAGGATTACACGGTCTACAATCTCGAATCTCAATTAGAACCTTAATTATTTTCATATTAAGATCCTAATTGTCTACTAAGTCATGCTAGGTAAAGGTTTTGTCTTTCAACGCCCCCCAAACCCCAATAAGAAAAGATGAAATCTCTCTCGAGCATTTGATCGAACACATGGTGCGCATAGTAGAAAATATTAACACAAACAATGGGGAAGTAATGGTTGGGGCTAATTCTTGATTCAACAACACATTCGGTTTTAATCCCACCCTGAGTTGGGGAATTAGCAACGCATCATCTCAAAAGCAACAATCATAAATCCGAATTCACTAAGCATGATTCAACTAAAACCCTAGAAAGCAAGGAAGAGAAGAAAGAGAATTGAGAACAAACTTGATTTAATTGTTCTTGAAAGGTAGAACAATCTTCAACTGCGACGAAATCAATCCAAATACATCAAACAAAACTCTCTCAAATACCCTAAAAATATCCTCTAAGCAATGCTCTCAAGGAAAAAAAAATAATGAATAAGATATATCCCGAAAACCGTAGTCAAGAGAACTTAAGTCGCAACGGCGCGAGGAGGGGGGCACGATCGTGCCACCCAGCACGGGGTGGCCGTGCCACCATACTGCCCGGTGCTTCTTGATTCTTCAGCACGGCACGACTGTGCTGGTAGGCATGGGGTCCCCGTGCTGAATCTCTGGAACTTCCGTGCGACCATGTTTGTGACTCTCAATTCGCCTCTTTGGCACTTATTTTTGCTAATTATCAACAATCCTTTTATTCCTTCAGTAGAACTCTTGAAAATGTGAAAAGCTGTAGAATGAGCGAAATATATACTAAAGGAGGCCGATTTGACCCTTTCTTAACAAGATCGAACATGAAAGCACGGGGAAAAAGGGATCAAAGTGGGGCTAAGATAAGGTCTAAATCTAGGTTTATCAACGCCGACATGCTTATCTATTGTTTGTGCCTAAGCTGGAATAATTCATGAAACACCAAAGAGGGAGACAAACCTCTATCCACGCTCCTCCTCAGGCAAGGGGTGAATAATGAATAAACCAAACCAAATCATGCATTGAAAGTGGTCTAGTCATGGTGCGAAAGGATTTTTTTAATAAAACTATACACCAACGTCCATAAGCCCCCCTGCACAAATGCGGCATATCAAATACCCCAATATTGAAGCACATAGCAAGATAAGACCTTCCTCAATAAGTGGTGAGAAAGTGGAATGATAGAACCTCACTTCCGGACAAAGTAGAACACTCCCCTCAATGTGTCTAGAATATGTAGCAGGGGCACACTCAATACTCCATCCAATCAAGCAAACTACCATGAGCATCGTAGAGTTCTCGATTCTCTACCACTTGATGGAAAATGCAACATGCCAATCATGAGGACTTGGAAAAAAGGATGTAAAGGGGCCAAAGGTAAAGGGTAAGGATCAGAGTAAATTTTGGAATAGTGGGGCTAATAGTAAAAAAGACTAGCGAGTAGAAAACACTTCCACAACTAACAATGGAACAACAACTTCACACCACAATTGAAAATTGGGCAACAAACTCCACTAAAACCTCAAGGGAAGAATTAAACAATCTTATTGCACTACCCTTATGCCAATCACTTTATTCACAACTTTTCTACTTATTTCTTTTCTTTTCCCTTTTTATTTCTTTGCTTCCCTTGTTTTTTTCTTTTTTATTTGTTTTCTTTAGAGTGAAAAAAGGACATGTGAATGGCATGCAAAATACAAACGAAAATCACGAAACCTCCCAAACAAGCCACCAACAAAGTACGCAGGGTGAACTAACCTCAAAAGCAAACCCAACTCAAATAGAAATGTTGCTCTACTAGACGTTGACAAGGATATGGAGAATATGGATAGGCTAAGTGTTTAGTGCAACAACAAAGACAAAGGGAAAGACACAAAGAGCTAGCAAAGGGGATAGTACACATCAATGGGTGGCTTTTTGGGTCATGTGGCTAAATGGAACAAAAATTGCCTCAATCATATTAACATATGCACACGCTAAATGTGATTTCAAAGAGAACAAGACCAAGTTCTAGAGATGCAACCATGGATGAGTCACACATGAAAGGAAGTATGAGACTATATACAATGAATGGTCAATCGACTCAATGTCTCGTAGGTAAATCCACCACAGCCAAACAATTTACTCCAAGGTATGTCCCACATATAAAGGTCAATCAAGTCAAACCACATAAATCTCAAGGGCAATATGACATACAACATAGGGCAGGGGAACTACAGATGGCAATGTTAAAACACAGCTGCATAAAAATTCATAGCATAACAGGCCACACTTTAACACACAACTCAACCTGATCAATCAATCATCACCCCTTGTGTTCTCTTCATAAGAGGGGTTTTCACAACTTCTATTCAAATTTTTTTTTCAAAAGTAATAAATCTAAGTAGAAAAGTAATAAAAGATATAGAGAATAATGATGAGAAGGGTAAGAAGTAGTACCTGGAAAGCTTAGAAATGCCCAACTCGATCACTTCTCCTTTTGGGATGCAAAAATCTAACCTATATGCTCTAAAATACATGCTCTATTAATGGAAAAATAGAAAAGAACCTAGTAAAACTACATGACATCCTATCTATATGATGCAAATGCAAATGATGCAAATGCAAATGATGTCATTTAACCCGCGCCTTAAATCCACACTTTCACCCAATGAGCTATAAGCTCACCCCCCCTTCCCATGCTTGAGACTTTCATCTTCCCCAATGAAAAGGAAGTATAAAAGGCCAAGGGAAGGGCAGCACCAATAGCGTCTAAGGGGAATAAAGGGGGGGGGGGGGAGAAAGACACATTATTGTTTCTTTTTTTTCAAACGTAATGAAATACTTAGGTTGCCTCCTAAGAAGCACTTGTTTGAGGTCCTTAGCTTGACCTTTACCTCCAAATGGTAGACGATGATAACACAAGAGGTGGTCTAGAGGAGGTGGGAAAATGTGGAGTAAAATCCATTACCTCCCCAATACAAGCAAAAGTGCCCCTATAGCTGGCTAGGGCAGATGTGGAAAAGTCGTAAAAGCCCATGTACCTCATATGAGGTCCTTATCTCCATTGAATACCTCTCTCCCAGAAAGATCATCGGGTGGTACAATATGTACAGTGGCCATAGAAGGTGAGAGGATGGCAGGTACTGAAGATGGTGTGGGTGGAGGTAAACAGAAATCCACCCTTTCACCGCACAACTAGAAGGACATAGTTCCTATATACATATCCATCACTGCCTCTGTAGTAGGCAGAAATGGCATTCCAAGGATGATGGGGACCCAGGAGCTCTTATCCACATCCATGACAAGAAACTCATAAGAGATGATGAACTTACCCACCTGAACAAGAACGTCCTTCATAATACCCACAACTTGCTTGATGGAGCAATCTTTGACATGAATGCTCAAACTGGTGGGTTGTGGGTCCAGCAACTGAAGCCTCCTATAAAGGGAGATGGGCATCAGGCTCATGCTAGCTCCCAGGTCACAAAGAGCTCCCTCAATCTGTAGATCCCCTATGGCATAGGGGATGGAGAAACTGCCTGGGTACTACAGCTTTGAAGATGACTAACTTTGTATAATCGAGCTACACACCTCTCCACTGGGGACCACTGAAGCTCCCCCATGCTCCCCCTTCTTGGGAAGAATCTCTCTCAAAAATTGTATGTACAATGTTGCTTTCTTGAGAGCTTCCAAGAAATGAGTATCCGCATAAATCCGCTTTAGCACGTCCAGGAATCTAGCGAATTTGGGCTCAAACTGAAATAACTTGGCCAAGGCTACCCTATGAGGGTAAGGTATTGCCAGATGATAGCGGTGAACTGAAGGTGTAGGACTAACCTTCCCAATGGAGCTCAAATTCCCCTTCTCCTTCTGCTCATCAGTTCCTGCACAATCGGGAACTAGAACATTCTCTTGAAGAACTGTCTCAAGGCTCTCCTCTAATCCATCACCCACAGCAGAAAAGGCGCTAATGTGGTCTCTAAGATTCATCTCTGGTTGGCCTGGTAAATGCCCTTGAGGTCGGGACAAGTGGCTGACCTACTGGGTTATCTAAACTATTTGAGTGTGCATCGCCTTCTGCTGGGAGGCCATAACATCAAACTTGATGATTAGCTGATTGATCGATGCACTAAGAGCTTCATTGGCCTTAGTTTGAATCGCTATGAATTGCTCTATGAGACTCTCTATGTTTGATTTAGGTTATGGAGGTGGTGGCAGTAGAGGGGTGTAAGAGGCTTTGTACTGGAACCCAGGTGGCTGTATGGCATTCTGAGGTTGAAGGTTGGGGTTCCTGTAATAGGTTTTGAGTATCTTTTCCACCCTGAACTATGAGTGCTGGGGTACGGTTATTCTGTGGTTGTGGGTCGAAGATGTGTAGGGCAGTGGGGTGTTCAATAGAAGAGGAACCATTGTAGCACTCAGTAGATGTGTGCCCATGCAGACCACATATCTCATAAATGGCATATACTCGAGTTGATGGCCCTGAAGAGCTGCCTGAAACCAAGTAGTTACCCACTTTGTCAAGCTGCTAGGCCAATGCATCTACTCTGCTGCATAAGAGTGTAATTGCATTGACATCGTACTTGCCACCGCTCCTCCTTAGGGTGGCCCTCTCGCTCGACCAGTGATAATTCTAGAACCAAAATCGCCTATTCTCATGGGATTAAAGGTTAGAGGATTACGAGGTCTACAATCTCGAATCCCAATTAGAACCTTAATTATTTTCATATTAAAATTGTAATTGTCTACTAAGTCACGCTAGGTAAAGGTTTCATCTTTCAACGCTCCCCCAAATCTCAAGAACAATAGATGAATGCTCTTTTGAGCATTTCATCAAACACGTGGTGAGTATAGTAGAAAACATTAACACAAACATTAGGGAAGTAAGGGTTGGAGCCAGTTATTGATTCAACTACACATATTCGGCGTTAATCCCAACCGGAGTTGGGGAGTTAGCCACGCATCATCTTAAAAGCAACAATCATAAATCCCAATTCACTAGACATGATTCAACTGAAACCCTAGAAAAGCAATGAATAGAAAAAAGAGAATTGAGAACAACCTTGATTTAATTGTTGTTGAAAGGTAGAATGATGTTCAACTATGACGAATTCAACCTAAATACATGAAATAAAACTCTGTCAAACACCCTAAAAATCTCCTCTTAAAAATGCTCTCTATTAAAAAAAAAATAATTAACACGATATATCTCGAAAACTGCAGTCAAGAGAATTTAAGTCGCGACGGAGCAAGGAGGGGGGCACGGCCATGTCTAGCGGCAGGGGGTGGCCATGCCACCCTGGTTGAGGTGGCACAATCGTGCCACTTAGCACGGGGTGGCCATGCCACTCTGCTGGTCTGCACTTCTTGATTCTTCGGCATGGCACGACCGTGCCTATAGGCGTGGGGTCCCCGTGCCAAATCTCTGGAACTTTCGTGCAACGCCAAGCGACCACTTTTGTGACTTTAAACTCGCCTCTTTGGTACTCCTTTATGCTAATTATCAACATTCATTTTATTCATTCAGTAGAACTCCTAAAAATACGAAAAGATGCCGAATGAGTGAAATATATGCTAAAGGAGGCCGATTTGATCCTTTCTCAACAAGATCGAACATGAAAACATGAGAGAAAAGGGAGCAGATCGGGGATAAAATAAACTCCAAATATAGGTTTATCAGAGGCTCATAGAGGAGCCTTCGCAGGTAATTGTGGCATTAACAAGACCCTTGAGATACTTAAGGATCATTTTTATTGGCCCAAGATGGACGGGGATGTTCATAAGGTGATATCAAGATACAACATTTGTCACATGGTAGGAGTGATTTCCATCAAGGTCTATACACTCCTCTTCTAGGCCCCCAAGGCCTTGGGATGACGTTAGTATGGACTTCATTGTGCCCCTTCCAAGAACCCCTCGGGGAAATGATGTAATCACGGTAGTGGTGGATCGATTCTCTAAGATGGCGCACTTCATTGCATGCCACAAGAGTGATGATGTTACCTATATTGAGGACCTCTTCTTTTATGAAATTGTGAGGCTCCATGGTATTCCAAGAACCGTCGTGTCAGATGGGGATGCCAAATTTCTATCTCACTTTTAGAGTTCCTTGTGGAGGCTCGTGGGGACTAAGTTGCACTACTTGCAATCCTTAAACTGATGGAGAAGCGGAGGTGACAAATAGAACTCTCACAACCTTGCTAAGGGGCATGGTAAGTGACAACATAAGGGATTGAGATATCAAGCTTGCTCATGCCAAATTCGCATACAATAGGTCTCCTTCCTATGCTACCTTTCACTCTCCCATTGAAGCATGCTATGGTCTTAACCCCTTACTCTCATTGATCTTATACCTATTCCTCAAGAATCAAGGGTGAGTTTTGAGGCCAAAGCAAGAGCTAAAGAAATGAAGAAGCTACATGAGCAAGTGAGGGCACAAATTGAAAAGTGATTACGCAGTACAAGCAAAAGACTAACAAGAAGCACCCACACCTTGAGTTCAAGCTGGTTGATCTTATGTGGTTGTATTGGAGGAAGGAAATTTTCCCCTTAATAAGGAAGAACAAGCTCGTGGCTAGAGAAAATTGTCTATATAAGGTGGTACAAAAGGTGAGAGCGAATGCATAGAAGATTAAACTTCTGGGAGATATACAAATATTCGCCACCTTTAATGTTGGGGATCTCACTCCTTACCTTCAAGATAATGAAGAATATGATGAAGATTTGAGGACAAATCCTCTTTAAGGGGGAGAGGTTGATATGGAGCAACTCCCGAGTTGGGGCCTACTCTCACTAGTGAAGGTCATGAACCAAATTGGCCTTAGGTCAAGGACTAGGTCCCCCCTTGGTCCATATTGACTTGGGGCCCTTAAGAAGGTCCAAGCAGGGTTAGGAAAGGTGGTGGGGTCTACAGTAGCCCTAAATAAGGAGTTCACCACTTAATCCTCCCAAAACCACCTCATTAGCTCATTTTCAGTTTTTGGGCAAAATACTTTACTTAATCTCTAACTCAAATCTAACTAGGAAAATGAGCTCAAATTTCTACAAATTATACATGGATTGAAGCCTCGAATCTCCAATTTCTAACAAGTCTAGAATTGCACTGAAACTCTAAGCATTAAGGAAGTGATAGGCTAAGTACCGAGCAAGGGTCCGTCTAAGATTGAAAAATACACGGTTCTGATTATGGGCTTAATTGAGGAGGTTATGGCTGTAATATTGAAGATTAATTAGCATGAGATGATTTTCACACGCAATGAAAGAGTCAACTAGTGGCATCACCTCATTTGGAGGAGTAGAGCCTACTCAAGGGTCTCCAAAAGATGGAGGATAAATCCAGAAAAATACAGCTCATAGCGACTATAATTATCTTGAGCATCTTGATTTATTTTTCTAGGATATTTTGTAAGCCTCCTATTGGTCCACTTGCCCCACTAATGTACAGCTAATTCCCCCTCTCATTGGTATTTATGGACCTAACTACCTGTATGAAAAATCAGATTTGATGAATGATATGAGAGCCTAAAGCATGGTTTTCCTCAAAATTTCAAATTCTTTCTCTCTCCTAGAAGGGTGGTGATTTGAGTCTTCCCTTGAATCTAATCCTTGGTGCTAATGCTTTAGAGGGTTAGAGGGTGGGTTGATTTATCTACCTTCTACCTATTTAGGCCCTGTTTGGCGAGCCAAACTGTAATGTAACTTGAAACCTGAGGGTTCAAGTTCTTTTCCTTATTGTTTGGTGAGTGTTTTAAAGGAAAGGAACTTGATACTCCCAGGTTTCAAGTTCCCCTACAACTCTCAAGAACTTGAACCCTCCCATTTATCAGAGGTATCAAATTCCCAACCCTCAGGGATCAGTTTTAATTTTTTTTAAAAAAGGAAAATTGGTTGCATTCTGCCTGCTGCGTTCATGGTTCACGCCTTCACCATTTTCCTCCACCTTGGTTCCTCCTCATCTCTAGACAAACCCTAGAGCGTCATTTCTCCTGCTGCTGTGCCACCACTGATTGGCGACCTCCGCCACCACTGACAGTCGACCGACGGGCTGCCGTCGTCGTCCCTCCATCTATCGTCGTCGTCCACCGCTGATAGCAGGTCATTCGATAGAGTACAGAAGCTGCTCCACCACCACCGTAGTCGCCACCCTTCCCCCTTCGTCGTCGACCCTAACAATCTGCCGCCGGCCACCAAAGATGCCGCTCCTCGCTGCCTGGTACACCAGGTTCGACCCTCACCACCCCTCACCTTTGCGAATTTTTTTTATTTATTTTTGGTTTCAATTCAAGAACTACCCATTGATTATTGTTTCAGATGTGGAATTAGTGTTCATGGGCTTTAATTTATGGTTATAGATCTCAAATTAGCTTCTGAATTTTTTTTCTGTTTTGTGATGCACCATTGCTGTTTCTCAAGGTGGCAGTTCATGTTTTTGAGTTTGTGTTGGATGATTTTTGGTGTGAAGTACCTCAAATTTTGCTAAAATATTAGTTTTAAAATAAAAACAGAGTTGATTCCATTCCAAAACTGTTCACCAAACAGCAAGGATTAGGACCTGATTTCATTCCAGTTTTCACCAAACAACTGGGTTAAGGATTTAAGTTCCATACCCAACCCCCCAGGATTCAACTCCTGATTCCATTCCATTCTAGTTTCTCTCACCAAACAGGGCTTTAAAGTGTTGAATCTAATCCGTTAGAGGTTTCCTTTATTTGTGAATTCTCTCTCTCTCTTGATTCATCTTTGGGGAGATTGGTTTTAAACATTCATTGGGCTCATCTACATGGATTTTATACCTTTATTTGGACAAATGGGATTCACCATGCATCACAATGTTCATGAATGCTGGTCGATTTTTGAACAAGGAATTGTAACAATGAACACTTATCCTCATCTTCATTGAAACCATAGATGACAGTGATCATAAATTGCTTACCAGAAGGGAGACGATTCTGTTGGCAATGAATTGCTTGGGAAGTAATATACGAAATCAGCAAATGAAACTCTGTCCTTTTACTCATAATCCAGATTCTTTCCCTTGAATAACCATCACAATTTTCAAAATTTTCCCATTCTTGGAAGTTTACAACTATTTTTGTCAAAATTGGAGACATACTTTATTCTTCCGACTAAAGGATTAGACATCCATTTGCCCCTTACATTCCAACTGAGGATGTTATTCATTTGACAAATGATCCTTTCAAGCACAATGCTAACAATTACATGTTGCCCACTTGCAATATCCAACGTAGCAAAAGGGTTGCTGGGTTACTAGTACTAGTGGAAGTTATACTAGCATTAGCTATCTTATTTGCTTCTGTAGTTTGGTATCCATCCTCATCGATATAGATGGAAACATCTTGATTTTGAGCTAGTGCAAGCTAGACAACTTTTCATCTTCATTACAATTTTTGGTCGGTCTCCTTGTACTTTTCAGTGCAATGGCCATATTTCTTGCATTTATCACAAATTATTGGCTACCATTCAAGCACAACATTTTATTGAATCGAAAGTCCTTCCTCATTTTCAAAGAATATATACTTAGGCACAACAAGCCATATAGGAACCTCATTTTCAAAGTTCACCAGGTTCTTTTCCTGAGCATGCCTATTTGTCATGATAGAGTGTCCAAAGTACTGGAGGTGGCACTCCAATATTTTAAGTCTAGTTTAGGGAATTGAACCACCCTATGGATGTAATTGATCTTTTGTTTTTGGAAATCAACACTCCAAGGTTTGACCATGAATGGATTGTTATCAAAGTGGCAAAAGCCTAATTGGTCTACGGTATCAACAGGAACAAATTTGACAATAATAATGGCATTCTTCATCATTACAACCTTATCAAATGTGAACTCACCCCAACTGTGATGAATGAACTCTTCCAGGACAAAAAAATAAATAAGGAAATGCTCCAAGAACATAGCATACAACAGATGGCGCCCAACATTTGATTTTAGGATCTGTATCATCCAATTTAATCTTAGTGTAAACAATAGCCTGCAGAGATTTCGGCAGAATATAATTCAATTTGTTCCTAATATTTCATAGTTTTAAGATGTCAAACTTATCCTACATTGAAGCACGATTACCTCGTTATTGACCTCAGCAGGAGAAGTCATAGGTTGAGGGGACAAAGCCTTTCATTAATTAGCAAGAGTGTCATCCTGGGATCAACTCAAGGGGTTTTGGTTCAAAAGGAGCTACTGTTCCGTTGCTATGAACTATTGAGGTCGAAGGTCGATTGAGGTTAGTTGTGTGAGTAGTAGGGTTTCGAACACTTGAAGACGGTGAAGTCACCTCATTGATGTCAAAGGCCTAAAAGATTTTAGAAAAATATGAGGGTTTTCTAGATCATTTGAACATAGTTCAATGCGATGAAATTCCACAACTCGCCGACTATAAATATATAATGCAATTAGGTGAGGGGCTTGAAGCAAATTTTAACATACTCTTCACCTTAATTTTCACTACTCCACTGAAACTTGATAAGCCACTTTTTATATTTCATATGGTTATACACTTCAGGTTAGTGCTAGCTATCTATTTCTTTCCTTCCTTTTCCATATGAAATTTTGCAAAAATGATGTGGTCAATTAGAAATCCATAATTTTATGGTCAACCAAGTGAGACGATATAACCTTCTCTCTTTAAGTTTTTAGTACAATCAATGAAACCTACATGACTTGATCATAAGCTCAAATCACGGCCTAATAACAACGGAAATATGGTATAATAGTTCAATTCGAGTGTAATTACCGCAATTTTTTTGGTGGCCTTTAATGCTGCATTTTAATAAAGTGAAGCCACTATTGATTAAATAAGACGTGGAACACTTCTATCATAAACTTTTTCCATCCATAAAATCCAAACATCAAACTAGGTTTGAGGAGAACAAATATGAAACTA
>JACYFF010010365.1:73400312-73411576 GCA_017589665.1 Selenicereus undatus | reverse complement strand
TTGTGAGTACTTCATTGGTGCAATATGCTCCTAACATGCCAATTGACATCATTGATTGACCTTTAGGTGATCTGGACAAGCCAATCGGATGTATGTGAGCCTAATCCATTCCCGTGTTCTTGTGTGTGCTAAGTTATGTTTTGAATGGTAAATGTCTTTTTCGTGCACTCTAATAAGACAATCGATAGTTTAAGCACGTCGTTTTAAACTCGAACCATTGAAAAGTCTTTCTATAAGCTCATCTTTGACGCTGAAGTATGATTTGCTCCTCGTGCCCCATAATGGAGTGAGCAAACGTACTCAAAGGATGGTAGAGAATAAGTTCAAAATAGGCAAGCTATTTTCACCTTTGAAATCCGAAGTTTCGGAATGTTAATATCTTTTTGTTATCGTGTCAAGATTTACCTTACATTCTTTGGATATGATGAGCAAGCTCAGGTTTCCAAGTACATGCCATTGTACTATACGTGTCGAGATCGATTGTTATAATTGGTAATCCTAAAAAACGATATCTTCCCTCTTTCTTTTGAATTCCAAATTCCCTGAGTACATTAGGGGTTACTTTTGTATGCATGCTTGAAGACTATGTGCTAATGGCAGGAGCTTGTTGAACATTGCACAAGTGTACTTATCGTTCTCCTTCTTTGCCATTATTGACTAAACCTTGCATTACTTGTTCTTTTTATTATATGGATTGTTATTCGCGAATGGGGTGACAATGTTTCTACCCGAACGGACCCTGATATACCTAGAAAGCATAAAAGAGAAACAACCTGACAGACTTTGGAATTGTACATAGTAAATGATCCCTACTAAGGTAAGCGACCTACGGTGAGACTCCTATGATCACCTGTGGAATGGGTGTACCTCATAAGACCACAACGCGTACCTATATGACCAGTGATGGCAACCATACTCAAACAACCGTAGCAGTTGGACACCAAAGTCTACCTAAATTGAACGGTATTTAGGGCAAGCCATAGACCACAGGTTGCAAAGAAGGATTGTACATGGACAAACAATTCTAGGTGTTCTTTATGTGTGAGGACCCCGTGAATATGCATGTTTTAAGGATTGACTTGAGTTGGATTGCTATGTGACTTAATTGTTCCGATTATCTAAGTTTTGTGATGCATGACATGGCATGACCTCTCACCGTTGCTTGCATTCCGTGAGCTCTTTTGATCCCACTTAATAATTGAATAACCGCCTACACACATATTGAAGCACGGTAAGGCGACTCTAGAGACTTGAATTCACGTCTCCTTGCCCTTATATGTTTGATCCGAATAGCGTAGGGGAAGCATGCAGGCATGTAAGCCACAGACCCAGGATTGGTCTAGGAGCATAACCGTTCATTTGTATGAATCTATGACTTCAGAGACGATCAGGCCGAAGTAAGAACCCTAGGGAAAGATTCCCCACCATCGAAATCATCAACTTACATTCCTGCCTCAGCATTTCCTTCTCCAAGTTGTTCTTATCAACATGATTGTGCTAGTTCATGTTAGTCATGATTCCGAATTTTCAGTGCTCTGTTGTAAACCCTGCGTGAAGTCAATGTGAATTCGATCTTTTGTTACCAATATGGCATAATTTGATGTTTCTGCTACCTTAATGTAGTTTGATAACCTTCTCGTAAATGATTTAACGTTTGATCGATATAAAAGCATAAAGAATGTCAATCATACATGCTCTCATTTTGTGAATTGCTTTCCATATGTACCCTAGTCGGATTCATCTTATAACCAACTCTTAGGCTTAAGAACGCTGAATTATTGATACTATGCCATACTATACGATCCTATTATGCTTAACTGATACTATGTGGTGCTATGTGACGCTTTTGTTGTTCTAATGTATTATAGGAGTCTTTATGTTCACCACTGTGATCGCAAAGGTGACCTGAATTCATGTTTAGAATGAGACTACTAGTGTACGGCCTCAAGATGTCATTGTCTCGATTGCCATGCCCTAAGCTGCCCACTTATAGATGCATATGTATAGAATTATTGTTTGTCGTGCGAACTGAGTCTAGATTATCGAAAATCCTTGTTCATTCTTCAAAACAAACTCGATATGGTTTTCCACGCCAACTCAATTGGCCCTCTTCAACGCGATTTTCCCTCGGCGCCTAAATAGAGTGAGTAGACGCTTGAAGAGGACTGGCAAGGAGGAGACTAGAAACCATAAGCCATTGTCTTTTGATTTAAAAGAAATAGTGTTTCCAAAATGAAACATTTTGGAAACCTATTGCGTAGATCCTAGTTGTGTGCATGCATTCTAGGAATGACCGAACTTAGATTTCGAATTTCGAGGACAAAATTCTTTTAAGGGAGGGAAGAGTGTAAGACCCACATTCTTTGCTTTCCGTTAAGCTAACTGTATTATCTTTTTACGTTATAAAATCATATTTTTAGTAATTGTATGAGTTAAATTATTATCGATGTGCTTACGGGAGCTATAATTTTATAAAATGGGATTGTTATTGCTATTATTGATTTTAAAGTTCGTTCGTGCTATTTGTGCTTTTAAATTATATGAATAGTTTAATTTAGTTGTTATTCGATTTATTTAGTTGTTTCCCGATTGCGATTAGGTTTTCAACCTTAGAATTAGTTTGTGGTTTATTGAATCGAGCCTAGATGTATTTAGGATCGAATAATCGACGAAGGATCGCATTATCGATTCGGGATAGGATGTTAGGTTTGAGATACGAATTAGACTAGCAATTGACCAAACAAAAAATAAAATAAAATAGAAATTATAAGGGGCCGAAGCCCCTTACCTTTCTCAGGAAGCCACAAAGGGACATACTTGGTATCCATCCGCATCCAATCTATCCGCTTACCGGCTTGGTTGTGACCCTAGTAGAGGTGAAAGCGGAACATGTCCACAGGTTGATCCCTTGTTTCGACCTCAACCTGATATTTTGATTTGATAAGCACTGGAAGAGATCTAAAAGCAAACATTCCATTGATTGAGCACCCATTTCCTGTGTTTTTTTATGATCCAATATCTCAATGCATAGGATTTCCTTTTGGAAAAAAAGATGAACATAATTGTTGTAGTTACACCTTAATGGCCCAGTACCACCAGACAGAATCATAGTGTTCCTCCAGGGATTGGTCATTCACGAGCCTTCCTTTCTTTAGTCTTTAGGAAATCTGGCAAAAAGAAAGAGTAGCACTAGCTAAGCAAAGTCAGGTTTTACATTGAGAGGCTTCCTCCCCAGTCAAAGTCAACATAGATAAGGACAATCGATAGAAGCAATTATCTGAGGAAAAAGAAATTAATAGCTATACGCTTTTAACATTTTACTCGCTTCCATAGGAAGTACATTTTGATAAATATGTTTTGCCACTCAATCTACTGAGAATTAGATCTCCAGATGTAAGCGAGGAGCCTCTACTCGAGGCAACCTTTTTAGCTCGCTTCGACGCTTGATTTCATTGTCTTCGTTCGCATCTTCGAAGCTAAGTATAGGGCTGTATAGACTTCGCTTAACAATAAGAAAGGGAATGAGGGGTTCTCAATTACTGGTCGAGCCATTACCTCCCGTGGAGGTATTGAATGAATGTCATTCATCTGTGTCGATTTCCTTAGCACAAGCACTAAGTAAGCAAGCGCTACGCCCCTTGACTTCTAAATCCTGGGGGAAAGATTCCATGTTACGGTGGAAGTATTTCTATGAATCAAGATGGATCTCTTATCTTTAATCCGAAAAAGAAATAGGTTCATTGTCCTTTCTTTATACTCTCTCTTTATTGTTTTTCAAAGTGTCTTTTGAGAGTTTCGAGGTCTAGTCTCCCTGAAGAGGATGAGGCCCCCAGCAATGGGGGGAAAGAAGAGTGGGTAGGCGGCCTTGTTTCACTTTTAAGAGCGCAATAATTCTCCTTCCTAAGTAAAAAGAAAGGGCTTTAGCCTTCTCCATGGATTTCATACCATACCTTCTTTACTCTTTTTTCGGGATCAAGTTCACTCTAGAGCTAGAGGGAAGGGGCTTCGCTCGATATGATTCACCTGGTACTTGGTATTATTGGTATTAGCATCACTCTCTTCCCCTTCCCTAAGTGATGTAGATCCACCTAGCCCTATCAGAAAAGGTTTGAGAATCTTACTGTATCCCCACCTCTACCACTGGTTTAGAAGGCCCTTTTTCCCCGGATGTGAATTCAGAATTGAGAGTCTGGAACCACCAGTCTTTATCGAATCAATCTTGGCTCTACGATGAATGCTTCAAGCGTTGAGCCCACCTTACTCTCCTTGACTTATCTATAATGCTATCTATAGCAGGTGGGATGTGCTTGCATTGGAATTGGAAATACCATAACTGGAAACATTTTTGACAACGATTTTATTCTATCAATAGAAAAAAAAAGCATTGTCATAGAAGTAGTTATTGAAATAACGTTATTCGGGGTTGGGAAGGGAAGAATTTGATCATGAGATAAGTGCTCGAAAAAGCCTCTTTGAGAGCTCATTTCATTTAGAGACAGCGGCATGTCGTGCTAAGAACTATGAAGGATTTAGCGTCTTGCTTCAAACAGATGAAGGCGCGATATCAATTAGAGAAAGAATTGCTCTTTCTGGTTCGTACAGTTCGGTAGGGCCACATCCAAATTAAAGCATTGGGGTGGTTGACTACCCGTGTAAGGATAGGTCCTCCATAGAATGAGATCGATTCGAGCTAAGATACACAACTAGATTGGGCTGCACGGGCAACATGGTATGGGGATTCTATAAAGATAGGAGTTGATCTGGCTTGAAGCTTCGTCGAAAAGAAAACATAGGAATCGCTTACTTTTCTCATCCGGTGGCAACCATGGAGGGAGAAAGTTATTGATGGCAGTTCATGCCGGTGCCTAATTTCTTTCAAGGGGAGCGGTCGAGTGCTCATCAAACTAAAGATTAGTAGGTCTTGAGTTGATCAATCTCCTTTCCCCAATCCCCAACCCGCTTTTGCAGTCAAACCACACCTCTCCATGCCTCCGCGCTCTGCTCACGTCTATATATCAAAAAATGTATATTTCGTCTTCCTACGGTGGAGTAATGTAGAATAAAATATCCCATATCTAAAATAGAGCGTAAGGGCTGGAGATATCTTTAGCGAGCAGATACGGGATTAGACAAAGAGGAGCCCTTAATCCTATTTTATTAACAAAAAGCTTACTGCCCAGACTACTTGGGATTGTTACGGGGCCAAAACACTGTTTTTTTTAGGGAAAGCAAGTTATTTTCACACTTTTTCTAAGACCCTTGAACTACTAGGGATCGTAGTCTTCCTATCGTTCCTATTTGTAAGAAGCTTTCGAGTAGAAAAGAAAGCCTTATGACAGGCAAAGGAAGCTTATTTATCTTCTATAGTAACTATTCTCTTTTCTAGTGACGGTTTAGGCTCTTCGAGTTAGAGGCCTATAATCTAACTATACTCTAACTCAAAGCTAAGATAGCTACTTACTCTTAGTAAGGAATCCAATAAAAGAATTAAAAAGATCAATTCAAGAAATAAATGAAAGACAAGCGAACTCTTGTTCTAGCCATACTGCTTACCTGACTCTTAGGAGTTCCGTTTCTAAATAGAATAGGAAGAGAGAGTAGGGATTAGGTGTCTTCTCCTATTTGAATTCAAATTACAGGGTTTCTTAACTGAGAGACTGAATTATATAGTTATAACATAACTCTTCTATAAGAGGTCAAGCCTGTATTGAACGAAATTTACTTAATTTAAAAAAAAACCAAAATAAAGCAATAAAGACAAGTGTTATCCCCTCTTTCTATTCTAGTTATAGGATTAGCCTTTTACTTAAGTAAAAAAAGCCTGATAAGGAATTCAATACCGGTGACATCACTATGCAAGACATTTTCTTGTTCATTCCTTCTATAGAAATGATAGAAAGACAGGGGACATACGCGTTTCTTACTATTCTTATTCTATTTCTATACCCTAGGCTAGGAAGGGCTTAGCACTTTTCCAAAATAGTATTACTCTCCTCTTCTGGCCTTCTTTCAAGATTGCTAGCTTCCCCATTTTTGAAGTCTTTATTCCTATTAAGGACTCACTTGCCATGCTTTTTAGAAAGCTTTCCCCTATGTATTTATTTTCTAATACAACTAATAGCTGTTGTTTTCTAGCTGATTGTTGATTCTGTTGGGTTGTGGGACTGATAACTGTCCTCCTGATGTGTAAAAATAGGCGCATAGGGCCTATGCTGCCTTTACCGGAAAGGAAAGTCAACTAACTTCGTAGACGAGGAGTAGGAGGGTGAATGGCATGAATAGTTGGTTCTTTGCCCAATTGAATCAATTGTTTTGATAGCCACGAGCAGAAAAGACATGTGAGGGAGGGAATCATAATACGGTGTCAAAATACGCTGCAATTGAACACGAATCACTTGGTTTAATCAATAGTAATAGTAACAGGAAGATGGCATAGAATGTGCTATTGTCGAATGAATCGACATTGGTTGTTCAAAAAGTGGTTGCATATATAAGAAAGGAAAGGCTACTAAGGGAAGCAAATCACATATAGAAAGTATGAAGAAGAAAGAGTAGGCTGCTATTGAATGCGCTCTTATTGGTGAGTGAATAACCGGTCTTGTCGTATCAACTGTGATGTTCTCAATTGAATTAGCAACCGCTGGTACAGTAAGCGGTGTTCAAATAGCCGTTGTTGAGATCTTATCCGCTACTATTGTATTGCTCTCGAGTCAGTTATTTTCGAATTAAAAATTTAGTATCCGCTCTTTTCTCTTTTACTGGATTGACTGCTCTAACTCTTTAAGACGAGGAAACCTTTTATCTTCAGAGAATTAGGGGCGAAGCGCTTAGTTTACAAAATCTGGGTCAGTGACTCCGAGCTTAGTTGCGAGGTGCAGGTCTTGCCAATATCGATCATCGGGCATTCACCCGACCTTCATCAAGCTAGGAATTGCGTTAAGATGGGCAATGGGTCGGCTTAGAATGCTTCTCAAAATCCCACAAAGCACTCGGGAATTAATCAAAGGAGCCACAAATGCCAAACCAAAGGCTCTTTCAAAAGCAAAACGGACTATAGAATAAGAGCTTATGGCAAGAGTTACGGGCAAGGAAGATTATCTCTAGATGTCTATCCAACTTCCTCAAAAATTAGACGTGGGCTCTATGGTGCTTCTCAACGAGTCCTCCGAACCACTTCAAATAGAGGATGAAATAAGGTCTTCCTCGGTTCAGAGGACCAAAGATAAGGATAAGGGATCTAAGGGTCCCAAAACAAGAGGGATATGGAACTACCACTACTTATGTTCCATTGTACACTGCTAGCATAGACTCCCCTACCCATGCTTTTTACAGACGTGAGAACCATTTCTATAAGAGGTTGCAACCCCATTCCTATTCTGGTATGACACTTTAATGACTCTAGAGAAGAGTTTCTCACTATTTTCAGCAACAAACAGACCAGTTGAGCTTCGCTAAAGAGACCTTTTTGTTATGTTTTACGAATACCCAGTGCTCCACAATCTTGGGGAACCTCTTTCCACTTAACTTAATAGGATGCAGACCTTTTCTATCTGAGCCATGACCCCAAAGGAAATACCTACAAGATGTGATCAATCTTTCTACAGATAGGATTTAGAGCTTAAACCACTGAAATGACACGTTCAGATTATGTCTGTTAGAGCGCTAAAGCGGGAGGATATGACTCTATACGGGTTAGACAGACTGGCGGGAAAGATGGAGTTATCTATTTAACTGAACTCGTGCTATCAATGCTAGCCCAATCTAAAGCAATTCCAGCTTTGTTGAAGAGGGAAGGAAACTGCTTGAAAGGCATAGGCTGGGTGAAGAGCTTAATCCCAGATATAAACGCTACGATTCACTCTGTAGTGGAAGATTAGAAAGCAGATAGTCCTATTCCTATCCATAAAAAGCAAAATAACTTTCATGCAGGAAAAGACAATCGAATCAGATCAATAGCTGATCTAGGAATAGAAGGGGGGATGCTACTTACAAAACATCCATCGTATAAAAGGCAAAAAAAGGCCTAAACCGCATTAAAAGGCCAGTGAGCTCCCCTCGCCTTGACTGAGTCAACTCTTTTTTTCTTTGAACAGAATGGGTCGTAGAAGGAGAGTCTTTCTATGATCAATCATAATCATGCGAGCATTCCTCGATCCAGATAAGGGCTATAGCTATAAGAGAGTTGAGTGGAGTTGATCGGAACCTTGCTATGATCATATCCGCATCATCCGCTAACGCCAATAAAAGGGCTAAATCGTCTCCTTCATCCGCAAGCCAGAAGAGGTCACCTACACTCGTCGAAGGTTAAGAATTGCCTTTGCTAGAGTGCACTACACTTGCTTCTGGATAAGTAACAACATGTAAAATGTTCCACACTTGATGAAAATACTCACTCCCATAGCCATACATGGTCAGGCCTTTCAAAATATCACATAAATGCACTAGATCCCTCGCCGATTCTCCAATAATTTCCTTAGTCAATTGACTATATGTCCAATTATCTGGCAAGGGAAAATGATGATTAGACATTAATTTTTTGATGCTATTTCCAATAGCATTTTGAATTTGATCGGATGCAAAATGAGACAACGTTATCGGCTGGTCTCCTGGTTGACCCACATTAATACCCATTGGATCCACAAAATTGTTTACATTTGGATGATGAATAAGACGATTCATCAAATTATCCTGGTGGAAATTTTACTCCTGTTAAGTAATACCAACGGATAAACCTTTAATGGTATCCAGAAGAATGAGTTCATTTTGCAGTGCAATATTAAAGAGATAGGGCCCGCCGTAAAGGTCATCAACTTAACTTAACTTAGTTAAGGACTTACCCATTGCATTACTGTATGTTCGTCAGTCTTTTGCTTAGCGAATACCAAAATGAATTATTAATCGGCATCGGCAGTTAAAGGATCAAAGGATAGCTAAGAAAAGCATGACGGAAGAAAGGACGAGCGGTTACTAACTTTCTCTGATGGCTAAAAGAGCGGATACGTTCACCCCCGGTTCACTTCACTCACTGAAGGCGGATTAAGACTCAAGCTACTCTCGGGAGGAAATGAAAGGGATATTCAATCAACCAAGCGTCCAACAAGGAAAAAAAGAGTTACATTCATTTGGGCGCCGGGACCTAACCTCGTTAACTCTGGTTCCCCAACCTCATTGGAAAGCTTGGATGCTATTCGGTGGGTTGTCCTATACCGAGAGTACATTGCTTTCTTCCCTTTTTGGTCGGTCATCCAAGTGTACTAAAACTAAAACGGAGTTTCTTTTGATTTTTCATTGGCCTTATTTACCCTATAACTTGCCCCTTAGGCGCTATGGTGAATAAGACCGCTTTTCCTTTACCTTTCGTAGGCCCTGGATTCTGACAGGGGAAGTTTTCGGCACCTCCTTTTCACTTTCACGTTACTCAGTCAGTTCTTTCTTTCTTTCCTTCCTTCGACTGCAAGTTCAAGTTTAATTCCACAACTTCCTGTTGACTGACTTCTTGGCTTCAATAAGTCAATGCTTAATCTGCACTTGCCTTGTTGAATCTGTCTTTGATGCGGTAATAGAGAGAATTTTATAAAAAAATCCAATAAGATGCAAGTCTATCTGAACTCGACTCCGTGAACACCGGATCTGGAACAACGGATCCTGCAAATGAGAACTGGATCTATATTGCTATTTCGCGAGGGGACTAATTGAATTTTATTCTTGTCTGCTAGGGGAATTCTTCTTCCTCACAGGTTGCATTTGATGATTACTTCTTTAATGAATACCTTCTCTTATTAAAGTGTTGAAGCGACAAACTCTTTCCTCACCCTTAGGCGAGTGAAGGGACTCCCCATATGGGACCCGGGAGGCACGTAAGAAGAATCAGCAGCACATAAGGGCATATTCATTCTATGAATTCTAAAGAATAAGTTCAATTGAAAGTTTGTCATTTATGATTTATTAACTATTAGATTATAGATGTCAGTATAATTTTGACTTGAATTTGAACTTGTCATAATCCCGCTTTCCTCGATCCTCTGTTTCTAGTCTGATATGAGGCCAATACAATAATAGAGAGAAAACAAACTCTATACTATTTGACAAATTTTCTATATAAATAGAAATAAATAAATGGTGTCTAGTTCTATATGGACAAGCAACAAAAGGAAGAAATTATCTCGTACTTCATTTCAATATTAATCAAAATTGCCTTACCGTGTCAGAAGAAGGATAGCTATACTGATTTGGTATACTCTAAAGACACCTTTGGTACAATATGGGTAATCCCACAAAGAGTTTATGGAAAGTAAATGTCAATTTACTGATCTCATCTTTTACGGATTTGCCTTTGACTGTACAAGAATATGTGGAGCTCAGCATATCTGGAAGCATAGGAGAACGTTCTTTTGCTGATATTATTACCAGTATTCGATACTGGGTCATTCATAGCATTACCATACCTTCCCTATTCATTGTCGGTTGGTTATTCGTCAGCATAGGTTTAGCTTACGATGTGTTTGGAAGTCCTCGGCCAAACGAATATTTGACAGAGAGCCGACAAGGAATTCCATTAATAACTGGGCGTTTTGATTCTTTGGAACAAAAAGATGAATTTAGTAGATCCGGCCCAATGACCCTAGATCGAACCTATCCTATTTTTACAGTGCGATGGTTCGCTGTTCACGGACTTGTTGTACCTACGGTTGCTTTTTTGGGGTCAATATCTGCAATGCAGTTCATCCAACGATAAACTAACCCGAATCCGAATTAGAGAGCTATGACACAATCAAGCCCGAACGAACAAAATGTTGAATTGAATTGTACCAGTCTTTACTGGGGACTATTACTCATTAAAGTACTTGCTGTTTTATTTTCCAATTATTTTTTCAATTGAATAAAAAGAAAGAACGAAAGAAATCTATATAATAGAGTAGGAATTCTCTTATCCCATTTGGAAGGACTTCATTTCATAATTATCCATGACTGTTTATGTCTAACGCACGACCACTTGATGAAATGTAGGGGGAAGTGGGGTAAATGGCCGATACTACTAGAAGGATTCCTCTTTGGATAATAGGTACTGTAACTGGCATTCTTGTGATCGGTTTAATAGGTATTTTCTTTTATGGTTTATATTCTGGATTGGGCTCATCCCTGTAGTAATCAGGTGAATCGTGGTATAGATATGAAAGTATAAGAGCTCGACGGGACCTTCCTTCTCCCTCGAATTAGACAAACAAAGAAGGTTGTTAATTTCTTTCATTTCATTTCACTAGCAT
>JACYFF010010365.1:73364691-73400302 GCA_017589665.1 Selenicereus undatus | reverse complement strand
TTCTAAGGGAGACTAAAACGTCGCTATTATGCACCCGAAGGAAATGAGTCACACTCAACGCAAGCAATTATTACCTATCTGGGTAGGGGAAAAGACGAAGAGGCGAGCCCGCTTGCTTTGTAAGTGAATAGGGGTGAGTTTAGCTAATGAATTTTTTTTTGAGTTTTCGTTTTGAGTGGTGGTATAAATGGGGCTCTGTAGGCCCCATTGCCTTGTTGTTGTGTAGCTTTTCTTTTCGAGTGTTGGAGCTTGGGATTTCCTTAAGCGAGTTCAAGGAAGTGACGTAAAGGTAGCCTTAGGTAAGGGGCTGACGAGAGAAACCTATCTCCACCTCTTTTTATAGTGGGGGATTACTCTGGCCTAAGATAGTCTCTTAAGTACTAGCGTAGTCGGAGAGCAAATAGCAATGAACCTTATCTACAGTCTTAGTTCCCTCCTACCAAGAACTACGTCAGCTCTCTATGCGAGGAAAAAGGTACAAATAGGCGGATTGACGCATTTGAGTAGGCAGGGAAGACTTAGTGCTTGGAATATGAATGCTATGAGGCTTGGGCGAGAGAGCAGGTCTAGGAGGCCTAGATATTGCATCATGTGAAAGTAGCGCTCTAAAAAAAGACCCATAAGGTAAACTTTTGAGATAGGTAGAAAAGAAAGTGGGGCATTCTGGGGATGTCTTTCATCAGCCAGCACCTTCAACAGCAAGTGGGACAGATGCCGACACAAAGACGATTCAAGATTGAAGATTCAAGATAGGGTAGGACTGATGAACAGGCAGGGCGGGATGAAGCAAGTAGCTTCAGATTGGCTGAATATAATAGATGCGACTGGGGGGAATGGACTATTGAATGGAAAGAACGAAACTGACGTACGTTTTGGATTGACTCGCCTGTGCCAACTACTCTACCCCCTATTTCTTGCCCTCATCGGCCTCCCCTAATTGGTGCACTCTTTCCCCCAATTCACCAATAGAGAAGAAAGAGATAAGCAATGACCGGACTAAACCAATGAAAGCGAACCAAGGTTTTGATTCGTTAGCCAAGCGCGCCCATTAAAGTGCCTCTATTACATATGAGAAAGCAATGCGCCCGCTGAAGAGCATCTTTCTAAAAAATGAATGGGAAGCAGGCCCGGTCTATATTGCGTCGGTTATCATTACTTCACCCCCTGTATTCTTATATTGAAATTCCGTCTCTAAGCTTCCCCTTTAGTACCTGTTGAGACTTATTTCTTCTCAACTATAGTTGAATGGATGTTTCATTTCCTATGTCTCAAATAATTTCTTTTATTGAGTCCCCACGGTGCATTCGCCGTTTTGGTCTGTAGAGTAATTTTTCACTAAGAATGATTCCAATATATATAAGAAAATTCCAGATTGAAGATCTCTTGACCCCATATACGATCCAGTTCTACAACAACGCGCTGAACTAATGAATAGAGATTGAGCTTCACTTCGCAAGTTAGGAATGGCATCATTTATTAAAAAGTGCTAGCGTTGACAAGAGTTGAGCTAAAGAGGTGGTCGGGCAGTTGACCAGACCCTATCACATACAGACAGCAAGCAAGAGTTGTGCCGGCTTATTCGGAAAATGAAATTCTTGTCACCCCAAATGTTACTACCTCTTTGCTACGCACAGGAATGCTTGATCGAGAAAAGAAAGCAAAGAAACAGCAGGATACGGAATATGAAGGGGCTGGGGGTAGAGCTAATAAACAATTGAAGAGTTACAGACTACAGTAAAAAGCTCTCAATCATGCTCCTGCTAGTGGCATAGATTGCATATACTCTCGCCGATTAAGGCAAATTCTGCGCTCCACGAAAAAACATAGGGGGTCATCCCTGGACATAAGGAAGGCAAAACTAAAAGTGCGTCTATGACTCAGGTTCTAGTGAAAGCGATTCAAGTCTAGCTGTGCTCTAGTTTTTCTGGTTCAGGTTATACGGTGAAGAGCCCGGTCAAGGCGACCTTATTAAATTTAACATTCGGGACATAAAAGCCTAAGGTAATCTCGTCCTTCATTGCCGAATCTAATGGAGGTTTCAATCCAGCTGATCAACCGGGTAAAACGAGGTCGCGACGGAGATGATGGAAGGGAACTCCTACTTTGACTATAGTTGCGATCTCTGAGTGGGATTTTCAGTCATCTACCCCTTTTCTTTCCCTAGCGAGTGAAGTGCCCCATAAGCTATAAGAACGAGCTAGATGTCTAAATTCGGTGAGCAACGATTGAACTGAACGCTCCAAGTGCATCCAGCAGGAATCGAAGCTACGAATTTTCCCCTTGGGGCGCTTTAACCATTCTATAATGGCTGCGACAAGACTCAGCGAGTGAACTAGGTTTTGGAAGAAAAAAAAGTAGATTCCATGACCAATAGCCCATCCTTGATCCTTTTGCATTCCTTAGCAAAAAAAGTGCAAAAGGCTTTTCGCAGGTCCTTTTTCAAGCCCATCCCGAATACGATGCGTTAGGGTACTCGTGACCCTGCTGGTGGCTGCCACTGCCTCACACTTAAATGTCGCCAGCTCTGTCTTCCTACTTAAGGCATTCGCGACCCGATTGGTTCGTCCAACCTTGTACTGACGCACCATATCAATCAAACTTGGCTTTTTTGTGAAGCTTGCCATTGTCCTTGTTTTGGCGTGAGTTTCTTCTGGGTCAGGAAGTCACTCGTCGCCACATTTTCCTTCTTGACCACAAATCGTGACCCACGCCCATGTTCTCAAGTAGTGAACTCTTGCTATCATCTCCTTCTCTTGGACCACGCCTTTCGGTCTCATTCAGCTTTCGGATCTCATATGGTACTTACCTTATTATACCAGCACACCGCCTATGGCATAGTTTGACGCATCCGTGTGTACTTCAAATGGCTTAGTGTAATTTGGCAACTGCAATACGGGGTTATCAATCACTGCCTGCTTTAGGTCCTCAAAGCTCTTTGACACTCTTTCGATCAGTGCAGTGCCATGATCGGTCCGTACATCCTTTTTTAAGAGATTTTTTAGTTGAGCAACTTTGTTCGAGTAAAAATGATCTTAGCTCACTCACCTTGCTAGGTGCTTGCCACTCCTCCATGGCTCTAATGCCCATCCAATGCCCTAAGAATAGGATCTTTGTCTGTCGAAAGGAGCATTTATCTTTCTTTACATAGAGGGGATTCTTCCTTAATACCTTATGGTCCGGAGGTGGCTAACTTGTTCGTTTAACGGATAGTTATAGCCCTCAATGAAATTCTACGACTTGTCGTCGTCGTACGGGTGGAATAGCTCATTGTAGAGGGTGCAGAACAAAGGTAGCAGGGGCATTGGTGAGTCCGAAAGGGATAACCAAATCCAATTCCCCTTCATTAGTAAGGTTGCTTACTTGTCACACAGGTCGTCTTTGGCTCATCTCCTTCAGCGATACGCACTTGGTAGTAGCCCAACCGTAGATAGAACTTCAAGAAGTATCTCGCGCTTATTGATTAGGGATCATCATCTGCTTTTAAGCTGGACAAGGGCAGAATTCGTATTGGAAACCTTTCCCATAGGAAGGAGAAGTTCTCCAACAAAGTCTTTGATTCCTAAGGTGCACACTCAATGATAGGTTTGAAGCAGACAAAGGATAGGAAGCACTTTAACTCAAGAAGAACGAGTCTAATAGCCAATATGGCTTTTTGGTCCTTTGATCACATCTCCCAGGGGAAAGACACTTTATGCTCCAAAGACGATGAAGTGGTACTTGGATCACACACATCTCAATGTCTCAATAAATGGGAAATAGAGTAACAGCCCCGGCCTAAGGAGAAAAGAAGTTTACTGGCATTTATATAGACGAATTCTCTCCTAGCTCGTCGTAGGTGGACAAGCCTTAAACCATTCCATGAGACAGAACCATTCCTTGAATCAGGCAATGGAGGTAGTTCACCCCAGAAGAAGAAAGGAATGGTTTCTTCTAGGCCCTATCCGAGTAAAAGCACGAATGAGACTATAGGCAGAAGCTGGTAGTTTAACCTATCCTAGTAGAAAGCGCCACCGTGGCCTTCTTTTGTTTTTTTTAAGGAATAGGGATGCGACCACTGAAAGAAATCACTGAAAGGACCCCCATGACTGCGATTTTCCCCGAACCAACTAAGACCGGATCATGAGCTATGTCAGTTCGAAAAGCATGTCTTGTAAAGATAACGCCTAGAAGAATTCTGATCAAATGCATTTCCTTGTCTTACCCACACACAGAGACCAAACAAGATCGAAAAGACTGTCATTCCTGGGCCGCGAATTTTCTTTTTTTTGCTCTTCGGGGCAGGGGTCTTATAAGATTGCCTTTAGCCACCCCTAACACTAGAAAAATGGAAACAGTCTAAGAGCAAAAAGGACGATTTATCCCTGGTAGACTGCTCCATCGATAATAACTACCTTCCTTAAATGTGATTCTAGAGGATGAACTTGCCTTGGAATTAGATAAAATAATATAGAATTTGAGAAAGAATCTCAGCTCCGTCTTTGATTCCGTAGAGAACCGTCTTTCTCTCTCCGCGCGAGTAGGTGCTTTGGTTGACTTTGATTCATCAAGGGTCCAGTCCCAGAGCTTCCGTCAAGTGGGCTTTCCCCGCCCGAAAGTGGTTTTCATGGGGCTGGGGAGACATAGTAGTCACAAAGTCTCCTTAGGAAACTAGTTGACTGCAAGAAGTTCATCTAAAACCCTCAACGTTGAGGAGCAAAACTATATCGGCAGTCTACTAGAATAGAAAGGCGCACCATAGAAGAAGAGAGAAGGGAAGGCTCTGAGTCTACGAAAAGAGCTTGCATATAATTTCTTGATAAAATGTGTTCAATGGCTGTCATGTTTGTAAGTGAAGTACGTCAGGTGTCTTCTGTATTTTCTAAATGATTTTGTCTCATTTGTGATCTCCCTCTTCCCTTTCTCGCCACTTTGAGCTCTTCTCTAAATAAAAAAATAGGGAGGCAGAAGCTTCAAAAGTGATGCGTAAGGTTGAGGCTTCGAGAAGGACTCATTTAATATATAAGCATCAATACTTGTTGACTCCGATCGAGCACCTTCGTAACCTGTTTACTGTTAGCTCTGTGATTGAGCATCCTTTTCACCTGCTAACTAAACCTATCAATCTACAGCCGGAAGTGGTAAGTACTCGATATGCCTCAACAATCATATACAAATGACAAATGCTTTCATAAGATCCATCTTAATCTCACAGACAGAGGGTGATCAAGCTTATACTCCGAACAAGTCCCCTCATGCCCTTGCCCTCTACCGAATGATCATTCTTTTTTCCCTTCGAATGATCTTTTTAGTAAATTCATAAGAAAAAAGGAAGAATCATCGAAAAACTGCTTTAAGTTCTTCTCGATTTCAGAGACAGATTGGTCGGGCTTACTTCGATTGCAGTTATTTCCTTTCCTTCTCCCAACTATCCAGTTGCAGCAAACAAGTGATTTCCTTAGTCTTCAACTAAGCTACTCCATCCCTTAGCTTAGTACTCTTTTGAAAAGAATGCAAAGCATTCCAAGTGGGATTCCATAGCATTAAGGGAGAAGAAGGAGCGAAGTCTTAACTACCACACAGGCTACTACTAGCACTCTACGAGTAGATTAGTTGAGTGACTAGACTAAGACTCTGTTTGATATCAATCACTAAACTAAAAAAATCATAAGAGAAGAAAGGTCCACAGAAGGTTGGAAAGTAGTATGCCCGGTTCACTTTGTTCTACCACTGTAGGGCTCAATCATGTGTATTAAGGGTAAGGTCGTTTTTTAGGTAAAACTTCACTCACTCGTTGAAAGATAGAGAAAGAAAGCATAGGATCACCTCGAGAAAGCTCAATCCCTTGCTTGTTGGGATGACAGCCCCATTTTAAGGAAAATTGATGGAGCCTTAGTTAACACTGAGTGGGAGGCTTGCTTCCAAGGATCTGAAGCTCTTTTGTTACCTGCGGGAGTGTCTGACCATTCCCCTATGGTAGTTAAGCTCGCTGATTTGCCTAAACTCAAAAAGCCATTCAAGTTTTTTTATTTTAGGGCGGATCACCCAGAGTTTCTGAATATTGTAGCAAGGGTGTAGAATGAGGAAATGGAGGGTTCTCCTATGTACCGTCTATGCTCCTCCTTGAGTCTCCTCAATTTGGAGCTTAAGAGGTTGAATAAGAAAAGAACCATTTTTCGGATATTTCCTCCTCAGTGGTGCAAGCTAGGGCTTTGCGCTTTCCCGCTGAGGAAGTCAAAGCAAAGGCCACCTATCAGTGGCAGACTTGAGATCAAAGCTAAAACAGTGGCCGCTTGGAATTAAGCGAACTCGAGGAGTCGTCTGATTAAATGTATCGTCCGTGGGAATGCGTTTCAATACAGACGCAAACCATAAATGGACAGGATGGAGCAACGTCTGATTGAAAGAATTACCAATAGATTCGACACGACGCTTGCCTACTTCCTCAGTTGCCTTCGGCCGGAAGACTTCAAAGAACTTAGTGATAAAATGCATAATCAAAGATGGGGCCCCCTACCCCATCTTCAATTGTGCATTTACCAGATGGGGTCAATGCATAGCAACCTTCAAGACTTATTTACAATTCGTTTGACGGAGAGAAGGAACCAGTATCGAATAAGCAAAAGAAGGAATGCAGTAAAGAAGCTTCAAAGCTATGCAGCAATCGAGATTGATAGCAAGCAAGCAACTGATTGATTGCATATAGCATAGCACCTTGGTCTACACGATGAAAGGGGTGGGAAGGAAAGAGCCATTTACTATAATCAGGAAGAAGTTCACTGATTATGAGACAAGGTACATGGTTAACGAAAAGACCTGTTGTGCTCTTACATGGGCCGACGCCACTACATGTTGAACTATACGACTATGCTGATTGCAGGGATGGACCCGCTGAAGTATCTCTTTGAAAAGCCAGTCCTCAGGGGCTGTACAGCAAGGTGGCAGATGTTACTATCAAAGTTTGATATTGTGTACGTCACCTAGAAGCTCTAAATGAGTAAGGGCAGGCAATAGCACACCACCTACGGATCATCCCGTGCCTGACTATGAGCTTGATTTTAGGCCGAAGCTATTCCATTTGCGGTAGGCGAAGAAGAATACGAAACTTCTCATGATTGGCAAATATTCTTTGATGGTTCAGTAAATTAGAATGGAAATGGAGTTGGCTTTCTACATGCTATCTTAAAGCTCTCCAAAAGGAGCCCATATTCCCATAGCTGTCAAGTATCTGTTCTTTCAGGGCTAAGTCTTGCATTCATTCCTTCATCCCTTAAGCAAGTATTCCGAAAGACCGAAAAATGAAAATAAAAATAGGGAATTCGCGATGCCATCTATATGGTCTACCTATTGATGGTACCTCACAATGGGGTGCAGCCCACGCCGAGCCAACAACAGAACATGTCCTAATATACTGCGATCACCTTAACCTTTCTAATACTTCAATCCTGTATTGTATACGAAATTTCTTCAGTTGCTTACTCGGCCTAAGCACAAGCCAGACCGGAAAAAAGTTCTTTATCCATCGAACGGTAATGGACGAAGAGCGAGGAGGCATTCTTCAGAGAGAAATTGAACGATAACTGAAGAGGTAATCCTTTTTTTAGTTTAAGGAATAAGCGTATTCCCTCCTATAGGAGTATGGGAGGCGCTAGTCTTAAGCACTTCTTACCTTTTTCTTCCGTTTGGGACGGTAAAAGTCAAGTATCAGTTGTGGAGTCTTTAATACCGTTTGTGGTTCAGTAAGAGGGCTCCTTTTAGTGGCATCAAGATGCTTAGCTGAGCGCGATTGATTCTCTTCACGCTTGGATCAAGGAGCTTTACTAGCTAAGGTAAGGAAAGAGATGCAGAGCGCGAAATCAAAAGAGGGAACTCTCCACTCAATCGTAAATGTCTTTCGGATGGTGTTCTCGGTCCTTTCTTCTGTCATGCCTGGCTAGGAGTGATAGAAGTGTTGGCATTATTAAAGGCTACCTTTTCCCTTTATAAATAGAAGCCAAGACTAAGTCATTTAGTAGTTTTTTATTTCCATTCTGCTTGTTCCATGTTTACCTGATTCTCCAACTTCTATCTTTTGTTTGTGGTTTAAAGGCTGGCACAACACATGGACTTAGACTTATTTTTATGAAACCATTCTTTAGCAACTCATCTACTTGTCGCCTGAATTTAGGATACTCCATAGTCTTCATCTTTGTCCTCCATGCTTGAATTTAAGCTGAAATCCCAGAATTCAAGATCAAGGGTGGAATCTTGCGTAAAGGCCTTGTGTACAGGTAGGCAGGAAGAGATAGTAGCCCGCAGGCCTCCACGAAAAGTGATGAATTGCTTTGATCCAATCTGCGTCCTAACCATTGCAGGTGCATAGCTAATGGCTCCCCACATTTAGGTTTTGCCACATCTGTATATCACATCGCATGGAGTAATCCAGGGTGTTGTCCACACTTCACTCTGATTGTCCATATGGCTGAGCATTTCAATCCACCCCAAGAAAAAGTATGTAAGGTCTCGACCACTGAAAAGAGTGGAATTCGATTTTCTATGAAGTAGATTAAAGTGAAGTTGTCTTTGATACAAAATAGATGGCTCTCCATCCAGATGTATAATAATGGAGCACATCCTAAAAATATCCTCAATTCTGCAATGATTCAAAGACCGATCATGGGAAATAAATAAAAGGTTGAATCACAGGTTAAGCTTTTACTAAGCCCTTTTTTATCGACTCACTAGACGGGGAATATGCGTATAACAGAAAAAGCTTAAAGCATGACGTAATGCTACCATAAATCTTTGAGAGTTTTACCAACCCTGCCATCCTAGAATGTTAGTGTACAAGAGGGGCATTTCTCAATTGAGTTAGAAACACATGGAATCTCAGATGTGGAAGTTTTATTCCGATTTGTTTGGCCTTTAGTTGGTTGCATTCTAGGTCTCACCCATAGATATATGCTGAACACATGTTACTTATTTCCTTGGCTTAGGAGTTAAGACCGAGAACTAAGCACAACAGTGGTAGGCGAGGCTAATCGGTAAGCAACAGCCTAAGACAATGCCGCATACTAACCACAGCTTATTAGGCTGGGTCAAGAACCTAGCAGTAAAGTTCAAGTATTCTTTTACATAGTGGCCGTTCATCTTTTGACCCCTTGATCTTTGAGCTTGGTGGCCTCAAACACTGACGCTGCCACAAGCGGTTATACAGCTCCCTACCCTCCCTTGTACCATTATACTTCTATAGGTCTTGGTTTCAGGTCTCTAACGCCAAAGGTATCCTTGTTTGATATCCATGTCTCCATTGGCCCTAATCTGCTTACGCATGAGGTAGTTCCCGCACATTCTCTCCACCTTTTTTTTGGGCTTCTAAGCTACCTCATCCAAGTTCTTTATCCTTACAGTGGAACCCCGGAAAGTGGATCCGGCAATGGAATTAGTAGCTACCAAGCGAGCCCCCCACTAGAAAAAGCTAGCGCGATCGGGCTTTCGACCCTCCGCTTGCTCCCTCCTACTATCAGAAAGTGAAACAAGGCCTTCATTCTCTTCAAATAGAAGTCTTTGCCTATTGGTCTTGATATTAGAAAGGAAAGGAAGAATTCGTTGCTCGACGGCATCCCGTCGAATCTGCTCTGAAGGCAGTTACGACATTGACGCTTATATCTCGTTCAACCTTGATATAGACGAATGTCCTTTCCTTGACGCGCTTCGGCGTAATTAGGTCAAGGAACTTCCTCTGAATTTGATTCCATCATTGGCTGTTTCAAACTTAAGAGATCGAAGTTAGCACTAAAGTCAACTGTTGGGGAATAGGGTGATCAGCCTAGAGCAGAGCCTTTAGGGTCAGACTGAGGAGGGAAAGATGACTTTTTTCTTACTTTCTGCCTTACTCCCGTATCACCTAGGGTTAGAGCCAGGAGGGCATACGAATTAGGAATTGAGAACGGAAAGATGACGACTAAAAGGACTGAACTAAGGGTCTTCCATCTTTACAGTGAGTCCACTTCTTTACAGAACTATAACAAAACCTCATAGTTCCTTTACAAGGCATTTAATCCGTAAGAGTTTCAATTGGATCTAGGGAATAGTAAATAGTAATAGAATCCCTGGGAATAGTAAGGGACCGATTTGGGTATAGATTAACCAGGTTTAGTAGTGTTAATCCTTATATAGAAAACTCCCGATCGGGGCCTCTGGATTAATGAAATAAGTAGATTTTTTTCTGTTGGGCGCGTTAAGCCCAAATGAGGCTACCTTTGACTCAGAAGTCGCCTCTGATATACGTTCGGGCTTCTCATCTCCTCCAGGACCGGAAATGATAGAATATAGTCTTTATAGCTTTTTCCCTGACTTTGAACTTCATCAATGGTTGCTGACTTCTCAATTTTCCAGTTGAACTCTAAGAGGAAAGTAAGGAAGACGAATAGAAAACGTCAGCATTGAAAAGTCAACGCTAAAACGAAGTCAATCCGCTACTTCTTTCTTTTAATATAATACTGCTTATGGCTCGACTTAACTAAAGACTGTAAAGAAGGAACTCAAAGATAAAGGATCTGAATATCATGCCATTTAGTGCCCCGACAAAAGAAGGAAAGGCTTGCACCTTTCAAGAAAGTGACAATTTGTAACTCAATCTCCGCTCGATCAATCAAACTAAAAGCTTGCCCTTCTCATTCCAAGGCTTATGGCTCGAATACTGGATGAAGGGGCGAAACTCTGGGAACAACACAAAAGAAATCAGTCATCTTTGTCTTCCTTGGCGAAGTCCTTAGGCAAGTAGAGATCTCTGCTCTATTTATTTAATGTAATAAAATACTGCTAGGCCTCCCATAGCAGTTGAAGGATGGGCAATTAGATACTTTCTTCCTTTCAGACTAGGTTCTGGTCGGGGCTTCTATCTACTCTATAGATCGAGGAATGAAGTGAAGTACGGTATACGGGGAATGCGTCTAAGCAAGCTAAAGTAGTGGATTCTCTTACAAGGCTTTTCCCGGCTAAAGTAGAAGATGAAATAGTCAGTATGAGCCTAAAGAGATGGACTCAAGGATCTTCTTTTATTCCCAGGCTTTTCATCAGGGTAAGTCCCTAAGGAGCCTGAAACAGGTTTAGTAATTTAATTAATCTCCAAAGGCTACTCAGTCTTAACAGTTCTGTAACTTACTCTGAAGTAGCTTATTCTCTTATAATAGCAGCTGAAGGCTAAGATTCTCTTCTATGGCTGCTCATTCTTCAGTAAGTTACCACCCCACAGGGAATCAAAGGGATAAGCGAAATTGCTATCTTAGGGACTTGGTCCTTGCATCCCCAACTCTTCCTTTCCCGCTTATCCATCATCACTATAAGGACGTCTAACTCAAATAGCAATAGAAAGACAGACTATCAGTCAATTCTTTACTGCATCTCTATAGGAGAGTGAGGAAGAGTTAAGAGTGGGAAAGAAGAGGTGAAAGTTAGGACTTCTTTATTATATATATATTTTGTATAGACCAGTTGTAGGATGGTGTTACATAGGGCTATATAATTAACAACATACCAAGCCCAATAAGATTACATACAAAAGCACTATTGAAACTACTAGAGTCAGATACAAAATACAGAAAGATAAAAGCAGGAACAAATGCTATAACTCTTAGAGTTCGCTCGTGCCCCACACCTGAACTACACCGAGAAAAAAAAAGAGAGGACTTAGGGCTTATGGCTTAGTAGTTTAGTTAGAAGACAATGCCCAGGTCTATTAATACGCACTCCCACCAATACCAAGAACTATAGGCCCGAACACATACTTCAACCAAAGAAGGGCCTATCCTTGCAACTATCGATCTAGTCACTGAAGCAGCTACTTAATGACCTTTTAATGAGTTGCACATCTCTATTGAGATATTCACATAAAGAGCAACTATTACATCAGAGATTGAATTACCAAGGCATAGAGATACTAATTACAAAAAAAGCAACTAATCTTATTAAAAAGTGAGCAATACCAATTATTAACTTCACTCACTAAAAGATGCTTAAGACTTTTTGCTTACAAATACTAATAAGACAAATATTTACTACTTCTACCACTTACCAAGCATATAGTTAAACTACTACTACTCTAACGTTCGTGAGCAATACTCATTACTCACTCATTACTAATAGCACTAAAACAAATCTAACGAGTTTATTAACCAACTAAGAGTAGGCTTTTGGTTAGGGTTCTTTTTTGTTTCAAGTTCCGGTGGTTCGAAGTTCAAGTTTAAACGGACCTCAGGCAGGGAATAAGAAGTGATTTCCCCTCCAACCAGATAGAAGGACCTTTTTCAGGCTCGTTGCCTCTTATCCAGATCCCCTGAAATCTATTGAACAAGCGTAACTCTAAACTACCAAGTGTTGGGGTGGGGTTGACCTCATAAAGCCCTTTAATCAATTCCCGTTGCTCATAGTGGACTAAGGTGGCAAAGAGCTCTTTCTTAGTGAAAAACCTACCTTTCTGAAGAAAGAGGTGATGAAAGTCAGTTAGAAATGCAGTATTGTATTCTCTTTTATGTCTTTACAGGGTGGGAAGAATGGTTGTTTCAAGCTAGGAAAGTTAAGTCTTAGAAGCACGGGAAGGATCAGTATGAATCTTTCTATTCCCGCAAAATCCCTGTGATTCACCTCAAAGTCCCATTGATTCAGATCCATTAGCTGTTAACATCTCTGTAGACTCTGACAGCCTATTCTCTTACTTTTACTCATAGGTCACTATGGAATAAAGCTACTCATAAGGAAAAAAGAGAGAAAAACAACTGTAACTAATAGCATCAAAGAAGTAAAGGAAAACACATAATCCATTACTAAAAATTGTTGATTCTATTACTATTGGTTGCCTTTCACAACAAAAAAGAAAGATGGATTTCCTGCAGTCGAATTCTTGATATAGGCGGCTTGGTAACAACTAAATAGAAGGGATTTTCATACTGAACATCCGAAACGAGAGAGTCATGGAGTCAATTCTACTGCTTTTCGGGCTATTCACCAGAAAGATGAAAAGTGCTTCGAAAGGATCAGGTAGGAGGCTAACCCCAGGGAAAGAGATTGAATTATACAACATCCTCTTCCTCAGTATCTTCCTAGGGTTCATCTACGGTAATAGTCCGATCCGAGCCTTGAAGATCCATAGGTCAAGATTACCTTAATTGGATAAATTTCTTTCCTCATCAGTAATTTCTTTTCTGCTTTCCCATCAAAAGACTAAGTTTAGGAAGAATGCCTAGGTTGTGGCAATTCCACCCCGATGATTGAGAGGGCACTGTGAAGTGCCCAAGAACATTTCTTCCCTTAAGCATCAAACTTGTTCATCAATCCTCTAGCACATGGTCTTCTTTCTATCAATCAAAAATATGGTCGACTAACTTCAAAAGGGGTGGGAACAAAGTCAACCATTTCAATGGGTTGTTGTTCTTTCTTTCGTTGCTACGATTTCTCTTATTCAAAGCTAGCTTCTTTACGAGTTATTGTTAACACGAGATGATGTCTCGCCTGCTAACTCTTCTTATCAACCATAGGTCTTCGAGCCTTCTATAGTAAGATATCAGAGAAGGAATTAGAATACCAGTCCTGCGTAGAGACTCTTTCCATCGCTCGAACGAACAGAGTGACGATTAGAGTTTGAAAGTATAGTATCCATTATTGAAATTGGTAAATACATATATAAATCTTGGATGAATTAGTTGTAGCAAGAGCAGCTACCAAAGCGTGCTGATAGAGATGCTTGAAAGGAGAGGAAAAAGAAATGGGGATGAAATGGAAATTAAGGTAGCGAGATCACTCCTGGGTAAGGCGACTAGAAGAGGGACCTTTTCCCTATTAACAACAGGAGATAACATGGGGAGATCTAAAGTTAGGAATCAGGGATAGGAAAATTTGAAAAGCGATACGATAAGATAGTCATCTCACACGCGAGGACCACAACCTCTTCCTGATCTTCTCTTTCTATAAATATCATAATAGAATCAAGATCTAGGCTATGATGAGAAGCAGCTGTGTAAGAAAGAACGATTGGCTAACCTATTAAGGAAATTCCTCCTCCTTCCACATTCTTATAGCAAACTCTCCTCTAGACTAGGATTTCCCCTGGCTAAGAGAAAGGGCTTAGAAAGCTATAGAAAAGCCTCTAAACCCCTTCTTAGATAAAGGATAAAGAGAAGACGAAGAAGTCATAGTCGGCTCGGCGAGTAGAGTACAGCTACTCTTCTTATTCTCTTGAATGGTATTTGAAAGCAGAGAAAGAGGCCCCTTGTGGTGATTGAGTTGTGCTAGAACAATCAAATGCTTATCCTAGATATAGAGCCCAACGAGACGAAATTATTTAAGTAAAGTACTTTCTTACCACCGAAGAAAGACATTGAAGTTCAAAGCTCTCTCTCTTTCTATTGAATCTGGTTCACCTCTATAATGAATTGAACGTAAGAGCAGGTTTCAGCTTTGACTTTGATTCCACCGCCTAATGCTATCTACTTTCATCTCTAACTAAATTTAATAAATAAGAGTGAGGGTGGTCGTAGATCAAGTCTGTGCTGCTTTCTATTACCTATGTCCCCATGTCTGTTATTCCCTTTAGTTGGTTCGAAGAGAGAGAGGGTAAGGGGTGGAAGACTATTTCGCTATCGTGGGTGGTGAGGTCCATCTCTAACGAGATCCTTTGTTTGAGACTGAGAGTAAGGGACTTCGAGTGAGTGAATGGGTTTTAAGGTTGTAAGCATTTTTCGAGTAAGTCAGTTCCATCTTCCCTACTAGGGTTCTACTAAGGTCCAATCTCCTCTCTAAACTTTCCTGCTCCAAAGGCTAGTTCGAAGTCTTGCCTTGCATTGCTTCCCGCTCTTTCTACTCTTGGAAGTAAAGAGCTATGCCTTTTGGCTAAAGAATCTCTCATTGAATTCACCAGCTATCGATCTTCTACGACTGACCTTAGGACCATCCCACTCCTCTCCTTCGTAAGAACAACCTTTCCATCCGGTGGTTTATGCCGGAAGCCAAGAGGCGCAGGAGTGATAGGCGGATAATGGTCATCTATGGAAATAGCCCCACCTACAAAGTCCCATCCCCTTGAATCCGATTTCTCTGGCGTCAAAGATTCTATTGATGGTTGAAGGGATTTCCTGGAGCTCTTTCTTTCGGTTAATATCCGGTGAATGAATTAACCGTTGCAAATGAAAAGTAAAAGCTACCGATGAATTCCCAGAATTAGCTGTTTTCAAAATAGAATAAGAATTGGTGGCATCAATAAATAAGATTCCCACAGAGCGGTAACTAAAACTTTGAAGAGCTTTTAGCTTGTCGGTGTAACGAAAGAACTATCAGATGGTATGCCTTAACTAACTGCTTCCATATGACAAGAAGGATTTGCTGTTTTCACAAGAATTAGCCCAAAAAGGATAAAAACAAAACTATTTCTTTAGCGGCCCAGCTAAGAATCATCGATTTAGTTTGGAGTTCCCTGTTCAAGGCCCATCTCTTCCTTAACCATGTAAGCAAAAAAGACCTACTTTCCTAAAAGTAAGTGGCACGTTATAGGATATCCTCGTAGAAGGGAATCTAACTTGCTACCAAAAGCACGGGGTTAGATGTGCTTCTGTCTTTAAAGGGAGTTCACCAAGGGTGGGAAAATGGTACCTCATTTCTATCTTATTAGTAGTGGTCTTTGCTGCTTTACTTCTTGACTTAAAGCTTGAAGGTGACGACTGCTCTCTCTTTCCGGTTTAGCCGGAAGAGAGAAAGCCTTCTTCTCAATGGGATGATGCTTGAACTGTTCACTGTTCTCAAGGTCTCTCCTGACTTGAGGGTGAGAACGAGAATCAAATCGATTGAATCACAAAGATCTATTCACTTATATAGAAGCGGAATCGGAAAAGGAGCGGATGGTTCATGTAGCAATGGAAGAGTCAGTCGCCTTTTATGAAGTCTGGGCTTTCCAGATCGAATCGTAGCCAAAGTCTTTTTCCAGGTTTTGAAAGACTGGTTCGAAACGTTATTTAGATCTTTACTTCTTAAGTTAAGGGAGTTTGGGGGAACTCCCCCAGCGTTCTTCGTCTACCAAAAGAAAATAGCTATTGACTTATTGTTTTCACTAGCTAATGGGACTCCTTATACTACTGAAAGATAGCTAAACATTATTCTCCCATTGGAGGTCTTGATGTGTGGATACATTGTGCTAGCCTACCGAAAGTTGTCATTGTTTTCCAATTTTATGCTATAGTGAGTAATTGGTTGCCACAGGATCATTGTTTTGAGGAGAAAAACATAAGCAAATAAGGAGAAAAGGGCATCTTTGATTTAGAAGCCTGTTAAGCAGTCCGTAAGCTTTCCATTCGTTGCAAGCCTTATAGCCTTATCTCGAAGTAGGAAATTGCCTAAGGTAGGCTACTGGTCTAAGCCTTCAAACTATTCCGAAAGTAGGTAGTGTTCCGGAAATGCTTATGTCTTGAGACTATGAATTACCTCCTCAGACAAAGAAAAGAAGAAGTGTTCTCCCTTCCCTAAGTTAGTGAAGTTGCTCACCTTCTTGAATCACGAGCCCTTTTAATCTTTTTGATTTCGTCTTATTTGATTGAACTTTCCCCAGTTCTTGATTGAGTCTTTGTCTTACAGGATCGAGGGCCTGGTCCTTGAGATCTAGGATCATTTCGAATGTAAAAATAGGTGACACCCATTCCATCAGTCCAAGCTCTTGAAGTGGAAAAAATGAGACAAGAATAGGAACATAAAGTAAAAGAAGAAGACCATAAGAAAGTAGAAAAATGAAAGTTTCACGATTTCAATGGCAAAGAGGTTGCTTGATCTTTTCCCTTCTTCTCTTATAGCTTCTTTCTTATAAGAAACTTTCTTTTTCCTAGCCTAGCAAGATCAGAGCCGCATGGAAGTCCGACTACAACTCATAAGCTTAAAGCCCTTCGGAACGATCGCTTCAGTGTGTAGAGTCTTGTTGTGTCATGAGCGCTCCTCACCCGAGGAGCATTCCCTCCGAGGGTTCCGGAGTCCGATTGAGTAGAAAAGCTTGAGATTGACGCTTCTCGAACAACCTGGAAAGTACTATTTTTAGGGAAGTTTTGGTTTTTAGGAATGCTCAAAGGGAAGGAGTGACGCGCGAGCTTCGCTCAAAGAATGATGGTGTGAGCTTAGCTCGAGGGGGAACTCGCTTACGCTCGTACTTCCCTCCGGGGGTTCCAGAGTCCAGGAGTTAGTTTCGATCGATCGACCGAAGGAAGGGATTGGATTTAAGGAACGATCCAAGGGAGGGAGGCCTTTTGTGAGTTTTATGGGACTGCACATGCGTACATTACCTAATTCTATGGGACTGCACATGCGTATATTACCTAATTCTATGGGGCGCCCTGCCCCATCTTCGATTATGCATTTTTTGGGTATGGAGAACATATGTGGTAAAGGAGATGAGTCGACCACTTAGTCTAGTATCGATGATAGGGTTTACTTGTACTTACCTTTTTAGCGAGATTAGCTACACGCCAATTGGCCGATAAGCGTTCAGGATTGATCGCCTATGAAAGCAGATAAGAGGCTAGCCCCATGGACGAGGGAAAGGTCAGAAGCTCATTGGTCAGGTCAAAGCCCGTGTGTTACGCAAAAGGTCGCTTTAGAAGAGGAGATCCGCATGCCTATTATTACTAAGGACGGGCAGCTGAGCCGCTTGGGATCACTTCGAGGATCCCTCCCATCCGTAGATGAGATCGTCTTCCTTGGTCGCACCCTTGCCACAGAATGCCCATTTGAGTTCGCCAACCTCATTTAACTTCCTGGGATCAAGACAAAGATCGCCCTGACATTTCCCCCGGTAGGAAGAAATTCCATAGGTTTGTCCCGAAAGAATGGGGCGGATGGGGGCCTCGCACCAGCGAGCAAAAAACATTTCTGGTATAGCCAGCCATACTACAGAGCAGATATCCTACTCCTTTTTGCATTACGCGCCTGAACGAGGAGAACGCACAATGAGTCAATGACTGCTTGATGAGATAAAGTGCTCTTACCAACTCAAAAAAAGAATAGCAAATGGAGACTTCGTCAAATTCATCTCTTAACAACAAATCTTCTTTAAAACCAGTAACCCAGTAAACAAACCAGGGTGAACGATATACAGTGACATTTTTCTGTTTGGTTGATTAGCTGACCTGCTAACACCCCAATGGACACCTAGAAGATGGACCTTTTTTGTCTATTTCTTGCCTTTTCCTAGGCATGGGGAGAGAGCTAAGAGTTGTACGGATTGAGCCCGCTGGGCATATAGGAAGTTAACCATGGGGATTGTCTTATTAACACCCATTCTTTCTCTGTTTGGGAGTTATATCTTGTTCTCCTCTTTCTCTGTTGGAGATGTTGGACAGAAATCCAACTGAGATTGGAAGTTTGTCCCCCCTTTAGAGGTGTCAACCAATTCTCTTAGCTATCTTGTTGGGAACAAACTCTTTTTCTGATTAGACTCAGGGCCAACCCCTTTTTGAGATCTAGCCATTGGGGTGCTTGCCCTACAACTTTGTTGGTTTGATAGGCGCTGATCAGCTGTGAATCCGTTGGCCATCCGTGTGAGGTGGTCTTGGGAAGTTGTCCTGGTGGTCCCGTCCTTAATCTACACTGCGGGAGTAGACTTTTATCTTTTCCATCAGATGCACAAAATATAGAGATGGCTAGTAAGTTCAGGAAGTTGTTGTCGTTTAAGATGGATAGTCGTAGTAGTGATATTGTCAATAGTAATGAGTTTAGGACAAAGGACCTTGTTAAATCCCCGTCTCCTAACAATTTTTACAAATGGGATTTTCCCAAAGTTAATATTGAAAGTATTTACAAAATTGGTACATTTAGCTTTCAAACTGCTTTTTCAATCAAAAATCTTGAAGATATCATGAGTTTACAAAATGGACTACAAACGATTTCATTGATCAAACCAGAAGCAATTCAAATACGTTTAAAGGACTAATTTCGTTTTATGCATACTGGACTTCTTCAGATTGCAGTTAAACCTTTCATCAAAAAAGTTGATAACGTACCTATGTACATGGGCTTAAGAGACAACAGGTTGAAGAAATACAAATCGTCTCTATTAGCCACGATCAATACCAATATATATAACAGACTTCCTTATTGATTTTACACGTCCCATGACACCCGAAACCTTGAAGCTTGACGTTCATATTCAAGGTGGCGAGTTTCGTGATCTCAAAAACTTTGCAATTATGTATGCAGTCTATTTCAGATCTATGTCTACAAACCTCAATGCAAAAATTTTGAATACAATACCTTTAAACAAGAAAGAAACAGTTCACTTAAAATTGAAGATGACAAACCTCAAGTTTTTACTCGAAAACTTCTCAAATGGGATGCGATTACAATTCCGTATGGTATTGAGCTTGAAGCTCAACTGACTTCTATTGATAGATGCAGTCAAACGAAGGATATTGAGCAAATCACATAAGAACCCCACGGCCGAGTTCTCGTACGATTCTGCTCATTTCGTGAACCTACAAGTCTCCCTAGAGCTTCTAACAGTAGGAAATCATTTTATGATTTCTGCTTAGAACGAAGTATCCCTCCAGAAGAACGACAAAATTGCCAGTTTAGGTCGCCCATACTAGAAGCAATTATCAATGATCCTCCATCTTTTTCTTCTTCAAGAATAGGATATGGATGCAATGTTCTTAAAAAAATTAAATTTTACAATTGATTGGTTTTTCCTTAAGTAAGATTATTAGTCTCCCCGTAATACTTCCAAATGCCTAATGTTCAAACAAATCGATCTAAACCTTTGAGAAAAGGTTAACCAAGCTTGGATAGTTGACATGCAAAGGCTTGGAATCAGCATCCCTTTTTTTCTATGGTTTCTTACATTTACTTCTCAGAAGGGTTTCAACAATGTTTATACGCTCGCAAGTATAATTGTTCAAACCACCGACATGTTACTATTCGTGAACAGTTCCAAGGATAAAATTTTCAAAAGATACACAGGACAAAGCTGTTACATGTTGACAATTGCAGCCCGAATTTCGGCGCATGACAAATGAAGAGAATTGAACATCACTACACGTCTATTATTGAGCTCTTTCAAGCTCTATATAAGGGAGAAATTTATTCATACAAAGCATCGCGAATTATAAGAAGATATCGCACTTTAAGAAATCACAAAATCTGAGCTAGAAATTCTATGTAAGAATTCTCTTTGCCCTCTTCTGTTTACAAAACTCTGTATAAATCTCTATAGTAAAAATTTTGACAAAATCTATAAGTTAATACCACTACAAAGGTACCTCTACGTTCTCCTCCATTTTCTTATTTCAGTTTGTATTTTCCTTTTATGTAATCTGTGTTTTAAGTTTTCTAAATAAGATTTTACTGTTTCGTATGTTCTTTCCGACCTTGTTCCCCTCTGGTATCAGAGCCATCTATGTGTCTACCTGTGCATGATATTTGATAGGCACTGATCAACTGCGAATCCGTTGGCCATCCGTGTGAGGTGGTCTCGGGTAGTTGTCCTGGTGGTCCCGTCTTTAATCTACACCGCGGGAGTAGACATTTATCATTGCCATCAGATGCACAAAATATGGTGATGGCTAGTAACTTCAGGAAGTTGTTGTCGTTTAAGATGGATAGTCGTAGTAGTGATATTGTCAATAGTAATGAGTTTAGGACAAAGGACCTTGTGAAATCCCCGTCTCCTGACAATTTTTTCCAATGGGATATTGCGAAAGTTAATATTGAAACTATTTACAAAATTGGTACATTTACCTTTCAAATTGCTTTTTTAATCAAAAATCATGAAGATATCATGAGTTTACAAAATGGACTACAAACGATTTCATTGATCAAACCACAAGCAATTCAAATACTTTTAAAGGATTGATTCAGGTTGCTATTAAACCTTTCATCAAAAAAGTTAATAACGTACCTATCTTCATGGCTTTAAGAGACAAAGGTTTAAAGAAATACAAATCATCTCTATTAGCCACGATCAATACCAATATACATAACAGACCAATTTTCTTTAATTGTTATCCAGCCTTCTGTATTGATTTTACATGTCCCACGACACCCGAAGCCTTAAAGCTTGACGTTCATATCCAAGGTGGCGAGTTTCGTGATCTCAAAAACTTTGCAATTACGTATGTAGTCTATTTCAGATCTATGTCTACAAACCTCAATGCAAAATTTTTGAATACCTTACCCTTAAACACAAAACAAACAGTTAACTTAAAATTAAAGATGACAAACCTCAAGTTTTTACCGCAAAACTTCTCAAATGGAATGCGATTACAATTCCGTATGCTATTGAGCTTGAAGACGCTCATTCGGCTTCTATTGATAGATGCAGACAAACGAAGCATATTGAGCAAATCACATAAGAACCCCATGGTCGAGTTCGCATACGATTCTGCTCATTTCGTGAACCTACAAGTCTCCCTAGAGCTTCTACCAGTAGGAAATCATTTTCTGATTTCTGCTTAGAACGAAGTATCCCTCTACAAGAACGATAAAATTGCCGGTTTAGGTCTCCCATACCAGAAGCAATTATCAATGATCCTCCATCTTTTTCTTCTTCAGGAATAGGATATGGATGTAATGTTCTTAAAAAATAAAATTTTACAATTGATTGGTTTTTCCTTAAGTAAGATTATTAGTCTCCTGGTAATACTTCCAAATGCCTAATGTTGAAAGAAATGGATCAAAACCTTCGAGAACAGGTTAAGCAAGCTTGGATAGTTGACATGTAAAGGCTTGCAATCAACATCCCCTTTTTGCTATGGTTTCTTACATTTACTTCTCAAAAGGGTTTCAATAATGTTTATACACTCCCAAGTATAAATGTTCAAACCACCGACATGTTACTATTCATGAACAGTTCTCAAGGATAAAATTTTGAAAAGATACACAGGACAAAGCTGTTAAAAGTTGACAATTGCAGCCCGAATTTCGGCGCATGACATATGAAGAGAATTGAACATCACTACACGTCTATTATTGAGCTCTTTCTAGCTCTATATAAGGGAGAAATTTATTCAGACAAAGCATCGTGAATTATCAGAAGATATCGCACTTTAAGAAATCACAAAATCTGAGCTAGAAATTCTCTCTAAGAATTCTCTTTGCCCTCTTCTGTTTACAAAACGCTGTATAAATTTCCTTAGTAAAACTTTTGACGAAATCTATAAGTTACTACCACTACAAAGGTACCTCTACGTTCTCCTCCGTTTTCTTATTTCAGTTTGTATTTTCCTTTTATGTACTCTGTGTTTTAAGTTTTCTTAATAAAGTTTTACTGTTTCGTATGTTCTTTCCGACCTTGTTCCCCTCTAGTATCAGAGCCATCTATGTGTCTACCTGTGCATGATATTTGATATGCGCTGATCAGCTACGAATCCATTGGCCATCCATGTGAGGTGGTGCCGGTAAGTTGTCCTGGTGGTCCCGTCTTTAATCTACACTGCGGGAGTAGAATTTTGTCACTCCCTTCAGATGCACAAAATATGGCGATGGCTAGTAAGTTGAGGAAGTTGTTGTCGTTTACGATTGATAGTCGTAGTAGTGATATTGTCAATAGTAATGAGTTTAGGACAAAGGACCTTGTGAAATCCCCGTCTCCTGACAATTTTTACAAATGGGATATTGCCAAAGTTAATATTGAAACTCTTTACAAAATTCGTACATTTAGCTTTCAAACTGCTTTTTCAATCAAAAATCATGAAGATATCAGGAGTTTACAAAATGGACTACAAACGATTTCATTGATCAAACCAGAAGCAATTCAAATACATTTAAAGGACTAAGTTTGCTTTATGCATATTGGACTTGTTCAGGTTGCTGTTAAACCTTTCATCAGGAAAGTTAATAACGTGCATATCTACATCTCTTTAAGAGACAAAAGTTTAAAGAAATACAAATCGTCTCTATTAGCCACGATCAATACCAATAAACATAACAGACCAATTTTCTTCAATTGTTCTCCAGCCTTCTGTATTGATTTTACATGTCCCATGGCACCCGAAGCCTTGAAGCTTGACGTTCAAATTCAAGGTGGCGAGTTTCGTGATCTCAAAAACTTTGCAATTATGTATGGAGTCTACTTCAGATCTATGCCTACAAACCTCAATGCAAAATTATTGAATACCTTACCTTTAAACACAAAAGAAACAGTTTACTTAAAATTGAAGATGACATACCTCAAGTTTTTACTCCAAAATTTCTCAAATGGGATGCGATTACAATTCCGTATGCTATTGAGCTTGAAGACGCGAATTATAAGAAGATATCGCACTTTAGGAAATCATAAAATTTGAGCTAGAAATTCTCTCTAAGAATTCTCTTTTCCCTCTTCTGTTTAGAAAACACTGTATAAATTTCCTTAGTAACATTTTTTACAAAATCTAATAGTTATGACTACTACAAATGTATCTCTACGTTCTCCTCCGTTTTCTTATTTACGTTTGTGTTGTCCTTTTATGTACTCTATGTTTTAAGTTTTCTTAATAAAGTTTTACTATTTTGTATGTTGTTGCTGATCTTGTTCCCCTATGGTATCAGAGCCATTTATGTGTCTACTTGTGCGTGATATTTGATAGGCGTTGGTTAGCTGCGAATCCATTGGCTATCCGTGTGAGGTGGCTCTGGCAAGTTGTCCTGGTGGTCTCGTCTTTAATCTACACTGCGGCAGTAGACTTTTATCATTCCCATCAGATGCACAAAATATGGCGATGGCTAGTAAGTTCAGGAAGTTATTGTCCTTTAAGATGGATAGTCGTAGTAGTGATATTGTCAATCGTAATGAGTTTAGGACAAAGGACCTTATGAAATCCCCGTTCCCTGACAATTTTTACAAATGGGATATTCCCAAAGTTAATATTGAAACTATTTACAAAATTGGTACATTTAGCTTTCAAACTTCTTTTTCAATCAAAAATCATGAAGATATCATGAGTTTACAAAATGAACTACAAACGATTTCATTGATCAAACCAGAAGCAATTCAAATACATTTAAAGGACTAATTTCGCTTTATGCATACTGCACTTGTTCAGGTTGCTGTTAAACCTTTCATAAAAAACGTTAATAACGTACCTATCTACATGGCTTTAAGAGACAAAAGTTTAAAGAAACACAAATTGTCTCTATTAGCCATGATCAATACCAATATACATAACAGACCAATTATCTTCAATTGTTATCCAGCCTTCTATATTGATTTTACGTGTCCCATGACACCCGAAGCCTTGAAGCTTGACGTTCATATTCAAGGTGCCGAGTTTCGTGATGTCAAAAGCTTTGCAATTATGCATATAGTCTATTTCAGATCTATGTCTACAAACCTCAATGCAAAATTTTTGAATATCACACCTTTAAACACGAAACAAACAGTTCACTTAAAATTGAAGATGACAAACCTCAAGTTTTTACTCCAAAACTTCTCGAGTGGGATGCGATTACAATTCCGTATGCTATTGAGCTTGAAGACGCTCAACCGGCTTCTATTGATAGATGCAGTCAAATGAAGGATATTGAGCAAATCACATAAGAACCCCATGGCCGAGTTCTCGTACAATTCTGGTCATTTCGTGAACCTACAAGTCACCCTAGAGCTTTTACCATTAGGAAATCGTTTTCTGATTTTCGCTTAGAACGTACTATCCATCCAGAAGAACGACAAAATTGCCAGTTTTGGTGGCCCATACTAGAAGCAATTATCAATGATCCTCCATCTTCTTCTTCTTCAGGAATACGATATGGATGCAATGTTCTAAAAAAAAATTTACAATTGATTGGTTTTTCCTTAAGTAAGATTATTAGTCTCCTGGTAATACTTCCAAATGCCTAATGTTCAAACAAATCGATCGAAACCTTCGAGAACAGGTTAACCAAGCTTGGATAGTTGAGATGCAAAGGCTTGCAATCAACATCCCCTTTTTTCTATGGTTTCTTACATTCACTTCTCAAAAGGGTTTCAACATTGTTTATATGCTCACAAGTGTAAATGTTCAAACCACCGACATGTTACTATTCGTGAACAGTTCTCAATGACAAAATTTTCAAAACATACACAGGACAAAGCTGTTACATGTTGACAATTGCATCCCGAATTTCGGCGCATGACAAATAAAGAGAATTGAACATCACTACACGTCTATTATTGAGCTCTTTCCAGCTCCATATATGGGAGAAATTTATTCAGACGAAGCATCGCGAATTATCAGAAGATATCGCACTTTAAGAAATCATAAAATCTGAGCTACAAATTCTCTCTAAGAATTGTCTTTGCCCTCTTCTGTTTACATAGCTCTGTATAAATTTCTATGGTAACATTTTTGACAAAATCTATAAGTTACTACCACCACAAAGGTATCTCCATGTTCTCCTCTGTTTTCTTATTTCAGTTTGTATTTTCCTTTTATGTACTTTGTGTTTTAAGTTTTCTTAATAAAGTTTTACTGTTTCGTATGTTCTTTACGACCTTGTTCCCCTCTGGTATCAAAGCCATTTATGTGTCTACCTGTGCATGATATTTGATAGGCGTTGATCAGCTGCGAATCCGTTGGCCATCCGTGTGAGGTGCTCTCGGAAAGTTGTCCTGATGGTCCTGTCTTTAATCTGCAACGCGGGAGTAGACTTTTATCGTTCCCATCAGATGCACAAAATATAGCGATGGCTACTAAGTTCAGGAAGTTGTTATCGTTTAACATCGATAGTCGTAGTAGTGATATTGTCAATAGTAATGAGTTTAGGACAAAGGACCTTGTGAAATCCCCGTCCCCTGACAATTTTTACAAATGGGATATTCCCAAAGTTAATATTGAAACTATTTACAAAATTGGTACAATTAGCTTTCAAACTACTTTTTCAATCAAAAATCATGAAGATATCATGAGTTTAAGAAATGGACTACAAACGATTTCATTGATCAAACCAGAAGCAATTCAAATACATTTAAAGGACCAATTTCGCTTTATGCATACTGGACTTGTTCAGGTTACTGTTAAACCTTTCATCAAAAAAGTTAATAACGTACCTATCTACAAGGCTTTAGGAGACAAAAGTTTAAAGAAATACAAATTGTCTCTATTAGCCACGATCAATACCAATATACATAACAGACCAATTTTCTTCAATTGTTATCGAGCCTTCTGTATTGATTTTACATGTCCCTTGACACCCGAAGCCTTGAAGCTTGACGTCCATATTCAAGGTAGCGAGTTTCGTGATCTCAAAAACTTTACAATTATGTATGGAGTCTATTTTAGATATATGTCTACAAACCTCATTGCAAAATTTTTGAATACCTTGCCTTTAAACACGAAACAAACAGTTCACTTAAGATTGAAGATGACAAACCTCAAGTTTTTACTGCAAAACTTCTCAAATGGGATGCGATTACAATTCCGTATGCTTTTTAGCTTGAAGACCCTCAACGGACTTCTATTGATAGATGCAGACAAACACTACAAAAAAAGTGATTTTTACCAACATGGATAGTTCTGTTGCAATAAGTACATTTACTGTTGGTAAAACCGTGTACCAACAGATATTGGTCTGTTGCCAGACTGTTGGTAAAAAGTGGTGATGGTATTAGTTTTACCAACAGATATTCTAATCTGTTGCAAGTGCTCCGTACTACCAACAGAATGAATATGTGGGTGAATGTCATCATGTTACCAACAGAGGTATAATATGTTGGTGATGGGAAGTGTTACCATCAGATGCTTCTGTTGGTGCTAAACCAATTGGCGGCATAAATTATTCACCAACGTATTGTATCTGTTGGTAATTCTTTCTTTTTCCCACCTTTTTAATCTTTTCCAACACGACGATCTGTTGGTACTACTAATACCGCCAAAAAAGAATCTCTATCAAATTGCAATCTGTTGGTAATTATGTTCTTTCATATACCTCATAATTTGAAACATCTATTGCCAATAGTCCATCCATTCAAGTGGGAACTTATTTTTTCAACGAATACACCTAAACATAATCAAACCTGTAGGTACAATAGTTATCGGCAATAGAAGAATCAACCAAAAAAAGCACAATGTTATTTATAAGTTTTCAAAAGTGCTATGCATTCACCAAAAGTTCATAAGAAATAAGTACATAACTCTAACAATTGTTTCCATTGAAATTAAAGTCCAAACTATAAGTGCAAACTCAAAAGCATTACTTGGTCTACCTAAAAGATAAGTCAAGAGAAAAGTTAACCATATAAGAGAACTCAAACTATGACTCATCATTTTGTTCTTGATCATCAACCTCTTGCCCATTTTCTTCTTCAAATGCATGACCTTTTTCATTGTCATCATCAATATCCTCATCTTCCTCGAATGAAGAAAGAACATCCTCTGTTATTCCCTATTAGACAAGCACAAAAGCATAAATCTTAAGAAGAGGTAATAGAGAATATTTATAATCATGGCATGCAACTCGACGACAAAGAATGAATGACAAAAATACAATGACAATGCTCCAGATCCAAAAAAATAAAGTTAGTTTTAGCATGTTAAGACTCTCGATGTTCATACCAAAACTGCATTTGCACACAACAGCACATAATCACAAATGCATTCCTAGAAAACTATATGAAGTGCAAGACTAAGGTCGTGACCTATGGTCGCAGATCCTTGCATTGATACCATTTGTGAGACCCCCAACCCGTAGCGTTAGAAGTATCAACGATTTCTTAAATTCCTACTTAAATTCTGGGGAGAAACGGACAGAGTTTCCCCTGAAAACTTACCATTTCCCAGGCATAAAGCCTTACATTAATTCCCTGCATCGAGTAGAAGTATAAAAGAACATAGAAACAAGCTCAACGGCTACACGCCGGAGTCCACAACTCTACGGGCCACTCGCCCGGAGTATACCAAACATTAAACAATCCGCAAACAGGCCCTATGTCTAGCTCATCAACAAATATTAAAATATCTAAGCATATCACATATAAGCTTTATATATGACCACTATGTCTAGCTTATTAACGAAGAATAAAATATCTTATATAGAAATACCTGGTGCTTCAAAAGCACTTTCACCAAATTGGTGACGTATCCAAGTTTATTCTCCAAACGTTCAATCTTCTCTTGACTTTCTTGTTGTTCTTGCTCGATTTTCCTTCTTTTAGCTCGTTCTTCCTCTAAAGCACACCTTTTAGAAGTTGAACGAGGAACTTTGACCCCAATGCCAAAGGTCTTAGCATAGCCATATTTGTCTTCTCCAACAACTTTTTTGAAAATTTCATCTCGAGTAGCATCATCACATGAATCTTCTTCAATGCGAGATAACTCATTTTCAATAGCTTCCTGTCATGTTACACATTAGTAAAAAAATAAAACGAATTAAAAAATTAAATAAAATTAAACACTTATACCTTTGCACTAGCTGAAACATCATCAAGTTTTGTAGTTTTTTTTTGTGCATGGGTCTTCAACCATATTGTAAGCTTATCTGTCTTGTTGCATTTTTCCTAAAATTTATGTAAAATACTAAATGAGTTACCTAAAATCAAAGTGAGCTATAGTATAAATAGGATATACATAGTACCTCTTCTTCAGCACGTACACGTGCGAAAGTCTTCGTCCCTTCATAGTGACACGTTTTGTTATTGCCCCGATTTTCAATTCCTCTTTTAGTTCTAGCCTAAATGAATAATTGACAAATCACATCACAACAGTTGCATTATTTCAAAATAATTATAACTCTAAATGTTCTTAAAGAACATAATTACCTTTCCCTTGTCTGATTCCCAAAACTGTACTAAGTTGGCCCATGTTTGAAGTGGTATGTGTTCTGGTCTTTTGCTAATTGCTTCATCATGACTTCTACCATCAAATAGTGCCACCTTTAACTCACATTTATAGCCTCTCCAACAAGCATGTATTTTCTCCATTGCCCATTCATAAGGCTCCTTTCCTTCTGGAAAGTGAAATGAACGCTGTACAATAGATATAAAGAAAAAGAACCAATTAAGACTTAAAATAAGCTTAAAAGTTCATATTTTTACTTTGAAATCCGCACAGACATTGAGGGCTTGGTGTAAAAATCAGAGTATAGAGGTTCAACTTGGAAACCAATGTAGTATATATTGAGACATATATACCTTCACCTCTGCCCACACTGAATCTTTTTTCTCTTGTTCAATTTTCCTCCAATCTATACAATCAAGTGGCAGTCTTCTAGGGTCTCGTGCAAGACACCCAATCATGGAAGACATTTTCCTTTGAGAATTACCTATAGGTTGAAGTTGTTCGTTCACATCTACAAACACAGAGTTCTTCAAAACCTTTATCTTATTAGGTCCACGACCCTTCTCATTCTTTTCCTTGGTTGCTTGTATGCGCCTTCTAGTTGTGGTGTTGTGACCACCTTCAGTTGATGATTCACCTCCCATATCATGATTTGCTTCACTTTCTCCACGCTCCAATGAGTTTGAATTGACCTCTCCTATGATGTCACAAAAGCAAGCGAGTGTTATATATGACTATTATAGAAAGTAAATGAAAAATAATTACCAAAAACAGAAATTGCACTTAGACATAAAAGTAGCATATGCACAATAAGTACATGACTTACTTATAGGAACCTCTCCATTATTTCTGGGCTCTAAGCTCCTATCACCATTGTTACCATGTGAATCAACATGCTTTGCGAGCTCCATAGATTGACTACTAAAAACATTGTTGTTTTGGGCCTCCAATTGTCTTCTTTTCTCTAAACTTCTCACCAAGTGTTTTTCCACTAAGAGTATAGGAAGGAATAAACATAATTAAAATTTACACTCCATCATTACTTCTATATAAACACTATTTCAGATCCTTTATAATTTAAGACTTACCAATACTATTAAGCAACATGGACCATCTAATAATAGCTATTTCCTCATCACTTTGAGATGGGTTTTATGCTTTTGTACTCTCCTAATTAAAAGGAATATTAAGGTAGGAATGAAAAATGGGAAATTTTCTATAATTGAGAATATGTGTGTTTTACTTTAATATTTAATGATACAAAAACTTGCATTCTATATTAAAAAAAAAAAAACTTACTTGTAGTAGTGTGTGGCAAAGAGGATGTTCCTGGTGAGAAGAGAGAACGTCGAACAGAAGTACCTCGAGACAAAGTAGGTGTAGAGCCTTCTTTTGAACTCGGACTACGTCTTACTCCTTGACTTAATAGCTGATTTTTCCCAGACGTCAACATATGCTTCATCAATTTAGAACATAAGTAACTTAAATAAAAGGTTGTTATTACTTTGAGATAACTATAAAACTATGATTAATTTAGGACCTACCACAAGTTGATCTCTTGTAACCATTCTCTTCTTACCCGGCAATTTTCCTGTGGAAGACATAATCTAAAACAAAAAAATTTACTACTACTATATCAACATCACAAAGCCCACGAAGCAGTAGTTCTTAGAAATAATGCAATAGATTGGTGAAAAAATAAGAAAGTCATTTTAAATACCAAAATATTTTAGTACATCTATAAATTATTCAGAATTAAAATCATATAATGTTTCATCATCTTCATCACTTTCAGCACTACTATTATTTGAGTCTATCTCCACATCATTGTTCCTTTCAATGGAATCAACAAAAGGCTCATTCAATGTAACTCCCACGATATCTTCTCTAACATCAACGAAATCTTCTGCATCGATCGAAGTCGAGTTGCCAACTTGTAAAACTTCCACTTCTGGTATGACATCATACTCCAGGTCATAAAGATCTCTTGGCTTAGTAGCAATTACTACATGCCAGTTTTTCTCTTTGGACTCTGGCACATAAAAGACTTGTACTGCTTGAGATGCTAACACAAAAGGTTCGCTTGTTTTCCAATGTGATTTAATGTTAACAAGAGTAAATCCAAACTCATCTTGCTTTACACCTCTAATTGGATGCACCCAATCACATCGAAATAAGATAACACTTCTTCCTTGAGGATAGCTCAACTCAATGATTTCAGTTGGAATCCCATAATAAGCTATATCTCCTGTATCTGTGCATGAATTCACGAGAACGCCAGAATTTTGCGTCTCGCTCCTCTTATCAATCTTTTTAATACGCCACCTGTACCCATTACAGGTGATCTTAGTCATTGTCTTTATCCATTCACTTGGAAATGCACTTAGATATTTCAAATCATCAGCCATGGAACAATCGGCAGGACGATGCCTATGAACCTGAGAATGTACAGATTTTGTCTGTTATGATACATAGACCATGTAAAGTTTGCATATATAAATATCATATGTTTAGTAAGATACTTACATTTTGTTCAAACCATTTTGGAAATGTCTTTTTATGAATCTCACCAATGCTTTCATTTGAAGTTTGACATTCAGCACTAACAATCTCATAATGCTCTCTGAAACCATAAGAACACATCTGACATTTTAGAATGAATTTTAGGAATTTTATTATACCAAATCGAACAATAAGGCGCACTTACTTTGCATAACTTTGAACTTCGTCGCAGTTAAATAACACATAGGTATGTGCTTGGTCAATTAGTGAATGGTTAGGACGAATGTCTTTCTTTTTGGATAATGCTCGACATCTTAAGGAGAATACAGATAATCCCTTGTAACCATCTTCACCATCATCATTATTCCTTGACGACCTATTCTCCTTAGTCTCCACACCAGGTAAATATCTTGCACAAAATATCAAACATTCATTTGCTACGTATCGTTCAGCAATTGACCCCTCTGGACGACTTTTAATTCCAACAGACAATTTTAATGTCCTCAAGTCCCTACGAAAATCAAAATCACATGACATGGCTATTATATGTAGTTCTAAATATAAAATTGTGGATGTAAAACTTAAAAATTGAGTATATACCTTTCTACATTGTACATCCAATGATAAATGACCGGACCCGTAACCTTTGCTTCATATGGCAAATGGACAACTAAGTGTACCATTATGTCAAAGAAGGAAGGCAGAAAAATTCTTTCCAAACGACAAAGGGTAACAATGATACGATCCTGTAACCTCTCAAAATCTTGAGGTGTTGCAACTTTAGAGCACAGCTCTTTAAAGAAGTTGCTTAACTCAATCAATGCAATTGCCACGTTTTTGTCTTTCATTTTCCTTGCAATCAGTGGCAGTAGTTGTTGCATTATAATATGATGGTCATGGCTTTTTAAACCATAAATTTTACCATCAATAATGCGCCTTCTGATATTTGATGCATAACCATCAGGCACTTTCACAGAAGCAAGCAAACCAATAAATTCCTCTTTTTCTTTCTTGCTTAATGTGAAGCACGCTGGAGGAATGTATACTTTGCCTCTGTCTTCTACTGGATGGAGTTTATCCCGAATATTCAAGTCCTTTAGGTCAAGACGTGATTGCAACGTATCCTTTGTCTTTCCTTCAATGCCTAGAAGTGTACCAAGTATACTCTCTGAGACATTTTTTTCTATATGCATAACATCCAAGTTGTGACGTACCAGAAGATGATCCCAATAAGGGAGTATGAAAAATATGCTCTTTTTACTCCAAGGCATCACTTCATCCCCCTTTCTTTTATTTTTCTTTTTAGTCTCTGGATGTTTACCAAATATGACATCAAGTCCTTCCATTTGATTCAACAAATCAGTTCCAGATAGCAATTCAGGAGGAGGTCTCATTTCTGTTTCTCCATTAAAAGCGTTTTTACTACGCCGAAATTTATGATCACCTGGCAGAAAACGACGATGTCCCATATAACACATTTTTCTACTTTTCTTCAAATAAAGGGAACATGTATCGACATTACAATATGGACATGCATACTTCCCTTTGGTTTTCCAACCTGACAAATTCCCATATGCAGGGAAATCACTTGTAGTGCACACTAAGGCTGCTTGTAAATCAAAAGTCTCATCCTTTGAGCCATCATAAGTTTCTACACCTGTCTCCCAGAGTTCTATTAGCTCATTAATTAAAGGTTCTAAGAATACATCAATATCATTTCCAGGAGACTTTGGACCAGGTATAAGTAATGAAAGGAACAAATAAGGTTGTTTCATGCACAACCATGGAGGCAAATTATAAGTCATCAATATAACAGGCCACATACTATATTGAGTGCTCATATTGCCATACGGATTAAATCCGTCATTGGACAAGCAAAGCCTGACATTTCGCGGATCACTAGCAAATTTTGTATACCTATTATCAAAATGCTTCCAAGCATAAGCATCAGCAGGATGTCTTAATCTTCCATCCTCTTTACGTCCCTCTGCATGCCATCTCATCAAAGGAGCTGTCTTAGATGACATGTACAACCTTTTAAGCCTAGGTATTAGAGGAAAGTGACGTAAAATCTTTATTGGAACTGGATTGCCAGAAGCTAATTTCATTATCGTCCCATCATCTGCGAGCTTATATCTAGAAGCATTACACTCGGGACACTTGGTGAGTTCAGCCTTATCCTTCCAGAAAAGGACGCAATCATTAGAACATGCATCTATCTTTTTGTAACCAAGATCAAATTGTTTAATGATGCTTTGCATTTGTTTAAAGGAATTCGGCAATCCTGAATCTTTTGGAAGAGCTCTTTTGAAGAGTTTTGTAAATGCATCAAACGCCCTGTCACTGACATTATACATGCATTTAAGATGATACATCTCAACAATAAATGAGAGTTTACTAAACTCTTCACACCCTGGATACAGGGGCTGACCCGCATCTTCAATTAGTTTAAAAAACCTCTTTGTTTCTTCATTAGGGCCTGAGGAATCATTAATGGATTCATGACATGCAAAACCATCCCCTATCATATCATACATATCATGTTCGATGGAACCATGACTCTCATGATTAAATTGATCATCTAGCATTTCATCATTGCCATCATTATCACTTAGAATTGGCTCCCCATGATAGACCCATACATGTTTACGGTAGTTAGCATCCATCCCTTTCATAAGAAGGTGAACTCTTACAACTTCCCTTTCATGGTGGAATCGATTAGCACATGTTGTACATGGGCATAAAATCTTATCATCAACAGCAGAAGTTGAAAATGCATGATCAAGAAACGCATTTAGATATTCCATATATTCATTATCCATTCGTCTCAACTTCACCCAACTCTTATCCTTAAACACATCCATAATGCAAAGTGCCAACTTTCTACATATCATAATTTTCAAATAATTATTCATTCTTAAGATATAAGGTAGCAAACATTACAACAACAATTATAGTAAAAATTAATCTTCTTGAACTTTCTTTGAAATCTTGAAACTTCTACATGAATAGCGCTAACTAGACTATTGGTGACTTAGACCTATCTTCTGATATCTGAGAGATGACTATGTCTGTCGTCTCTAAATATTCTATTGCAATCTCAGACAAGTTGCTTGGACTAAACCTTAGTTGGCTATGGTAGAGTTGTTTTCGTCATCTTTGTGAATTGGAATTCTAGTTTACTTTGTATATTTGTGTAAGGAATCCTATAGAGTACCAAATGCCATAAGCATATATGTTATAAATACTTACTATTTTTTTGGATTTTGTTCTCTAATTTTTTAGGAAGTGTGAAGGTAAGTATATATGCTTATATATTTAATATTGACCACTGTGCTAGGTCTGCGAAGGGGGCTACAAAAAAACAGATTCAAGGCATTGTAACATATATTTATTTAATCTTTTTCATGGTATATGCCATAGTGAAACAATAACAACATAACTCTTTACTTTTCGATATTTGTTGGTATAACTGTAAAAATACCAACAGACCATTTGGTCATCGTAAATAATGTTGGTAATATATTAACAATACCATCAGATGCATTGCTTTTGTTGCAATTTATTTGTGTTTCTTTGGCGCCAAAACTCATAGTCATTTTACCAACAAAAACATCAGTCTGACGGTACAAATAAACTTTTACCAACAGAAAATATTATTTGTTGCTATGCTACTGTTGCAATAAGTCCCTTTTTTTGTAGTGAAACGAACGATATTGAGCAAATCACATAAGTACCCCATTGCCGAGTTCTCGGATGATTATGCTCATTTTGTGAACCTAAGAGTCTCCCTGGAGCTTGTACCAGTAGGAAATCAGTTTCTGATTTCTGCTTAAAACGAAGTATCCCTCCAGAGGAACGACAAAATTGCCAGTTCAGGTCGCCCATACTAGAAGTATTTATCAAAGATCCTCCATCTTCTTCTTCTTTAGGAATAAGATATGGACGAAATGTTCTTAAAAAAATAAAATTTTACAATTGATTTCTTTTTCCTTAAGTAAGATTATTAGTCTCCTGGTAATTCTTCCAAATGCCTAATGTTCAAACAAATCAATCGAAACCTTTGAGAAAAGGTTAACGAAGCTTGGATAGTTGACATGCAAAGGCTTGGAATCAGCATCCCTTTTTTTCAATGGTTTCTTACATTTACTTCTCAGAAGGGTTTCAAAAATGTTTATACGCTCGCAAGAATAAATTTTCAAACCACCGACATGTTACTATTCGTGAACAGTTCTCAATGACAAAATTTTCAAAACATACACAAGATAAAGCTGTTACATGTTGACAATTTTGGCCCGAATTTCGACGCATGACAAATGAAGAGAATTGAACATCACTACACGTCTATTATTGAGCTCCTTCCAGCTCTATATATGGGAGAAATTTATTCAGACAAAGCATCGCGA